>JACGCM010001713.1:0-600000 GCA_014058105.1 Kingdonia uniflora
TATGACTTCGAACTGTTTCGTCCAAGTATCTTTGAACATACTTGTGACGCAGCCTTTGGTAAGTGGTCTCCAGCGTCTTAAGGCCGAAAGCCAGACTTAAATAGTAAAGCCTGCTTTTTGGTAATAACGTAGCTTTTCTGGATCTGCTTCCAAAGTGGAATCTGATTGTACCCGATGAGCGGCCCGGCCCATCATGGGACAAGCAGGTCGTGACCTGCTATAGGAGTCGAGGATCTGATGAATGCTCGGAAGAGGGAATGTCTGTCATTTGGGCATGTGCTTGTTTAGATCTGATAGAAATCGGGCACGCAGACCCGAACGCTTCCCATTCTTCTTTGGAACAACACGATTTAGAAATCCAGTCTAGGTACTTGGATTCCTTCGAAGGTATCTGACCTCGAATAGATTTTGTTGTTCCTTGTCACCTGCATTCTGAGGTCTTGGAGATAACCTTGCGTTGCTTCTTGCTAACATGCTATGGAAACCTTCGGGAGGATATTTAAAATATGGGCTAAGATTTTACAGCGGTGTCTACGGCCTGGCATTTCTTGGAAGTCATACAAGAAACGTCTGTTGTTGAATTTGATGGAAAGAAAATAAGCTTTTTCTCGTTTGAATGAATTCTCGTCAGCCAATAGTAAGCGCCCTGCCTCGGCTAACATCGCATCGACCTGGACGTATTCCGCGAGCTCGGTTGAGTAAGACTGACCATCGAGGTGATGCCCAGTCCTTCTGTGATTGCTATGCAGCAATCGGTTCTGAATGGTCCAGAGAACAAGGTGAGACTTGTATTCTCGCAAGCTCGAGAGAGTTTCTGACTCCTTTGTGATTAAAACCGTTGTTAAGCTTCTAAACACGGAGCGTGTGGTAGAAACATGGACAAGAGATGGACTTCAATATTGTGCAGCGAAACAATCGTTCCTAGTACGCCCAAATACCTAGATTTGGCATTAAGACATAAAAAATAACGTCCGATAGTGGTAGCCCTGCTGTGATCAGAGAGTAATCTTCGCTCAACATGTACTTGTTTTGCTTTTTGACTCATTAACTCCACTGATGTCTGTCTCCACTTTGAACAACACTGATCTGATATTCGTGCGCCATCTGGTCTCGTGCTTTGGAAAAAGGGATCTCAACCCCACTTCTTCGCTGTGTCCCCCATCATGGTGTAGGGCATTGCAAAGTTTCATCATTTTGAGCATAATTAACTATGCGTCATGATGAGGATACTGTCACATGTCCTGCTTCGTAGTCTTGCAAAGGAGATTCGCCTTTCGATACTGCTTACTCTGGGAGGCAGCTTGGTGCTTCCGTGTCGCTGGACAGGCGAGGTCACAGCACTCGCGCCAACTTCGCTCTGTTTGGACGCATTGGAATGCCAAAAACTCCACCTGATTGATTGGGGCTTCGATGCACTATTGCTGGCAGTAGAGAGATATAGATGTTCTCTTCAGCTTGGCTCTTTGGGGGCTCATGAGTCACGTCATCTTGTTTCAGATCGCTTCCATCTTGTATAGCTGGGAAGATCGTATGTCTTCAGAGCATCCTTCTACCTTCTGTAAAATGATATTCAGTAGTTTTATTCAATCAACTCATAGCAATTGTTGGTGCTGTGTGGCTTAATCTTATGATATTCACAAATAAGGGTCGGCGCTGTTCTATTGGATTCAAGATATCGAGTGGCAGCTGGATGAAACATTATCCTTCTGGGGAATAGGGTATCTTCACGGAAAGCTTTGGGGGGCATTCATTTGTATGACTGTTCTGGATGGTTTCCTTTGGCTACCGTCTGATTGTTTCTCTGTTCATGGTTCTGTCTTGCTCGTTTAGGATCGTCTTGATCGCTATCAGCGACTCGATGCTATCGGTTGTTGTTGGAATCAATTGTCAGGAAGAACCTTGGGTGTTGTGGCTCAACCTATAAATTAGGTTTATTCTGCTTCGGCGATCATTCCTCATTCCAGATTGAGGTAAGTTGTTAGACTTTTCGATCATAGCTCGAAGTCTTGGGGGTCTTCTTCATGAAAGAAGGAAGATATATCTCTTTAGGCGTTGCAATTACAACTACATAGAGCATTTGTGAAATCGGACCCAGCTGTCTACTCGGATCTAGATTATGGCGCGTCTAAGAGCCAGTTCGAGAAACTTACTTGGAGAACTCACTCGAGGCTCTGAGCTTCTACTCCCTTGAGCCGGTGTTTGAGATTTAAATAAGAGAAGGATAAATTCTCTTTCTTTGTCTTTGCTGATGGGGCATAAGTCTTTGGATGAAGATATTCTGAACTGGGCATCGCAGTTAGAATGCCGAACTCTTTACGGTAAAAGTACGAACGCAAGCGGGGAGTTGCATCTTGGAGACTGGTAGCGCAGACACCGGCAAAGGATGTGAGTTCAGATTAGATATGTAACTCTAATGAGTCGCGGATTGTATGAACGTGCTGGCCAGGATGCGTTCCTTTATATTTGATGATCTTGGGTGTATGAAACCTATCGGGAGCATTTCATATCAAATAATTTCTTTAGGCAATTGGACTACCTTGTAATTTGTGTGAGTGCATCTTCGTCGCTATCTAAAGTCCGTTGCTTTCGATGATCTCCTGATCCGGCTGGTTTGATTCCTGAGAAATATAATGTTGAGGGAAGGGTTGCTGGAACGGCTATGAACACTGGATAGCGCGCTCTGACGTTTGAGTCAGGGAGATGGTCACCTATTTCCTTACTACTGTTCCAGGAAGTGGGGCTGCGTAAGGATGGTCGCTAAGTACTTCCTCAGGCATGGTCTTGGAAGGCTTGCGATCGTCTGCTCCATATTTGCTGCGCCTCCTTTTCGCCAAATAATTTAGACTATCGTGCTTGTGGATGTCCTCACAATGACTCCTAGAAATGTCTGTACTATGTACCAGTCATTTGCCGGTAAGCCTGCTCGTGAATGGAAACCCTATAAAGAGATATTGGTACTTTTCGGCGCCGTAAGAAAGAATCAGATTCAGGGGACTGGTGGTTGTGCTCCTCTTTATGCTTTCTGAACTGTTTGAAAAGAGCTACCATCTGAGCTTCTTGTTTCTTTCTCTCGCAGAACTCGTAGCTTGACCGCATCTCGTTTACTCCTAATCGGGCTGGTAGTCATTTATTCTCTCTACTAATACCGGCTATGGTTTCTGGCTTGCGGCTGACCCCGTTTCTCGATTCGGCTAAGGACGCGCCCAGGATTCCGTCCCCGCCTTAGGTCAACATGTCTCTCTCCACAGACAGTAGTCGCCACACATGGACGGGGTGACCGTCGCCCATCGACGTCGTCGCGCCATCTACGTGTGGGTCTCTCTCTCTCGGGGAACCATACAGCGCGAAGGCGACTTCCGGCGCACTACGTCTACACCGGTTCCTGGACCCTTGTGCATCGCGACAAACTGCGACCTGGCGACCAGAAACTACTCGCACTCTTGTCCCTCGGCCCAAAATTAAATAAGAATAATACCCCTTGACACAGAGGATGTAGCGGGGAAAACCGTGAATAGGTAAAAACGGCAACGACCGCGAGTGAAGGATTTGGTGCGAGTAGTATTATATTCTGTATTACTATGTTGCCTAACAAGATTGAAGAAATCGAGTATGATACTAGAGTTAATCTAATAAAATATAGCTAGAGATGCAGATAATTGTTTGTATAGATGTTTTCTATCGACCATAAAGCCCGATTTCCTTAGGAAGCTCTGCCCTTGAATAGACCCGGGGCTCTGTAGCGGAACACGGTTATCTTAAAAGTGGGCGTCATCGGGCTAGGTGAGTGCGTAACTGTGCTTTATTCGTGGGAGACAGTGTATGTTGACTTGTTCTGTTACATCTGTTGTGGACGAATCGCACGTTCTGCTTGAGTTCGTAGTCCGATGACTGTAACTTTAAAACGTGTATTTGTAACCGTGTTTGTTTATATGGGCGTGTTCTGGTACATAGGATAAGATCGAGTTCTTCCTAAGCTCGAGGTAGTAGATAATCGCGTGTCGCTATAGGATCGAGGGTTAAGTCTCCTATAAGATACGGTTTTCCCATCTATAATCAAACTAAGAGATAACATGCCAGCCAGAAGAAACCGCAGGCCCCAAAAGCCTAATTTCCACAAAGAACTCACTCAATCAAGGATTTGTACAAAAGGGAATTCAAGGCTAAAACTCACAATTTGGATGAAACCAACACACATACTAAAAGATTAACAGCGCCATGCACAGTATAAATACACTCTCAGAAAATCCTACACCCTAAAAGTAGATATTTAAATAGGGTTAGGTCAAATCTACAAAAGCAGTCCTTCAGAGACTAAAGCTGCCTCCTCAATAGATTCCTATGGCAACACCCGACCATCCCTATCATCGCAATTCCCATGCTTATGCTCATATACTATACAAAAATTAAGATTACGAACAAACCCGGCAACATTAAATTCTTTTTATAAGCCCATTCAGAGTCCATAAGAATTACAGTGCAAGTGCAAGAGATTGCTACAAACATCACATTTGTATGACAGCCCAATTTTTTTTATAGAGTAAATAGTATAATTGTGTTTCTATTGTATAGGCATTATAATTATTTTAGTATTTCTCATGAATTTAGTTGTTCATCATTGTGTGAGTAAGGTTTTAGTTATAATATAGGAGTAGGATTATATGTCGCTATCCATACCTGATGGGGGGAGTATGCTTTATTTGTGATCTTTATAGTATAAGTGCTAAACCCTTTCATTGTTGGAACTGTAAGCTTAAGACTATGGTCTGTAATTTAGCAATGAGAGGAGATAGGGAGGGCGAATTCTCCAAGAAAGAAGGGTTCTGGCAGGCTATGTAAAGAGGGTATAATGAGGGGATGTTAGTAATGGGTATTGTATGTGATGGAGGGATGTGAGTAATCAGAAGAGCTTGCTTGTGGCAGCCCTATGTGAGGGTCACTTCAATCCATCTTGTTATTTTTTCGTGGCAAATTGGAAATTATTAATATACGTACCTAGGTGTTATTGAAGAAGCACCGAGGAATATGATTACGTATCTGGTGGGGCGTAGGCATTTACATGCTTCCAGGCATTAGTGTTATGGGTAATTACTTTAGAGAGCCCTTTTTTATTCAGAATAAAGTAGTATTCGAGGAGATGGCAGGGATAGATTCTTTACTCTAGAGGTTTGTGTTTGATAATTGTTACGGTGATAAATAGGAGATGCTCGCTTGATTAATTCATGTTAGTTTAGTTTTTAATGGGTTCATTGTTAATAGAATATGTGCTTGTGTTTTCAGATCAAAAAGAAAACAGAGATGTACTCTTCTTTAAACCTAAAGATGTTTACCATGGTGATTCCACCGACCTATTCTGCTCTCGGCGGGGGTCCTACAGGAGCTACTTCAAGCTGACTTCACATCTTCAAAGGCTTGCACAAGAAGATTCTCTAATCTCTAATTGCTTTTTATGATATTGTAGAAGAAGTACTATCCCTAGAGGTTAGCAACTATTTGGTGGCGTGCAAATGGGCTATTTGCATAGCAGGCCTGAGGTTGTTCACGACCATCACCTCCTCTCTTATATGCTGATGATTTCTTATTTTCTTAAACGAGTCTTGTATTCTACTCAATGTTAATGCACTTCCTCGCAAGATATGAAAACTTCTCCGGCTAATTAATTAACAAAGCTACAAAAGGGCTTGTTGTCAGAACCACATGTTTTGTAGCTAAGAAATGGTCATTCATCACCTGCATACTGGGTTCAACATAGAACTTTCCAATGATCTACTGGAGCATGCTCATAAGTTATGGTCGGGTTACTTGCTTACCTGCCACTTTGCAACGAATGTCTCACTAAAATCTAAACGTCGTATACAAGGGTGTCAGGAAAGGCTTTTATTCAGCAGGGATGTGTAAAATTAGTGATGATCTCATGGTCTCAACTCGATTCGTATCGATACTCGCTATCATGCATTTTAAGTTTCTTCTAATGTGTATGATAGCAAGATCCCAAAGAGGATGTTTTCCACTTTTTTAAGGGCAGTTTATCAGATTCTTGCGGAAATAAATATACGGCATTAACGAAGAAACTGACCATTTGCACTGTCTGGAGATTCAGTACCTATATTGACAACATGCTTTGCAAAAGCCTAAAGAAAGAGGATCACATCTCTCATCTCTCTACAGTATTTAGTATATTACGATCTTACAGAATGAAGCTTAATCCCAAAAAATGCCAGTTCGGTGTTCACTCGGGCAAGTTCTTGGGTCATCTTATCATCAAGAAAGGGATAGATGCAGATCCATATCAAATTTGAGCTCTTCTGGGCATGCCTTCACCATCAACAAAGAAGGATGTACAAAAGCTCATAGGAAAGATTTTAACAATCAACATATTCGTATCCAAGTCCTCGGACCGATGCAGATGGTTATTTATGCTACTCAGAGGTTCTACTCAACGAGGCAAAAGTTCAAAGAATGAAGATATCAATTGGACACCAGAATGTGAAGCAACTTTTTAGGAACTCAAAACTTACCTAGGGAGGGCTCCAATCATGAGACTCTGATAGACAATGAGGAACTAATTATCTACCTCATAGCTACAGATACATCTCTCAGCTCAGTTCTCATTCGGCTCAAATGAAAAATTGAGAAACCGATCTTCTTCATCAGTAAGACACTTACTCCAATGGAAACGAGGTACTCTAAAATTGAAAGATTACTTTTAGCTCTCGTTTACACCGCACAAAAGCTTAAACACTATTTTCAAGCACATCTTGTCAAAGTCATGACGAACTACTCACTTCGGGAACTATTGTCTAAGAAAGAAAAATCCATAAGAGTACAGCAGTGGTCTGTCAGTTTGGGGGAGTACGAAATCAAATTCGAACAACAAATTTCCAAAAAAGGTCAAGCAGTCGTTGATTTTCTAGCAGACTTTCCAGTTTTAGATCCTGACTGAGAAGAACATGATCCAGATCTAGCCGAAGGTACAGCAGATGAGTTTCCACCCTCCAAATCTTTTGATGATCGAGCATCATGGATATCTCAAAAAGGGTGGAGGCTCCTTACCGATGGTTCAGCAGGACCCTCAGGGATAGGAATTGGGATCATTCTCATTACACCTTCTAACGACAGAATCGAGAAATCCATCCGTCTCAACTTTGAAACCTCAAACAATGTTACAGAGTACGAGGCACTCATTCATGGTCAAGACATGGCTCTCGAACTCGGAATACTAAAATCTCGGCCTACACAGACTCTCTTGTAATCGTTTATCACTACTCAGAAAAATACAAGAAAAATGGCATCATGGTCAATAATACAGCTACACTTGAATACCTCCCTCGAAGAGAGAATTGCCACGCTGACTCCTTGGCTTACTTAGCCGAAGTATTGTCTACAGAATCAAGACACCTTCAAATCGAAGTTATTTCTAGCCCCAGTATTAATCGTACTACAATATATACGAATAACACTGGAGGCGATGAGATGGCAGAAGATGATTGGAGGAAACCATTCATTACTTATCTCGGTCCGGATAACTCATGCAACGGCCCACTACCAAATGATCCACAGCAGCGCAAACACATTATCAAAAATTCAAAGCGCTACATAGTCCAACCAAATGGAAATCTCTACAAACGCTCAGTTACTGGTCCATACCTCAAGTGCATCTCTAAGGAACTTGCTGACAAGATGCTTCGAGATCTACATGAAGGAATCTGCGGATACCATACCGCAGGACGAGCACTTACTAACAGAGCTATTACCCAAGGAGTGTTCTGGCCAGAGATGCAGAAGTAAGCTAAAGAATACACAAGGAAATGCGATGCATGTCAGCGTCATGGAAATCAAATTCGGGCCCCTGCCCTCGAACTCTATGCCAGTAAGGTGTACTGGCCGTTCAAATGATGGGTACTTGATCTAGTTGGTGAATTCCCCAATACTCCGTGTAATAAGAAATTTCTCCTTGTCGCCACGGATTACTTCACTAAATGGGTCGAAGCAATTCCTTTATGCAGAACTTGAGAATAATAGGTCATTTCTTTTATTTGGCAGTATATCATCACAAGATTTGGTTGTCCACATTTGATCCGTATCGATAATGGTCCTCAGTTCGTTGGGGCCAAGGTCGTAGCATTTCTTAACAAACACAACATAATCCATTCTCCATCAAACCCGTACTACCCCCAGGGAAACGGACAGGCAGAGATCACAAACAAGATCATCGTGGATGGTCTCAAAAAGTGCCTTATGTTACAGAAGAAAAGCAACTGGATACGTGAGTTACCTCACGTTTTATGGGCTTATCGAACTACGTCACGGAAGTCAACACAGTGCTTTCCTTTTCTACCTGCTTATGGAACTGAAGCAGTGATCCCAACGAAGTATCACCATCCTGTGAGAGACCACGAGCTCACAGACGAAGAAAATGAGTTTGAATTGGCTTGCAACCTTAATTGGATCGATGAGACACAAGATCGAGCTATCACAAATCTTGGTCGATATCATCAAACACTGGTAAATTCCTATAACAAACGAGTTTGCACTCAGGAGTTCGCTATCAACGACTGGGTCCTTCGAGAAATTCCCGATAACAAAAAAGATTCACATGCTGGGAAACTAGTAGAAAACTGGGAAGGTCCATTCATGCTCATAGGTCGAACTGGTCTAGGTTCATACTATCTCATGAAGGATCCGGTGACAAAATTCCAAATCTATGGAATACAAGAAGATTGAAGTTATATCGACATTGAAAATCTCCTCCGTCACTCAGCAAGGTTCAATCCACCTCGAGATTTCCCCTCCAATGTATGTACAAACTCTTTTCAATCAATGAAATCTCTTCTTTATCACAAGAATCCCTGCGATACAGTTCCCCTTCATCTCCATCATCTCCAAGGGTCAAAGCATAGTTTATCCAAGCTCGATCCCTAAAGGTAAACCACATCCAACATTGGTAATGGCATTGATAATACTAGCCTAACTCTTGAGGATACTCATACATCTGAAGGCGGGGGTCATAACGACCCTCTTAGCCTGAAGATAACAAGCCTAAAACACGAGTGAGGAAAAAACTGGCTCGTTGACGCTAAGCTCCAATATCCAATATGGTATCAAGGCATAGATAATACTAGCCGAACCCCTGAGGACTCAAAAATCTCCGGGGCTGGGAACATAAAGAGCCTCAGCCTGCAAGATCAGGCCTAAAGGACGAGTGAGACGTTGCTCGCTGCCGATAAGCCCAGCTCTCCAAAATGGTATCAAGGCATAGATAATACTAGCCGAACCACTGAGGAAACACAGATCCGAGGCGGAGGCCATAAAGAACCTCTTAGCCTGTGGTGACCGCCTAAAGTACGAGCAAAGATAATTCTAGCTCGCTACCGCTAAGCCTCCCTAAAGTCCAAGGGCTGAAGCACAGATAATACTTACTTCTACACCCACGGACTTCTTCTAATTTAATGGGTCAAACCAGAGAATAACATCTATTGCAGGTGTGGAACTATTGGCTTCCCATATAAACATTTCAAATTATAATGCTCCTCCAAAGGCCTATATTGAGCACTGAAGCATCAACATCTGCTAATTACAAAAGGTACTCGTTATCAGAATTCAAGTCTATTTCTTTTTAATTATGCTGGATTTTCTTGATGGGAGAGCAGTCGACGTTCCTCCCACAGCAGGAGTAGGTGAGACTGCACTAGAGCTTCCCCCTATTTCAGTCCTGGATACCATATATTTTGGAGCTCGTTCAACAATAATTTATCTCCCTCGAGCTATCTGTTTAGCCGTCGTGGTCCTAATGCCACAATCTATAACCCCAATTGGATCTATGCTCGAGATATCGAGTTTACATACATAAGTCCTTTCAGAGAAGCAATCTTGCATCAAATCCCTCTCAACCTGCAGGAATTTTATTTCTTCGACAAAAAATGCTACCAACGCGCTTAATTGCCGTTGATGCAAAGCTTCACCATCACATTTTTCTTGCTCATGAACTACTAGTTCCTTAAAAGATTGGTGAGTAACAACAGCGCGCTTGTAATCCCTCAAACAATGTACTTTCGATTCAGCCAGTTCAGCTGTTAATTGATCAATACGTTCACTCATCTACCTTGAAAGATCTATCAACTTCTGCCAAGGAATTTCTTGTAAGAAAATCTTTTATCTCACGACTCCTCTCACCAGAAGCAATTTTACCATCCCTTTTATCCAATTCAAATTTGAGATCCTTCTCATACTTCAATTCACGTACACGTAATTCCTGCTCCAATTCAGAAATTCGAGCACAGAGTTGATTAATTCTTTCATTCATCTCCTTATCACGCTGCACAGCCATCCTCATATTTCTGCTAGCGTGGGCCAAATTGTCCACCAAACTTTTGTTCTTGGCTTGAACCTCTGCTAAATCAGCCCTGCTCTGAGCCTCTCTCCCTTTTAAATGGCGTAAATCAGCCTTCAAATATTCTAACATGGCGATCAAACTATCATATATTTGTGCAGAGTTACGCAATTCTAAATCTTTGCCCGCAATACTACTGTTCAATTTTTCAAAATCGGCCTCGGACACGGCCAAGTCAGTTCGCACAATATTTAGGTCGATCTCTTTCTTTAGCAACTGCTCTTTCAGAGCATGAATGTTACACTTAATATCAGATATCTCGTCATTCAATGCTTAAATGCAGTATTCGGCTAATTCAGCCTCGTGTCGAGAACCTGACATAGCCTTTTCCTTCAACTCGGCAAGTTCGCTGGTAAGTTGGTTCAAGGCCAATTCCCTGCTCAAAATTATTGCAGTCATATCCTCGACTTGGCTCTTAGCTTCTTCGAGCTTCAGAGAAAGCTTCACATTATCATCCAACTGATCTTCATACTGGGAGATCAAAGCCTCATATTTTTTTTTGCGTACTCAGCATTATACAAAAGAATCTGCTCTTTTCTCTCTCTAGCAATGTCTAGCTCCTTCTGCATAACAGCTAGCAAGGACTCACTACATCAGTACCTAATTGGGACACATATCGACAGAAGCATACTGGCAAACTTGAAAAACAGACACCTGTAAGCTTGAGATAGCCAATGCCTCCTTGGCCTACAGACCAAGAAACAAGTTTTGGTCGCAAGACAGAGTGTATATACACAAACATCCTGAACTAGAATAAACTTACAAGGTACATATCCCTTCTTCTATTAAATTACTGTTCATCCAGTTATTTATTTATCTGAATTATATAACCTATAATTCAGCAGAGGATTTTTTCTCTACTTCAAGCAGGCCCTCTAAGTCCACAACCCTAAGGCGTGAGCTTTCTATCTCCTACAATACAGAGTTTCATCAAAAAAATGTTGTTGGCAT
The DNA here is from genome assembly GCA_014058105.1 of Kingdonia uniflora. Taxonomy (NCBI): domain Eukaryota; kingdom Viridiplantae; phylum Streptophyta; class Magnoliopsida; order Ranunculales; family Circaeasteraceae; genus Kingdonia; species Kingdonia uniflora. Next base: position 11,339 of record JACGCM010001713.1, read on the forward strand.
CAAACAGCACTAAAATATTACAAAGCTCTAGTTCATGTTGCACAACCAATGTTACATTACACGATCATCCTACCAGATCAATAGTTTCCTGATTATCAGCAGTGGTCTTTTCAGCAACATTCAAACAATCCTTCATTTCCTCAACCTCTTCTTCATCCATTATTTCCTTCTCCTCATAATTCCCTTCGCTAAATGCCAAAATCTCCACCTTTGTATGCCTCAGCTGGTAAAGCTTCCCTGCAAGGTTATTCCGAGAAGTAGAAGATGCGATAACCAATCGCTCCGCTTCAGCTATACTTTCGGCCCTAACTTCCTTCAGCTTTAGGGCAGGAGCTTCCCTTTCATTCTCCAGCTCCAACTGAAAAGCTTCCCTCTCCCGAGTCAGATTCTCTTCAAACTGGTTTTTCTCTCCCTCGAGCTGGGAGATCCTCTTTTCTAGCTCAATCGACCTATCCTGGAGACCAAGCTGAGCCCCCCACAGAGCACGAGCAAACTTCAAAAAAAAATAAGTCAGCTCGAGCAACAAAATGGCCCGACAAAACCAACTATTTACTATCCTTCTTAAACTCATCATCCACAATAGCAACCATCTTCTCTCGAGCTTTAGTTCGACATTGTTCCTCCAGGAGGCCGGCTTCAACCTCAAAATACAGCCTCAAGTCCTCCCCCTCAGCAATCTTATCGCTTTTCTCTAATACCACCAGTGACTTTGTGGGAGAAGTTACCTTCCTCCTCTTACTGCTATCGTCCACACTGTCCGACATAATAGAACGAGAAGCAGCCCCCCTTTTTACGGCCTTCCACTTCGCAAGGTTCCATACAATAGTGCTTGAGACAGTGGCCATGTCCACTGGCCCATCTGGCATTTCATTGATCCGTACAAGCTTCAAAGGAGTATTAAGTTTAGGATTTAGCAATTTCTCTTCCATAGTACCGGGAGTTTTCCCAGCCATTCTCATCTTCGCTTAAGATCTCCTGACCTTGTCGTCCTTACTAGCTACCCTTTTGAACATACTTATCTCCTACTCTTTGATAACAGCTTCGAGCTTAGTGCCTTCCCTGGCACGGCGTCTATAAAGGATTCCTTCCTCAAAACTTTGCAGCTAATTCCTGCATAGAAGGTCAGCAAGTTTCACATATTTGATTTGCTTTTGAGCATGACTCTGATATAGTTGTGACAGCTTCATAATGTGTACTTTATTGTTTTATTAACTTTTGGTATGCAATCATTTTTTAATGTTGTAGTTGATGTTTTTACAATTTAATTTGTTTTATCATGTAGTTTCTTACGAACTATGGGAGCGATAAAGTAAGCACTAATTCTACGTAGACATGTTGTTCTTATGTTGCTGGTTCTATGTTGAGTGCGTACAAGGTTGGATCATTAATTTGAATACTCCAATGGCATTTAGCGATTGAGTAACGATTAATTTAAATGCTCCAATTGCATTCAGCTCTCCCTAAAGGTGGTTCTTCTTGTAGTGTTCATTTAGTGATTGAACAATAATTTTTAATGTTCTAGGTGGATTGAAACCTTGTTCATTTAGATGGAATTGGTGTTTGTAGAACCTTATAAATAAATCGTTCTCTATTTTAAATAAACTTGTGGTTAATGAATGATTTATATTATCTAACAGTGGCATAATTCAAATTATAAAAAAGCTACATTTAGCATTACCTTTTTTTGGGGAGATTTATTTTGTCTCAATTAATATTATTGTAAACAGGTAAATTTTGGCGTTATACTTTTTGAGACAAACAAATCTGTCTCAAATGTTATGTATTAGAGGCAGAATAATCCGTCTCTACTAAAATTGGCACTGATGGGAAAATTTGGCGCCATACTTTTAGAGATAAACAAATCTGTATCAAATGTTGTGCATTAGTGAAAGAATAATTCGTCCCCAATAATATTGGCGCTGGCTGGAAAATTTGGCACCATACTTTTAAAGATAAGCAAATTCATCCAAAATAATATGTATTAGGGACCGTTGCTCACCGTCTCTAAAAGAGTTGAAAAACAAAGACCTTTAGAGACAATTTTTGTCGCCTCTAAAGCAGTCCTTAATAAAATTATAAGTGGATGTGTCCATCCCTAATGTATTTGGGACTCCACCCTAAAGGGAAAATACTTTACCATCCCTAAAGACGCCCCTAATAGCAATAGGGTGGGATTAGTAGCTTTTTAAGACACATTTTTGCTCCCCCTAAAGGTAGTTTTCCTTGTAGTGGGGAATATAATGGCAATGTCAATGAACTTCTAGACTTCAAAATTTTGTTACAAGATGCACAAAAGCCATTATATATGGGCTGCACGTAGTACACATAGTTGACTGTTGCTGTTAAATTGTTTAGCATAAAAGCAAACAATGGTTGGTTTATAAAAACTTTCACTAAACAATTGTAGACTCTGAAGGATATTCTTCAGGATGATAGCCATCTCTCAAATTTGATATATTTTACAAGTAAAATGCTGAAGATATTTGATTTAGAATACGAGAAGATTCATGTATGTATGAACGATTGTATTTTGTATAGGAAATACCATGAAAAGGAGTCATGTCAAAAATGTGGAGCTTCACAATGGAAAGAAGATCCTAAGACAAAAAAAATTCATGTTGGTATACCAGCAAAGGATTTAAGGTATTTCCCCATAATACCGAGGTTTAGGCAGATGTATATGTCTGTTGATATTGTGAAAGCCTTGATATGGCATTCAGATAATAGGAGCAATGATGGCAAACTGCATCCCTGCTTGGAAAAATATTTATTCGAAGTGGCCCGAATTCTTCAAAGAGTTGCGAAACATACGATTGGGACTCGCTGTAGATGGAGTTAACCCTAATCGTAATCTAAGTTTGCAATATAGCAGTTGGTCTGTGATGTTAGTAAATTATAATTTACCTCCTTCTTTGTGCATGGACAAGAAGTTCTTGATGTTGACCTTATTAATCCACGGACCAAAGCAACCTGGTAATGACATCGATGTTTATTTACAACCCAGTATTGATGACTTGTTACTTATGTGGGGAAATGTTGTTGAAACATATTATTCATATACCAAAACCAAGTTCACTTTAAAGGTAGTATTATTGTAGACTATTAATGATTTTCTCGCATGTGGAAACCTTGCAGGATGCTCAGTAAAGGGAGAAGTTGCATATCCAAAATGTAGCTATGGTAGATGTTCACAATGGCTAAATTTTAGCATGAAATTTTGTTATATGCGACATAGAACATTTATTGGACCTACTCGCCCATTTTGGTCAAAGAAATGTTTGTTTAATGGCGAAAAAGAGCTTGATGCACGTCCAATTTCGTTGAAAGGTATATAAATTTGGAATGAGGTAAAAAATATTGTGCCAGATTGAGGAAAGCCTGCACAAAAGCGGAAAAATTTTTGCAAAAAACTTCTTTGCAAAGATGGAAGAAGAGGTCAATTTTCTTCGAATTACCGTACTGGAAGTATAATCTACTACCTCACAATTGGGATGTGATGCACACGGAGAAGAACATTTGTGCTAGTATTGTCGAAACACTATTGAACATTGCCAGAAAATTGAAGCATGGTCTTGCATCATGATGGAAGAATTAAAAATAAGACTTGAACTGCATCCTCAACCTAGGGGTAAGAGAACATTCCTTCCTCCAGCACCACATATGCTCTCAAAAGAAGAAAAATAAATTTATTATCGTAGGTTGTCTTCCTTGAATTTACCGAATCGGCATTGTTCCAATATCTCAAATTGCATTTCTATGTCTGATCATACAAATAACGGTATGAACTCACACGATTATCATGTATTAATGCAATAACTGATACCCGTGACTTTACGTGTCTTCTACCAAAAGGAGTGAGACATACCATTTTTAAGCTCTGTTCATTTTATCATGAACTTTGCCAAAGAGAAATTCATTACGTGAAAAATGAAAGTTTGGAAGTAGTGGTTGTAGGGGCAAGGTTTATGTTAAAGAGGTATTTTTCGCCATCATTTTTTGATATTATGGTACATCTCACTATTTACTTGGATCAAGAGGCATGCCTTGGAGGGCCTGTATATTATTGTTGGATGCATCCATTTGAAAGGTACTTACTTTCTAAGTCATTTAGTAAGTTATTTACAATATTTATAGGAAGTTAGTACAATAAAATAATTTGATGTAATATATAGGTTTATGAAGGTGCTAAAAGGATATGTTTGAAATCCCGCAAGGCCGAAAGGGTGTATTGCTGAATGTTACTTACAGAAGAATGTGCCATGTTTTGTGCCAAATATTTGAATCTCGATGAATATACCAATGGAAAAGTAAATAAAATTCATGTTGACAATGTTGAATCTACCATTCTTGATATTTTCCCATTGTCAGCTAAAGCGGAGTTTACTCTGTTTGAAGGGAATCGTAAATATGTTCATCACTGTATTTTGTTTAACTTCAAGGAAGTTCAACCGTACCTAGAGTAAGTATTGTGATATATGTATACATAGAACTTGTATTTTATGATTATATTTTTGTAATAGTGAATAACCTACTTATTGTACCAAAAAACTCAAGAGCCAACTTATTCTTTAAGATCGTCGATTAGGAAAGAATGACGGTCTGCTTAATAAAAAAACATTCATATGAGTTTAATGAATGGCTTAAATATGAGGTATGTAAAATGTTGATGGATTTGTCTTCTATTATTTTTAATAAGACGTTTATCCCAATTATATTCCCATTCTTTTCAGATTTTTGAAGAAATTAAACATAAGGTTGTGTCCCATACATTAAAATCATTATCATATGGTCCAAGAAAGTTTGCCATAACTTGCGGATCCTATTTAATTAATAGTTATCGTTTCCATACAAAGGATGCAGATAAAGGAACTCAAAACTCAGGAGTTTCTTTATCTGCTACTATCTTATGTAGATTAAGTGATAGAGACCAAAGGCAAATTGAAAAGGTCGTGACTTACTATAGGGTGATAAAAAAATTATTTTCATGGACTATTACACCTTTTGTTATCCAGTATTCCTTTATGATTGGACAAAGATAGCTACAAAGATAAAAAAAATTGAGGGGTTTACATTAGTGAATCTTCATCATGGAATAACTCAACAACGAGATCCATTAATCCTTACAACTCAAGCTCATCAAGTATTTTATTCCCGAGAATCAGATGACTCACCATGATAACTAGTTTTGAGAGCACCTCCTCGAGGATTTATGGATTTGGAGGATACTTACGATAAAGTACAAGAACAGTCGATACCCATAGATAGTCTTGGTCCTATTGTAGATATCAAAGGTAAACGTTATGTATGTGTGGACTGTGTATGGGTTCAAAACAATAAAGACTAAGTCTTTCCAATTAAAAATTCTTCTTTTCTTTCTATCTTGAATATTATTAGATCTTATTTTAATTTATTTGATAAATGACTGGTATATATGATTAGAATACTTTAGAGTTGAAATATTATTATATGGCTGGTAATTACGAGACTTTAGTTATTTCTTTTTTTAACTTGCTCAATCCTATTAATAAAATGTTGGCATTTATTTATGACTATATTATACTTTTACTTGTAAATTTTGGGTTTTTGATAGTGTTATCAAATTTGATATTATCAATAGGACCATTTTTTAAATGGTGAACTTCTTTGCCCAACTTTATTACTATGGATTGAAGAAATCTTCAACCGAAGAAATCTGAAGAGTAAAGCGACACTGGTAAGATTCTTACTTTAATATTTTTTGTATTTTAGTTATGATAATTTTAGTTCTAATTACGTTATTAACATATGCACATCGCAGATTCAAATGGAAATTTTAAAAAGAACTAAAAATATCATTAACAGTATCTGTACTATAGATACGATGAATCTCGCAGGTGAATGTTATAAATTAAATTAACAATGAATATTCGATATGGTCCACTATAACTCTATTAATATATTATTAACATGTATTTCTTATAAAGCACGAGGCAGCATAGGCTTTCGTAACTTTTCTCGACCAGTAATTATGCAAGAATGTCAAAACTCAAGTCCAATAAATTAAGGTATATCTTTATCCATAAAATTAGCATAGACAAATTATTACATGTTTGCAAAATCACTAATATATCAAAACCATAATGGTCCATTTTAACTCAGCAAATCCATTGCTAACATACGTTTGTACAGCACGAGCTACGGCATGCCTTGGTAATTCTTACCAACCTGAAGAAATGCAAGAAAGTTATACTCCAAGTTTACTAAAAGAAGGTACATCTCAAGCATCCAATCAGCTAATGCAAAATCCTAAGCCATTTCGTTGAAGAGGTAAAAATAAATACAAAGTTATTGCTACCGAAAGTGGCAAAGGAAGACCTCTGGATTTCAATATAAAAGGATAACTTGTTGGTGAAAGTTTGGTGTTCTTTAGCACATATATTGGGATTATTGTTAGAGAGATTGTTTCTATCACAATCCTTACTTGGCATAAAGTCAGGCCAGATGTAAAAGATAGGTGGTGGGAAATGGTGAAGGTAAATTACTTCTACTAAACTCATTATGTTATGTTTAAAACTCTTATAAAGTTTTTCTTTGACAACAAATGCTTATGGCATCAAAATTTTATAGTACCAGAAGAGGCTCGAAAGTTTACATTAATATCTATGGGAAAGGATTGGCGTGAATTCAAAGTTGAAAAGAGAAAATTAATAGATATTAACAATGATTATGAACAAGCTCTCGAAAAATGTCCAGAAGATATACCATACAATCAATGCGATGCTTTTGTTACATAATGTACAACTTCTAATTATAAGGTATTGAACTTATATACTTTATTTTCATTTTGATGTACCATTTTAGTAACTCCCTAATGCTTAATGCAAATGTCAGTAACCTTAAAACAATATTACTGTAGTAGCCTACTCGTAGCCTTCTACCCCAGTCAAACACTTGAAGGCTACTTCGAAGCCTACTCGAATATCTCGAAGCCCATCCAATCCTTAAGCAAGTCTCCCAAAGATCACCCAAAGACGAAGCCTCGACTCTGAACAAGCCTCGAAGAAGAACCATACTTCAACATCAAAAACACTTCGACCAAATCCGTATATGGTTGAAGTATGATAAGATAGACAGCCAGCTCACTAGACAGGACGGCGGAGTTGTTGGTCCTTACAGCTACAGTGACAGAGCATGGTGGCAGACCCTGCATTTCTGGCTTCAGCACCAACTCTGGGATATCCGCTCGATATCCGGAGGATACCCAGATCGTACACTTGTAATCTGACCTAACCTTGGTGACTCAACTCATTCAATGTTCTATTAAAAGGAGAGTTGGGGAACCAAAGAGTGGTTAGAAATTCTCTACCCAGACCCCACGTTATTAACTTTCGATCACCTTGTGAAAACTCAGTACTTTCGAATACTCAACAGAAATATAAACTTTCTTAAAAATCCTTATCCGAGGTCGTGGAGAGTCACATTTTAGGCATCCACGAAAGTATATAATTAATTAGTTACTCACTTTTTTGGCTATATACTTGGATCCCTTTGATTGAAGATTAAACCACCGTGGTGTAAGAGCCAACTTCAACCCATACTAGGAAAGCCGTACGGCGTTCACCACAAGATCCACCACCATGATACAGAATAGTGTTTCGTGTTGAAATTTCTCCTCTTGAGTATATTTTCGCATGGTCGGATGCTTGAATAAATTGTGGACGTAAAAAGTTACAAAGATGGCAGCTACAAAATTGAAATCACGGTCGTCCAGACTGACGAAGCGAATGAGGAAAAACATTTGTACTTCATCGAGACTCAGACAGTCAGCCACTCCAACAGATCCAAGCGCGGGTGCATTGGACAATGTCATGATCTGACAATGGTAGATAAAGAAGCTCGCTTGTTGCCAGAATCTAGCAACCGACGATCTGGGATTTCTTTCAAAGACTGTGACGTATGTCACGTCAACTTCCCATATCACGATGCTCTCGTCATCATGTTAAAAATGAAGAACATAGTTCTTTATACAATGATGGTAGACACCGGCAGCTGCATCGAGCTACTATTCCAGAGCATGATCGACCAAATGGGTTTAGCAGACAAGGTCGAGCCAAGTAACATCAACATCTCTGGATTCAACGGTTCTAAGGAAGAACGCGCGGGAAAAATTACACTTCCCATCACGGCCACACCAGTCACACTTGATGTAGTCTTTTACGTCATCAATACAAAATTCTGTTACCTGGGCAACCTAGGACGACCATGGTTGCATAACATGAAAGCTATTCCCTCCACATATCATCAAGCACTACGGTTCGACTGGAAAGGAGGGATCTACGAAATTAAAGGCAGCCAAAAATTAGCTCGAGCTTGCGATAATACTATTAAAGCTGAGCCAGCTACAACAGCTCCAGCATAGCAATTACAGCCTTCAGTACCAGCAGAACATCAGCTGCCCAGCGCCGAACTAACAGAATATATCAAGATCAACGGTACAAAAAGAGAAACTCACATTGGTACCCTTTTGAGCACGGAGGAACGCTCAAGTCTCATACAATTCCTTTCGGATAACTATGATGTCTTTGCATGGACATTCCATGAAATGCCAAGGATCGATCCAGCCATGGCGTGCCATAAGCTAGAGTTGAAAGAGAAGGCAGAACCGGTTAGACATAAGCAACGAACTCTAGCATCAAAAATACGAGACGAAGTAAACAAAAAGATCGACAAATTGATTAAGGTCATTTTTATCCGCAAAGCTATTTACCCGGACTGGATCTTGAACATTGTCGCAGTCCCAAAGAAAAATGGCAAGATCAAAATTTGCATCGATTTCACGGATCTCAATCGACACACTCCAAAAGATAGCTTTCCACTTCAAATCACCAACCATCTGCTCGATTCAGCAGCAGGGCACGAACTCCTCTCTATGATGGATGTTGCATCAGGATACAATCAGATACCACTTTTCTCTGAAGATCAAGACAAGATTGCGTTCATCACCGAACATGGCCTGTATTGCTATAAGGTCATGCCTTTCGGCCTGAAAAATGTCGGTACTACCTATCAGAGATTGATGACGCAAATGTTCAAAGATCAACTTGGTAAAACAATGGAGGTTTACATCTATGATATGCTTTGCAAGAGTCTCAAGAAAGAAGACCATCTGGTAGATTTACGAACAACTTTTGAGATTTTGCGAGCTTACAAAATGTGCTTGAATCCTGACAAATGCCAGTTCGGAGTACAATCCAGAAAATTCTTGGGCCACCTAATCAGCAAACGAGGAATTGAAGCTGATCCATTACGCATACGAGCTCTCTTGGCTATGCCTTCAACAAAGACAAAAAAGGATGTTCAGAAACTAGTCGGAAAGATCGTAGCACTTAACAGATTTGTGTCCAAATCATCAAACAGATGTCGACCTCTATTCGATCTGCTAAAACAAGGTACATCGCAGGGAAAATCAAAGAAGGATCCCGAGATCGAGTAGACAGATAAATGCGAAGCCGCTTTCCTCGAACTCAAACAACATTTGGGTAAACCACCAGTTATAAGCACACCAGTAGATGGAGAAGAACTAACAGTATACCTAGCCGTCACAGATACTTCTCTCAACTCTGTTCTCCACCAACTCGACGAAAAGACTGAGAAACCAGTCTATTTTATCAGTAAGACTCTGACCCCCACTGAAACAGGATACACCAAGATCGAGAAGCTTCTTTTAGCTCTTGTCTATACATCGCAGAAATGGAAACAGTATTTCCAGGCCCATGATGTTCGTATCTTGACGAACTATCCACTCTGTGAAATCTGATCTAAACGCAAAAAATCTCGACGTATTCAGCAATGGTCAGTAACACTCGGAGAACACGACATACATTTTGGGCCACGCCACTCTGAAAAAGGTCAGGCTATAGCAGATTTTCTAGCTGACTTTCCAGTAGACGATCCTGATTGGGAAGAAGACGTTGATGATAACAAAGATGAACCACCCACAGTACAGTCTGAAGAGAAGTCTGATTGGGTAATAAAGAAAGGTTGGTGACTTTTGACGGACGACTCCGTCGGACCAGCCGGATCAGGAGTGGGGATTGTTCTTATTACTCCTTCTAATGATCAGCTCAAAAAATCCATTCAGCTCAATTTTGAAGTAACCAACAATGTAGCAGAATATGAGGCACTAATTCATGGCTTGGACATGGCACTCACACTGAGTGTAGCAGAGCCCTCTGTCTACACCGATTCATTACTGATCGTCAATCACCACTCGGGTATCTATCAAGCCAATGGGAAAATGATTGACTATGCTGCTGCAGTGGTCGAACGAATGAATAAATTTCAGACAATTTTTATGGAACATTTGCCAAGGGGAGAAAATAGACATTCAGATGCACTCGCTTACCTTGCTGGGGTCCTTAGATCAGAAGCTCGTTATTTAAAAATCGACATCATTTCTAACCCCAGCATTAATGCCATCGTGTCCAACACCATTAATACTGGGGGCAACGAGGAGATCGATAATGATTGGAGACAGCCTTTCATCAGATACATTGGACCTCACAATAAATTCGATGGCCCACTTCCAGAGGATCATACAGAACGACGGAGATTAATTGACAATGCCCGTAGATATATTATCCGGGACAACCTCCTTTACAAAATATCAATCACTGGTCCATACCTCCTCTGCCTATCCAAAAAAGAGGTACAGCAATTCTTGTACGATCTACACGAAGGCACATGCGGGTCCCATGCCGCATGACGATCTCTTACAAATAGAGCTTTAAGACAAAGAATGTTCTAACCTAAGATAAAAGCACAAGCAATCGAGTACGCTCGCAAATGTAATGTTTGTCAACGCCACGGTCCGAAGATACAAGCCCCAGCGCTCGAACTACACTCAAGCCAAGTTACCTGGTCGTTTAGACGATGGGCTCTCGATCTTATAGGAGAATTTCCTACTGCACCAGGAAAACGAAAGCATTTGTTGGTCGCTACGGACTACTTCACTAAATGGGTAGAGGCAGTCCCATTGTGCCGAACACGAGAAGAAGAAGTCATCAGATTCACCAAGGAGCACATTATCATTCGGTTCGGCATACCACATCTTATCGGAATCGATAATGGACCACAGTTCGTTGGCTCCAAAGTTGTCGTATTCCTCAATGAGCACAATATCATTCATTCCCTATCAAACCCTCACTATCCTCAAGGCAAGCTGAAATTACTAATCGAACGATTGTGGACGGACTCAAGAAGCGTTTAGATGAAAAAAAAAAAAAGGGAATTGGGTGAACGAGTTACCACACATACTTTGGGCATATCGAACAACTCTAAGAACAGCAACAGGTTGTACTCCATTCTTACTGGCCTACAGGACGCAAGCCATAGTATCCACTCAGTATCATCACCCAATACACGATCATGAGATGACAGATGAAGAAAATGAATTTCAGATCGCATGCGACAAGAATATGATCAAAGATACACGCGACAGAGCCATTGTCAATCTGGGAAGATATCATCTTGCTTTATCACGGTCTAATAACAAGTGCGTTTGACATCGAGAATTCAAAGTCAAGGACCTCGTTCTCAAAGAAATCCCCCAACATCGCAAAGTACCTAATACGGGAAAGTTAGCAGACAATTGGGAAGGTCCCTTTATCATTACTGGCGCGAGCGGTTTGGGGCCTTACGATCTAAGTACACATGATGGAGTACCTATACCTAATCTGTGGAATACACGCCGACTGAACCTGTATCAAAATTAAACATTTTGTAACTTCAGATTTCACTCAATAAAGCAAATTTTCATCATCATGCTGTAAATCTATTCAAACATTGTACTTATCTTCATATGGTTCGCTCAAATTGGCCTACTACGGAGAATTACTACAACAATATCTACTTCATAGCTCTTCAAATATACACGCTCTCCGAAGATTGCTTACTGAGTCAATCAATTCGATCTGGCAAAGACGTCATTTAGCTATGCAATATTCAATACATATCCCATCACGGTCGCTCAGCTCGACCTATAACCGGGATCTACTTCATAGCTCTTCAAATATACATGCTCTCCGAGGATCGCTTATTGAGTCAATCAATTCGATCTGACAAAGACACCATTCGGCTATGCAATATTCAATACATATCCCATCACGGTCGCTCAGCTCGACCTATAACCGGGATCTACTTCATAGCCCTTCAAATATATACGCTCTACAAGGATCGTTTATTGAGTCAATCAATTCGATCTGGCAGAGACGCCATCCAGCTATGCACTATTCAATACATGTCCCATCGCTCAGCTCGACCTATAACCGGGATCAACTTCATCGCTCTTCAAATATACACGCTCTCCGAGGATCGCTTATTGAGTCAATCAATTCGATCTGGCAGAGACGCCATTGAGCTTTACAATATTTAATACATGTCCCCTCATGGCCGCTCAGTTCGACCTATAACTGGGATCTACATACGCGATTCCCCGAGGGTCGCTTATTAAGACAATCAATTCGACCTGGCAGTGACGCGCCCTTCAAATATCTCGTTACGGTCTTTATTGATTAGTTCAAATTGACCTATACACGTTACAATACAACATCACTACATATCTATATGGTCGTTCGTTGGATCACCAAATTCGATTATACATAGAGATAACAAACAAACTTTTTTATCTACTCAACATTTGACATTTTTCTCTAGCAAAGACATATTTACACTCTGTCTCATTACAATATAAACGATGAAACTATTGTTCTCGCTTTGGGCGTACAACATTCCAACTCTCCCCAGGCCCAGATGAAAGTAAAACAGGGAAAGGAATAGCCACATCAACTACAGTAGAAGGTACATTCAACAATTCCATAACTCTCGGCATCAAATTATCTATATAAGATAACCGTGCTAGCTGTAAGTCATATTCAGTAACGTATTCAATTGTAGCAGCCAAGATCGACTCACGCTCTGTTCGAAATTTCTCTACATCAGCATACAACATAGCCATAGTACGCAACGTAACATTTTCCGCAGTCAACAACATAGCTTCATAAAATTCAGTTTTCACCTTGTTTAGTTCATCGTCAAGATCTTTACATCGAGCTTCCAGAGATTTTTTCTCCTGCAGCAATGAGCCTCTATATTGTTTTGTTATCTGCACACTACACTCCATCTCCTGCTTCAGACGGTGCAACTTCTTATCTACCTCCCTCGAATAATTGATCTCGGCTTCAACTGCGTCCATCATCCTCTGCGACTCTTTATATTTTGCATCGAGTTCCTCGAAAACTTCATTACCTTGAATACACTCATGTACCAAAGCTTGTTTGTCTCGGTCAAGATCGGCGATCCGCGAATTACACTTATTGATGGCCTCATTAAGTTCTCCATCTCTCTTGGAACATGCCTTCTCGTGAGTTTTGGCAAGGCCATTTTTTCTCTGACATGAATCTCGAGCCTCACGCAAATCCCAGTTCAGTTTTTTCAGGCGCTCGCGCATATAACGGATTTCAGAATCTTGCTTCTTCAGTATTATTTGCTATCACCGACTGATGATACAACAGATCGTTCTTCAGCTTTTCAATCGTACTTAACAGATCCAGTACCTGTTGATTCGCAACCATGGTCTCCAACTTTTTCTTCTTCAGAGATTCTTTCCACAGTTCGGATTCATTATTAGCAGTCAAAATCTCTGCATCCTTACATGACAACTCTACAGTCACAGCATTTAGCCGACTCTGCAGCTCCAACATCTTAGATTCCAGCTTTAAATTCAACAAACTCGTTCTTTCAACCGCCAACGAACATTGCTGCAACTTGGCAGACAATTTTTTATTTGACGCGGATAAGGCAGCTAATTTGTCCTGTTCTTTGTCTTCAACCCAGAAGAATAGATCACAAATCAACAGATATTCATTTCTACAAGACATATCATTTTACAACATTTATTACAACATCAAGCTATGATACACGAATCAACTACATTATGCAAAGTACAATCAAATGTCACAATCTAGTTGGCTTGAGATTGCACCCTACTACTACTAGCATCTACTTGCAAAGGTTCATTAAAGATTACGACCTCTTGCGGACGGGTCTTATGCCGTGTGTGAGGCAGCAGATCTTCGACCTCCTCCTCCCCAGACTCTTCAGTTCGTGGTTTTGAGGTTGAAGCTCTCCCATCCTAATTCCCTTTTACAAACCACATATTTTCAGCCTTATCATTCTCTACTTCCACATCTTTACCACAGCTCGAGATATAACGTCTAAATTCATTTTCTACTCTCTCGAGCTCGCCCCCATAAAATGCGATCACATCGGCCATCTGACGTTCGTGGTCCGTGTCGATAGCACGTTTTCCCCACTTTGGAGTAATTTTCTTCTTCAAGCGTGATTGGGATACTTGCAGACGTTGCTTTGAATCTAGTAAACGCGCTTCTAACAACGTCACTCCCTTCTCGGAGCTCTTCAACAACCTAGCATACTCTACCTTTTCCCTCTCCAGACATGCATTATGACCCTTGCAGCGCTCAAGTTCGTCACAAGCATGCCTCAGATCAATTTCTAATTGTGCATGGATCTTTCTATCCTCTTTTTTTATGTTGAAGAAAAGTATCCTCATTGCTCTTTGCCCCTACAAAAGTTAAGCTCATCAAGCAATGGACCTCACTACCCCATATGATGGATACTCCAGCCCGAGCTGAGCATCTTTGCACCTCTCTACTATGGCGATTGTGCGCTTCTTGCACTAAGAATTTCACGCGAGCTGGGTCCAGCACTATGCCTCTCTCAATTAACAGTTCTAAATAGATCTCCTTCAAACCCCGCTCACTATCAACTTCGGCCTCAAAATAAAGCGTCAAAGACAATAATGACCTTTGACACTCTAACTTATCGCTCTCATCTACGAACCGCTTATTCAAAAGGGATTTTTGGAGTAAAACGAACCTATCGGTCTCTTTTCGCAAAACCTCATCCCTCTCAATTTTTATTTTCCCATATCTACATTGAAGCTCGAATAACTTCTTAAAGGTTTTATCAAAATTTGACTTATGAAGGCGTCTCTCATATTCAAGTTTATTGTGCACCTGTTGAGTACGATTGATGAAATCCCTTACTCGACTCAAGGCCTTCTCCATCTCGATTACTTTCCCCCTCAAATGAACTACCTCCTACATACAAATCATACATTCACATCAAAACAACATATATCAACAACAACCACAAAAATTTCAAAATCTCGTCAAAAACAGTTTTACCACCAGTACAAATGATAAAGTTCGACTAAGTTTCAGAACTATGCTACAACTACAGAATCAAGATTTAGCTCCTGCTACCTCCTTGGTCGGATCATCAGCCACTGGAGGAGTCGGGGTCTGCTCAGCCACTAGAAAAGTATCATCCCCTGGGAAGGCGATCTCGCCATACTTCCCTGCAAGAGCAAGATCGACATCCTCTTTGCTCAAAACCCAGAAGTAGAAGTCTTAAATCAACTTATTTCGGGAAGCCACCGCAATATCAATAGCCTTTTCACCTCATCTTCAACCTCTTACTTTGTAGCGGCAGCTTCCTTCTCGTACTTATCTTGCTGTAGAGCCTTCTCCTTCTCAAACTGCTCCCTCTGCAATACCTTCTCCTGCTTGAACTATTCTCGCAGAGCAACTTTCTCTGCATCATGTTGCCGAACAAGTTCGCCACGATTCGCAGCAGCCAGCTTCAACACCTCCGCGACCGACTTCCAAGTGACAGAAAGCTGCACCACAAATACAGCAAAACAGTATTACAAGATCAGATCATTACTGGAAAAAGATTTAATCAAATAACACCTTGCATACCTGAGAGATGCTAGATCGAATTTGAGTATCTAGGCGGTGGGATCACGCGTAGCCAAATCCAACGCCTCCTGATCCACGGCTTCGAGGTTGACACCCTTCGAAGAAGCTCGGATATCTTTACCGGATTCTTTTTTCTGCTTTTTCAGAGGAGGAGCCATATTTACATCAGCATCCACCCTCTCAGTTCCCACCGGCGGTATCTACACAGAAGCTGTTTGTTCAGAAGGCGGCACCGTCTTTTTTATTCTAGGTCGCCGAACTAAGGAGCTCGAAGTACCAACAGCACAGGCAAGAATCTCCATCACATCAGCATAAGCAGAGCCAGAAGCAGCCATAGCTCATTTTTTATGAGCTCGTTGCACTTTTTCAACTACAGAGTTAAGCCTCTTCTCTCTGCGAATTCCTAGTTCTCCAAGAACTTTGTTTAGTTTGTTTCCTTCCAGACTAACGACGTCGAACAAACTCGATGTATCAGCAGCAGCTTTTGGATTAGGCTTTGCCAAAACAGAAGCAAACTATGTTAGCAGCTCGTAATAAGTTAAAAGACAAACTGCAGGCAGAATGAAGACACTTATTCTCGTTAAAATTCGTATATATCAGCTCGAGCGCGGGTTCCCCAGGCACTTGCATACAATTACCCCTCACCATCACAAGATGGTCGCACCAGGGTCTCCTAGAAGATTCAAAATCAAAGAATTTTGGCCTCGCCGAATCATTAAACAAATATACGCTCTTTCGATCTTTCACATACTTAAACTTATAATATTTCAAGACATCGTCCGCAACGAACTGTCTTGCTATACCACTATCTCTCCACCTCTTGTTAAGGGCTTCACAGACTCTCATCATCTCAAAGATGTTACCATTTAATTGACCAAGGCAACTCTTTAGTGTATTCATTACCCCCTTTTGGAAAAAGGTTAGGGGAATACTCAACCCATATACGACCTGGTTCAAATAACAGAGGAATCCATCCTCTACGACCTCTGCACCAGTTCCATTATAATAAGCGATATCTATATCGTCTTCTATATCCATAGTTTTCTTCCACCGATCCAGAGAAGGCACCTGATAATGCTCTACATTACCACTCGGTCTCACCAGAGTTCTAAACCATAGCCCTGCATTCATCACATAATTCCCCCATTCTCCGCCTAAACTCTTTTTATACTGTAAAAATTTCTTCGCTACGTCTACATTCTCGGGATACTTAAAAAATAGCCCAGATTCATTCTCCGCATGCAATCCCACATCCCTCCCAGAAGAAGCAGCCGGATCATCAGCAGTTACAGTACCAATTACCACATAATCATCCATAGTCCTATCAGACGATGATGATTCCTCACTACTGGTAGATGCAACAAATTTACTACTGGGTTTCGGGTTTTTTGAGTGCATCTACCACACATAAAGGAAAAATCTATTCAGAGTTTTTATTAATCAAACAGGCCTCCTCCCTCAGTCGTACCCAACACGTTATTAATCTACCCAAAAAGTTCAAACATGCAACCTACCAGTTTTCAAGGAAAATAATACAACAGAAGCAGAGATATTAACCTGTACTAGAAGAGAAACAGTCGTCGACTCTGGTCACCGCTCGCACCTCAGGCAACAAAACTTTGTCCTTCTTAGTAAGATCACACAACATTGGAGGACTGCGTTCAAAATTTGAAGATTTTCTCTCTCTAGAAATGCTTTTGCCTCTGTCTGCAACTCATTATGGTTTAAGAGAAGTGGGAAGAAAAGTTTTTATATTATCCCTTGGTTTCTTAAACGACGGCTCTTCGGGACACGTGTCCACATCATCACTCCTAGAAGGCACGTCTTTTCGTTTGCCCTCATAATGATTTTGGTGTAATGTGTTATGTTATCACGTTTGTCTCTCTCCTCTACCATTATTAAGGACTCACTACCCAAAAAGATTTATACACGATTACTTACAGCAACAACCTTCTACGGCTGCACGATCCTGCTATGCTTTTTTATTGCATGGTTCCAGTTCAAAAACCTAAGTACAGCTATTACAGCTGTCACTTACCTCAATTTCGGTTTGACAGAAGCAAAATATCATCAACAAATCCTGCTTCAGTTTTATTTCAGTCAAAAATTATCATAAATACAGAAAGCAATGACGAGACGACCTGAGCACAAGCAAATCAATTTATTATGATCAATCATCCGACCTTACATATAACGACGGAACGGATAATTATCTTCACCACGCAGAATGATTTCAATATCAGCAGCTCTCACATCCTCTTTAGCAAGTTTATCCAGCGCGATTTTTAAAGGCTCCGACCAAGTTCCACCGATGATAACAAGTATTCAAGTTGACAACGGCATGGCTCTAACACCAAGCACATATGGCACGAAAGAAATTATGACCTCGTCATCTCCGCAGACATAACAACACTATATCTCAACAAGGCCACAAGCATATAAGAGCGACCTACACAGTTCGGATATATTTAATTCAACTCATCAACAATATGATCTACATATTTTCGACCTATGTCATTAGTGACTAGTTCGATAAATGTTCAATGGTATCTTACAACAGTTCTAAAAACAGCTTCAAGAACTTACAAGACAAGATAATAAAGTTCAAATTTATTATTCACGAAAAACAAGTTACAAGAACGAACACTTCAACCAGTTCGAAAATAAAGATTACAAGTTCTACAGACAATTTTGACTTTTACAAAGAATAGCCTACGTTGCAGATGATAGTGCAACACTTGAGAAGAAACAATGGCGGGCCTAGCAGAAAAACTCAAAGCCCAAGGATGGGAATTGGAGTGAAGTAGAGGCAGAATTAATCTCACCACTCCTCCATAACCCCCACCTCCGCTGCCAACGAAGAACCTCCTCCGCCATTACAATACCCATTCTTTCGCAGGGTATCGACAGTACTTCTCAGACGACTTCCCCGCCTTCTCGTCTTCCGCCGCCACTGCATCTTCTGCAAGCATCTCTAGACAGGACCAACGGTGAGCAGCAAACAAAACCACATAATAGAATCGCCACAGTTGATGAAAATCATCCTCTGCCTCCTCGACTTCTTCCCACGACATCCCATGGAAAGTTGGAGGAACAGGGATTGGAGTCGGCAGAGAAAGACTTTGGGTGCCAAAATAGCGAGTTTGCAGACTTGCCATTTTTGTCTGAACTCTAGCTTCATATGCTTGGCGTCGAGTTGTCACCATCACTACTACTCAACCCAACCTGAATGACTGACAACGTTAACCAGGGTGAACAGTGATAGCAACTATTCTCCATGTTTTTATAATAGCAGCATTTAATGCATTCCACAACTTCCAATAAGGTATTCATCAAGAACTTTTAGGAGACCCAAAAGTCAAAACTACTATTCTTCCAAGATAAAATGGAAACCATCAATACAACATTTAATTCAGACGACTGGACTTCTCAACCAACACCACTCGCAACACACGTTTCTCCTGCTATTGGCTGAGAGGGGGCAGTTGTGAGGGCTTAAAAGCTCGAGTAAACATACTGATATTCGAACTCACATAGCTCGAGTAAACATACTGATAACCAATCAAGGATTAAAAGCAAGGAGATCGTAATACAGACTTCCTCATCTACAGCTCGGGGATGACAAAGCATCCAATAACATCGCACTACAGAAAATACTCAGATATCTATCAACAGTTCGAATACACGCGAACACTATTAGATATCATATCTTCATCATCAGTTCGGAGATATCAAAGCATCCTGTGACTTCGCGCTACAGAAGATACTCCTCCACTTATCAACAGGTCGTATGCACACGAGCATCACAAGAGATCGTATCTTCCCAACGGTCTGAAGCTATAGCTAAAGAATGTTAATGGATCCGTTACAGATCAACAAGTATCAAGACGTTACAAAAGGCCACCATGAAGACTCATCAAAACCCGATATTGTAACGTTCCTCATCAATATAACCAACGGTCATATTATAAGACCTATAAATAAGACTAGATAACTACGAATTAGGGAGGCTACTCTGAGAACCTCTAAGAGATATTTTCTACATCTCTCTCTCTTTCTAAAATCCTCAGGAGAGGTCGTGATTTTTAACCCATTCAAGGATTTTCCACGCTAAATCTAGTGTTGTTTGTTTCCCGTTCATAACTAAACATACTAGATTTCGAAGGTGTAAAGCGTTATCTTCGTGCAATACAAAAATAGGCTATTACAGCGACGATGTAAGAAAGCAAGGTTGAGCCTTCAAAAGTAGCAATACTCAACCTTACTTTTTGAGTTGAAAAACCAAGTCAATGAGGCTGTTGGAGCTCAAAAATCCTACACCTTGGAAAGCAAGTGAGGCATTTTAGGAGATGCTCTAAGACCCAGTAAATTTGTGAAAAGATGTAGTCCCATATCACATTTTGGGAGTGAACAGAACTTTTCCATACATAAAGAGGACTAATAATCTTGTTTTCATTCATAGATCTGTTTTGAATGCTCAAGCACAACGTGGTACTAGCGACAAATTTTACTATACAGGGACTCGGCATAAACATCTGATCTCCCTTGTTATACATCAGATCTCGCAAGTTATTAACGGCTCATTGTGAGAGCTTAAAAGTCTTTTCTAGTGTCACTCTGCCTTAGGAACAAACAGACCCAGGAGAATGTTCAGTGCAAATGGCTTGATGCACAACATTTACGGAATTCCACCTTTGCATTTGGCTAAGATAACAAAGCAGATCATAACAAATTACGAAACGAACTAACAGCATATAGATAATATGTTTTGAAAAAGGGTCACAAAATTAAATTATGAGATAAAACATCATGGTCTTCCACCATAGCCAAGGAGTCGAGGACTACGAAATCCTGATTATACCTAAAAACTAAAAAGGGAGAATTTTAAAGGCCTAAAAGGTAAACAGAGTGAAACTCCCCAAACCAAAGCTTCTGTGTAAACATCGGTGCCAACATGGCAGGAAACAAATAACGAACCTGAGTGACTAAGCCGTTAGAACATTTCCCCATGAGAAATACACTACCTGCCCTGATGTAGAGAATCAAGGGCGTGGTCTCTTGTTACTGCAAGACGGGCATTTGTATTGTTTGATGTGTTCAGCCCTGGCCGGAGTGATCTTCACACATTTTCCATGGAACCATTTCTCACAGATGTCACAGCAGATCCAAAACTCATCCGATGCGTAATTCTCTCCACATGCCCCACAAAGTGTCTCTCCATGTTCATCTTCGTCCTCGTCATCCAAATCATCATCGTCATCCTTCGGCTGCACCGGCTTGGATCGTTTGACCTGAGATTCTTGGACACGCTTTCGTAACCAGAGTAAAATCAGTAGAGAAGTATACAAAGTACTATTGTTAAAGAATTCTTGTAGGACAAAATATTGAAGGAAGTGAATTAGTAGGGTCAAGGTTAAACAGGAGAGAAGTTTTGTAAATATGCTGAAACTGATTTCTTTTTGAAAAGAAAAAACTATTTCATATTTGCAAAAGCAAAACCCAAAACGGCATGTACAAAAGTCATTTTTTAAGTTTTATAGTGTACAATAAACGCCATTCATATGGCTTGTTGGCCAATTATTAACACTAAATAGAACAATTAATCTATTTTGCAACTAGGGGTCTTTATTTGAATATAGACATAAATGTACGGAACATAAATAAGAACAACAAAAGGACAGGTCATTATTAATTTGTCCACCTCTTTACGCAAAGTAAATAAGATATCCTACAGACCTTGAACCTATAGTAGTTATGGCAACACAGAAGTCGTGCTAACCCAACAAAGAAACTAAAGTACACTGCATTATGCCAAAAATTGGAGTCATGTCACTACCCCATCACAAATAATAAACAGAAATGAGCAGATTGATAGACTTACCACTTGAGAGTTTGGCTTGGTTTTGTTGCTGCTATGATTAGAAACTGATGTCTTTTCCTTCACTTTCTTGGTCTCATTTACAGTCTCAAATATTGTAGGGAGATCGTTTATCATAGTAAAGAGTTGCTTCCTGCGACAAATATCAGAAGAACTTCATTAAATACATGGAGAATATTAGAACCCTACTTCCTCAATCCAACAAATTTCTACATAAATCCAACCTATACTGTATAATGCATATAAGATCAAAGTATAAGCCATATCTATTAACCCACCAAATAAATCTTTTACTTTGGGTGTTGGTACTTGGTAGAGATAGGGCAACTACAGGCTATAGCTCTTTAGCAATTTTTGAAGGGTTACCTTGCTCTCTAAAATAATATAATGCCAAGGGCAAAAAAAACTATTTTTCAGCATTTTCATACAATAAGAGCACTATGCAAGCAAGATAAGCCGTTGCTCACTCCATCCGTGTCGCTGAAGGAACATTACATGAGCTCAGGCTCATTTTTTGGTGAAAATTCTTATAAAGTCATGTTCATATGCTGAAAAAAATTTACCGGTTATAAACAGCAGCGTCAAGAACTGACCTGTTTATTTGTTCAGAAAATGATTGATATACCTATAATACAGATGATGTGAAGGGAAAAAACAATGCACATTCATTGAATCAAATCTATTTTCCATTTGATTGCCATTAAGGAGGGGGGGGGGGGGGGGGGGGGGGGGGGGGGGGGGCTAACTGCTAAAAGGAAGGAAAAATGAATGCAGGATCTTACCAAACAATTATGATGAATTGTAATTTACGAGACAAAGTAGACGAAATCCATGTATCCACGTACCAAATTGGGTCTGCCTACAATATACATAAGTTGAATGCCTAATTAAAAGCCCACATAACATTTGCTTAACTTCTCTCTCAAGTTTTAGCGCCAGAATTCCTTCTTAAATGGTAAAGAAAGATATGAATCCGGATGCCAGTAGGGAATGACCTTATTTTTCTTTTCTTTTCTAGTGCTATAATTTATTTCTAATTCCGATTTTTCCTGAAGGCTTAAGTTTGTTTATAAATCCCTCGTTCTAGAAAGGGATACCTTCTAGTATTTCTAATAAATAGGCATGTACTAGCTCGACAAGAAGCAATTCAATCATCAATAAGAATTTCAATTTCATTGCAATCTCCTTTGTTCTTTAACAATCGTGTATCGCCCTTCCTTGTTATGAAAATTTACTCGCTATCGCTATGTGGTTCTCAATTAAAATCCATTCATTAAGCATCAACCATCGATGGTATCCTAAGAATTTTGCTATCTCGTTTTTAAATGATTAAGCAATGGAAGGTAGCTATGTGGTAATCATGGTATAGTGTAAGCACATCAAAGGTAAATAACTAAATACCGAACTAAACAATTGCATGAGGTAAAAATGATACATACCTCTCAGCCTTATCGAATCCAAATCTTGCACCAAAATAAAATGCAACAGCAAGTAACCATGCATCACTGTGGACTGCAACCAGAGATATCCAGTCCTTTTCCTGCATCCCATCTCTGGCAAAGTTAATGCCCAATGCAGGCTCAGGAAGCTCCGGAGGAACCTCTTCTGCTGGCAAATTCACCTCCCAGTGCCCACTTGGAAAACCGTACAAGCACAAGTTATCCTTCTCTGATAAATATAACAATTACAATAAGATAAAGAAAACAATTATATATTTTATAAAAAAGAAGACTGCAGAGAACAGATACAGAATTGGAACAGATAAGATCAATGACAGCTAAGATTAACAATCAGGCGACCTAAACTGTAACCTTCTTGGGCAAAAAATCTAATTAGTCAAACAAAAGCATCTAGCTATATTAGGTTGATATAGGAGGGAAGAAGAAGGTGAACAAGACTATTCTACTACTGCTTTGTAATAATGGGAAGGTCTCATTAATTGGAAAGGGGAAAAATATGTTCTCCAACATGGAAAGGGGGACAGAAGATGCAGGAAAGCTACAGATCTGGCGTCAAACCACTTGCTCAAAATATGAGGATAATAATAGTAAAATATGTTCCACCAAAATAAAATAAAATGCAACTGTCTGTTGCTTCTTTGATCTCTCAGTCCAACCCTTAAATATCGCACCAATAAATATTATTTTCTCGATTCTCGAAGATTTGCCTATCTCTTGTGCCTAATTCTAGATACGGATACACGGAGCACCTGATTCTTCAATAGAACATCTCCCAACCCCACATACAGCGGATAATCAAAGTTTACGTAGTCTCCACTTGAGTTTTGGCTAATCTACTAGAGATGATCTAACTCGGTAAGTTAACGAGTTAGCCCTCTTTGTTCTACACAATAAGATGACGGGGTTTCAAAAGGCTTGACAAAATAATGAAAATATTATCACTCAATAATATTGTTTCTTCTTTTGGCACTCAACCTCTGATGCTAAACATAATATACTAGAAAGAATGAGGGGGAACATGCAACCATGCACACTTAAAAAGAGAATTGACATGCAGCCAAAATGGCAGAAAGAGATCAAACAACTTATCATTAACGAAACAACAAAAGAAGGGATCGAGCTGTAGGACTTTCCAGAATGGGTAGGATGGTAAGATGTAAGGATGTATATTCAGGATACATAGAATTTGCAACCACCTAAGAAAATTAACAGTACGAGAAGATATAATAGAAGATAACACAAATAAAGGAAATGTTTTATTGTTTCCAAGATAGCACACAGCAAAGTAGACATTTTGCACGCAGTGAATATGACTGAGTGAGAGTAGTACAGAAGGAGTTATTTGTCTTGTTTTAATCCTTTTACTGCCCGTGTTCAAATGCAAATTCAACCTTCAACATTCTCTATTCTCTCCCAATAATATGCTTGCTCTACAACTGCCTTCAAGCACCCTTTCCAGTTGTACCTCTACTTTCCTTCTCTTTCTACCCATGCCTCCTTTCTTGATAGTAGACTATCAAACATCAATCAGTGTGCTATCTTGCATACACATCTACAAAATCCAAATTACGTAAAACGCACCAAATAGAACTGCCTTGTCCACGAGCTTTTAGGATTTGTTGAGGTTTCTCAAACTTCGGGCATGTTCTTCAAGGTTCAGATCCTCCCTCGAAATTTTCCATATCCATCAGATATAACCATTATCAAAGAGACATTCGATTCGACAATAACGCTACAAATTCGTAAAATGGAGTCATGCGCTCGCAAAAACAAGACTCAAATTTTGTCGAAAAAGGATCAAATACCAGATTTGTTTTCTAACTGATATGTTAAATTATCTCGAACTCATCGCCAAAAAGACTAACAAAACAGAAGAAAATAACATATTTCAATCCCATGAGTCATTTTAATTTGATCCTATCAACAATTGGGATATCAGCATTAGAACAAGGGTCAATAGGAAGTGTTTGGATGTTTTGGAAGTTAAAATAAGATCTGGACCAACTATATACGTTTCTACTTCGTCTCGTGTCAGGATTTGGGCCCTGCACCTACGAGTGGGATCTGGCTTTATCCTTTGTAGTGTGGTTACAAACAGATTAGTTCAGGTTGTTTGATGCCTGAGTATGCCTCAACATGCCTTGAAGTACGCTCTGCATAGACAGACCTGCTTCTTCTCCCTCGATCAGTAATATTTCATTAGAGCTCCGAGGCCTTCCACTACAAGTAACATCTCTAAAAGAGAGGGAAGGGATCGTCTTAATTGAGGGGTGGCAATTTAACCAGGCTTTACAAGGACCCACTCCTAATGGGGAGGCTTGGGTAGAAGCTTAACGGGGGACGGGACGAGAATGGTAAATATATATAATAATAAATAAAAAGTATGCAGGGGTTCGGAGCGGATGTGGTAATTCTTATAAATGTATTGACCACAACCCGGCACACCCGTTTATTTAACACATATTGTAAAATTTGTTTTCTTGAGCTGGACATTATGAATTTCATGTTATGACACCATCATATATGGTTGATTGCTTGTATTTGATATTAATTTGATTTAATTTTTGTATTCATATTTACTGCAAATACAAAATTAGGTGAAATTTACGGAATTTTAAGAAATGCAATACCGGACGGGGATGAATTTCATATAAATATTTTTTCTTCTGCTACACGGCCTGCGAGCTTGGCAAGGAATGCAATACCGGACGGGCCCGGTTTAGAGAATCCTCGTAAAAGCTAAATGATGTATGGAGCGAGTATTTATAGGGGAAGTTTAGTGAGGAAGGGGATGGTATTAGCTACCCTGAAACAGATGCGAGCCATTGTAAACCCTATCTTGACAATTGTCCGGAAATACCTTCAACTCTATTGGAAATTTTAGTAATTTCTCTTAATTCAAAGGTTTTTCCTCTTTTTGTGTTCTCATTTTCATGACTCCTCCACTTTTGTCTCCCCCACTATATTGAAACTTACAACATTCTTATGAGAGCCATCTTTCATGGTTAGTGGGGAAAAATGTAGGGTAATCAGATAATGAAAACATACATTTTTTAATGTTCGAAAAAAACTTCATTAAATGGCCATAAATGTAATATGGACTGCAACATCATTTTCAATCAAAACTCCGGTGATCAGAAAATTTTCTACGAAGGCTTACTTCAAGCTTACTTATCATTATAGATTAACAAAAATCCAAGCAAATAAAATGTATTGTGATGTCATCTTTTTCAAATGGAATCTCTATTGAGTTAATTGGAGACTCGAATTAACAGTTAATTAAATAATCATCATGAAATATGTCGTCTCTTCCAATCGCATATTCCACAACTTCTGACATCTCTTCTTGGTCAATCGAGTAAGATTTTTCGGGTGGAAAAACTTATTTCCAATAATCGAATATTTCTTCTTGGAAACTTTACAACTTGAGGTTTTGTATGAAGTTGTTTGCCTTCAACAATCGGAACTTTCTTGATTTTCACTTTGACAATCGAATAATTTTCTTTGATCAGGAAATTTCTTCTACATAATTGTCAACTATCAGCCACTTACTCGTTAGCTTTACAAAATCAATGGAAAATTTCACCATTATTTCCATTCGAATTTGAAAGATCTTGTTTTATACATCATACTTACTTATTTCCCAAGAAGTGTTTGGCTCTTTTACCAAATTTAAGGATTATCGATCTCGTGGAAGCAATAAGATCATAAATAATCGGAAACTACCTGAATTAAAATATTAAAATTAACCTAAATCAATGATTCGAAAATCAACTCTATTCTCTAATGAGTTCACTCAAAATTTCCAAATATAATTAATGGGACAAACCAGTAGTTAGAATAATTCCTCATAACCTCCTTAATAATTCCAATAGATTTTTAAAACCAACTCTTACTAATTAGTAATTCCAGTAGGAATTCAAATCATTTGATAAATTAAAATAGAAATAAACTAAAAACAAAGAATAGAAATAAGGATAGGGGAAATAATTGGCAAGAGTATCATCCCCGAGATTAATGTATGCCATGATGTCTACATCAACATGTCATTGAAATCTGTATATCATCTCAAATGGCTTTCCCTCGTGAATAAAAAGGTTGTTTTACTCCAACATTGTAGACTCATCAGATGTAACAAACTATCGAAAAGTTACATACTACTACAAAACAAAAGACGTCTACACATACCCAACAATACAGAAGAAATGAGCGTAACGACAAACCAAAGCATTTTACTTTATCCCTATCGGATCACTTTGTGCTCATCAAATAGGCTTTACACCTCATGAAATTGTAAAAACATTAACAACATTTGATAAGGTTCTCTAAAACTAAAAAAATGCATTTGCACCGCAGCTTTGAAATGCTCATACGGAGTTGCAAATTTTAATTGTCAGTTTGTTTAAGCAACATAACTCGAGATTTTTTAATGTGACTAATCTGACCCAAGCTAAGCTTCAAAATAAGACACAAAAAAAATATATAAATAGAATTCCTGGAGAAATTTCTTATCGGCTCAAATTCGAAAAACTCTTTTTATTCAACTCGACTACAGCTTACAATCTGAATCAAAAGTCACGAGAAAAAAGTGTAGGAGGGTGGGGAGATATGGCTCTAACTTAAAGGGAGACAAACCCAGTTGGTATCTTCATGAAACCCTATAAGGACTAAAACCAACCCTGAAAACACCTAGAAAACAAATCAAATCAAATCAAATCAAGCAAAAATATTATATAAGTATACTAGCCAAATCTCGTGTATGCCATGGATTTCGCTTTTTGAACCGTATTTGACATGGCATGCCTTTGGCACTATAATTTTTTTTGGTGTACCTACGGTATTAATAAATAATACAAAAATTGCGTTCTAATCTTTAAATGTGATATTCGTGTTCATTTTTTTATCCATTTTATATTTTTTTCAAACAATTCTTCAATGTGACAGTATGAATTAAGTCATTCTAATGTGATTTTTAATTTTCGTTTTGCCTGGCATTGAGACCACAACTAAAAAGTGTTTGCATTACTCCCCTCCTATAACAAATTCACTAGAAGCATGCCTTGGAGTTTAAGGAGTCCCGAAAAGATACTTGTTCTCCAGATGACCTTTGAGTGGAACCATACAAACCATGCCCACAAATGACCCATAATTCACAATTCTTCATCAAATAACGTTAATTTTAATATCTCAAAAATTATGTTAGCAACAACAACAAAGACATCAACCAACACCACTATACGCACATGGCAACCATCACCATTACCACAATCGTAACAGACATCCATCACCACCACTATACGCACATCTCAACCATCAGCACCACTACATTACACAAATCCTTGTAGTCATACCCACAAACAAATGGACCACCACGACCAAAAATGACATAAACACACACCCAAAACAAACTTACCCAAGTTCAGCATTAATGATCCCAGTACCACGAATGGTTATCATCGTTCCTTTACTCATAGTTCTGAAATTTCACCATTTTTCTGTGTGGCTGAAGGAACCTTAATTTGAGAGATTTCAAATAGATTGGGGTCATGGTTCCCTTCATCAAAATTCTCAAGCCTCAACTATAGTATTGCATTAAAGAGAAAGAATTATCAATGTTGAATTACATCATCTTTTTCTTCTGCTACTGAGCTGGAACAATAATAAATTCCCAAAGCATAATTTTACTTGTTATTTCATCACACCCCAACACTAACTTATTATTTCTTCAACCCTAAACTGTAGATCTCTTCCAAGTCTCAACAAAGAGAGTACCTCAAATTTATCTGAACTACCAAAATCATCATTGAACCTTAGAGCTTGGATACCGATGTTGCTCAATTCAACCGAAAATGCTGCCTAAAACATAGATGAAAATTGAAACTTAAACCTTGAATTGTAAGGAGAAAGATACGATCAGATGAAATGATTTTAAGTTTTCCCAATTTGAAGATGACAACGAAAAAAATTGAAACTTATAATATTGATTTATCCCAATTTGTAGAGAGAGAAATGGAGCTGGAATTCACCCTTTTAGATTGCAGAGAATATGATGGCTTCGATTGTGAGAAGGTCCTTATTTCGTATTTATGTCCAGTATTATTATGCTGATGGACAACTCTGTTCGAGGACATTATTGGCCAACATATATGCTCCGCAAAAGCGTCTCATACGCATTTCAACCTGATTCTATAAAGATGAACCGATCTAACGGTTTAAAATATCCAGCAAAATGTCACAAAATGTCACAGTTGATTTATCTTATATAAGTTGTGTTTTATGTAATAGAATATATTATCGGTGATGGGATTAAGTAGGCAAAATTTTAAAAAAAGTTAGTGTGATGTATGTCCCAACTTGAATTTCAAAATATGTTCGATGACGCGCAACAAGCACCATATGCCCCTTATTAAAAAAGTACGTCTACGAACTTAGAACTCTAGGAAACCCAACCTTGCAAACAATGATGTCTTCACTTTGTGAAGAGTTGTCGTGGCACTAGGTGGCGGAGGAATGTCACTTGCTGGTTCAACAAGGGCTCCTACTGCTGCTACATATGGTTGGTAATATATCCACAAACTAATGTGTCACTAACCCAAGTCTCTTCTTATTAGGGTGTGCTTGATTCCCACTCGAAAATTAAAAGTTTTGCGCAAAATTTATTTTTCCACCATTTGATTACTAATATTAAGGGGTCTGGTTATTTTTCCAAGCAAAGAAAAATTTTCGTATTTTATTTTCTAACCCTAAGCAATGGGAAAATATTCCTTGTTCTCGATTCTCTCTCTTAAAACTCATCTTGGAGTCTCTCTCTCTTTCTCTCCTTTTCTCTCTCACTCTATCTCTATTTTTGAACTTAGAGAGTCTTTATTGTAAATTCTGAAAAAGTGAAATAAGTTTGATTACTGGTTACATACTAAATTCTATGCAAATGAACAAATAACAGTAGAGTCCTAAAAGAATGTCAGTTTGGATATTAAAGAAAAAGGGACGATTCAAAAAATAGTGAGTTTGGAGAAGAGAAGGGGATGGTAGAGAGAGAAAGAGAGAGAGAGTTCGGGATATTTTAATTAACCTTCAAATACATAGACAATCTTAGAGATACTCCTCAAAGTAAATTAGGTCATTGAGATAACCAACAAAAAATTTGGACTTTCAACATAAAATCAAACACCTTATTTATGTTTTCCTTGAAATATTTTCTCAAGAATATTTTCCTTGGGAAATGAGAATTGCTCTCGAATATTTTCCAAGTAATCAAACGCACCCTTATAGGAAAGTGTAAGACTTGGTGATTTGGGTCGTTCAATTCAAGCCAAATACATTTCCAACCTCGTACCGCTGATTTGAAAGTTATTGTGCCTAAAGTCGTGATAGAGCTGCCAGGTGTAGGTTTGTGTATCTCTCTGACTTTCAGGCATTAAGCATTGCATCCCCCCATCCCACAGAGGTACTTCAACTCTAAGTCAATTTAAATCGATGTACACAGCATGTTCTATACCCTTCCCACTTTCTGCTCATCAGTCTTTTGCACGTGCTTGGATCCTCACTAGATAGAACTCGATAATGCAGTCCTTGACATTTTTAAACTCCAAGCATATGTTTTGTAGCCTCACGAACAAATCCTTGTGTTAAGTAACAGGAACAAACTTCACTAACAGGAACAAATATTTCTTGATGCATCTTCCACCATTCTGAGATAGACCGAAA
Source organism: Kingdonia uniflora (assembly GCA_014058105.1). Taxonomy (NCBI): domain Eukaryota; kingdom Viridiplantae; phylum Streptophyta; class Magnoliopsida; order Ranunculales; family Circaeasteraceae; genus Kingdonia; species Kingdonia uniflora. The sequence continues at coordinate 42,205 of JACGCM010001713.1, forward strand.
CCGTTGCTAAGCACCAGCAAGTGTTGCCTATAAATTCCCAGCAGTTGAAAGCGTACAGTGGAAGTTTCTAAACAATCACCACTAGTTTCGAGTCTCCACAACTTTTGTAAATGAAAATTTTGTCAACACGGTTTAACAATCAATGAACACCTCAGGATTTAATTTCTGCCAAACTCAAATATTTAACTTAACATCATTCTCAGGATTTATTACGACATGAACTAAAATGGCTAAATCGGTACCTAGGCTATAGGTGTGGCTTGGTACTCACTGCTGAAAGAGATCCCTGTAAATGTTGGTGCCTAAACTGACTTATGTGGGCCCATTTAGAATCTTGCTCAAGTAGTAGTCAAGGACGGTGCAGTGGTAATGCAGGAGGGAAACCCCAAACTAAATGATACCAGGGTTTTGATTGCGTACACTGAATCCTTGATGTGAACCAATGTACTTGGGGTTGAAAAAACAGATTCCTCTAACCATGAAACTTATTTAGTGGGAATGGTTGGCTTTGTAGCCAATCAGTAACATATTTGTGTTCGCGTGCAAAGTCATTGACGAGAAGGGGGAGAAGGATACTTTTACAATCACAAAAGGGAGTAAAACATCTATCCAATAAAAGAAGAGAGTCAAGTCGTGTACAGGATTCATCGCCATTTGATGAGGATGCAAAAAAAATAAAAAAAATAACCAATGGGAAACGTGCCGATGGAAAATACAATACCAACCAAGAACTACCGCATTCTGGCAGTTCGGGTTGTCATCTATGTAACATTGACACGAATACGTGTGTCGGTACCGGACACGGGTACCGGGTGTCAGACACGGCGGCTTCAAAATAAGTAAACACGGACACGACCTTATACATAATAAGATAGTATCATTCTTCACGTTTCATGTATAGTCCTTATTATATGTGAATATATTATGAATATATATAATTGCGATAGAAGCTTATGGGTTAGGTTACAACTAATAACAAACATTAAATAGTGAATGTAATAATAGGCCTGAATAACATGTATAAGATTTGGAAACTTTTTAAAAATTGTGTCAAAAAGTTGATGATCTAAGCAAGAAGTGCCTGTAGGAGTGTCCACAATAGTGTCTGACACATTTGGACACGGATTTTTTAGAAATATGGAGTGTCCATGTTACATAGGTTTTTATGATTGCGGCCTTACTCATGTTTATGATGACAGTTGGGCGGCTTGGTCGCAATTAACCAAGTATAGCCCGGGAAAGAGCCATTGAGAGGGGTTACACAATAAGTCTTAGACTATGAGTTAAGATTGCCACACAACTAGCAATAGGGATGGTGGGAAGAGCTACAATTTGGTGTTCTCTAGCAGTGATGTTGCAATGGTAAGGCAACTAATTTGGCTGGCGAGAAACGAAAGCATCAACTATTCTATCTTCCCTATTATTCTTCTGATTATCTCATTCTCCAGACCCATACTCTATTCAATCCATTAAATTCATGTTTCCATCATGTTTTCTTCCCGGTTTCTTTCCTTTTCCCGCCATTGAATTAAATTAATCTCAAGGAAAACAATGGCTTTGAAATTAATTTAATGTGTCTAATTCGAAGCTTCATACTACGAACAATCAATGGAATTAAAATAAGGTTTCTTGTAGAAATCTCTAAATCAACACAAATTTGAGAAATCCCACTTTAAATTCAACTAAACCAAAGCCTGCAATCCAAATCATACGTAATTAGGGAGAAAACATAGTTCTCATTTCAAGGAAGAGATACCTAATTGCAGGGACGGATTTAAAGTTCTCATAATCTATTCAATCCCCTTAATTTTTGCAATTTTTCTTCTTATATAATGTATACTTACAAAAAAAATTAAAAATTTAGCCTTTTAATAGCACCCTCAAAGCCCAGCCAATACTCTATTCAATCCCCTTAACTTTTGCAATTTTTCTTCTTATATAATGTATACTTACAAAAAAAATTAAAAATTTAGCCTTTTAATAGCACCCTCAATGCCCAGCCAGCCCCCTCTTTCCCTCATCTCTCTTAATAACTACTCTTTCCTTATTAAGTCTATCTCTCTCTCAAAAAGCTTAACAATATTACTTCTTATTTACGCAAATTTTAGCAACATTACTTGAATTACAAAAGGTAATTCTCAAAGTTGCAATGAAAGAAACTAGGCAGACAAAATACTCAATTTTAGGCCAATTAAAGTAAATGAGAACCCAAAAAACAAAAACAAAAAACTCGAACCCACAGTTCTAACCTAAGTCAATTTCTTTGGGCATAATCCCCCCTACACTAAAACGATAACTTCGCCCCTCCGGCCTAATTGGTTTCTATTGTGGAATACTAGCCTAAGTGAGAACTTTTATTGTGGAATACTAAACCAATTAGAAAACAATAACATCAAGCAAAACAATAAAAGAAAAAAACTAGATGTAGCGGTGGGATGACATCACATGAATTTTGGAAAATTGGCTGTCCCTATCTGAATTTCTAAATCTGTGATGCAGTTCTACATCAGTAAATGACGTACAACTCACACCATATGTTCTCCTCAGAGGTAACTCCAATACTCAGATCAATACCTATCAAGACCACCAAAATACTTTAAAATCAGCCCCTTCCCAGGTTTAGTGACAAAGGACTTGAGGCCTTTGAAAGACCGCATATACCTATTACGTCGACGTACACCATGTAGGAGCATTTTCCTTTTAATATTGCCCAATCCACCAACAAGTCCCATTGGATAAATGAAGGAATGACTTCTCAACAATCAAGCATCAGGAAAATATGCTCAGATAGAACACACGATGATCATTAATTTCATTTAATAAAGAGAGAAAGAATACGGAAATAAAAGTAACTCTATTTATTGATATATAGCAATGAAGATGCTAAAACCAGGTCTTCTAAACCCATCATATATATAAAAAAAAACTCTCCAACAAGCTATAAACCTATAAACTATTGTTAGATATAACCCTCCAAAGAATCAAAAAACGAGATCTTGTGAAGCAATGCATCCCCTTATAATCACCAAAAGCCTTTAACTAATTATTGCTATATTAACATTTCTAAAGTGCCTTGGACTTAATCAACCTCTTAATAAGGAAGAAAAACCACCTTGCATCTGAATCAACAAGTCCCCACTTCTCCCATACCAAATAAAATTCAAAAAACATCTCCAACATAGTTACCACCAACCTTCTTTGCTAGAAAAGAAGATTTCACTACATACAACCTCCAAGACTTGCCAACACTCAAGGAAGTTTGTGCGTGAGTCTGATAAGGAGCTCTCATTCAACTCTCCAAATAATCAACAATCCCTTGCACGAAAAAAACAAAAGCACTTCATGCCTTGCTGGCAAAAGTGCTAGTAAAAAGATGATACACAGCTTAGTTTTTAAAGAGAAGACTAGAAGGACAAAAGTAAGCACATGAGTTTCAGCTTTTTCTTTTTCTTTTTCTCTTTGAGCAACATTTTAGGATTTGATAGAAAAGGCAAAAGAGAAAGTTATAAAAGGAGGGCTAGGACTGGCCTCAAAAAGAAAAAGAAAAACATCAATGTCTAACGAAAACTGTGCCAATTTTCTCCATGAAATATCTAGCTCTAATTTCTCTTGGAAGAGAAACTAAATCCCATAAAGTAAGAGATTGTTGTAAAGATCCAAGTTTAAAAAAGCCATCAGCCGAGCCATTTCCTTCCCTAAAAGTATGCCCCAAGGATATCTGCATCTCAACCCCTAGCCTTTTGATTTGATTCCAAGTCGCATGGAACTTAGGAGGTGACTTTTGCATCCATTTCAACAATAAGAGGAAAGAAAAGATGTTGTTTGCAGAGAATAAGGCATGGAGGAGGCCAAAAAGTTCTGCAGATGTGTTAGTCCCATGACCAAGAGCAATAAAGAATCCCAAGACAAAAGCACCATCACTGTTCCTGATAATACCCCCAGCACCACTCAAACCAGTATCTAAACAGGAGCCATCAGTGTTAAGCTTAAAATATCCAGGAGAAGGTTTATCCCATCTCACAATAGAGCTAGCTTTGTGTTTGATAGATTTTCTCGTAACATGAACGACCTGCAGAGAAATGGTATCACAGAAATTTGCATCTTTTATAATAGAAACTTTGACCATGATATCCTGAATCCACTTTTTGACTTTCAGAATAATATTGTTGGAGTTCATTTGGAGCTGTCATATCTAGCAGAGCACCTAGCCCTCTATATCTCCCATATTATGAAAGCAGGAAGAATACCTTTAACGATCCCCATTTAAGAATAGTTATTAGCAGCATGAAGTCGTATACCTTGTCTAGACCAATAACTTTGAATAGGTAAGTTAATCACACCACAAGCACTTACAAAGAACTTCCAAACATCATAGGCAATCTCACCTGTAACAAGTAAATGGTCAAGAAATTCATCCTTACCTTGAGAACAACAGTCGCAGTCGCATTTTGAAGTCAGAGGTATGATGTGTTGGATAAAGAGATCTACAGGAACAATGTTGAGCCAAACTTTCCAGCTAAAGACTTGTATTCTTGAGGGTATGTACTTTCTCCAAATCCACTCCATTTTGTCCTTCATAGTGTCCGCTAACCTCCAAAATTCCCAAGCAGACTTTGTAGTGAAATTACCCCCAACAGAGAGAGCCCAAATTAGGGTATCTTTCTAATCACTCAGAAAAAACCTGTTAGAGAGGCTATGCTTAAGATGAGTAGGGATATCCTAATCTAACTTGTCCCAATGCCAAGGCTCAGAATTTGAGATGATTTCATTGACTTTAATACTTTGACAACAATCAATATCTAAAATATCAGCAAGACATGCTATCATCAGCCCAATTATCATGCCAAAAGTCAAGATTTCCTTCACCTAAAGACCAAGAGGTATTAGCTTGAACAGTCTGAAAAAGATTCTGCATGCTAATCCAAAGAGAAGAAGAGCGGGAAACTCTTTAGGATATGTTGCCATCGTGCGCATATTTCTGCTTAAGAAAAGCAGCCCAAAAGGAGTCAGTATAAAGGAAGTTCCAACATTTCTTTATAATAAAACTATACCTGATGTCTTCAAGAGCTCTTATACCTAAACCCCCTTCTTCTTTAGGATGACAAATAGAACTCCAAGATTTCCATTGCCTTTTAGGTCTGCCTTCATACTTACCCCAAAAAAAATTAGCAAACATTGCTTCAACCTTCTTGATAACAGAATTAGGGACAGTAATGCAAGATAGGAGGTGTATGGGCATAGAGTTTAGGACATGATTGATCAAGATTAGCTTTCCTCCACTGGAATGAAGTTTACTTTGCCACCCCTCAATTTTCTTTTGGATTTTTTGAAGAAAATGCTCAAATTGGGAATAAAGCACTCTGTCATAACTAAGAGGAGCACCAAGGTAAATCATGAGAAAAGATCTGAGTTGAAAACCACTGGAGTTTTAAATGACTTGCTTTCTAGCCATTGACACAGAATGATGAACATACAAACCACTCTTGTTGGTGTTGAAAGATTGCCCAGAAATAGCTTCATATCTAGCAAGAAAATCCATAAGACCTTTGATTGACATGTGGCTGCCATTTAGGAAAACCAGGAAGTCATTTGCATATAGGAGGTGAGTAATAGGGATGCAGTGTCTAGAGGACTGAAAATAAGCAATGTGACCCTCATGAAAACAAGAGGATAAACCTCTAGAGAGAACTTCTTTAAAAATGATAAAAAGGAGAGGAGATAGAGGGTCTCCTTGCCTGAGACCCCTAGAAGACTTGAAATAACCCTTAAAAACGCCTTGAAGAACAACTGAAAACCAGGGGGTTTCCACACAATTAAATTGACAAATCTGCTTGAAAAACCAAATTTGAGAAGAACAAGGTTCAAGAAATCCCAATCCAGTCTGTCATAGGCCTTAGCCATGTCAACTTTGATCATAATATTGCTTCCTCTAATTTTTCTTTTAAGGACTCCCATCATTTCTTGAGCAAGGGTGATACTTTCACTGATATCTTTACCTTGGATGTAAGCTCCTTGATTACCTGAAATCAATCTTTGGGGAGAAGTGCTTAACCTTGACGCTATGATTTTGGAGAATATCTTGTAGACAACATTACACAAACTGATGGCCTGTAATCACCCAAGGAAGCAGGAGAATCCACTTTTGGGATGAGGGTGAGAAAGGTGGAAGTATAAAACTTAGGCAAAGGGGTGCCATTGAAGAATTCCTTTGCAGCACCATGAAGGTCTTCCTTAATGATCTCCCAACTATGTTGAAAGAAGCTGGAGGAGAAACCATCACTACCGGGAGCACTGTCTGTGGAGATGTTGAAGGTAGCTTCTTTTAACTCTTCAATTGAAGGCACATTGATGAGCTTCTCATTCTCATCATTGGTGATGACAAAAGGAATGCAGTTTAATAAGTTGGGATCATCAGTTGTCGCTTGAGCTATTAACACTTCCTTGTAATAAGATATAGCTGCTTCATGAATACTACACAAATCCTGAGTTTGGGTACCATCTGGAAGGGTGAAATTTGATGGAAAAGCAATTTTCCTATGAATTTGAGTGGCTTTGTGAAAAAATTGAGTTTCAGCTAAGGAGACACAAACTCAAGCTAAACAGAGGCAAAATAACTTGCCCACTCATTGCTGGCTTTGGATATGAAGCCGACCCGTTCCAGGCTACAGCAAATAAGACTGAGGGGTATAAAAATTATCAGGATATTAATCAGATTACATAAAGAAGATAAATTTTAAGGATTTCTGTGAAATACATAAGGAACGAGATTGGAATGGAGTACTAGGGTCATAGAGAAAATAAAAGAACTTTACCAGTTCCTCAGAAAACATCCCTGTACAAACTAAATAGTCCCAATTTATATTTTATTGTTCAGCTTGATGCATTATTATTCTTTGAATAACACGTACCAAAGCAAATGGTTTCGGGAAAAAGAAACCATAACTACCAAACTTAATAACTCAAAGCATAAGAGAAATGATACTGGAACGTTCAACTTAAAGGAGAGAAGCATAAGATTAAAAAAAAAACTCATGTGAGAAAATAAGAGTAACAAATAAAGATACTTTGAAGCATTCAATCAAAATAATGTTACTTGAATGTGAAGGGGATATGGGAAATGGTACGAGAAACAGAAACGGGAAATGCCCCTTTAATTATTTTTTTGATGAGGTAAATGATTTAGAGAACATAATAAGAAACGGGGAAACGAGTATGTAGCGTAATAAGAATCAGATCCTAAAACTACTAGGGAAACACACTTCAATTGGAGAATAAATTTCTGTGGAAATAAATAAAAATCTAAAGCATGTAAAATAATACCAACATTAATATCTAACCGTAAAATAAATCTAATATTAATATCTAACTAACATGACGTCAGCATTAACATAACTATAATGCTTCATAATATATACTCAAAAATCCATCAAAGATACTAAAACATGTATTTAAAGGGAAACGCATTCTTTGCAAGAAACGGTTTCCCTTTCGTTTGGGAAACAACTTTCCTTGTGAAACAGAGATGGGTTTCATGGGAAAAACGCTATCTTGGTGGGGAAACGAGTTTCCCCGCAACATAGATCCAAAAAAAAAAGGAAAAGAAAGCATTCAAATGGTTCAAGAATACATGAGAAGAACTATACTGTAGGGGTAACTTCGTTAAAAAAATGCTCCTGAACAGTGGTAAATTTTTCTTTATATTTTCAACCCAATCACAACCCGAATAAGACCCAAATGCTACACGAATTAAAACCCACGCTACCCAAATAGGGGTAAATTGGTATCTATCTGAAAAACCAAGGGTTCTACTCTCACCAGATTTGCTCTCTCTCTCTCTCTCAAATCTCACAATTTACAATAGGTACTCCCCCTCTATCACACAGCAACTCTGAGCTGTTGTAGCGAGTTCAAAGAAAGTATCCCGCCTCCTCTCTCCTTCACTCTCTCTACCTTTCCATTGCAACCTGTTTATTAGTCTCAGGGAGAAGAAAAATGCAGATGCTGCAGTGTGGTTCTATCCATCACCCTCGAAGCATTCCTGACGTTTTAATGTAGTTTCTACATAACTTCATCAGCCCTCAATCCCTTCTACCTCTCTTTCTATATTAGGCCCTTTAATGTCATTGAGTTCTGCATTAAAATCTCATTCGATTTCCAATTGGATTTCTTTTACTCTACATTATGATTTAGAAGGGAGAAATGATTTGGTGAAAATTGTAAAGACGGTTGCAGAAGCCGGTCTTCACATTCATCTTCGAATTGCTCCTGCGGAATGGAATTTCGGTGATGATTTTATTTTGTTTCCCTCATTGTTGAATTTGTTAAATTTTATTTTGTTGAATTTGAGAATCTTTTTAATTGCTTTTAATTGTATTTTATGTTCCCCTTCCAGTGTTTAAAAGTATGCTTCGATTGTTCATTAAATTTAGGATTCCACTATAGCCAACAAAACTGGGTTTCGAGAAGGTATGCCTGCCCCTCTCTCTATCTCTCTTGTAATTTACTTATTTTGAGAAATTCAACCTCTCATTGCAGATTACTCAGTTCTCTTTATACTCCCCCTCTCCGTGTTTTTCGCTATACCAAAATATACTTTTGTGTTTGTTTTTAAACGGTTTTAGAATAGAAGAGGCGACTACACATAATATGTATGTTTTCAACTGTTTTTTGCAGTTTTTGCGATCTAAAAAGCCTGTTTGAGGCAAAGTCCACAATGAGGTAATACACAAATTTGACTTGAAAGCATAATTTTCTAATAATTCATCTATCTTTTGTTTTTCAGTGTCATTTTTGTAGTCTGTAATGAGGTAATACACCATCTCCTATCTCTAGAGATGGTCGTTCAAATCTAACGAGACCCGTTGCTCATTATGTCAACATTGATTTCCTCCATTTAATCTTATTACAGAGTAGAATATTTATTTTACAGAAACTATCCGAGAGACGCTTACAACTCAAATAAGTTAAGATATCAATACATTCTACTGTAGTCAAGAGGGTCTGGCATAGCGAGCTTGGTGGACAAGTAGTCATAAATGAAAAGTAAGACACGAAAAGCTTAATAAAGCTTTTTACAGCAATTCTATCATAGACAAAATACGAAATATCAGGATAAAACTAAAAGAATGATACAACACAACAAACAATTTAAAAAACCTATGTAGATTGATATGTACAACAACAACAAAATCCAAGACAATGCCGGTAATGTACCGATCATATCACAATTCACGAGATTACTATTATTTCAGTCAGAAACGCATAATGCACTATTATAAATTAAATTTCTAACTTTGGCTTTTATACAAATAAAAGATTGCTTAATTAGAAAAAAAATAACTTATTTGCATATCAAAAGACAGAAATAGAACCCAAGTTTACAAACACGTGGTACAACAAATTTCAGACTTTCCTAAGTATGGGATTGCATTACTTGATTCGTTAAAGTAGTTTACCTAAATAAAAACTACATCCACATAAAAAGCCCAAAAAACTAACATGCAATGCAGCATCTCCACATTAAACCAAACAACAGATAAATCATAAACGAAAATAATAATAAAAACGTCATAACATCGAAACCCCACAATTTCATCAAAACTTCCTAGCCCAATGACTAATGCAAACTTACCTCACCCTAAAAACCTTCATAAACCCACAAATTATACCCAAAATTGTAAACATGCAAATACATATTTCATCATTAAATCAAAACACACTTAAGATAAATCAAAAAAAAAACTCACCAGGATCACACTGCCGAAAAAACTCTTCCAGATCTGCAAAATCAAAACCCAAATAAACATCAAAATGTTAAAATTCAACATCCAAAAAAAACCCTAAAAAATTCAATCTCCGAAACCCTAATACCTGACGTCAAAGCCTTAATCATCCCATCTCTTCGTCCTTTGAAATCTCCATAAACCTCTTCAACTGTTCTCGGATTGTACTGTGCTCCTCCTCCGTCCATCTCTCTCTCTGTTTCGAAGGTTTGTTTTAATGGGGACAAAATCTGGAATAAAATTATTCTCAGGGGTATTTACAGAGACGGCGGAACAAGATCAACATAGTTTCTGAGAAGAGTGAGAGAAAAAGAGAGGTTTTGTTTGAGAGGGAGAGGAGGGTAAAATAGGGAAAGAGTTTTATCGGACATCAAACTCCTTAAATTGGATTTCTTAACTGGATTTTAGATACTAGGGACAAGTCCGCAAAACCAGATTTGGATTCAGAATTAGTGAGAGCTTTTGTACTATTTATGGCTTACGTAGTTTTGTAAAAAATGCTCAGACGTTATTTGATAGTCGTTTAGTTCATTGTTTGTGTTATTATAGATGCGCAGTTCAATTGAAAGCGTTAATTTGTATTACGTCAGTAGTTGTGGCATTTCATCCCAGTGGTGATCGTCGTTAAAACATGACGTAAAACTGAAAAATAATATGTCTTACTCATTACTAATTATTTGTAGTAATTATCATACATAATAGAGAGTGAGAGATTGTGATACAAATGAATAGAGAATAGAGAATACATAGAGTAAGAGATTCGTAAGAAGATAGGCGAATCATGTGATTGCCTTAGTTTTTAGGTTGATTAGAAAATTAATAACGATATCTCTAGAGGGCATGGTTTGAACCTAATGCATTGCAAAAAACACATCAAGTTCCTTAAACCTAATAATCAAAACGTAAGAAACTATTTTAGTTGAGCATGAAAAGGTCAAGCTGAAAATATGTTGTTTTAAAATTTCAAATAACCATTTACATGTTATCTTTCGAAAAGACTCGTTCCTGTTTTTATGCATAAACATCGTTAAATAATGCATTAATGTTAGGCGCGTGGTTTATATCCCACTTACCTTTTTGAAAAACCGTTGAAACCTTAAATGCACGTTCTTTGGGAATTTCATAAAAGGATTCTAACAAGTTGTTTACGCATGTTGATAACCTAATATCTAACGCTTTTCTAGTGTAAGTCAGAATTTTTGGCTTGAAATTTTAAGATAACCCAATTATTCTTAGAATCTCCATGACTATTATGAGATGTAGCTTATGCCTAAATGTTTGAACAAGCTCAAATCAATGATATGTTGGAGAAGCTCTAATAAGACCATTTATCGAAAAGAGAAAAAACTGAAACTAAGTCACACATACAAGCTATCTTTGTAGGGAAGTAATCGTAATATTCCATTTATTACTTATTTTATCTTCGGGAAGCAGGGGAGGATTTAGGGGTAGGTGGAACCCAGGTTGGTCTGAGGTTTAGGGGGCTTAGGTGAGGTCTGAAAATGAGGCCCCCGACCGGGGGAAAAAATTTTGGTAACATATATTTTATTGTACAAAAATGATATAAAAAAAAAATTGAACAAGGTGTAGACTTGAACTTTTGACCTTGAGATGAGGTGAAACAACTTAAACCTTACTACTAAACTATTTGGAGGCCCCAAATTTACATAAAAAATTGGGGCCCCTAGGAGGCCCCGCCTCTTGCGCCTGTAGTTAGGCCAACCCTGGCGAAACCACCCCATGTTGAGATTATTCTATATTCTTTTATTTTTTTTATTAGCTTAGGTAGAACTATTGGAGAGTGGCTTTCACTTTTTAGGTAATTTCTAAATTAGTTTCAAATTGGGATTGAGAAAAGATCTTTTAGGATAGTAGATAGGGTTTGTTATATAATGATGGTGGTGGTGTATTGTTTTTTTGTTAGTTTTGGAATAAAAGATCTCATTTCCGTTTTCATTCCTTGCATGCTTGTAAACCTCACTTTACAAAGTTTTAATTATTGTTGTTACTGCAATGTATTGCTTCCGCGTCTTAGTATTACATTAAATTCGTATTTGAGCCACGTAGATGAAATTCCTAGATGTTTGAGACTAACCAATTTCGATTGTTTTAGGTCTAAATCGATAGGTCCTAATTCCTTTGAATTAATGGTCTACGCTTAACATAAATCAAGTTGATTTAATTAACTAATGTCAAGCAAGCAGTTGGAAACATAAAGACACGGGCAAAATTTTTTAACCATGTGGGAAACCTTTCTTAGGAGAAAAACCCACAGGTCGCTGTCGAATCACTCGACAGCTAAATAATCCACTATGAAAAAGAATTACAAGAGTTTGACTACTTACAGACTCGATAAACACATCTTATGGTTACCTCTCTTCTAATCAAGCTCCTAGCAACCGATTCCTCGTTCTCGCAACGTCTCGCCTCGGATAACGTACCAAAGCTTCAAAGCTTGAATCGCTCAAGTTCTTCAATTCATAATTAGGGTTTCTTGATCAATGATGATTAATTCAAGATATGAGTGTTTTAATTCTCTCTTAAATCTCTCAAGAGTAATCTCTCCTCACTCTAAAAGATAAGCCCTTGGAAAAATTGATTTTTGAAGAAGTGAGTTTTGAAAAAACAAAAGTTGTCTTTTATTAAAAAACAAAAATTACGTTCTTTGTTCGAATATAAATAAATGTATTCGAATAGAAATCAGGCTGAGCCAATCTATTCGAATAACATAGAAATCTATTCGAATAAAAACTGACTGGGGAATTTTATTCGAATACAAATAAATTATATTCGAATAGAAAAGTTCACAGTTCTATTCGAATAGAAATTTTGTTATCTTATAAAATACATACTTATTACCTGGGCTTGATATTTAGAATAAGGAGTTAGAAACTCACTTACCTGTTTAGTGACAGTCTAGCTGTAGTCGCTCCAGGTGCACTCACTGATGCCAAATAACCACGAGATAGTACTGACACCCACAAAACACTAAATGAAACAAACTCTAAAATGGATGTTTCAATCTCTCCCTTTGGTTCATTTTGTGTCAAAACTAGAACTATAGGTAATAAACAAAAATTACAAACTCGATGGACTGACTCACTCACTGAGCATCCATTCATAAAAGCATATCCTTTGAAATCCCTACACAGTAAACAAGATACATCACGTAATCGTTCATATTCAAAATAAGGAATTCAGAGGACACAAAGTACTTAACTCACTTACATGAAGAACCATCTCTCCCCCTTTTTGACACAGAAGAACAAAGGATAATCAAATAAAAAGAGAGAGAAAAATGAAATTAAATTATACATGCCAAAATATATAACAGTTATGGAAGTGGAAAGAGCATGGAATAGAACTAATCATATAGCAAAAGCTTGATAGAGCATCCATGCAAAAAATAACTGTTAATACATAGCTAAGTCAGATAGAGCATCTACATAGAAGATACATGCAATAAAAGGAGTAGACTTAAAAATAGTCACTGAAAAGACAAAACACATAACTATCACTCTAAAGTGCAAAAGATAAACTCAAAGTCACATACGACCTAAGACCCTTCATTTGTATCTATATCTGCAGCGAGAGGACCACTCGACGAGCCTCACAATATACTGTTCAATCCGTCCACAGAAGTCTGAAGCAGACCTATGTCATCCCTGAAGAGTCGAAACTGAGTCTGTATCTGAGTATCCATGCTAACAAAATGAGTCTCCATCTGAGCGTCCAGCCTACTAAAACGAGACTCCATATAGGTGTACATAGAGGCAAAATCATGTGGGACCACTCCAGTATAAGTAGCTGTATAAACATCAGGCATGGAAGAAGCAGCAGTCCTAGAAGCAAAGGGTCTAGCTGCTCGCCTAGCTACAGTAGGTGCAGCTTCAGTCTCCATGTCCTCTGCATCCTCCTCGAACTCAGACTCCGACTCAGAATGCACCATATGTTTTCTGCTCGTTTCCCAATAACGAGAATTAATCACTTTGTTTCTCACGTCCGCCTCCTCATCCGCACGGATAGCATACCCCATCTCAATCAAAAGCTTAGAGATAAACCTGTTATACGGCAAAGCCCGGACCTAGAGATCTGGGTTAGACGTAAGAATCATCTCGTACATAATAATAGGATCCAAATCAACAATGTACCCCTGATGGTACATATATACCAAATAAAGCATATTGCCTACCAGAACATTCTTATTCCCCAGTTGGGGAATAATGTTCCTATGAGCAATCATATGAAAGAGACAAAGTGTTGGGCTCAAATTCTTACGCCTGAGATATGGGCCTTTTAATTTCCTTGCGACTCTAAGCCCCTCATCCATCTCCTTCTTAGAAGGAAACTCACTATGAACCGGAGGCCACTCCGAATGTTCCTCATCCTCATCTGCAGGCTCACCCATACCAAAAGCGTACCTAATGTCATCCGACCCAATATGATACTCAAAACCATCAATAGAAACTCTGAAACTATTATCATCTCCCGTGCCCTGCACATCGCGGAGATAAGCATAAAAAGTCGTACTAAGCGTGGATAACACGACATCTGGGGACGAATAATCCCAGTCCACCCAAGACCAGCAAATACATCAAAAACCTGCGCAATAGTGAGGTATCGCTGACGCAGCTTCTCCTCATCAAGTGATACCTCCTTCTGATAGTTGTAAAACTTAAAACCTGAACGCTGGGTAGACCAATGGGAGGGGTTAGGATGCATACCGTGATTTCCCCCGTCATTATCTCGTGAATGTGCACGAGACCCCCCAGCACCACTAGATCATCCTCGTCCAGAAGCCTGATGAGCAATATTACTAGGACCCGTCCTAGTTCCTCGTGTCGTCCGACCCCATTTAGCCATACTACTCGGAGCGGGAATGGGGGACGTAGCCTTAAGGCATTTCTCCCTAGCCATAGCAACAAATTCCCAAAGAACTCACTGAACCTGCAAGAAAAATACCACCACTTCCCCAAACCTAACCAACACGGTTAAGCAGGGAAACCCAATGAAACACACTTCCAAATCTTCACCACTGCAAGCAAGTAATCACCAAACAAGAACAACCCCAATCATTGCAAGAACCCAAATAACACACTTCAATCTCCAATTGATAGTTCCAATTTTAAATAACAAACCCAAATCTAATTTACTGTTCCAATTCGAAATACCAAATCCAAAACCAAACCACAATTCTAATTCCAAATAACAACTCCAAATCCAAATCCAAACCCAATTCCAAAGCACAAATTGACAAATTGATCAAGAAACTTAAAGGAGATAGAGTAGATCAAGCTTACCACATTGAAGGAGTCTAATCACAAAATTAGGGCAAAAACTGCTGAGATCAAACCAACAATTTTGGACCGCCAAGTTTTGAGCTATGAAAACGAGGTAATCAAGCACAATGAAATTTGAGTATGGAATTCAAACTTGATAGGATTCGTGAGAGGGAGTGAGAGAGAGAGGCAATACTGGTTTTATTCAAATAAAAATGAGAGAGTGAAAAAAGAAAACAAATTTGATAATAAAATAATAGACGCTGCGAAATGTATTCGAATAAAAAAAATTATATTCGAATAAAAATTGTGCTCTTATAAAAAAACTGGGGAAAAAATATTCGAATAAACCTAGAATCTATTCGAATAAAAATTGTGCTGAGGCAAAATATTCGAATAAAAAAAAATTATTCGAACAAATTTTATTATTATTATTTTCAACTGAAAACAAAATGAAGTAAAACGACAAACAAAATAATACTCCCCCTGTCTACTCTACATGAAAGACTAATCACAGGCTATATGAATATCATATATGAAATTATTATATAGAAAAGCCAATCATAATAAGTATGTACTCAGAGTATGTGCGTGCGCAGTCAACGTAAAATAGTACCATGCATTCAACAGACCTAACAACCAGAAATAAGACACTATAAGGAAAGTTGTTTAAACTTAGGCCTCTCATGGTGGTCACTCGAAATCACTGAGAATTAACTAACTAGCACTCTGTGTGAAATATAAATATAAATATAACAAAAAAAAAATATTTCATCAGAAAAATGAAACACTGTGAGCTGGAAGATATCATAGAAAAGAAACCCATTTGTCACGAATGGTGTCAAGTTTATCAAAGTGAGATTCCCTATTTCTAATCTCCACTAATATTAACTAAGCCAAACTCAAGATCAAATAGGTTTTTATATAGGTTATAATGTATGCACGGGTAGGCATATGATGGAGTATGTGTTTTTGTTGGCATTCTGAAACTCCAGTTACATTACTACTCTATTTTTCTTGAAACCAAATTCACCTTCTATTGTCTTCTTTCCTATAAAGTATACACATAAGCATACCTCTTCACATCCCCTTTATTGAATTTTGATAAACCATATTCTTCTTTACATCTTCCCCCAAAAATCACATATTTTTTTATATCCTCCCCTTTTTTTTCACTGAAAAGTCTCAGAACAATGGGGTAAAAAAATAAAGAATTTTGGAAAAGAAATGAAAGGGCATATTTTAAGGCTCAACGGGCTGCAAGTGGATAAAACTAAGGTTAAAAATAACGAAGGCCAAAAATGGGTGAATAAAAGAAATGCCTATTATCATATCTTCTGTTAGACACAGTCACTTTTTCGCCTTGAATAAAAACATAAAGGTTTTACTAGTATAACTTGACTTTGATGGTACCATTTGGCAATTGGGTAAGGAAACGAAACGAGATCACAAACAACAAGATCAAAAAGAATAGTAAATGTCAGAATACTCGAAGCTCACAAATAAGGCTAGATCCTCACATAACATTAGGTACAAAGTTTCTACATGTATCCTAAAGTATAATATCAATGAATACTTATCTATCTGAGAATGTGATAGTTAACTGCCGTGAAAGAAAGCAAATTTAAGTAAACACTATACTGAACTGTCCTAACACGGAATTAGAAAACGTATCTAACTAAGCATATATCACCGTGATAATCTAACCAAAAGAGTATAAAGAGAAAGTAAATGACATACCTAATCAATAGAGCAAATACCAATTGACCGTCTTAGAAGCTCAAACCTCATAGCATCTAACAGCTTGGTAAAAAAATCAGTTAACTGACTCGCTGTAGGAACATACTCAACACTGACTATCTGGCGCTCAATAAGATCACGGATGAAGTGGAAGTAAATGTCGATGTGCTTGGTTCTGGAATGTTGTTCAGGATTCTTGGAGATGTTGATCGCACTTTTATTATCACAAAAAATTAACTTCGTCCCCTGGACTATTCCATAGTCATGTACCATCTGTTTCATCCAGATCAATTGAGTGCAACAACTACCCGCAGCAATATACTCCGCCTCTGCTGTGGATTGAAAAATACAATTTTGTTTCTTGCTTTTCTAAGCCACAAGATTATTCTCAATATAATAGCATCCACCCGAAGTACTTTCCTATCATCTGCATTACCCGCCCAATCTGCATCGGAATACCCAATTACCTCGGAAGTTGTGTCAAAACCAAAATTAGAAGTCCCACATATATAACGAATAATACGTTTAACAGCCTATAAATTGGATTCTTTAAGATTACCTTGATAACGAGCACAAATACATACACTAAACATAATATCAGGACGAGTAGCAGTAAGATAAAGTAAACTACCTATCATACTTCTATACATCTTTTGTTCAACATCCTTACCTGCCGAGTCCTTACTTAAATTTGTAGTGGTACTCATGGGCGTCCTGGCATGCCTTGCAGAAGAGAGACCAAACTTCTTCACAAGATCCCTGACATACGTGGATTAAGAAATAAACATTCCTTTCTCCACTTGACGTATTTAGAGACCTAGAAAGTAAGTTAGTTCCCCAACCATACTAATCTCAAATTTACTTTTCATTAATAAAGTTACAAAAGAAGTGGTTAGTAAATTCGAAGTAGAGCCAAACACAATATCATCTACATATACCTGTACAACGAGTATCGCGCCTCCCTTCCGTTGGATAAATAGTATTTTATCAACTCCCCCTTGAATAAAACCCTTAGCTAAGAGAAAATTTGAGAGCCGTTCATACCATGCTCGAGGAGCTTGCTTTAAACCTTAAAGTGTCTTCTTCAAGTAGAACACGTGATCGGGATAATGAGGATCCTCAAACCCTTTTGGTTGGGCCACATACACTTCTTCCTCTGAGAGCCCGTTCAAAAAAGTACTCTTCGCATCCATCTGATACAACTTGAATTTTTAATTGCAAGCAAGAGCAAACATTAGGCGAATAGACTCAAGCCTTGCAGTAGGAGCAAATGTTTCAGCAGCATCAACCCTTTTTACTTGATTGTACACTTGAGCGACCAATCTAGCTTTGTTTCGAATTACATTCCCAAGTTCGTCATATTTGTTCTTATAAACCCATTTAGTCTCAATGATATTTGTACTTGACGGACGTGGAACTAAATCCCAAACATCCTGACGTCGAAATTGGCAAAGCTCATCTTGCATTGTATGTAGCCAATATTCTTCTGAAAGAGCTCCCTTTACCATTGTTGGTTCAATCACAGAAACATAACAAATAAAGTACACCGTCTCATGGTGTTGACTTTTAGTCTGAACCCGAGAGGTAGCATCCCTGATGATATCGGCATTTGAGTGATCCTTACGAACTTATTGTCATCCGGGTTGCGGTACACTTGGGGCGAGAGGGGGTGGTGGAGTAAGACTCGATGCAAGAATATCACTAGTTGATGTTTCTGGATTTTCTGTTGTACTATCATCTTCGCTCACATCTGCAAGACCAATGGTGCAAGTACCATCCACAACTACATTATAAGACTCCATCATCACGTTGGTCCTCAAATTATAGACTCAAAAAACTAAACTATTTGTTGAGTAGCCCAATAAAATACCTTCGTCACTCCGAGAGTTAAATTTCCCAATGTTCTCCCGATCTCTAAAGATAAATATTTACTCCCAAAAACATAGAAGTAGTTACCATTTGGCTTCTTTTCAAACCACAGTTCATAGGGCATGTTTAGAGTAAGTAGACGTAGATACACTTTATTAATAGTATAGCACGCAGTATGAATGGCCTCCCCCCAAAAGTATGCCAGAAGATCCTTGTTGTGAAGTAAAACTCGTCCTATTTCTTGAAGAACTTTGTTCTTTCTTTCTGCAATCCCATTTTGTTGTGAAGTAATTAGAGTAGAGAATTCATGCTTAATCCCATTAGAAGTGCAATACTCAGCTACCCCAGTATCCTTAAACTCTCCTCCACGATCACTTTAAATTTTATCAATAGAGCAATCTTTCTCATTTTAGATTCGAAGCGATATATTGTAGAATTCTTCAAAAGTATTAGACTTCTCTCTCAAAAGTGTTATCCATGTATAACGAGAAAAATCATCCAGCATTACCAAAATATACCTTTTACCTCCCAGGGATGCCGTTCTCATAGGACCTATCAAGTCCATGTGTATTTGCTCAAGAATCCGAGTAATAGCAATATTGTTGAACTTCTTGTGAGAGCTCTTTATTTGCTTGCCAATTTGACAAAGACCGCACACCACGTTGCTCAATCTTCCCAACTTTGGTACTCCCTGAATCAGCTATTTACTTGTAATCTTGGACAAATCATTGAAGTTTATATGTCCTAACCTTTGATGCCATAAGTCCACATCACTCAGTTTTGCTTTATTACACAGTATAACTTCTTATTGAATAGTATAACAGTTATCATCGGTTCTAGCAACATGCATCACACATTGTCCTTAAGAGTTCAAAACATCACATCTACCTCTGAAAAATGTAACAGTGTGATCTATTTCACATAGTTGACTGACACTAAGAAGATTTTCCTTCAGCCCCCCAACTAAGAGAACATTATCAATTGCTGAAGTACCAAGTCCTTCGGCCTTTCCCTTTCCTACCACAGGAGATGTACTCCCATCACCAAAAGTAACATCACCTCCCTAAATATTTTCTAGGTGACTCAGCTTGGACCCATCACCAGTCATATGATAGGAACACCCACTATCCATATACCATTGAACTGACTTGAACGCATTCAAAGCAGTTAGTGTAACATTGCACCTTTTATGAGATACCAAAACCATATTTCGGACCTAAATGCTTTGAAAAGTTCTTTAACCCATAGTTTCCTGTGCAAGCCATTTAGACATATTCTCACTTTTCACATTATTAGTAATCACATTAGAATTATATCTATATCCATTAACAGGGCGAGCATATGGTTGACAGGATCCAACAAATCTATAGTAAGATGCAATATGTCCATTTCAACCACATAGACTACAATAATAAATTTGAGAATAAGAGACCCGTTTGGAGTAATTATGAGTAGTGGATATCATGTTATGTTTGGACACCGAAGTCGACGCAGTTACTTTCACAAACTTTGTGATTTGAGAAGTCTTGGCCTTAGGAAGAGATTCCTCATATCCTAGACCTCTTTTATCATTGTCCGTCTTTCCCATACATAACATTTTATCAATGTTTTTGGCCCCATGCCAGAACTTATCAAGTTTCTGCTGAGAAGTAACTTATCAGTTACTTCCAACAAATCTATAGCTTGGCCGAATGAAGTTCGTCTAAAGTTGATTTTATTTTCTCCTTTGCATCATTAACTTCTTTTTCTAAAAATACAACATTATCATGAAGGCTTTGTTTCTCATTCTCAAGTACATCTATCTCGTGATTTGTACTCTCAGTTTTTCCTTGAAGTTCGCACGTAAGTATATTAACTTGGTCTTTCAAGACTTTTTAAGTTTACCGAGTTTCATATACTTGGCGAGAGTCTGAGCATACAAGTCCTCAAGATGCAAGTCCTCAAACTCCTCAGACTCATTTTGTTCTTGATTACTCTGATTTCCATCAGAATTTTCAAGTTCAAAAACTTCAAAGTTATTATTGCCACAATTAAAAATTATAGGATAAGCACAATATGGTCCATTATCAACTACTTGGGAATTACTCTCATTGTTATCATGTTCATCATCACTGTCATTCCAAGTAACACTGATATTCATAGCTTTATGAGTTGTTCCAGATTTCTTATTAGGACAGTTATGGGCATAGTGACCAAACTTGTTACATTTGTAACATTCAACTTGACTAAGGTCAGTATCATTATTGGTCTGCCGATTATAAGATTTGACCCGATCATGAGGTCGTAGTTTATAGTTCATCGATTGCCCTTGTTTTTGAAATTGACGTTTTTAAAATATTTTTTGAAATTGTTGACTAATAAGGGCAATTGAAGAATCTATATCCGAACCTTCATCATCATCTGAGATATATGAGTGATCAACCTCTTTGGAACCCTTAGAAGAAGAAGAGTGAGATGAAGACTTGAAAACAACACTCTTGTTCTTCTCAGGGTTTTCCATTTGTATCTCTAGTTTAAACGTTCACAATTTTCCAGCAAATGTATCAGGTTTTATTTTCATAAGATCATGTGCTTCTTCGATAACATCACGTCTGGATTTAAAGTTCTTAGGAAGGGATCTTAGAACTTTACAAACTATTTAAACATCAGAGTACGCTGCTCCTAATGCGGCACTAGTGTTTACAATATCACTTAGTCTCGCATAAAACTTGTCAAAGGGTTCGTTTTTACTTATTTTTATATTCTTAAATTGCGAAGTAAGCATTTAAAGCTTACTTTCTTTGACTGTATCATCGCCTTCTTGAGTTCAAACTAGAATGTCCCAAGCTTCTTTAGAAGTGGTACATGCAGAGATATGTTGAACTCACTTTGACTTACTGATCCAGGAGGATCTAAAGTTATTTGAAGATTTTTCAAAGTCGTTCGAACGAGTTGACATGTCTTCTGGAATTTTGGCTCAGAGCCATATTTTCGTTGGAACGAGTTGGGTTTCGTTCGAATGACTTGGCAACTTATCTAGGGTTTTAGACCAATTAATCGTAAATTTGTTCGAACGACTCCCTAGTTCGTTCGAACGACTCTGGCGGTGTTTTGATTCCCAGGCATTGTTTTGCCTCGAGATGCATTATATTTTGTAATTTTGAGTTTCCTCTATATAAAGGGGACTTAGGCTATTTTCTAGGTTATGTTAGATCTGAAGAAAGTTCTGAGAGAAGCCTAGGGTTTGAGAGTTTTCATTGTAATTACTTCAAGTTTAAGAAATCGAATATCTATTTTTCCAAATTTGATTGGTGTTCTTCGTGTTCTCTACTAACTAAAAGCTTATCAATCGTATTGTGGATTACTCACAACCATAAAGATAGTATTAAGGCCTTTAGAATTATAACCAAGAATATCTTTTTTTTCTTTTGGCCATTGGTTCCTAGGTTTAAGGACCTCAATAGCACTCCCTGGTGGACCTTACATTATAGTAGGGGGTGTTCATCCATCCTCAATAGCAATCCATACATCTTCTCCGATTGATTGTAAGTAAACTTTCCAGTATGGGTATTCTTTGCCATCAAAGAGTGGAGGGCAATTTATAGAACCTCCAAACTTCTCGAAACTCATTATTCTTAAACGAACTATCCGGGATCAACGCTTAGGTTGTTAAACCTTGAAACGTGACCGCTCTGATAAAATTTAAAATTCCTAGACGCTTGAGACTAACCAATTTCGATTGTTTTAGGTCTAAATCGATAGGTCCTAATTCCTTTGAATTAATGGTCTACGCTTAACCTAAATCAATTTGATTCAATTAGCTAATGTCAAACAAGCAGTTGGAAACATAAAGACACGGACAAATATTTTTAACCCTGTGGGAAACCTTTCTCAGGAGAAAAACCCACAGGTCGCTGTCGAATCACTCAACAGCTAAACAATCCACTATAAAAAAGAATTACAAGAGTTTGGCTACTTACAGACTAGATAAACACATCCCGTGGTTACCTCTCTTCTAATCAAGCTCATAGTAACCGATTCTTCATTTTCCCAACATCTCACCTCGGATAATGCACCAAAGCTTCAAAGCTTGAATCGCTCAAGTTCTTCAATCCATAATTATGGTTTCTTAATCAATGATGATTAATTTAAGATATGAGTATTTTAATTCTCTCTTGAATCTCTCAAGAGTAATCTCTCCTCACTCTAAAAGACAAGCCCGTGGAAAATTTGATTTTTGAAGAAGTGAGTTTTGAAAAAATGAAAGTTGTTTTTTATTAGAAAACAGAAATCACGTTCTTTATTCGAATAGAAATAAATGTATTCGAATAGAAATCAGGTTGAGCCAATCTATTCGAATAACAAAGAAATCTATTCGAATAAAAACTGACTGAGGTATTTTATTTGAATACAAATAAATTATATTCGAATATAAATGTTCTCAGTTCTATTCGAATAGAAGTTCTGTTATCTTATAAAATACATATTGATTACCTGGGTTTGATATTTTGAATAAGAAGTTAAAAACCCACTTACCTGTTCAGAGTCAGTCCAGCTGTAGTCGCTCCACGTGGACTCACAGACACCGGATAACCACGAGATAGAGCTGACACCCACAAGACACTAAATGAAACAAACTCCAAAATGGATGTTTCAGTAGAATCCTTGAAGATGTTGTTGAAAGCTATCCACGATGCCACATGTAGGAGTCTCAAAGAAGCCGACAACTTCACAACAAATCAAAACTTTAACGAAAATGTTTGATAAGTTTATGGAGGTCATTTCTTACAATGTGTTTCAAGCACCTCATCCCCAACCGACATCCCTAAATGGATAAATAATCTGATTCAGGTACCGTGAAAAGAACTGATGTAGCCGACATCGTCAACCGATTTACCACCCTCGGTGACGTTAGACACCCAAAACCAACCACCAAACTGACTAACGACATCCCAAACAACCCCTGAACCAGATCAATGACCAAAACAGTCACACGGTTTATTGTCCCGGACACCATTACCATAGTCTAGGGAATCGATGAAAGAGACGGTATCGAGTCGCTGCAACTCAGGTTATAGCAGGCAGACCAATGCACATGACACGTGATCGGTACACGACATGGGCACGTGCGTGCCTGGCTATGTGACACGAATCTCTAATAGTGAGTCAAAGTACCAAATCACATGGGGAATCCAACCCATAATCTTGAGACTTATTGGTTGGGTTAGCTCGACCATTGTTTCTTCAACGTTAGACTCATTTATCGTCACCCACCCCACGTTGGAATTATTCTACGTTTTTATATTTTAGTTTAGTAAGTAGAACTATTGGAAAGAGTTTTTACGTTTTAAGTAGTTTCTAAATTAGTTTTCAAGTGGGGTTGAGGAAAAATCATTCAGGAGAGTAGTTAGAGGTTATTATATAAGGATGGTGGCGGTGTATTGTTCTGGGCTACTTTTGGAATACAGAAAGCCCAAATTTCATTTTTTATCCTTGTTTTTAATCCTTGCATGTTTGTAAACCCTATTTACAAAATTTCAATTAATGTTTTTACTTCTAAATCTTACGTTCGCATCTTAGGTTGTGCTTGGTTCACGGCACGGGAGTGCAAACGCACGCCCTTGTGGTGCTTAGCACACTTACGGGCTGATCGGTTGGGCCCCTGCACCCACTTGCATTGCACCATGTTGCAGTAAGTTAAGCAAACCCTTCACAAATCCCCTACACCCTACTACAGGTGATACTCCACTGCACTACCTTGCCTTCCAACGTGGAAGAACAATTAATGAGGTTCCTACACATACTTGGCCATAATGTGCGTCATCGGGTGCTTGAGGGAAGATATTATCGATCATTGGAAACAATTAGTCGTCAATTCAATGAAGTATTGGATGCTATTGTCAAATTATACAAAGTGTTGATAGCTGATCATGGGGAAACCATTCATAATGGGAAAGTACAAATCCAAGTCACCGACGATCCTCGTTTCTCCCCATATTTTAAGGTAGTATAAATTTTGTGAATGTGTTATAAAACAAACTATTTATTTCTCTTTCGTCTAATTGTATGTGTACAATATAGGATTGTTTAGGAGCACTTGACGGGACTCATATCATTGCAAGTGTTCCAGAGAACGAGACAATTAAATTCAGGAGCGGTAGAAGTAATAAAATAACTCAAAATATTTTAGCGGCATGCTCATTCGATCTCAGATTTACATATATACTTGCTCGACATAGACTTAACGCTTTTGTTATCCCACATGGTAAATAATGTATATATATATATACATATATGTATATATATATATATATGTATATGTATATCGGGAAAGGATCACATATATATATGTTATGCATGAAACATAATTTAATGTATGTAATGTTATTGTCATTATGTAGATCAATATTATCTAGCAGATGCGGCATTTACTCTTGAACCAAGAGTGTTACCTCTATTTCGTAATACTCGGTATCATCTCAATGACCAAAAAGGGCACAAACCTGCTAATTATAAAGAAATATTCAATAAAAGACACGCGGCACTCAGAAATTCAATCGAGAGGACTTTTGGAGTTCTTAAGAAGCGGTGGAGAATACTATCAGGAGAATCATTTTACCCATACAAGACTCAAGTGAAGATAGCGATGGCGTGTTTTGTGTTGCATAACCACGTTTTAGGGGTTGATCCAAATGATCCATTCATTCAACAAGTTGATCACGAACTTCAACGTTCAGAAAATGATACTAATGAAGAACAAGAAAATCCACCATGTTCCTCGAGTAACCCAAGAAAGAGATTAAGGGCTGAGCAAAATCAATTGGTACAATTTAGAGAAGACATGGCTAAGCGGATGTTCGACAACTTCAAGAATGAGCAAAACAACTTGTATCTTAATTAATTATACATTTTTATGTTACTTGTTTGGTTATTACTTGTTATGTAAATATTATATTTTTATGTTACTTGTTTGGTTGTTACTTCCAGTTTCGATGCATCTTTTATGTATAAGTTTTGCCTCACTTTTATTTTTTTATATTAACAATCAATATTGAGTTTGTTTTGCATTTTTTTGGGTATGTATAGGGAACAAACATGAATAAGGGAGTATGTACCGGTAAAGGAGCTCAGAAAAAGAATGGTGGGGGGGGGGGACTAAGAAAGCGATTTTGAAATGGAATGCCGCAATGGATGCAGGCTTAATCGAGGCCTTGGTTGAGGGGAGTAGATTAGGTTTAAAAGAAAATAATATATGGGATGATAAGGTATGGACCATGGTACAGAAAGCTGTTCAAGAGAAAGCATTCATTCAAGTAGAAAGATCTCATATAGATAATAGATATCGATCTTTAAGGAAGAAGTATATTGCATTTGATCTTGTAAAATCAAAGAGCGGATTTGGTTGGGATCCGAGTAAAAAGACAGTCACGACATCTGATGAAGCATGGAAAATATTTTTAGAAGATCTAGTAATATATCTTATTTTATATAATTTGACATTTAGCTAAATATGTTATCAATGTTTGTTCACTTCAACTTTTTCATGTTTTCAGAAAAACTTTGACGAGTTTAGTCAATTTCGTTATGAGGGGCGAAAATGAAGCTTTGAATCACTACAAGTTATTTTTGGTCAAAATCATACTACAGGGAAGTATAGTTTTAACGGGTTGGATTCTATTGATGCGGATGATGATATTGGTGGCGATGATGCATTGGAAGCAGATAGTGCTAGTATGACGACATCATCGGCTAGCAAACGACCGCGAGTACACGGGAAGAAAGCAAAAAATGATGACGAGGTGAAGAATATACTCTACTCATTGCATTCAAGCCTGGAGGATATGAAGAACAGTATAGATCCCGTAAAGCGTGCTTCTAATATACGAGAAGAGGTTATGAAGGTTGAGGGTTACGGTGAGCACTTTCTTTCAAATGCTTGGTATATCATGATGCGCGATCCTGTTGAGTTGCAATTATTCATGGCGGGTGATGCGAAAGATAAGAAGATGGTGCTAGATGGATATCGTAATCGGATATATGAATGAGGTAACTACCACCGAGTTTATTTTTTGTTGTATTATCGTTTAGCACTGATTATTTTTTGCTCTATTATCTTCGTAAGTCCCAAGATAATAGAGTTGAAGTCTATATTTTTTGCCTCTTCCTGGATTTAACGTAAGAGATTATCCTTGTAATTGTTCGGAACGAAAAGGGATAAAAGAGATAAACATTGGAAAGATGAGAAGATGGATGAAAATGGATATTGATATGAGCAAATTAGAAATGGAACAGTTAGAAAGGAAACACAACTCTTTCTGAAATAAACAGGGCTATCTAAGTTGAAGTCCAAAAAGGACTTTGAATCTATAAAAAGGGGGATAGGTGGAACAGATTTATCAACTGCAGGAGTGGGAACAAGTAGTTGCTCGACGTTTAAGTGGAAGAAAGCTGAGTCGCAACGGTAATAGCAGCTGTAGATGCAGTGCAAGTAGATTCTGCAGCTCGACCTGCTGATGTTCAACCTTCACCCTGTTGAATAATAATTTCCCACCTCTACTGGGCACTATCACTGAATGCTGCTGCAGTGAAGGAAACCCGTCTAACTCTTAAGAAAAAGTCCTTAGTTGCCACTTGGGATCGCATCTTACAAGTATGCAGAAGACTGGATTTTGTAGCACCTCCTCTGCGTTATAGATACAAGTCATACCAATTCCTTTGCCATGGTAGTGAGAGACTGAACTTAGATCACCCATCAATGGCCATTCCAAGCTTTGTTTGTTTGGTTTTGAATTAAATGTCTTGATGCCTTCCTTCCAGCACGCTATAACTTCTTTTTGTTTCTTGACTGTTTCCAGGAAAAAGTAGAGGTCTAACTAACTGGAAACTATCTTTTTTGCTGGCAAAAGCCTGAAGTTACAAAGATTTGTTCAGTCTCACACAAGCGGCTATGTTCTTGATGTAAATCGTGCGTTTACATTAGTTCTTCTTTCTACAGGCTCGGTGGTGCAAGTCAGACTTTACCATACCTGTTATCCCTGTTGTTTTCTTCAATTGCAACTGTAAAACTAATGATGTTTTTCGGATTATTGAATCTTTGATATCACAAGAAGAAGATAGAGGCTTTTGTGGCTTTGATGGGTTATCTGTAACTAGTTAACTATACTTTTGTGGCTTTTGTGGCTTTTAGCTCATAAGCAGAACTTGTGTAATGTATGCCTAGTTTCATGGCATGTTATTCTGAATTATAATTCTGAATTAATATTGCTCATTTGTGTAATGAATGCCTAGTTTCTGATTCGAAGCTCAACTTATGGAATTAATATTACTCACCAAGGTTTATGATTCGAAGCTCAACATGTGGTCCCTTCATCAAACAATGCCTGCTGTTAATCGATGCTCTTCCAAGATGGCATTTTACGATCAGTAGAATGCCTCCCAAGTATTTTAGATCTGAATTTTGAAAGTATACTTTTGAAATAATTCAGCTGCAGAGCGGTGCTGAACCAATCAATAGTGGTTTGCACCGGCTTGCGGTGGTGCGAACCAATTGCCATTACGTTGGTGCATTGCAAGGAATGCATTGCAACTCGATGCAATTGCACCCGCTTGCAAAATGCACTCCCATGCGGCAAACCAAGCACAACCTTAGTTTTACATTACTATATGCCTTGTTTATTTCTGACCGTTACTGTACAGTTTTACTCGTCCACATGGTTCAAATTTTAAAATTTTCTAAAATATATCCAATAATATATCATTTTTTGTTTTGTTTTTTTAAGCTCTACTAAACAAAGAATAACAAATAATTTCACTAAATATCGTGATGAAATATTCATTAATTTATTGGCCATGTAATTTCGAGCAATCTCGACTTACCAAGGCGAGGTCCGAAAATGGCCCTCCAGGGGGATTTTTTTTGTTTAGTCGAAAGGCATTTTCGAAGCAAATTTTTTGAAAACAATTAATGTTGCAATTTTTTTTGAAAAAAATTAATGTTGCAAATGTAAGAATTGAACCTCTGACCTCTAACTACACTAACTAATAAGCTACCTTATATTATTAGTATTAAAATAGGAGTCTTTTTATATACACTACTTACAAAATTTGGGGGACCTATTTAGGGTTAAAATTTGGGGAACCTAGACGATCGCCCTGCCAAAACGTGTCATGTTATATTAACCTTATAATATGAGCAATCAGTGTTTATGACCACAAAGGCAACAAATAACTCTTACGTCATTTCAGGAGAAATTTAAGTACTTGTCCAAAAATTAACGCGGTAAGAAAAAATCAATTCTTACTTTCTTTGACTTTTGAAGCAGTAATTCAATGAGAAAAAGAATACTTAAATTATGTGTACAAGATTACTTATTTTACCACCAGCCCCAAAATGTAAACAAAATAGGCATCCTCATTTGAATTTCCCTGACAATAATTCTAGAACCTAAGCAAATATTTCTCATTTTCTTCTCTAAAGCCTACCAACAAGCATCTAAAAAATAACTCAATCCTTAATGTAATGGCCTAATTCCGCAGCTCAAAATAGCTCAAAATTAAATCTTACACCAAATATACCTGTGAGAAAAATTAGTGTAATACAAGAAGTGACACATGTGATTTAGCGTGAAAAACCTTTGAATAAGTAAAAAAACCATGACCTCGAGTTGAAGGTTTAGTAACTGTAACTTTTATTGTTTAAGGCTGATATCTGATTACAAGTGATTTCTTGAGCTAGAAATGCTTGATCTTAAAATAAAAATTCTTGTGGTGTTTAGAATCTAGAAATTCTTGTGCTAGAATCTAGAAATTTTGGCCCTTAGATATCCTTTAAAACTTTTTCTTTATATAGATTTTACCTGCAGTTCGTTATCGTGTAGAAGCACGTTATCTGGATAATAAGGTAAGTGGTAGTTGAATGTGTAACTATTAGTTCGTGGGAGACAAATGTGTTTGACTTGTTTATATTTTGTTGTAGTGCTCGATCTACGTTCTTTATCAGCTCGTGGTCTAGGTGTCAATGTCGACTGTACATGTCACGTATAAAGTGTGTGAGTCAAATATTGAGGTAGTTCGAGTTTTGACTAGGTCGAGAGATAGGTCTCTACAATCTCCCCTCGTAACTAAAGGCACAGGTGGCTTTGGTTGAGAAAGAACGGTGTTTAAATTTTTTGTTGGAAGTTAGAAAAGTATGATGCGGAATTTGACTGGTTGGGTTCTTGGTATTTATGTATGGAAGACTATATCTGGCATTTATGATGGTGGAAATGATTGTTGTACTTAACGTTTGGTTCTTCCAGTAAAGGTTGTTCTTTGAATGATGATTGCTTCAGAAATCCATCTTCGTATTGAATGCGGATTTGGTATAAATAGTACATATACTGTAGCATCTATCATCTCTGTGAAAGTACCCTATTTTGGTAAAAATCTCTTGGTGTATTCTATTTTGAGAATGGTGATGAGCAGGCATCAGACATATGAAACGAGGGTTCTTGTAGAGTTGCAGAAGTTGCAGCTTGATACTTTGGCAATCAGTCTTTGAAGATACCCACTCCCATTCCGGGGTCACCAATATATCATGTGATGACGGAGGAGGAAGCAGCTGAAGTTGAGGATGATTACTACCACACGCGCCGGTTTTACTATGTGATTCCGTCTGGAGAGCAGCGTCGGGTATGCCTTCGCCTGTTGGCAGAGGACATGGTTGAGGAGATAGATGTAGAGGCCTACATACATAAAAGGATATACTGTCGGTATCCTACGAGGGATTGGGTGCTATAAAAGGATAATCGTCTGCCTTTCTCTGCTTAGCAGGGGTGGTGATGGTTACAGAGGAAAAGACGGTGGTGGTGGAGAAGGGAGAAGGAGATTGGAAATCTTCTTCCATATAATCATTGTTCTTGAAGGAGTGTTTCATGCTAGAGGTTGGTTTACGGTCTGTTATAATGAGCTTCCTCAGTTTCTTGTAGAAGTAAATTATAGTGGAGGTGGGCTCAAGCTCTGTGACAACCATTGTAAGGGCTTTTCTTGCAGAAGAGTTTTGGTATGAAACAGTGTTAAAAAACTGAAATGTAATGTAACCTGTAGATCGATCTATAGGAAAACTCACAAATTGTACTTTGTAAAGTATTCTATAAGCAATATTTGAGCTAATGAAAAAGATATTTGTGCAAAAATTGTGTTGATAAATCGAATTTAGAAATTAGTAGTCAAATCGAACTAAAAGATATTTGGAATATTGAAATATAATATTGTAAAAAATGAACTGAAATGAATAGTATAACTTGAACGGGTATAATGTACTTCCTTATAATGTATCAATCTACCTGATGAAGATATATGTGAGGATGAAAAATAGATATATGTGATACTTATTTCGAACTAATTTGGTACCAAGAATCGAGCTATGAGGCATCATTCTTATGTAGAATAAAATGTGCAGAAATTAAACATCGAGCTGTGAAAGTATTATGGAAATGTATAACATATGAGAGAGATTTTGAAAATGAGTTCAAAATGTGATGAGGTCGATTTGGAAAGATAAGTTCAAATAACTTTTTATCACGATTGTAGGGTTTCCAGTGATGGAAAAGTAGTGTAAATATAGATTATACTATAGAGGGAATATGGGGGATTTGATGTTATCTCAAGGAGGTGTATAAATAATGTTTGAAAGGTAATACAGAGAGGAGGAAGGAAAATAAAATGGTGAGAACTTATTCTGAAAGAGTTTGTCATGCTTCGGAGGATCGCTTAGCAATAAAGATTGCAGAAGTGCTAGAAAGGATCTTCTGGATGCTAGATTATGATGCTAACTTGTCTGAATCTGAAATCCATTTTGACGGGTTGGATACAAGGGTGAGGGAGTATGAGATTAAGCATTACTTTTATTCAAAGATATTCCGTGAATTATTGTTAGAGTCTGAAGCTCGAAAAGCTACTGTGAGGAAAATTATTGTGGAAGAAATTGTTGGGGAAGATGAGAGGATGACCTAGGGAAAACTGATTAGGTGTGGTACTCCAGGGCATCTTAGATGTTTTATGTGTGATTATATATGAGGGAGCAAGCTGAGTTAGATCGAATAACTATATTTTGAATATAGGGAGAATACTTTGTCTGAATTTGTTCCTATTTTGTTGTAAATATTGCTTGAAACGACTAAGAATTTTAATTTTAAAATGTTATAGCATTGGAAATGACATCAGCAGTTCTATAAATAGCAGAAGTAGAAATAGAGAAATTAGATCAACTTTATTTTCTTATCTTTTGTGTAAGGGTAGAAAAAGTTTGATTGCGAGTGAGTATAGATTCATCATGAGTGTGGGAAGGTCTGAGAGAAATTTGATTAAGATTGAGAAAAATATATTTAAATATAGGATATGGGATAATGATGGGAAGGCATTTTCACCAAAAATGTACAAAATATCTGACATTAATTGTGGAAGGGACGCTTCAGTTTCAAAACTGAGGGTAGCTTGTGCGAGGCCTAATAACTACTAGCAGTTAAAGAGAGAAAGTATAAATAATAGTTCTTCTTCCTCATTTAAACATTTGTCAAACTCAGAAAAATGAAAGAATAGAGGGAGAAAAAAGAGATTAAGTTACAAAGATTCGAGAGAAAGATTGGATAAAGGTAATCATTGTAGAAGGAGAGAAAAGGTTGTGGAGGCAGAGTCAAGACATTGGTTGCACAGTGCCATGGTGAAAGAGGGATTGGGCGCTTCCCCTGAATCATACTCATACATTGAAGGTTGGTGATTAAGTTATGATTTTTTGATTGTGAAGTTTGAGATGGAGATTACAATATTTGTAGGTTTTTAAAACTTGAAAATTTTGTTATTTATAGTAAACTTTTGGAAAATCTATTTGATTTGCATGGAAAAAGATATATGATAGATGTGTATGTGTGTCAAAGTATAGACAAAAGATAATGATTAAGAAAATTGACTGAATATCTGGACCTGCATGTAGGTTGAGGTATGAGAAGACTCTGTTATAGAAATAAGCCTCATCCTTAAGCCTATATTTGTTATAAATTTTTTACTTGATATGGAGACTTTGACCTCCGGTCATTTGGTGGAAGCAGTATCTGATAAGTCTGAAAATGTAGAGGTTGTAGATGTAGATTTTGAGGGGGAGGATGAAGTATAATTTGTACAATTTCCAAATTTCCTTGGTAATTTGTTATACTATCCTCCAAAGTCTGATGTATTCAAAGAATTTTGTAAAATTAAAGGTAGTTTAGATGGGAAATGGGGGAATTTTGTTGAACATGTTGGGAGGTCGTTTAGGGTTTGTACTGTGCCAACTGGGGAAGCACATTTCTTCTTGTTACTGGACTTAGAATAGGAGAAATCAGATAGGGAAGTAGAGGAGTCGATTTTTTTAGTACTTTGATGGGAATGTCCAAGGAGACCTGGATCGAGGATTTCTGTGCTATCTTTCTCAGTTTGAATACAGACTGATATTGCCTCTTTACAATATTGGTAAAGGTATTTTGAATACCATAAGGGTTTGTCCAGCCTAACTGAATGGGAATGTGTGGCAGGTGATAAACGTCTGTGATAATATGAATAGATTGTGGGAGGAGAATAAGGTGGAGAGGAGAATTACTTATGTAGATGTTTTGCAGTATTATATTATAAAATATTATGCAGCGCCTGGAGGTGCATACTTCTCGTTTAGTTCATCACGACCTCTGTTCTTCGATCTGAATTCAATTGGTCGAGTCTGGAATGATAATAGGATATGGGTGAAAGGTGATTGTCATCAGAGAATGGATAAGGAACCCATGGACCTTATATATAGAACTCTGAAGAAAAGTAAATAATAGTTTGTGATATCGAACTGTTGTAGTTGTACTGACGTTCTGTGTTTTCTTTAACAATTTGTGGTGTTATATTGCAGGTCCTGGATCTCAAGTATCGAGAAGAGAATTGCTGATAGATATTGTAGCTCGAGAAGGTGCTGAACTTGAGATTTTCCTGAAAGAGCTTGATATCAGTAGATACAAAAGAGCTAACAGCAGGTCGGAGAAAGTGCAAAAGTCTCAAGCCAAGAGACAAATGAAAGGAACTAGAGCGGGAAAGAAAATAGTAGCAGACGGGGAAAAGCGTCTGGTATTACCCAAGGCTGCTCCAATGTCGCTGAAGACTGGTTCTAGTGGTACTACTTTGAGCAAGTTAGCTCAAAGTTTTCCGAAGAGGAAGGCGATGAAGGGTGGCCTGGCCTCGGGGACCACGATTAGTAGTGAAATTAAGATCAATATGAGGAAGAGGAAGGTAGATTCGCCTGCTAGTATGAGCGGGGTGAAGGTTGTGGAGAGCGGGCCTGTTGTGGAGGACGAGCTGCAGGCCGTGAAAAATAGGCTGATGCTTACAGCTCGAGTGGGTGTCGAGGAGTTGAATGCTTCCGCACAGTTGGAGTTGAGCAGGGTAAGTTGATGTCTTTATGATATTTGAACTTTACTTTTGTTTTTAAGCTAAAATGTGTCTTTTTCTGTTGTAGGCTACTCGCATGTTGAAGGGTATCTTCCTTGGGAACGAGGAAGGAAGGGCTGAGCTCTAGGGCAGGAGAGCCGAAATCGAGAAGAGGGTGACTCAATTCGAGTCTAATTTGGCTTTGGAGAGGGAGCGCTTTGGTTTCTGTGAAGGACTCGCATCAGGTGATAATACGCGAGCTCATGGATGTGACGCAGAAGAATGTTGATGAAGTTACAGCTGCTCGGGATAGCCTTGGGCGCTAACTTCTCAAAGTGGGGTACTTTATTGCTAACCTCGAAGCCATTATAGCGAGACGCTATGTTGAAGAGGCTAAAGTGAAAGAGGAGCTCCAAGTTGATGGTGGCTCTCTCCCAGGTGTAGTACACCTGGGTTGGATACGGTCTCTGCTAGAACTGACCTAGAGAACCGTGAGGAAGATAATGAAAAGGTAGAGTAAAACTGTTTGGAATATGTTTATGTTTTTAGTGTGGGTTGAAAACTAGAAGTGTATGATGCATTGATTTGTAGGATAAATTTGGGATAGGCTAAGAGATGTCTATAAACATTGATTTATAGGAACTTAAAGATATGCACCTCAGAATTGAGGAATTAAGGAAAGAGCTCGCTAAGGGGCAAAATGCCTCAGAAATTCTATTGACTTCGCAAGCGGAGCTACAGGTTAGAAAAGAGCTCGAAATATTTGATTTGCATTCTTCGTTACTTTAGAGCTACAAAGTAAAGTTAGAAGGCAGATATAGATCACAATGAACGATAATAGCCAAGTATGTTCAAACTATTTTGGAGTGTTAGAAAATTAGAACATAGAAAATGTGTACCTTGAAATAGGATATGGATGTTATTGCCATTAGTGTGAGATAAGCTCTTATCTTGAGGGTGAAGTATAATCTCAGCTTGTTGGCATGTCAGAAACAGAAATCTGTAAAGTTATCTGTATTATGTATTGATTGTATCTCTGAAGTATTGTTGAATCGAGCTTGATGATGCAGGTCAAGTTAAAGACTGTTCGCCTGAGCAAACAACAGATGCTTCAATACAATCATGAATTTGGGGCTGAATTTGATGGGATGAATGAGACATATAAAGATAGAAGGATCAATATGTCAAAGTACAAATCTAGTTTGCCAAGGCGACAAAGACTGTGGACGATCTGTCCCGGCAGATCGAAAGTAAAGACTCCGAATTAGATAGATTGTAAAGGGAGCTCAAAGGCGCATAGACTGAATTAGTAGATCTCCAAAGTAGGATAGACTTGATGATGGTGAAAGGTAAAGAAGCAGATGTCGTTCAATACCATATCAGGTCGTTAGAGGTGACAAAAAATAAGTTACGAGAAAATGTGGCAAGTTTAAAGGGTTAATTGGCCCAGAAGAAAAATAAACTTGTGAAGGCTTGAGATGATCTAGCTGCTTCTGAGAGTGTAATCGAGCAGTTGAGTATGGCGATGTCTGCTAAAGATATTGATCTTCAGATAACCCAAAAATGGTGTGACGAGCTGAATGGAAGGGTTGCAAGGTTGAAGGCAGATTTGGTTATGGCCAATTCTTGTGCCAAGAAGGCCGAGGCTGGAAAGCGGTCAGAAGAAAAAGAATGATGCCGAGGTCTCGACCATTAAGGGTAATACGGTTAACCCATCAGTTCGAGTTAAAGAGTTGGAGGCTGATCTTGTTTGTGTTCAAACTCACGTAAGGAAGGGAAACAAACATTTAAGATAGAGTAATGATAAGTTAAATGATGTTCTTCGTAGAGAGCAAGAGTTAAAGGGGGTGATCAAGAAGAAATGTGAGCTGCTGAACATAGCTCATGTTGGGGGAAGTGATGTAAACAAGTTAGAGTTGGTGGTACTTCGTACTCAAGTGGGAGAGCTGAGGATGATGAATAAATTTGAGCTGAATAAAGTAGGGATGACAATTGCACAGTAAACTGAGGTGATAACACACTTAGGGTAACTCGCAGAGCAGGATATCACTCTACACAAGGCATTGCGACAACGTTATTAAAGACTAAGAAAACAATTTACCAAGTTAGTCATGCTTGATCGAGAGAAGATTGGTCTGGAAGAGGTGCACTCGAGGGAGCCAATGGCTAAAATAGTTTTTTTTTGGAAGAAGTAAAAAGGGCTGAGCTCAAAAGGGATACCTTGCATAACTATGTGGCATTCCGAGGCTGTATCTGTAATGCTGATATAGATCGTAGAAATTGCTTGAACAACATGGAAATAAAGTTAGGTTCCCGACCTGCAGAATTAGTATAGCAAGGAAGGAATGTGGTAACTGCTCAAGCTCCAGATTTTATAGCTGAATGGCCTCCTGTATAGGGGAAAGTACAGATGACCTCCCATAAGAAAAAAAGTTGTAGAAGTGACCTGTAGTTTATGTATTTCTAGACATGTAGAATGATTAAAGCTAGTTTTACCTTTGCCTTATCTTGTGTTTGATAGATAAACATCATTGATTGAAAACTAGTATGACCTTCATTTTAATCGTTGATATATGTATAGATGGGTGATTAAAAGCTAGTATTACCTTTGCTTTAATCTAAATAGATGTTGATTGAAAGCTAATGTTACCTTTGCTTTAATCTGTATAGATGGTCGATTGAAAGTTAGTATTACCTTTGCTTTAATCTATGTATAGATGGTCGATTAAAAGTTAGTATTACCTTTGCTTTAATTTGTATAGATGGGAAAAAAACTTGAAAGTTCAAATTGAGTAGAATAGAATGTACACTGTTGGAGATTGAAATCTCACTTTTGGAATGTAAAGAACGAGAATAGAGTAATCTGTAATGGAGAAACTAGGGATTTAGCGATAATATCGTTTTAATCACCTAGTGTTCTAAGGATTTAGGATTTAAACTCCTTTTTCTGTCATGAGGTAGTATGACCCAAGGCTAGTGCGGCCAACGATGAGTAAAGGACATTCCCAATTTTCTGCAAGCTTTCTAGTGTTTACTTCTTTTATGCTTTGTAGGATTTTTCGGAGGACGAGATTATCGATTTGGAAGTCACGCCTTTGGACTCTTTTGTTGTACGAGCTTGCTAGCATATGATGATATCGACCTAGGTTGGCAATAACTCGTTCCCTAGTTTTATCAATCCAGTTCATATTACAGGCTAACTCAAACTCATTTTCTTCATCTGTGAGCTCGTGATCTCTAACAGGATGATGATACTTTGTTGGAATGACGACCTCTGTGCCATAGGCCAGGTGGAAGGGGGAAAAGTCAGTTCATTGTCTTAATGTAGTACGGTATGCCCATAAGACGTGAAGAAGCTCTCATATCTAATTTCCTTTCTTCTGTGAATGAAGCCTTTTTTTGAGTCCTTCCACTATTCTTCTGTTGGTGATTTTGACATGTCTATTGCCTTACGGGTAATATAGATTGGATGGGAAATGAATGATGTTGTGTCTGTTAAGGAAGGCCATAACCTTTTCTCCAAATAACTGTGGCCCGTTATCGATCCGGATCAAATGGGGGCATCCGAACCGTGTGATAATATGTTCTCAAATAAAAGAGATGACCTCTTATTTTCTAGTTCAACAAGGAGGAACTGCTTCTACCCATTTCGTAAAGTAAACTGTTGCTACGAGTAAGAAACGTCTGTTACCTTGTGTATTGGGAAATTTTCCCACAAGATCGAGCACCCACCGCTTGAAGGGCCATAATACCTTGCTTGCATGTAGTTCGAGTGCAGGGGCTCGGATCATGTGCCCATGTCATTGGCATGTGTTGCATCTTCGTGAGTACTTTTCTGCTTGCTTGTGCATTCCTGGCCAGAATACTCCTGTGTAATTGCTTTATTTGTAAGTGATTGACCTGTAGCATGGGGGCCTCAAGTTCCTTCATATAATTCTTTGAGAATTCTATCGGCTTTCTTCTTGGAGAGGCACTTAAGATAAGGCCCTGTCACTGATCGGCGGTATAGACGACCGTTCTGAACTGTATAACGCTTTAAATTTTTGATCAACTATCAGCGTTCTTTTAGATTTTTTGGAAGGGGCCCGTCACAATTGTTTTTCGTGCTGAGGTAGGTGATAAAGGGATTTTGCCAATCATTTTCATCCTCTTTATTGCCCCTAGTGTTGATCATGCATACAGAATGGAGATCAATATTGGGGGTGGACACCACTTCGATCTGCAAATATCGTGCTTCTGTAGGTTATCGTTGTCTTCCTCTTCATCATCCCCAGTGTTGATCGTGCATACTCAAGACCCTGGCCAAATAAGCTAAGGAATTGGCATGTTTGTTCTCACCTCAAGGTAAAATAGTCGAGAGTTTGTTTTTGCGAATCTGCTCATCCTATCAGTAATGAGGGCTACATATTCAATCATCTTGCCATTTTTCTTGTATTGTTCTAAGTAATGGTGGATGATGAGTAAAAAATTTGTATAGACTGATAGCTCAGGAACGCCAAGATCGAGTGCGAAATCAAGCCCATGAATTAAAATTTCGTACTCTGTGATATTGTTAGAAGTTTCAAAATCCAAGTGAATTAATTTCTCGATTTTGTCGTCGGATGGGATAATCAGTATGATTATAATTCCTGACCCTGCGGGTCCTGCTATACTATCTCTAAGAAGACTCCACCATTTCCTTGTAATTTATTTAGCTCGTTTGTCGAATAGCTTGGCGGGTGGATCTTCTGTGATTTCTTTTATAAAATCAAGATTGTGCTCCTTCCAATCGGGATCTTTCATAGGAAAATTTACGAGAAAATTGGCAACGACCTGACATTTTTCTGAATGGCGTTGTTCGAACTTGATATCATGTTCTCCTAAATTGACTGACCATTGCTCCACTCTTCATAATTTTTCTTTCTTAGACAAAATTTCCTGGAGTTGCTTGTCATAACTTTGACTGAATATGCTTAGAAGTAGTACTTGAGTTTATATGAAGTGTAGACAAGAGTAAGAATGAGTTGTTTAATTTTAGAATACCTCGTTTATGTTAGAGTGATGGTTTTGCTAATAAAATAGACTGGTTTTTTGACCTTGCCCTCAAGTCGAATGAGGACCGAGCTGATAGAATTATCTCTAACTGCGAAGTAGATGATTAGTTCCACATTGTCTACCAAGGTGCTTATGATGGAAAACTTCCCCAAATAGGTTTTGAGTTCCTAAAAAGCTACATCGCATTCTTCTGTCCACTGGATCTCTTCGTTAGGCTAAACTTTTCCTCGTTTGGTACACCCTCAGTGTAGTAAGAATAACCATCAGCATCGATCTGAAGACTTTGAGATGAATCGATTGATGGCAGTAATCTTGCCTGGGAGTTTCTGTACGTCATTCTTTATTTTTGGAGAGGACATGTTGAGGAGAGCTCGAATTTGATCTGGGTCAGTTTCAATCCCCTTCTTGCTGATGAGATGGCCAAGGAACTCGCATGAGTCCACTTCGAATTAACATTAATCAGGATTGAGCCGCATCCTATAAGAACGTAGAATATTGAAGATTGTGGAAAGATCTATGATATAGTCTTTTGACTGTAAGCTTTTGCACAGGAGATCGTCGATGTAGACTTCAACGATTTTCCCCAAGTGTGCTTTGAATATTATTATCATTAATTACTGGTAAGTTGCTCATGCGTTCTTCAGTCTGAAAAGGCATGACTTTGTAACAGTAAAGTCCCCTTTCAGTGATAAAAGTTGTTTTTGCTTGATCGGCCTCTAAAAGAGGTATCTGATTATATCCAAATACATTATCCATCATAGATAAGAGCTCGTGACCTGCCGTGAAATCAAAAATTTGATAAATGATTGAAAAAGGGAAACTGTCCTTCAGAGTGTGTTTATTTAGATCGGTGAAATTTACGCAAACTCAAACTTTCCCCATTCTTCTTTGGAACTACGACAATGTTGGAGATTTAATCTGGGTACTTGGCTTCTCTAATGAATCCCACTTTGATCAACTTATCGATCTCAATGTTGACCTCATCTCAAAGGCGAGGTGAAAGTCTTCTCTATTTATGTTTGACCACCGGGACATTGTTGTTGATGCTCAATCTGTGACATGCCTTTGATGGATCGACCCCGGGCATTTCTTCGAAAGTCCAAGCAAAGATGTCTTGATTCATTCGTAAGAAGTGAACGAGGTCTTCCTTATCATACTGGACCAGCTTGGTACCAATATAAGTACCTCTGCTGGGTCCATAAATGTCTATATACTCTGTAGGTTCTTCTATTGAAGGCTGGTCATCGATGTGACCAGCTTTCTGTAATTGCTATGCAGCATATCTGTCAGATGTGTCAAGAATGACAGAAACGGTATTTTTGCAAGCTCGAGAAAGCTTTTGACTGCCTTTGATTTCGTAGATGCCACCGTTATATTTGAAACGAAGTGTTTGATGATACGTGGAAGCGATTGCTTCCATGTTGTGGATCCAACAACGGCCCATAATCCCTAAATAACGAGATTTGGCATTGATGATGAAGAATACTATTCGATTGTGGCTGGTCCCGCGGTGATAGGTAAGATGATCTTGCCCACTCATTCTTCCTTAGAACTATTAAAGCCACTAATATCGATGTTGCTTAGAATAACTTGATTGGCCGATCTCATCTGTTCGATCGTGCTCTGAAAGAGAATTTCAATACCGTTACCAATATTAATCATCATTGTATGCATGAAAAATTTCTTCATCTTTAACATGATAATTAGTGTATCATGATAAGGAAACTTGACATGACTGATATCGTAATCCTCGATTAAAAACCCAAGTCGGCGAATGCTCGATTAAGGAAGAAGTTTAGCTTCTTTATGTTGAGGTGTGAGATCGCAACACTCTGATAATCTTCGTCGCTTGAATCTAGAAGAGTTGTTAATCCGATGGATCTCGATCATGTTTCTATGGTACATATGGTACAAGTGCTTCTCCTCATCTTAATCTTTGACCTTGACTTCTTCGACCTGAGGTTTATAGCTACCATTCTGGCATGATTCCAGATCGACAATATACTCGTGCATTCTTCTGTCTTTGAAAATTTACTCTAGCAACTTCTCTAAAGTATAGCAGTTGTTAGTTTTATGATGATTTACCTTATGATGCATGTAGTACAATTTGCCTTCAATCGGTTCCAGCGGTTGAGATATACGATAGAACTTATCTTTTGCTAAAACGGGAAAAATTGAAAAGATTTGAACATTCATTTTGGGGAGGACTGGCTTGGCAAGTAAATTGCCTTTCCGAGGTTTGCCGGTGTTTTCCTTGGAACACTTTTGATCACCCTGGTCCTCCTTTAGTTTATTGTTGCGTTATGTGTTTTAACCTTTAGTGGTTAGGACGGATTTAGTAGATTTATGTCTTTCGGTCATCACCCTTTCCAGGTCGACATAACCATTGACCTTGGTGATCATATCCTCCAAGGTCCCGGGTTTGTTTGAGAAAAGATGCTCCTTTGCTTTGAAATCGAGTTGTATCGCATTTGCAAAAGCAGTAACAACTATTTTCTAATCGAGATTATCAACTTTTGGTACGAGCTCCAGAAAATTCTTTGCAAAGACCTCGAGCTTCTCTCCATGTGACTGCTTAAAACTAATAAGAGAATATAAATTCTCTTCCTTGCCTTTATTGTGAGCATAAGTCTTGACAAAATTCTTTCGTAGTTGGTCAAATGTGAGGATGGAATCTTTAGGTAGAGAATGGAACCACCATAGCGGTTCTCCCTGTAGACTTGTTGTGAACAGACGGCATATGAATCACAGTGAATCACAGAATTGCTTAATGTGCTCCTTCGGATTGGTGCTCTTATATTTATAGATCTTTGGAGTATGGAAACTTGTTGGTACTTCCACATCAAATAACTCTTTGGCAATCGGACTACCCTACAACTTGGTAAAATTGTCCTTCCTGCCTAGAGCTTGAGCTTCTATCAACTCCTTGATATGTTAATCCCTCTGTTCTTATGTGACATACTGACGTATTGTCCAAGTTACTTGGCGAGCTGGTTGAGGATTATGAGTACTTATCCCCTCGCTCAACCGTTCTCGTACTGGAATTTGGGGTTGAGGTCGCTGCTCCTCCTCTTGATGCTTGGAAGGCCGGAGAGCTCTGTTGATATCGGTCTGAGCTTCTCTTCACAAATAAATTGAAGCTTGAGGTGTGTGCTGAAGATTTCTAGAAATGGCTTTGCTGGTTGCTCCTCAAGGTCCTAATCTTTTTCGTGCAGAAACTCGGGAGTTTACTGGCACTTGATCGCAATCTCTACTATAGGATGCCTATTAAGTATCATGCAAAGCTTGCAATGTTGTCTATATAACTGCCATCTGTTCTTCATGTCTCTTGAATGCTATCAAATAAGCTTGACACTCGCTTTCGAGCTCTTTGTCGCTGAGTTTACACTCAAGAGTTAACTGATGCTCGAGCTTATTATGCTTCTTTGTCTCGGCGTAGAGATTTGCTCATAGTTCAGTGAGCTATTCTGATTCAGCTTAAAGATCGAGTTGGATTCTTGTTATTGATCGCTTGGAAGTGACCATGATTGGAAATGGATAGTAGAGTAAATATATGCCTTAGGATATGGTGGAAATGTCTTCTTTCCCACAGACGGTGCCAAATGTAATGGCCTAATTCTGCAGCTTGAAATAGCTTAAAATTAGATCTTACACCAAATGTACATGTGACAAAAATTGGTGTAATACAAGAAGTGATACATGTAATTTAGGGTGGAAAACCTTTGAATAGGTAAAAAAACCATGACTTCGAGTTGAGGGTTTAGTAACTGTAAGTTTTATTGCTTAAGACCAATATCTTAATATAAGTGATCTCTTGAGCTAGAAATGCTTGATCTTGAAATAAGAATTCTTGTGGTGTTTAGAATCTAGAAATTCTTGTGTTAGAATCTAAAAATTCCGGTTCTTATCTCTTTTGGAACTTTTTCTTTATATAGACCTTACCTGCAGTTTGTTATCGTGTAGAAGCATATTCTTCGGATAATGAGGTTAGTGGTAGTTGAATGTGTAACTATTAGTTCGTGGGAGACATGTGTGTTTGACTTGTTCATATTTTGCTATAGTGCTCGATCCACGTTCTTTATCAGTTCGTGGTCTAGGTATCAATGCTGACTGTACATGTCACATGTAAAAGGGGTGAGTCTGATATTGAGGTAGTTCAAGTTTGGACTAGGTCAAGGGATAGGTCCCTACACTTAATTTTAATGAATCCTCATTTATGAACCCAATAAAAACATATATTTCTCCTGAGATTGAATCCCCCAAAATCAAGTCCATTTAAATGCTCCTTTTAAAGATTCTTATTCGAAGCTAACGATCCCAATTAAATGAATGAAAATGCCAAAAAAAACACAAAGATCTTGAAGATGATTCTAACTTTGAGGATCTTGAAGATCGGAAAGATGGGGTTTGACATAAGCTACGATTATAAGGTTTTTTAATTC
The DNA here is from genome assembly GCA_014058105.1 of Kingdonia uniflora. Classification (NCBI taxonomy): domain Eukaryota; kingdom Viridiplantae; phylum Streptophyta; class Magnoliopsida; order Ranunculales; family Circaeasteraceae; genus Kingdonia; species Kingdonia uniflora. The sequence goes on from JACGCM010001713.1 coordinate 85,747, forward strand.
TTTATCGATCAAGAGTAATAATGTCATTCCAGAAAATTATGTGTAGATGTGCTTTACTAATTTCACATGTTTCCCTTAATAAGGGTATTCATGTCTTTTACTGGGACTACAAACCTTCATGGGGCTCAGACAGGTATAAGAATTGTTTGGCAGGGTCGGCCCAAGGGCAAAGCTATCAAAGTCATCACTTTGGGCCTCACTTATTATTGGTTATCGCAGAGGCTTTAAAAAAATCCTAAAAAATAAGGTTTTGTTGTTAACATGATAATTGTTACTCTTGTACAACTCTTTATTTCTCTCTCCTTCACATTTTTTCTCCTTGTGTAAACCCTAATACCTCTTGCATAATCATTTATGGATTTTGTTTTGTTGTCGCATTATTTTTATATGGCATGGGTTTTAAAATCGCCTCTTGCGATTCTCTTTTTTCAATTGATAATTACCAATATTTTTTAGCAAAACATCCTATTAAGTTTTAGGAGCAATTGTTTTTAAGATTTGTTGATTTATCTCAATTTTTCAAAGTTTAGTTTTGCTTATTCTTTACGCTTTCCATTAATCTCCTTGAAGAATTAATGCCATAATGCCAAAGTATCAAAATAATTCTCACTGCTCATTGTATCTCATCATATTGTCTTCATTGTCATTGTCATCGTTTCTTGTTTAGACAATTGGTAGTGGTTGAATTTCATTTTTTAGCTCAAGCGCATGATTTGTTGTAAAATTTGGCAGGTTTTTTAACCTTACGATTCTGTGTTAGGTTTCATTTCCTCAGCCTGGGAGGGGAAGGATCAAGAAGTTATGCTCTTATTCAGTGCCCAATGTACTACAGTCTATGAATGCAATGATAACATTCGATGTTATGGGGATTGAAATAATGTTATATGACTTCGAGTTTAGAAATGTACTCAGTTGGCTTATTACACGAGAATGATGAAATTCTACCTTAAGATAAAGAGGGATTTGAACAAATTTATTAAAATTTATCCAAATGAGCTAAGGTCTATTGTAGGAGCACGTTCCCGCTACCTCCGAGCCAGTAGGTCCTGGAAGACTCCCCCATCCCTAGACGAAAAGGTCTCAAGGGAAAGCTAGTTTAACGACCCATAAGCCACATCAAAAGTAGTTATACAGACAATAGTACTTTATATCAGGCCCACGTGGAAAGATGAAGCCTAAAACCCCACATGGGTAATTCAAACTTTACACATGCCACGTGATCCCGAGCACCTTTAGGTCTAAAACACTCCCTATAAATAGGGAAGTAATGAGACCTAAGAAAGGATTTTTTCTTAGAACCTCTCCCTTTATCTACTAAACACTAACAGCTCTAGAGGAAAAGTGATAAAAGGCCTAGAGAGAGTTGAGTGGTGCCCTCCTCTGGTAAGATGTATCAAGCCTAAACAATGTTTTATGTATTGTCATCCCCTTGGGAAACCTAGGAGACTGCAATTGGCATCGTCTCCGCCATCGCAACAAAACTCTATACAACTGCGAAGATGGCAGTTTCTATGCGAGATCAAACGCAAGAGCAATCAATGACCGAGATGAGAGCGGCACTCCAGCAATTGCAAGAACAGATGATCATGAAAGAGGCTCAGATCCGGCAACTTCAGGTGGCAAATGATGAGATGCGAGAAAATATCATCGTCGAAAACCAAGTACCTACTGGCGTCCCAGCAGCTTCTGTGATGGCTGGAGACTCCACGCCCCACGATGTGGCACTCAACAACCATAACGATGGAATTCAACACAATTTTTCACCGATGTACGGTTCAAAATACTAACCCCAGGCCACCCTAGTCTATAACCCGTATCTACTGCATCTTAGGACAATGTCGCACCCAGGCGAGCAGCGACCTCAACCACCCAAAAAACCGGTACAACCCCTAGACGGGCAACGACCTCCACCGCCACCACAGCCAGTGTACCAACATAGCCATACAAGTTCGCTCCCACCTGGTCATTAAGCCATACAGTACAGCTGCATGCGCCCTCATGCTCCTCCACCATATACAGAGGCCCCTTGCACCAATTACCAAGATAACCCTCTATAGTGGCATTAACAGTATAGTCCTAATGACCTATCCTACCCACCAGGGTAAGGTTAGGGCAATACGAGGGAGCAAACCCACGACCCCAAAGGATGATCGGCCTCGCGTATAATAGTCGGTACAATGAACGCTACCAAGGAAGGCAGCAATCTGAGCAATTTAACAAGACGTATGAAGAAAGTTACTATGATGCATGAATCTTCAATACGAGGAGGACGAGGCCCAAGACGGGATGAAGGGAAAAATGACTAACTCCATTTAGCAGCCGCCTCTGTAAAAGCATTGATCTGAAACCTATACCATTTATTGGAGCACCAAGGAAGGTTTCCAATATTCAGATACATTGTTAAGCTCCATTTCCCCGCCTTTGGGGGATGAGGCTCGACCAACTTTGTGTACCCTGTCTACCATATAATAGCCATGGAATCGTGACTATGGGGGGCAACGACCATACTATCTCTATAGCCACATGTATTGCGGCTCCACCCCCATTTATTTTGATGGGGATTGACTGTGCTGGGTGGAGCTCATTCCCCATGGATTCCTCTTCGGCAGGGAATAAACCGCATCTCGAGGTGATACAACATAAATCTTCGCATTTTAGGGGAAGAGCTAGAATTTGGTCTTATTTGTGGCGTGTACCATTTGTGGGAATACTACGAGCTAAAGAAGATGACAAATGTAGAAATTAGATAAGGCAATAGGACCTGTGTATAAAATTTCTCAGTAGTAGGAATGACAATTTATATAGGTGTCTAGCACGGAAGAATGTAGTTGTCTTTGTTACGTTGCTCATAATAGTTATGATTTGTAGCGGAAAAAAAGAGAGTAAATTTTCTCTTGCCCCCCATTAAGATAGAAGAATTCGCAATTACCCCCCAGTGTTGGCACTTATTGGCCTGTAACCCCCATTTTTGGGTTAACTGGCCTTTGACCGGTTAGATTTTGGTAAACTGACAAAAGCACCCTCATGTGCCAAGCACGTGAATCACTGACCCAAGTTACTGGTTGTAGAAGATTTAAAAAAAAATCCTCAATCTACTCATCAAGATCTGACGATCCAGATTGAAATCAAATTTGACTGTTAACTTAAGCTTAAACTAGGCGTAGCCTTTATTTCTCTTCGCTCAAAAACTTAGCCTTTGTTAACTCAAGCTTAAACTAGCCTCTATTTCGTTTTTTGGACAATAGGGGGAAGTTCCAAGTCTGAGGTAACATTTTTATATCTCAATTTCATATGCTTTTGTATTTATGTTTAAATTTTAATTTTTTCTGCCATTAAAGTTTGTTTAAGGTTTGGGGGGTAAAGACGAAGTGCAGAAACTAATATGGGGGGTATAGTCTAACTAGATAACATAAATTCATGAAACAAGCTGAAATTTATGTGATTTGTGGTGATGGTGGCCATGAAACAGAATTGGGTTGTCCATGGATTTACAACAAATGTAAAAGAGAGGGTTGTATGGGAATTATGATGCTAAAGAAATCGGACACTGAAAAAAACCCTAATAGGAAGTTCCTTAGTTGCCAAGTTGGTGAATGCAATGCTTTCAAGTGGTTGGATGTTGTAATTAAGGAGTCCAAATATGAGACTGAGACCTTTTTAGTGGTGGTTGTTTTAGGTGTGGGTCTTCAAAGCATTGGTGGAAACTATGCCCATGGAGGTTCACCAATTGTGATCTTTGTGGTGCTATAAGGAGGTTACTTACTTCTACAGTTGATAAATCCAAGGGGCAAAAATTTCTCAAGTGTGTCAATAGTCACTGTGGGAACTTTGATTGGCTTAAGGTGTTCATGCAGGGATAAAGAGATGAAGAAGAAAGAAGGAAGAGAGAGGAACAAGGATGTAGACCTCAAAGTCCAAATGTCAATTACAATGGACTTGAATGAATTTTGTAGGGAATTCAAAGGGAAAGCAAAACTTGTGTGACAACTTTTGTGTATAAGATCATACTATTTTATCTATTTATAAGGTTTTTCTCTGTATATTCTAAGGGATTTTAAGATTATATTGTAATGGATTTTCTTTTTATGTTGTAATGGTACTTCAAATGTATTTGTGTAATAGATTTTATTTTTAATCCCCAAAGCCCCCACTCTTTTATGCCATGCAACACATTTTTGTGGTTAATGTCATGAAGTACATTTGTTATTGTTTAATTTTTAACATTACTTGAACACTGTTTTATGGGAATTAGACTTGGTTTAAATCCCCAAGTTCTAACCACTTACCCCTTTTGACTAGTTTATGGGAATTCATCAGTCATTAATTGTACCAAGTAACCCCCTAATGTAAATTTGTTTATCTTTAAAAGGTGTATCTTTTACTTCTTATTTCTCATATCTTACTCTCTCTCAAAGGCCCTTCATTACAATCCCCATGGATTCTGACAGTGAAAATGAATAGATGTATGGGGATGGAACTGATTCTCCCAAGGCAACCATGTTCTTCTTAAGTGATAAAGATGAAGAGGAGGAGGAGGAGGAGGAGACTAATGTTGTCTCAGACTCAGACTTTCATGGTTCATCTGCAGAGTCTGAGAATGAGTGGGATGATGGTATGGCTTACCCTAATTTTGATGAAATAGAGATTGGAGATGCAAAAGAAGAAGAAGAAGAAGAAGAAGAAGAAGAAGAAGAAGATGGCATGGAGGATGATGCAGATGGCAAGAAGAAAAAGAAGAAGAAATATGGTGGTGAGGAGAAAGGAGATGGTGTGTAGATCATTGTCCATATTGTATTTTTTTTTTTTTTCTTCGAGTTTGAGTTTTCAGTAAATGTGTTATTGTGTTTTTTTTTGCTTTTCTTCTAGTTTGCGTTTTCAGTAAATGTGATTATGTTTTATTTGTTTTCTTCTAGTTTGTGTTTTTCTTCTAGTTTGTGTTATTATTTAAATATAGAAAAAACCTAGAGTATTGTGATAACTAGGTCTTCCCCATATTGTGATACCTAGAGTATTGTTGACTGAAATTTATTGACTGAAACCCCTACTGATGGTAAATGGATAAAACCCCTGCTGATGGTACTCTGATGTAAGACTGTAGTAGTAGGGAGGGTGTAGCAGTAGTTGTAGTAGCAGGGAGGAAAATTTGGTATGGTCTAAATTTAGTCTAAATTTAGGAGGGCATACTAGTGGTTATAAGACTGGACTCCAAGAAGCTATCCATTTTCAATGGAAGCTATCCATTTGAAAGATTCATAGTTCAGTCTTTTTGTATAAACCAGGGTGCACCAGTGGCTATAAGTACAGAATGTGACATTTTACTTAAGCTTTTATGTATCTCTTTAGTTGGGTAAAACAATAACATCCATAGTTCATTCTTTTTGTATCTCTTCAGTCAAGACTTGTTTATTTAAGCCTTATACAGAAGTAGCTTAATAATTAGAACATGCTAAATAAAAAAACATAAGAACTCCAATGTGATACTAACTTTGTACAGAAGTAGCTTAATAGCCTTTAGGGGTTCACTTTTGTACATTTTCATCTTTTGTAATGTAATGTAAGCATCACTCAATAAGAACTCCACAACACACTCCAACCTGATAAAAACACACAATGTATATATAACTTAGACATAACTAGAACATGTAAAAAATACACAAACCTCAGAAAAAATTCAGACATAACTAGAGCATGCAAAAAACAAACGAACCTGCAACATTTTCAATAGCAACAAAATATCCATTCAAACAGAATTAAGACATAACTAGAATAACCAAAATATCAACAACATTTTTAACATTTTCAATAACAACAATATACCATGCATTCAATCATCCAACAAATAACATTGTCTCACATTTTCACCATTACAAACAATAACCACTGCATATTATTGTCACAAAAAAATTGTGAATAGCCAAAAAAGTAGAAAATGCCATACTACAAGCTATTTATGGCTTTCAAGTCCTGTTTGGTGGTTGAAAGTTTTTCTTGTAAGGGTTTGAAGTTGATGGTTGAGACTGTGTTGAAATTTGTCTTGGTGGGTTGAAGTTTGGCCTTGCACCACCTCTCACTGTAGTACCACCACCACTTGCACCACCTCTTACTGTAATACCACCACCACTTGTACCACCTCTCACTGTAACACCACCACCACTTTCTCCACCTCTCACTACAACACCACCACCACTTGCCCCACCTCTCACTGCAATACCATCTCTAAAAAGGTCAATGTGAATCCCAATGGCACCTCCATAATTGTTATAGTGAACACTAGCTCCATTTCTACCCCTTGCTCTATTTGCACTCCTTCCAGCACTTCCACCCCTCCCAATTACATTAGGTGTTATAGGTGGCTGAATTATGTTCATCCTTAGTTTAGCCCTGCTAGAGTGTGTATCAACTCTTAGCCTCTGTCTTAGTACACTTGGCCTTGGTGGAGAAGGAACACCTTTACAAGTATTCTTATTGTGTCCAAATCCCCCACACTTACCACATTTCTTTTGTGCACCTTATGCCTTATCTGGATCCACTAGCCTTACTTTCCTTGGTCTTCCAGACCCCCTCACCAATGGTAGGGGTAACCAATCATCATTTGGCTGCAAAAAATAAAGAACAAAATTCTCCAATTAGTTAACAAAAAATAAAGAACACCTTGCATATATATAAAATAGTAAGATTTACACTTTTACCTTGTTCCAATCAGATGAATCAACCATTGGATATATAGTTTTTCTATATGTGGCGACATATGAAGATATTCTATGATATGGACTACAATATCTGTATTAACATCAAAACATAGAACTAATGTAAACAAAAACAACAAATTTAATTAAATATGTGATACTTACTCAACCCAAGATTCTCTAAATGGTAATAATATACTCACTACATCCACACATGGCAGGCCATTGAGTTGCCACTCATTGCAATCACACTCATGTTTCTCAGTATTAACCCTCCTTCTTTGCCCATTTACAGCAATAGCAACAAAATATCCATCAGCAACACCTTCAGGATGGTAGCGCCCATAGAATGTTTCCATTTTTCCAATGTGTTTTACAGTTCTTGGCATTAACCCTGAAAAAAGAGTTCAAACCTTAGCATGTTATAAACTAAACAAAACTTTTACAAACAAAGATCAATTTAATAAGTTATAGTATCATACCATCCTGGTCCCATTCCCTTTGCTTTTAATCTTCTGTCATACATCAGCTTCATCAACATCAAATTTAATTTATCTAAGGCTCTGTGAACTGGCTTATCTCTAATCTTCAATATCCAATTGTTAAAAGATTTTGAGAAGTTGTTTGTTCTGTGCTCACATTTGGATGTGAAGTTAAAATGTGACCTTGCCCAATGCTCATATGGTTCCTTCACCAACCAATCATATGCTGCAGGGTTATCAACTTTGAGTTTGTCCATCTTCACATCTTTCTCATTTTTTTAAAAACTTTTTGCTGCTTCCTTAACAAGACTCTCCAAATGTGTCCCCCTGTTGTACTTCATCATATTTTTGTACATATGTCTGAAACAAAACCTATGGTTTACATTAGGGAATACATCTGCAACAGCCTGTATAAAACCTTTTTACATGTCACTGATGAAGGTCAACTTTCTTTTGTGCTGATTTAAATAAGGGTCCAATTTTTTCAAAAAATTAAACCAAGTTTCAAAACATTCAAACCTGCACAAGTACATTGCTATTGGGAATAACCCATTATTTTTATCTAGTCCAATGATAGACAGCCACACTCCACTATATTTCCCCTTGAGGAAGCATCCATCCAAACCAAGTATAGGTCTTCAACTATCCTCAAATCCATCCAAAGATGTTTTGTAAGCAACACAAGTCCCAGTCCACTAATTAGTGTTAATGCCCTTGCTAGTCATAGCTATACTTCTAGGGTTATAACTCAATATCTATCTACATAACTCAGGTTGCAACATATACCTCTCATCATATGAACCCGCAATCTTCTCCATATAAATAGTCCATGCATTTCATGCAGTGTAGTAAGAAATGTCAATCTCATAATTTACTCTAATCAACTCTATCACATCACAAGGCCTAGTGGACCTAATTGTTCTCATTGTATTCTTAGCTTCATTTGCCACCCATCCAGCATGAGCCAATTTATTTTTGGATTTACCCTTCCTTTTGCAAATATTGATCAACTCACTACTTTTTCTCAGTTTGAAGGTATGGCCATCAGGTGTTACCCTGGCATAAAAGAGCCATTTACAACCTCTTTCAATACATTCAAGTCAAATCCTATAGCTCTCATTCTTTATCTGGTGATAGAGTACCTTAATCACTATACTCTATCTTCTAATATAAACTCTTGCAGCATGCATTGTAGGCCACTCCATATCAGGTACCAAGTCACAAAACTTTTAAAATGGATCATCAACAACTGTGGTATTTTTTTCCACTCCAAAGATGTTCTCAATTTCTTCAGCAAAATTTCTCAACTCCTCATCACACTTATCTATGTCTTCTTGGCTAGGCCCTTCATTACCATCCAAAAAAGTATGAGTAGAGTAATATTCTTCTTTAGGAACTAAGTTATCAGGGTCTATTTTAGCAGGATAATCATTAAAAGTGGACTCAATTAGTATATCATCACCAAGTCCATCATCAAGTCCATCATCAAGTCCATCACCAACTCCATCACCAATTGGAATTTCATCACCAAGTCCATCACCAACACCCCCATCCAATATGATCACATCATCATCACTGTCATACATAATTGGTATATCATCTAGGGTTTCTTCTAGTAATTTACTTTCTCTAACCTTTTTGGGTTTGGGTACAACATTTAAAGTACACTATTCTTTTCTCTTAGCCCATGTTTTCTTAGCTTTGACTGTAGGTTTTTTCTTTGATTCAGTTGGAGTTTTATCCTTACTCTTGGGTTCAACAGTTGGAACATTTGTACTTCTCTTAACATTACCCACATTAGGTACAGGAGGATCAACATGAATAATAGGTGAGGCCACCTCAGGCTGGGTTGGGAGAGCATGACCTTCATCAATGTCAAGAGATATTACTTCAGGGTGTTCTTGGCTTTGGTTAGTTTGTGATAGGGGCAGAGCAGGCCCATTGCTATCTAAATAGAAGTGCATATCACCCACCACCTCCAAATCAGCATGATCCCAATAAAACAACAAGTCATTGCCACCATTTACTTGAACAATTTTACCAAGGTGGATAGTACTCAAATTAAACACAGTCCCAGGTGGCATAAGATTGCTCACTTCAGTCAAGGTAAAAAACACATAATCTATCAAACATATGTAAAAAAATCTATCCCCATCCACCTTATCATATCTTTCTACCTTTCCTCCCACATACAAGTCATGAGTGTACCCAATAACCGAAATAGGTTTTATCCAAGTACTCCCCAATAAAGTATTACATTTCTCGTAGTTTCATCCCTGTAGCAAGAGTACAAAAATAAATTCTATAAAAAATCACATTTCTCATAGTTACATCCGCATATAAACAAAAAAAAACCAATACATATATTATAGAATCATTAACTTCTAAACCCCTTATTATTCAAAATCCTAAATTTTATATTTAACAAACCCTAATTGGGTTATAGTAAACTGGGATTTACACTTTAAACAACAAGATCAAATAGTACTTACATCGAGAAGGGAGAGAGAGAGAGAGAGATAGGGTTTCCTCTGGTACTGAACTTGAGTTAGGGTTTCCTCTGGTACAATAGTTTCTTTCTGTACAATGGCTTCCTTTACTTACTACAATGGCTTTGGCTTCCCTTCCTCTGGTATTGAACTCGAGAGAGATGGTGTAATAACAGTAGAGAGAGAGAGAGAGAGAAAGAGAGAGAGTTGTTGGGGAAATCTCCCGCTAAAATAAATGACACGTCTCGTGATCGTAGCGGCGGCGTGGAAAATATTTGAGCCGTTAATTCAAGAACTTATGACAATCGGTTGCCATGATTCACGTACTTGGCACGCGAGGGTATTTTTGTTAGTTCACTAAAATCTGACCAGTCAAAGGCCAGTCAACCCAAAAATGGGGGTTACAGGTCAATAAGTGACAACGCTGGGGGGCAATTGCGAATTCGTTTATCTTAATGGGGGGAAAGAGCAAATTTGTCAAAAAAAATGTTATCTAAATAAAAGTATACAGGAAAAATCTCTAATAGAAAAATAATTCTTAGAATTATTTTGGATATCTTTATATAGTTATTTAGACAACATTTTAGTAATAGTAAGTTTACTTGGGTTTCACCATACTCATTGCAAATGGTTAAATTTGGTTGTTCTTCTATTTATCGTATATAAAAATTGATGGTTTATGGCAATGGATTGATAATTTGAGTAGAACTGAATATATAGATATCAAAAATGGTAGTGGTAACTTGAAATTCATTTGATTTGATTTGATAATGAGCTTATATATATATATATCTTCAATTTAGGCTTTGTTCTCATAGTAGATATATTGTTTTAATATGTATAGGTCACCCATTTTGGAGGTTGCGTTTTGGGTCTCAAAAGTCCACGCGCTGACTCTGAAGCTTGGTTTATATAGGGAGTAAAATTCCCAATCTCATCTCACTCTAAAGATGACTATAACAATCCACTGAGAAATATATTGATATCCCATCTAGGAGCAGTTTTGTAACGTGTCTCTGGAATTGAGTCTTTATTATAGCAACTATAATGCCGATTTGAAAATTTTGTATTCCTAGGACCAAAATTTTATCTCCATGTAATGGCCACAAACATGTCGTGATCCTCTCCACCGTTGTGGACAGAACATAATCGTGGCATTTGTAAAAGAAAATAAAACTACAAAGTTTTTGTACATTAACAATGGCTACGAATTAATCTGACTAAATAACTACCAAATAACATTACAAAGGTGTGCCGCGCCAATGAATTTGAGAGGTTTTAGTGCCGAAGGCGCGTAAATGGACAATTTTGTAGCATCGAAGGCGTGTCGACGTATTCAACGTGGCGAGCTACGGGTAGTACTAGTATATATATATATCTTCAATTTTCGCTTTGATCTCTCAGTAGATATATTGTTTTAATATGTACGGGTCACCCATTTTGGAGGTCGTTTTGGGTCTCAAAAGTCCACGGCCGACTTTGAAGCTTGGTTTATATAATAATAGATATATTTTTTATATCAAAAAATATTAAAATTAAGAGAAATATAGATCCTTGTTGAGAATAGAATTGAGAACAATTTGATCGCCATTTTAATTTGGGTATTAATATTACCTTGCCAACATAGGGTCGAGCCGATTTAACAAATTTATAGAAAAACTACTAATGCACTGAAATTTCTGCTTCAATAAATTCTCGTTACTGTCATTGTATGTCGGTAAGTGGGGTCAAGCTACACTGGGAATCGGTGTCGATTCTTCGGTTTGTGAATGTGGTTTTTGGTTGTTTGTTGGAGTTGGTTGGAGATTATTATGAGAGAAAAGGAATATTCTAGTAGATAAACCATAACTTTGGAATTCTGAGTCTTCTATTTGAGCCTTTGTTATCTGGATCTGCCTGTGGGGTTGCCTTCCCAAACTCTCTTTGAGTACCCTTCTAAGGGGTTACTACTCGCGACTGTCTTGAGTCGGGACCCCCCTTATTTAGGACAGAGTTCGGACCTTAACCTTTAGGGGCAATGCCTCACCGTCAGTAGTCGGTCTAGAAAGAAATAGATAACTTAGTCCTAAGCTTATTTGGCTCTTAAACCTTATTGTACCATAGTAGGTATTGTCAGAGTTCTACCACTTTTAAGGCTTTAAACTATTCTTACAACCCATCTTGGTCCTCGGATGTGACCTAATAGAGACTCACACCACTACATGTTAACAAAGAGAATCACCTGCCCTAACCTTTACTTCAGAAGAGGTTGAGGTTCGACTAATCCTCCAGATGCATCATCTGAGAGGTGTACCCCTATCCCTGAATAGTTCTTATGAGAGGGATAATGATTAGTCTTACTTAAGAGTGTTAATCCTCTTTGTCCCTCCCTCAGACCTCTGAGGACGAGGACTTTCTAGATCTCCAAGTATACCCTTATATAGAAAGGCGTACTTCTATGCCTCTAGGATCTTAAGAAACGATATTGGGAATAGATGCTTGGCTCATTTAAGAACACTAACCCTCTAAAAGACCATCTTTTGTCTAATCAAAATCTTATTTACTTAATAATGTAGTAAAAGGGCAAGTAGTGTGTCAATCCGCTGAGAAATGCGTTATTCCAAGGTAAACTAGAATCTAACGGAAATGAGGTTTGTTTTGTCATAAATCTCGCTTAAACTAAGTTTTGAAAGCGATTATTAAAGATAACTAAACATTTGAATTCCACTCTATATTAGTATATTAGGGTTTAATTTAATAGGTTTTTGGTATCTCCTCGAATTCTCTATTTCGAATCGAATTCAAAGGGTTTAGAATTCTTTTATGACTTTTCCACTAGGAACAAATCAGAGAATCTAATCCGTTAGGATCTAGATTTAAATTCTAGGTTGCTGACCTAGGGCTTACTCCTACTAGCTGGAAACAAAAATAATCCTTAGGTATAGAGGTAACTAAGTGGTATGAGAAATCAATTCATTATTCATACTATACCAATTTATGCAATTTACCACAGTCTTTGTCTGTGGTATATACAGAATTACCATGGACTTTACCCGTAACAGAGGTCCGCAGCAAAACATGTGTGGCAATTTTTTTGCCACGGAGTTTATCTATGGTTTATTTACTAGCATCGCCATGAGTTTTGTTCGTGGTGATTTTTCTGTTTGCTATGGACCATGTCCATGATTATTTACTCTCTTTTTTGAAAAAAAAAACCACACCTGCAAAACCTATAAAGTAATCCAATAATACACTTGTTAAACCTATACTGCACAATCTATTATATCAAGTCATCATATACTCATGGCAAGCAGAAAAATATCATTCATAGAAACTCCTCTTGAATTAAAAATAAAGCATCCAAGTACAAAAATTGCTTTAACAATAATTCTTTATGACAATTGGATCAAAAGAATAAGAAACAAATAAGAAAGGATAATGGCTTCAAAAGCGATGGGAAAGGGCGGAGTGTAGATCAAATTGAGCTTAAATGAAGTTTTGGATTCAAGGATATGAAACACCCTACAATGAAAGTAACACAGCATATCAACTACGTACAAAACCTTAACTCTTCGAATTCTTAGCTTTAAACTATATAACAAAAATAATATAAGAAAATGTGTACAAGTTTTGAAGGACAATCACCTAGTTAGTGGAAAGAAACTTAATTATTGGGTACTAGATCTTCATGTCAATTGGCGATGACCTTGGATTCTTGTTCCTCTCAATTTAGGGTACTAGGAGGTAAAAACGCTCTCCCAAATACAACAAACATTCTCATGAAAATTGATATAACTTGTAGCTACCTTTTATCTCGCATAACAAATTTCAACATTGCATTAAAAAAAGCATAAGGTGGTATGAGGAGATTTATTATCCAACCTATGTTTTATAAGATCATTAACATACCTGAAGCATCAATGAACCCCAGACTTATAGACGAGTAGAAGTTGCAGCACCAATGATGAACGAAACGAATCTCACTCTCAAAACATAACCTATATATCTCTCACAAATTTAATCTCCTTTGATTGAAGGATTAAAATTAAACTCTGAAGGTAACAATTTTTGTTTTATTTTTTCCGGAGAGAAAGCTTGTATTGGCGCGCCAATATTAGAACCCGTTCTTGTTCTATCAGGAAGAACAAGTTTATTAATCCAATAAGATATCTAAATGAACAGTCTTGACAAATATATAGTACTGAAAATGATGTAGAATCTGTTATCCTAGATGCATTAATAACTTAAATTTAAGATGATTCAACTTTCTTTGCCCAAGATCACTATCGCAACAAAATTACTCTTCTACATCAAAAACTGGAGTGTAAGCCCCATATCATCCTGTAGAAATAGATTAAAGAGAGAAAAATATTATTATTGAATTGATTATTTAGGTTATATCATACTCTCTATATGTAGGAGAGAGATAGTAAACTACTTCTATGCATAACCAATGTGAGACTAAAATAGCATAAAATAACCTTGCTAATACTCCCCCTCAAGCTGGAGCATGAATATCGCACATGCCCAGCTTGGGCAAAACATATAATAATAATCTGCTACTAACGGCCTTTGTGAGAAAATCTACAAATTGCTGTGAAGTAGAAGCATTGAGAGTCTGAATCTTTCCAGATTTAAGCTTCTCATGCAGAAAGTACCGATCAACCTCAATATGACTGGTACGATCATGTTGCACCGGATTAGCCAAAATGATAATAGCAGATTTGTTGTCACAATAGAGCGTCATATAAAGAGAGACCGATATTCGAAGCTCTTGTAGAAGACGCTTAAGCCATATTAACTCACAAACACCTTGAGCCATGGCCCTGTACTCGGCTTCTGCACTGGACCTGGAAACAACACCATATTTCTTACTCTGCCATGTAACCAAATTACCATCAATAGTGGTACAATACCCTGAAGTAGAGTGACGATCGGATAATTAACCTGCATAGTCACTATCAGTCCAAGCCTCGACTTAAGAATGACCATGATCTCGAAATGAAATGTCACGACCAGGACATCCCTTGAGATACCAAAGAACATGAATAGCTACCTGGAGATGGGGATGACGCGGCTTGTGCATAAACTGACTAAGAACTCCAACAGTATATGCAATATTAGGACGGGTAAGAGAAAGTTAGAGGAGCTTCCCAATAAGCCGCTGGTACTGCTCAATGTCCCCCAATAACTCCCCCTCAAAGTTTACCAGGCGATGATTCAGTTCTAGAGGTGTATCATCAGGATGACACACAAGCTGTCCTAAAGCAGAAAGAAGATCAAGAATGTACTTTCTCTGAAAGATAAAAATACCTGAACTAGAACAAACAACATCAATCCCAAGGAAATAACGCAAGGGACCGAGATCCTTCACCCAAAAGCGGGTACAGAGGTAAGATTTCAGGTCATTAATACACTGAATATCATCTTCTGTAATAATAATATCGTCAACATAGACAAGCAATGCAACAATCTTCCTACCAGAATCTCGAAGAAACAAAGTATGGTCAGCACTACTCGGAACATAACCAAATTCAATCATAGTAGTACCAAATATATTAGCCCAAGTACAAGGAGACTGCTTAATCCCATAGATAGACTTTTTTAGCCTACAAACCAAGCCAGAGGCAGAAATGGGACAAAAACCTGGAGGTGGAGACATATAGACCTCTTCCTGCAATATTCCATTCAGAAATGCATTCTTCACATCCATCTGGAAAGGGGGCCAAGATTATGATGCAACAATAGAAAAGATGACTCGAAGAGTATTCCTCTTGGCCGCAGGAGCAAACATCTCCTGATAATCAATACCATGTATTTGTGCATACCCCTTGGCAATTAACCGAGCCTTGTACCAGCTTACTGTTCCATCTAGATTTTCTTTAATCGTAAACACCCATTTGCATCCGACTGATGTACGTCAAGGCAGAAGGGTAATCAATGACCAGGTATTATTGATCTCCAATGCATGTAATTCTTCCAACATCACAGCCCTCCAATGAGGTTTGGCTAACACATCTGCCACTGTACGTAGTATATCAACCAAAGAGAGAGAAGCTAGAAATGCTCTATAAGTTGGAGATATGTGATAAACGATAATCTGAAGTATAATCAATGATAGAATAAACCGTTGCTTATGAATATCTATCGGGCTTCCCTGCATTACGCTTCTCTTTTCGAATAGCAATCGGTCTATCATCATCGCTATGAGAAATAGGTGAATCATCATCAGTAGTAACTGGTATAGAAGCGTTAGGAGAAGGCTCAATACCTGATAAAGGTGAATCGATAGCAGGTGGCAGACCTGGAGCTATAGAGGATGCTTGGTAGCCTGGTGTAGGAGGTTGGCGTCCTGGATGTCGTCGAGTATAAACCTATAAATGACGTAAAACTGAAAGTGAAATGAATGGTGGGATTGCAGACTCACACGGAACACTTAACAGAAGTGGATCTGAAGGAGGAGAAGATAAATCTTTTAAAGGAAGAGGACAAACTGGAAAATACTCCCTCTGAGATAGAAAACCGCCCGTAAAGAACGGAGCATCTTCAAAGAAAGTAACGTTTATAAAGGTGAAATAACAACGTGATGAGGGATGGAAGCACCTATAACCCTTCTGAGTATGAGAGTAACACATGAATACACATTTCAAGGCACGATGATCTAGTTTAGAGGCTGACCAAATAACTTGGACAAAACATACACACCCAAAAACACGAGGTAGAATCTAAAAAACAGAACGATCAGGATAAAAAAAAAATATGTGGTGCAAAAACTAAGTACTCGAGACGAAGACCGGTTGATAAGAAATACCGCCGTAAGGACTGCATCAGACCAAAAATGCCAGGGGATATTCATACCAATTGACATAGCAGAATCAATATCAAGAATATGACGATTCTTTCTTTCCGATTTACCATTTTGCTGTAGAGTTTTTGTATTAGAGGTTTGATGCTCAATGCCATTGACATTGTAGAATTTGCGAAGGCCTTGGGACATAAATTTCCCACCTTGATCGAAACAAAAAACAATAATAGTTTTCCCAAACTGAGTACGAACCATTACGACGATTGTCTAGAAAATTGAGGAGACCTCATCTTTGGATTTTATCAAATAAACCCAAGTACACCTCGAAAAATCGTCAATGAACAACGCAAAATAACGAAATCCTAAACTAGAGGTAACTGGGGCAGGACCCCAAACATCCGAATGCACAATATCAAAACAAGAAGAAGTTTTATTAATACTCAATGGATACGTGCTACAACGATGTTTAGCTAGTTCACACATCTCACAAGTTAAGTTAGATATGGATACTTTAGAAATGAAAGACGAAAGCAAACAAGGTAGATACTCAAAGGAAATATGACCTAAGCGATGATGCCAACGTAGCACCCGCCCGCTTTATATTTTCACCATTAGACATAGATTTTAACTGGAGAGCTTGAGGAGAAATAGAAAAGACATGTCCATCCAGAAAATAAAGGCCACCTTCTTCACGTCTACTGCCAATCATCTTTTGTGACACCAGATCCTAAAAAATAACATAATCAGGAAATAAGGTTATACTGCAGCTTTTATTTTTGGTAATTTTTCTAACAGAAAGAAGATTAGTATCTAACTGAGAAACATGAAAGACATTAGGTAAAGAAAGGGAATCTGAAATCAAGATATAACCCTTCCCTACAATAGGAGTCTCAGATTCATTGGCAAGACGAACAGTCTGTCGCCATGAACTATAAGCATAAAACCAAAAAACAGAAGACATACCAGTCATATTATCGGTTGCACCCGAGTTAATAATCCAAGGCGAAGTTGGAGATGCAGAAATACTATTTGCAGATGCGAAGTTACCTGCATGAAAAGCTGCCGGTGTGAAAGACATAGAGAGAAGTTGTTAGAACCTGTTGATTTTATTATGAAAGAGAGCACTAAAGGCCGTAGAATCTGGCACACTAGAGTCGGCAGATAAGTGTGCTGAGGACTGAGATGGAAAAACATGACAACTTACCTTTAGATGTCCCTACTTAACACAATAATCACACTTCTTTCTTGAGGGGTAAGAGTTACCGAAAGCCGCTGGTAATTGAGAAAGGCTAGGTGATAATGTATGTGAAGTTTGTGAAGGAACTGACGGTAGTGCCGGATAAGCATAACGAATAGCCATAATAGAAGTCTCTGAAGGGATCCCGGAGATAGGAGGCATAAGTGACCGACGACTCTGATCAGAGAGATAATATGCATGTGCTTCTTCAAGAGTTGGGAAAAGAGTCCTGTCAAGTAGATGAACTCGTGCATACTCGAAGTTGGGATTGATCCCCGCAAGAAACTAAAACACCTGAGTCTTCTCCACAATATTTGCATAAATCTTTGCATACATCCCCAAAGTCTGAGTACCCTGTTTAAAATTCCCAATCTCATTGGAAAGTTGAAATATCCTAGCATTATCCTCTCGCTGAGAATATACCTTATGAAGTAATTCCCAAATCAGATGTGCATTGTTTGAGAATAAGTATCCAGTGGAGATCATCGACTGTATTGAATTAATCAACCAAGTTCTCACCATCGAATCATCCGAGAACCACTTTGCATACTTCAGATCTGATTTTGCAGAGTTTTTTTTTCTGTGCCAAGAAAAAACCCTATCTTTTCGCGACCACCAACAAACAATTTCATGGACTGCGCCCATCAAACATAATTCAAGCCATCCAATAGCTGTGAGGCAATCTTCATATTTGGATTATCATGAACAGAGTGAAGGACTGTACATCTTTATTCGTTCTAATCGAAGAAACGATCGAACTCGAACTCGACTCGTCACCGATAACCATCGCGATCGATTACCTCAAATAAACCAAATAGATCTGAGATTCGATCAACATCTATCGCATCTCACGATCGGATCCAACAAATTTTTTTTGCCTAAGTTTAGGTTGTGATCAGAACAACGCTACCAGAGAGACAGTGATAATCGTCATTCTTTAAAACATAGGAAAGAGAGAGCAACAGTGTGAATCAGACCAACATGAACGAAAGTCATAACCCTAATTTTTTTTTACCTCCCAACAAACTCACCACCGAGTTCGATCAGTGAGGGTATTGAACGATAACTCGCTCTGACACCATGTAGAAATAGATTAGAGAGAGAAAAATATTATTATTGAATTGATTATTTAAGTTACATCATACTCTCTATATATAGGAGAGAGATAGTAAACTACTTCTATGCATAACAAATGTGAGACTAAAATGACATAAAATAGCCTTGCTAATACATCAATCTCGCTCAATCTACTAACTATGGTGCTAACTTTTGTAATCGAGTAATGGTATCCCCTTCGACATCATCGGGATAAAAGTTACTACCCATGTATAATTTAACAAATTTTACCTGCTTTATATCCAAAAAATGGTCTTAACTCGTATACATACCTGTCTCGAGAGAAGTAAGGCTTCCCACATAAGTCATTATGTTAGTCAGTTCTGAAACCCCGTGAATCTCAAGCTTTCTGGCCTTCTTATGTTTTGTGTCATACAAAATTAGATCATATTCATTAAAGTGAACTTCATTTGCCGATAAAATCTCACAGTTCTTCAAATAGTGTATGAACCTCGAGTCACCATATAGGTCAGAGCGTGGCACAGGATAATCAATGGTTTCAACCACAGTAGTACGCAGTAGAGTCCACGACTTCGTCATACCATAATCTTTCATTACAAATACTACATAATCAATGGTATACGATTTGTTAAACATGTAAAGGCACCCTCCCAATACTCCCAAACGTTAAGGAGATGTCACATCACCGTCTTTGATTTCTTCATTTCGGCCACTAAACAATCCTCGTATATCACTCGCCTACAGCATCACTTGGAACTTCTCATTCTTTATATCAAAAGAAATTATTGATAAAAAAGAATCATCTTGGGTCTGCGCTACTCAATGAATAGTCCATTCAAAAATATCCCAACTTTTGATAAATAACACCCTTTTTAAGAGCATCTAGTGTAGGCTCTCTATAGTTAAAATAAAGAGGAGAAAGTGCTAAAAATCATGTTTTTAGCCTCCCCAAGTTGGTAGTTATTTTAGGTTTCGATACTCTCTCTCCTCAACAATGAGGAGAGAGAGAAAAAATTTGGGTAGCCAACTAGGATAACTTTATTACGTGGAAACCTTTTTTTAACTAAAAGTAATACGTAGAAAGCGTTTGAAAAAGTTAAAACTATTTTTTTAAGCTTTCTTTTTTATCTTTTTATTGTTACACGTTATATTTTATTTTTACATGGAGTAGATTTTGGAGAGTTTATTTTTTGACTTTTTAAAATATCACTTTCCAACTCATCTTGCTGGCTATACTTTAGCTAGGCTACACCTGATGCTCTAAGGAATGCTACCAATATTTCTCCACGAATTTCTGCTTATGGTCTAAACATTGACCTCACTTTGAAAACTTTTTCAGGGTTGACAACTTGAACCACTTTGTATTCTTCACCAATGACATCACAACCAAACCCATACGTTGTTAGTCTCCAATTAAAACTTTGAGGCCGCAAAATCCTTAACAAATCTTTTTCAGTAGGTGACGATGGTAAAAGCTTATATTCCCCAGTAGATGGATTCCATAAGCATGTTTGGGAATCAAAACATCTTATAGATACACAAAATATCCGATAGAAACACAAAAACATCCCATTACAAGAACCAACCAATATGTTGAAATGCTTAAAACAATTTGGCTATGGATAATTAATTTCAACTCCACCATCCTCGTTTGTATCACAATATTTGGTGCAAACATGTGTGTGGTAAAGGCGCATAGTAGGCTCATTCCCATCTGCCCAACCAACTTCTTTGGGTTCGCCTTTACCAATTACTAAAATGCTAAGGTTATCACTCTTAAGGGATTATTTGCTGTGTATTTTAACAAATCTAGGACTACTGATTAAATTACACCACGGCTTGGATACACACTTGAAGCGCAATAACAACTTTAAGGGTAATCTTGAAAGTATGTCAGCAATGATTTCTTCATGGAGACTCGACATTGTTGTGGAATTTAATCGAATCAGTTTAAAGGGGTTAACAAGCACAACTAGAAATGAGTTTATCGTAAAGTACAACTAAAAATGAGAAACCCCCCAAAACCTCAGAATCAAGACTAAATTAGGGTTTCAAATGCAAAAAATTACTTGTACAGCTCATAAAGAGATAGGGTAATTAAGGTTTTACCTCTTTTGTGCAAACCCTAATAGTGCAGCTCATGTAGATATGAGCCCTAAAGATTCCACCATTGTTGTTACTATAAAGATAGAGGGTGAGAGGTGTTGGGATAGAAACAGATCGAGACAAATTCAAAATCGAGAACAACAAGTTCAAGCTCGAGAATAGCAGGTTCAAGCTCGAGAACAACACGTTCCAATATTGAGAAAAGCAAGATCGAATCTACCCTATCAATTTCTGTTTTTCTCTTATGTAAGTCTACAGAGTATTAACGGAAAACACGATCTAAAAAATTCTAAAACAAAGAATAGTAAAGATTACCTACACACACAAGATTTAACGTGGTTCGGCAAAATCGATGCCTATGTCCACGGGTGAAGAGATTTCACTAGAAGAAGAAAGTGACGATTACAACTGATCTCACAATCTCTCTATTCAACCTATATGATCTCAAAAGTGATGAAGATCAACAAGAATTTTTCTTCTCAACAACTCTACAAAGACGACGCAAGAGTTTTCTCAATGCCTCTCTCTCTTTTTGTCTCACACACAAAATTTAAGATTCACTTCTATCTATATCAATTCCCTAGTAGGCTCTTCTATTTATAGGAAAGAGTCTTATTAGAGTTAAAATACAATTAGAAACGTCTGTTCTTATTTCTTCGGCTAAACCTCCAAGCCTTCAATGTGTGTACCTCAACCTAAAGCCAAGGGAAACTCAACAATCTTCTTGGATGTGGACTTCAACCTCATGAAGAGGGAAGCCCAACAATCTCCCCCTCACTAAAGATGAGAAGGGAAGTCCTCTGACCCAATCAAGTCAATGATTGGTGCACCTCCACCATACCAGCTTTGGCACAACAGTAATCATGCTTACCTCTTGGCAAACACTTCGTCATCATATCCGATCCATTCTCGTCGGTATGAACTTTGTCAATGCTTAACAAGTTCAAGTCAAGCACATCTCTTATCCAATGTGTAGTAGCTTACTTGAAGCCTTCGATAGACAGTCGAAGCTTCGACATTAGATAAAGCTTCGGGGACGGATTAACATACTACAACATAAATCCTTCGACCTTTCTAACACACGATCGAAGCAAGATAAGACAGACAACCACCTCATCAGATACGACGGCACAATGATTAGCCCGTGCAGCTACAGTGACAGGTCCAACCACCGCACCGTTCAGAGACATCACCAATAAATGCTGTAGTGACAGTACCGACATGACCGGTGCCCATAACTCGCCGGGATTTCTTGACAGTAATCATGTAATCCTGACCTACACTTGGTGACTCAGCTCCCTGTATCTCTATAAATAAAGGAGAGGGAAACCAAGAGAGGGTTAGAAGAATCATCTCTGACCCTTTGCATTTTACCTTCGACCACCCAATATACATTGTACTTGGACCGACCATTTACTCTTCAGTAGTACAATCTATCTTAAAAATCCTCATCAGAGGTTGTAGAGAGTCACATTCGGGCCTCTACGCAAGTGTTTGTCTGTAGTTAATCTTTAGTTTCGACCAATTATTTGCACCCCTTTGATTGAAGATTGATTCTACGTTGTAAGAACCAACTTCCCCTCCGAACGAAGTTAGGTCCCTACAATTGGCGCCGTCTGTGCTTCCCACACCACCAATCTCCCTTCCTTTTTTCTCCCATCTTTTTGTTTTCTTCCTCAACTGATTATCTTCAATGGCACCCATACGTCGTTCCAACTCAACCCAGGTAGGCATCTCCATTGACGGAGTAGCTGCCCAAATAGCCTTATTATCCCAACAAGTCGCTCAGGCAGAGGAGTGCCACTAGAACTAACTAAACCAGAAGCGTAAAAGCCATCGCTTGGCACTGGAAACTGAGCAGAATCGCCGCTTGGATGATGAAAATAGTTAGAACAGAGCAATCGACGAACTGCGCTACACCGTCTAAGAGCTACAGAGATTACAGCCCTTAGAACCTGCTCGCCCGTCCTAGGTACCAGACACATCGCGTGTCTCTGCTCGCACCCGTCCTAGAACCTTCACCAAACCTCGAGATACACCCCGTTCGCACCGGTGCAAAAGGTTTTCCCCGTATTATTCCCCCAACTGACTCCATTCATCTCAGGATTCACCCCACAGAAGACTCTTCTGACTCAACCCTCGGTTCCTCCAGGCACCTCAGACACCGTCCTACTTGGGAATGGCTCGGCGAATGCAGTGCTGATTTTATACCACACACTCGACCTCACAACCTCTGAATACATCAATCTCCCCCACATCCTGCATATGTTACACAGCAGGACTTTGACCACAAAATACAACCCGTCATTCGCGTTAGCACGGGCCCAACCACAAACTCTTGGATCCGCCTCAATAACTCGATATGCCCCAAACTTTGGGCTATCGAAATACCCTCCAACTTTCGTTCCCCCAAACTCAGCAAATACCGTAACACAGACCTCAAATCCCACCTTCTCAAATTCCAAAATTCCTTGAGCCTCTACTCTACGGCTGACTACCTGTTATGTCGTCTTTTCCCAATGAGCCTTACTGACAACCCCCTTTGATGGTACCACAACCTCCCCAATGGCTCGATTCAAAGCTTTGAGCAACTATCACAACTTTTCATTGCCCACTTTGCATTCAACAAAGATAGAGAGGTCAGAGTCGATGCCCTATTCAATTTAAGAAAATCTGGCAGTGAGACCCTTGAAGCCTTCACCAGGAGATTACTCGACAAATCCCAGAAAATAGAAAATCTCGACTGCTCGAATGCTATTTTGGCATATTCGAATTCCCTGCCCGACCACAGCCGAGTAAAAGAGCACCTAGTCCTCCACAAACCAAAAACATTCGAAGAGATACTCTCGAAGGTCAATGGCTATATCGATCTCGAGCGCCTTCAAGAGTTCTACAAACAGAGCCAGCCTACGCAAATATCAAACTTCAATAAACCTCGGCAACACCCCCACTCTGCTCCCACACACCTGGTCGCTCCTGTCTCACAGGAGACTGAGAGCCGCAAACGCCCCAACATTGATAACGACACCGAAGTTCGCAAGAAGCAACCAAAGCCTGTTTTGCTTACACTCATTGCCCCCCTCAACACCCTTCTACCACACATACAGGCATACCCCATTTGGTGATTTGGAGCATCCCTTTCCCCATCGAAGTCAAACCATGCAAATCTTACTGCGCCAACCATAAGTACAACTGTCACCATACCAATAAATGTTTTGCCCTTCAGCGCTCTCTTGAACTTATCATCAGAGCAGGTCGTTTCCACCAGTATATTACTGATCTTCCAAGCTACCTCGATGGGTCCTACCTCAAATCTTTATCCACCCCTACTACTGACCCAGCCGAGGTGCACATCTATAGAGTTAAGTTTATCGAAGTCAACAACATAGACAATGGACATTCCAAGAGAAATTTCCTACCCTTCTGCCAGAATCAAGCTGTCATCCTCGACTCGAAGGTATCTCTTTCATCGACTGTGACACTTCACACGTTCGTTTCCCCCATTCTGATCCATTAGTCATCATGATTAAGATCGAGAACCTCGTCCTCCATACAATACTCGTAGATACTGGGAGAGCAGGTGATGTCCTCTTTCCCTAAACAATCCAAACCATGAAAAAAGCAGGCCTCATAACTGCTGCTAACATTGAACTAAAAGGTTTCAATGGATCAACAAAAGTTCTTGTTGGCTGTATCAGCCTACCCGTCACTAAAGGTCCCATTACCCTTTAAACAAACGTCATCATCATTGACAAGAAGTCCGAATACCTCGGTATACTCAGACGAGATTAGCTTTACGCCATGCGAGCTATACCTTCGGCCAGCCATCAAACCCTTCGATTCAGTAATCACGAGGGTACTTGGAATTTGAAAGGCTCTCAACGCCTTGCCCGCTCATGCGAGCATCCAGAGATCGACCAAACCCAAAAACTCGCCAGCCGCCCGTAGCAATCACAGTATCTTTCTATTCTTTCAACTTCGACAGATACCACCTCATCTATCAAACCCACTGTTTATATTGAACTCGACGGTCCTGGTCGGGGTACATTTATCGAAGCCTACCTCAATGAGTCAGAGTGCCTCGAACTTTCCGAGTTCCTTCGAGCAAATAAAGACATCTTCGCCTGGACATTTCAAGAGATGCCTGGTGTCGACCCAACCTGGCCAGCCATCTCCACGATCTCATCCCCTATTCCTTAGCAGTAAAGAAAAAGAAACATACACTGGCATCACGACTTCGAGAAGCCATGAACCTTGAAGTAGACAAGCTCATAGCCGCAAGCTTTATTAGAGAAGTAAAGTACGCAGACTGAATATCCAACATTGTAGCAGTTCGTAAGAAGAATGGCAAGATCCAAATCTGTGTCGACTTTACAAACCTAAACAAGCACACACTGAAGGACAGTTTCCCCCTCCTAACTATCTCAGCACTCCTCGATGCCACTGCTGGACACGAGCGCCTATCCATAATGGACGCGGCTTCGGGTTACAATCAGGTACCCCTCCTCCCCGAAGATCAACTTAGAACTTCATTTATAACTGAACAAGGTCTTTACTGTTTCAATGTTATTCCCTTCGGCCTTAAAAATGCTGGAGCCACCTACCAACGCCTTTTTACAACCATGTTCAGACCTTTGCTTGGCAAGTTCATCGAAGTCTATATCGACGACATGTTATGTAAGAGCCTTCAGATAAACACCTATATCCAAGACCTTTAAGAAATCTTCTCAATACTTCGCACGCATAATATGAAACTCAACCTAGACAAGTGCCAATTTGGCGTGTCATCCAGAAAATTTTTGGGTCACCTTATCAGTAAACGCGGGATAGAGATTGACCCCACCCACATTCGAGCCCTCATAGACATGCCTTCGCCTTGAACCAAGAAAGACGTCCAAAAAGTGGCGGGCAGGATAGCAGCCCTTAATCATTTCATTTCTAAATCCTCAGATCGATGTGTTTGGCTCTTTTCCCTCTTACGCGATCAGGGCGTCCACTAAGCAGAAAAGAAAAACAATCTTGAGATTGACTGGACCCCTGAGTGCTAACAAGCCTTCCCCAAACTTAAAACCTATCATGGCCATCCACTGATCATCAATACACCTATTGAAGGAGAAACACTCTCTTTATAACTTACTGCCACAGAAACCTCTCTCAGCTCCGTGCTCATTCGACTTGATTCTAATATCAAAAAACTTGTATATTTTATTAGCAAAGCCCTAACCCCCACAGAAACTCGATATTCAAAACTTGAGCGTTTTCTCCTCACACTTGTCTATTCCGCCCGTAAACTCAAACCATATTTTTAGGCTCATCCCATCCGTGTTATTACCAGTTATCCCCTTTGAGAAGTACTTAGCAAAAAAGAAAAATCCAGACGAGTGCAATAGTGGTTCCTATACCTTGGCGGACACGACATTACCTTTGAGAAGCAAATATCCCAGAAAGGCCAAGTTATAGAAAACTTTCTAGCAGACTTCCCGGTCGAAGATGTCAATTGGGAAGAAAACGAAGATGACTTATCAGAAGATTAACCCGAAATAGTAGATCCCTGGGACCCTCTCACTGGCTGGCGGTTATTCACAGATGGATCAGCAGGACCTAATGGCCCAGGAATTGGTATTCTCTTGGTAACACCCACTAATGACCGCATAGAGAAAGCAGTCAAACTTGCCTTCGAATGTTCTAATAATGAAGTAGAGTATGAAGCCTTGATCCACGGCCTTGACCTCGGCATTCCCAAACTTGCAGTCTTTACAAATTCCCAACATGTTCAGAGACATTACACAGGAGAAAACCAAGCTAACGGTCGCATGGCTGACTATGCTCTTTTTGTGCGACAGTGCATGGACTGGTTCCCAAAAAAATCCACAATCACCCATTTCCCTCGAGGAGAAAATAGACATGCAGATGCCCTCGTCTATATAGCAGCTATGCTCGGACAATCAGAATCTCGGACCCTCCATATCGAAGTACTCGAACGCCCAAATATCGACCATATGAAAATCAATACCATCAATACTGGGGGCTAGAGTCACGATCCAGACGATTGGCGAACACCATTTCTTCATTACCTCAATAATGCCATCCTCCCAGATGATGCCAAAGCCAAACGGCCTTTGCTAGAAAACTACCGCAAATATACTATCCACAAGAACTAACAACATCGAAAATCCCTGAATGTCGTCCTTCTTCGATGCATATCTCAAGATGAAGCCTCTCAAACCTTAGCCGAACTCTACGAAGGAACCTGCGGTGCTCACACCACCGGTCATTCTATGGCCCTTCGAGCTGTCACCCAAGGATTATTTTAGCCCAATATGAAAAAACAAGCTTCAGAATATGCAAAACATTGTGACAAATGCCAACGTCACGCCCATGACATCCATTGCCCCTCTCAAGACCCCCATTTAAATCAAGTTTCCTAGCCATTTAAAAGATAGTCCATCGATCTCATTGTACCCTTCCCAAAAGCCTCGGGTAGCAGAGAAACAACCTCATTGCAACCGATTACTTCACCAAATTGGTCAAAGCTGTACCTCTATGCCGAACCAGAGAAGAGGAAGTTTTCAAATTTTTATGGGAAAACATCATCACTCGCTTTGGTTGTCCCCATATGATTCGATGCGACAATGCTCCCCAATTCGTTGGCAGCAAAGTCAGAAACTTCCTCAAAAAACACAACATCATCCTCTCACCCTCCACACCTTACTATCCCCAGGGAAAACATCATCACTCGCTTTGGCTGTCCCCATATGATTCGATGCGACAATGCTCCCCAATTCGTTGGCAGCAAAGTCAGAAACTTCCTCAAAAAACACAACATCATCCTCTCACCCTCCACACCTTACTATCCCCAGGGAAACAGTCAAGTCGAAGCAATCAACAAAACCATATTCGATGGCCTAAAGAAGAAAGTCGATGCAAAGAAAGGACGATAGGTTAAAGAGTTACAACATGTCCTCTGGGCCAATTGCACAACCCCAAGAAAATCTACAGGATGCACCTCCTTCCTCCTAACATATGGAACCGAAGCTGTATTACTAACTAAATTCGAAGTACTAACTCGAGATCCTAACCTCTCAGACGAAGATAATGAGTTCGTGCATACAACATGTTATGGATCGATAAAACTGGAGATTGTGTTATCGCTAACCTTGGCCGGTACCACACATCACTTCAGAAATCCTACAACAAAAGAGTTTGACCACAGAGTTTCAACATTAGAAATCTAGTAGTACGACGTGTCAATCAATC
The DNA here is from genome assembly GCA_014058105.1 of Kingdonia uniflora. NCBI lineage: Eukaryota > Viridiplantae > Streptophyta > Magnoliopsida > Ranunculales > Circaeasteraceae > Kingdonia > Kingdonia uniflora. The sequence continues at coordinate 113,865 of JACGCM010001713.1, forward strand.
TTCGAAACCTCGAAATGCCGGTAAGTTAGCCAAATCTTGGGAAAGACCATATGTCGTCTATGATAAAACAGATAAGGGGTTCTTATTACCAAATGACAGAAGACAAAGGGCCTCTACCAAACCCCTAGAATACAATACAGCTGGTCTCCTATAACAGGCAATATCTCCAACCATGTACAATTGATGTAATTCAGAACATTCAATAAACAAGTTTTTCAACCCTTACTTCGTCTTCGATTTCATTTTGAATTTCTTGATCTAACTCCGGTATCATGTTAACCTTCGACCCGGCTGATACTTGAGGGTAATCTCAAGATTTTAAAAGCTCCCAACTTCGAGCAAACTCGAGGGGCAAGAATGGTCGAAAGACTGGACCCTCGAGGATCCATTGGAGGCGATCAGATATTGCTTCGCTGTGGCCAAGGCCTTCAAAGTCAGTCATTTTCTTGGTTTACCCCGGGTATCATGTCCACCCTCGCCCCGACTGATACTTGGGGGCGACCTTGAATTGCTCAAGTCCCCAAATTCGAGCAAACTCGAGGGGCATTGATGGTCGAAAGACTGTACCCTCGAGGATGTATTGGGGGTGATCATATATACTTCGTCCAGGCTCTGAAACCGTCGAAGTCCAGTCATTTTCTTAGTTTACCTCGGGTATCATGTCTACCCTCGCCCCGACTGATACTTGGGGGCGACCTTGAATTGCTCAAGTTTCCAATATTCGAGCAAACTTGAGGGGCATGAATGGTCAAAAGACTGGACCCTCGGGAATGCGTTGGAGGCGATCAGATATTGCTTCGCTGTAACTTAGGCCTTCGAAGTCCAATAAATTTTTGGGTTTCCTATAGGTATCATGTCCCCTCGGTTCGACTGATACTCGGAGGCAATCTAGAAATTTTTCAAAATTTTAACATCGCTGTAGCTTCGGCCTTCGATGTCCAACAGATCATTCAGGGTTTGATCTCTCTACAATTATTTTACAGAAATAGTACATACATACTGAGGTCAATTAAAGCATCTTCGACACTCTTCAGAGTATGATTAGACTACAATCATTCAAACCGCAACAGTATATGAAAATAATATCTACAATTCTATCAAATGGAGAAAACTTTCAACATATTATCCATCAGAGGAATAGTACGGTACAATTCAAAGCTCAATCATCAAGAGTCCAAACCAAGCAAAATCAATAGAATACGTATCCAAATTCCAACAATTCAAGGTAAAGCAAGATATCACAATCAATCAGAAAATCAGATTTCAAATCAGAATTTCATAATCAGTATGTTCAGAATCACTATATATGCGGAATTCACTTCAGAAAATACGCATCAGTATGTTCAACATCAACTTCAGAAGTTCAGCAGATAACAAAAGCACAAAAAACCTACCGAGTTCAGAGACCAACAGAAAACAACAACATCATTCAACATATTACAACTCAACATCATAATCAGCAGAAGAAGACATGAAACCCCAATCCCAAATACCTCATATCGGCGCGGTTACACCCTCTTGCTCCAAAGATCCCCCAACACCTTCATTCAAACCTTCGACGACCAAACCATCAACAGTTCTACCAATGGGCGCTGCAACAAGAGAAGTATCTGCACCATCCCCAGTACTTCTAACTGCTTCTTCAACAATGTTCGCCTCTCCTCCCTTCATCTGCAAATCATCCCCTTCAACAAGTTCTGGAGACACAGGATAAGGTTCCAATGTCTCGGGGTCATACCCCTTATCTTTTATAAAGCTTTTTATCTTAACATTCACCTTGCATTCGCCATCATACTGCCGCTGGAAATTTACCTTATGCTCTGTTTTCTCCCTCTCACACACCACAAGCTTTGTAGACTACTCTCACTCCAGCCTCGACCGTTGCAGCTCGAGCCTCTCGTCATAAGAGTCGGTAAGCACCCCCAGATCTTGCTTCAACTTCCTAACTTCAGACACCAGTGATGCCTCTTTCCCACAAGAAAGATTCAGATTGTCCTTTGCTTGTTTCAATTTCGCCTTTACTGACTTCGTTGCCTTGCTGCAAGGTGTTACCCAAACATCCGTCTGCTAAAATATTCAAGAAATCAGTGCAACTCGAAACTCGAAGAATTTTCAAAAAATCTCAAAGTACCACAACAGAAAGCTGCATATAGTTACCTTAAACATGTACTTCTTTATTTCCTTTGAAGCCTCGTCTGGATCATCTTTCCAGAGCTCGACCATCGAAGCCTGCTCCTGCCGTTTATTCTCCATCATCTCATCATCTTCCTTCAGTGTATCATCCTCCCCCAGCACCTTACGCCACCTGCGTTTGCCAGCCTTCAATTCCTGCACCTTCAGGGCTTCGGGAGCTAACCGGCCCTTCCCCTTATCAGTTTGAGTTGCTACCGGCCTCAGCCTCAACTTCGACGCATCTTCTGTGACTTTGGGCACTGGTGCTGCTTGCTTCAATCCCCTACGCGATCTCGACGCAAACTGGTAGTTCCTTGGTAACTCTTCCCCTCCCATCTCTTTTTGCCCCTTTAAAGCACCTTCACATCTTTTTCTCTTTGGTAGCTTCGGCGTAGCGGGTATGTCTCGAAGTAGGGAATCTACCTTTTTCCTCCTTTATCTTTTGATTTTGAGACTGTCAAACACAGAATTTACCCAGTCTTCACTAGCTTCGAGTAGAGTATCAATATAATTTACCGAATTATCCCAAGATAAACTCTTCGGACCTGTAAATTAAAACAAGAACACAGTTATCACATATTTCAGATACACATCAACAACAACCCTTCGACGGTAAACTTACTTTCGTTATATACCCTATGATGTAATTTATACGGGTCATCTTTATCTACATTCTCATAGTTACCCCTTACTATCAGTAAATCTTTATTCCACCCCCGGCCTGTTGAGCACAGATCATAGAACCAAGGTTTCTCTGGGTAATATTAGATGTGATAGGTCCCCGGGTCTGACTAGCCTTCCTCGAGTAAAAGGTGATAATGTCAAACCACTTAATCAAACTTCGACCCTCACTAGCCAGTTTTATAGTCATCCCCTCTACAACCCTTATCATCTCATAAAAATTACTGTTCATTTGCACTGGAGCCACCCCCAAGAAATTCAACACTTCTTTCACTAGTCTTCGAAGAGGAAGCTCCAGTCTCAATCAAATTTGGCCAATATAAGCCAAAATCTCTTCCTTAGGGTCCGACTTGAAGGTCAACCCCTCCCCCACAGCACACAAATACACCCCCACCTTCGAAAGTTCTAATTTGGCGGCAAACCGATCTAATCTAACCCTATCTTTCGATGAAACGGCACCTTCGACCCTATCTAACTCAGTTGAATCCCTACTATCTTCACTCTGTACCTTATCTCCCTCTCCACCACCCGAAGGCCCTACATTACCCCTCTCCCCCCATACTATTTCCTCTTCATCACAATTTTTAGTCACTATCGTCCTTCGACGTCTCAAAACCGGAACCTCCTCAGCCGGCAGAACCATACACAATGGAGCCTCGGTTACAACATCTAGCACTTCTACATCACTACCCTCATCCATTGGGGCTCGACCAGAAATACTAGCTTCGAATTCTTCAACCTCCTCATCTATCAGTATCCGTCTCGAAGCTTGACGGTTATGCATATTACCCTACAGAAGAATAGGCACGCAATTAGATTGATAAAATCGACAATTCCGTGTTCACACACCCTATCCCGTCTACCCCCTCTTGAAATTTATCAAAATTTCGATCTCAATCCCTATACTTCCTCCAAACCACCTCCAACCCCAGAATGGGTCTAAACCCAGATCCACCAAGTCTCCTTACCCTAATAAATAATACCTAAACCCCAAACCCCAAAGGTTTTGCACCATAAAAAAAAAACAAAGTAAGGTGGGCAGAGATCAAATGACTTACCGGTGATTAGCAGTACTATCCTCGAGCCAAGTTTGAAATGACGTACATTCTCTTCTCTTCACGCTCTTTGATTTATACAGTAAACCGTACAATAACTACTCCCCTCACACTTATATATATTTCCAAAAACCACATATGCCTCGATTTTCTAACCACTATCATTACCACGGACCTACTACTCCAGCCTTTCGGCTATAGCATGTTTTGACCAATGTACCCCTCGTATCTCCCACGTGCGAACAACACCTTCACTTTAAATTGCCTGTAAAAAGTTGAAGCTTCTCGAACCTTCTTTCCCCCTACTCGAAACTATACAATCAAATCCAAATAGTCACATCATGCCTTTTTCCGTAATACGAGTAAAACATAATCGTTACTTTTTATACACTGCCCCACGCGCTCGTACCAGTCTGACAGACCAACCGTCTAGGTTGTTAGAACGGCTAATCCCATCAAGCATAACCTTTGATACAATCCCCAAACTCGAGTACTCGACCATTCTACATCTCAAGGAAACCTCATCAGATAGCCTCTAATTCGCTGATCAAATTTATCGACCCTTCGACCGACTACAATCATAAATTTTGGCCATTCAAAATTTATGCTTGCAGATAATGTTTTCAGCTTCGACACACTGTATCTTCCGCTTCGACAAAATTCATTCTTACCTTCGAATAACACAAACAATACATTCTGAAAGTCGTGCTATCAATTCAACGATGCAAGATACTATGTCCAGAATTCAGATTATATTACTACTACACATAGTTTGACAAAATATATTATTCCAAGAATTTATTTTCATTCAGAAAGGAAGCAAACATTACAAACCTCGTACAAAAAAAAATAGAGTAAAGAAAGGAAAATAACACCAACATATGACAGAGGACCCTAGTTATTAGCGGGATGCTCCTCTGCAACCATGACCGCTGCATTTGTATCCTCCTGGTTCTCTATATCCTCTGCAAAGCCTTTAAGAAAAGACAGCCGATGGCGGGGTAACGGCCCCATCATCTATACTATTCCCCACCAGTACGCGAAGGGCATGCCACAGAGTGGTGCCCCGGGTTCAACTTCAAAGAGGTATGGTATTTCAACATTAATATCCTCCTCTTTACTGGACCTCCGTTGCAAACCCAATAGGGCCTCCTGGATTCTCCTGGCCCTCACCACCGCTTGATCTTCCTGGACGGGTACGTTTCTAGCCATGTTGCTCAAACCAAGTTAAAGAAATAGATGAAGAGAATACTACAAGATAGACGAAGAAATTCCCTCCACCCTACACCCTTTTATACCTACAAATTTACCATAACTTTTCCTCTTCCCTAACCGAATTAATGGCAACCTTTAATTTCCAACCTCGAAAAGTCAACATACAACCTTTCCAACTTCCTAGACGTAACTTATTTAGACCTCATTCCTGTGGACTTCTAGTCGAGTGTACCTCCAGCGACGAGCATTAATCCATTTTCACCATCGATCATCACAAACAGGATCTCATCATAGCCTTCGACTGCCATTGCCTTTAATCACATCATTATACCTCGACACCCCTAACAGTTTGATAACATGTGTGTGCTATGCGCGCCTACAAGAGTATTTGTCTACATTTTTCTGCATTATCAACCAAACACAGTAATACCAGTGTGCAGAAAATATTATGTCCATTTCTAGTATCCGGTCAAACAAACAGATTACATTCCTACTACTATCCCAAGTAAAAAAATCCCATACAGAAAAACCAAGCATGCCAAAGCTAGCATGTCCATTTCTAGTATCCGGTCAAACAAACAGATTACATTCCTACTACTATCCCAAGTAAAAAAATCCCATACAGAAAAACCAAGCATGCCAAAGCTAGAAAAATCCCCACATTAACCATTGGTCCTACTTCCAGAAGTCCCAGCTTCAGTTGCTGAGTCCTGCTCCCCGACGATCTCTTCTGCACAGACAAGACTTTCAGCCAGAACCATCAGGAAGAGATAGCGCCTCTCAGTAGTTGTAAATAAAGCCTCAGCTGTTCCCACAGATAGGAATAAGGATCACCATTGATGAACACCTCAGGCCCTACCTCCACAAGGTCCGGCATGTCCCAGTTCAGATCATACTGACCAAAAAACTTCATATGCAGTTCCGCCATCTTCCACCCTACTCGACGATCGTGAGCGAAGCCTATCCTATTCTGGTAACACGTGTTTGGCATGGTATCCATTCAAATGTTCAGAATCAGGATAAAGAGTAGAAGACCACTGCACAAGGGAGAAGATACAACATCCCTTCACAATAACCCATCTTTATAGCCTTCACCTCATTTATTACCCTATAACTACCTATACCTCTTAATTATCATATTTTATTACTTACTCGAAAACCAACAGTCAAACAGCTCAGATTCCAAGACCGAACAGTTTTCTCAGCAAATACCTCTCCACCTGGCTTCGAGACCTCCTCTAAGAGGGGAAAAATATAGTAGTCCACTCGTAGTCTTCGACAGATAGTTAAAGCCCACTTCATAGCCCACTCGAAGGTATCGAAGCCCACTCAATCTCTAAAATAGACTCCCCAGAGATCCTCCGAAGATGAAGCTTCGACATCAGATAAAGCTTCGGGGATGGATTAACATACTACAACAGAAATCCTTCGACCTTAATAATACATGATCGAAGCAAGATAAGACAGACAACCACCTTATCAGATAAGACGGTGCATTGATTGGCCCGTGCAGCTACAGTGACAGGTCCAACCACCGCGCCGTTCAGAGACATCACCAATAAATGTTACAGTGACAGTACCGACATGACCGACGCCCATAACTCGCCGGGATTTCCTAACAGTAATCATGTAATCCTGACCTACACTTGGTGACTCAGATCCCTGCATCTCTATAAATAGAGGAGAGGGGAAACCAAGAGGGGGTTAGAAGAATCATCTCCAGCCCTTTGCAGTTTACCTTCGACCACCCAATTTATATTATACTCGGACCGACCATTTACTCTTCAGTAATACAATCTATCTTAAAAATCCTCATCAGAGGTCGCAGAGAGTCACATTCGGGCCTCTACGCAAGTGTTTGTTTGTAGTTAATCTTTACTTTAGACCAATTACTTACACCCCTTTAATTGAAGATTGATTCTACGTTGTAAGAACCAACTTCCCCTCCGAACGAAGTTAGGTCCCTATACAATGGTAGCGCACATCAATGTGCTTGCTACCTGAATTGAAACTGGTATTTTTACTCAGGTGTATCGCGCTCTGGCTATCACTGTATACAATGAACTTGTTTTGTGCAATGCCTAGCTCCTTGAAGAATCGTTTCATTCACAACATTTCTTTGTAACCTTCAGTGATTACAATGTACTCGGCTTCAGTAGTTGAGAGGGCTACACACTTTTGTAGCTTAGCTTGCCATGCAGCAGCTTCCCCAGACAAGGTAAACAGGTAGCCCGAAGTAGACTTATTTGTGTCGATATCGCCTGCCATGTCTAAATCCGTGTAGCCGAATAACTTCAGCTTATCACCACCATAGCACAAACATAACTTGGACGTACCTTTTAAGTATCTCAAAATCTACTTGACACCTTCCCAATGTTCCTTCCCTGAATTTGACAAGAATCTGCTCACTACAACGACTGCAAAGGCTATATCCGGCCTTGTACACACCATAACATACATAAGGCTCCCAACCGCTGAGGCATATGGAATCTGACCCATTCCGGCCTTCTCTTCTTCATTCTTCGGACACATCTCTTTTGACAATTTCAATTGGCTCCCAAGTGGACAACTAACCGGCTTGGCCTTGTCCATGTTGAACCTCTTCCACACTTTCTTCACATAGGTTTCTTGGGATAACCACAATTTGCCGACCTTTTTATATCGAACGATCTGCATGCCAAGGATCTGCTTTACTCGACCTAAGTATTTTATTTCGAATGCCTTGCTCAAGTCACCCTTAAGCTCGGTTATCTTCTCGACATCTTGACCCACAATCAACATGTCATCAACATACAGTAAGAGAATGACGAAACCACCATTGGCAAATCTGCGTACAAACACATAATGGTCCGATTTGGATTTCTTGTAGTTGTGCAGGCTCATGAAGTTTTCAAACTTCTTGTACCATTGTCGAGGTGCTTATTTCAGCTCGTACAAACTCTTCTTTAGTTTACGCACTATGTCTTCCTTGCCTTTGACCTCAAACCCATCTGGCTGGTCCATGTAGATTTCTTCACGCAGATCACCATGAAGAAATGCCATCTTGACATCCATCTGCTCAAGTTCTAAGTTCATGCTATCAACTAGCCATAGAACAACTCGAATGGAAGTCATCCTCACCACAGGTGAAAATATCGCGTCATAGTCAACTCCTTTCCGTTGACCAAAATCTTTCACAATGAGTTGAGCCTTGTATCTCGGCTGCGAGTTGCTATCTCCCTCTTTGATCTTGTATGCCCACTTGTTCTTGAAAATCTTCATTCCCTTGGGCTTCTTAATAAGTTTGAAAGTCTTGTTCTTATGCAGCGAATCCATCTCTTCCTGCATAGCCTTTAGCCATTCTTTCTTCTAAGCATCTTCAAGAGCTTCTCTGAAGTACTCGGGCTCGCCGCCATCGGACAGTAATACATACTCATTTACTGGATATTTGACTGAAGGGTGTCGAGCTCTTGTCAACTTTCTCAATTCGACCACTTCATTCTGACGTAGCTCGACCTGCGGAGATGGCTCGACCTGCGATGACTCGATCTGCAATGGCATATCGACCTATGGATTGGGATCACCTCGGCCTCCTGGTGCATCGTTCTCATGAACTTCAAGTTCATGATGAACTTCTTCGACCACTTAGTTCTCAAGAATCTCGACCTTCTCTCGGCCTTCAGTGTAAAAATCCTCTAAGTCGCCAACATAGGATTTCAACTTCTCTCTTGTCTCGAAGTCTTTAATTGTCTAGTCTTCTAGAAACACAACATCTCGACTTCTGACCATCTTGATCGCAATAGGATCATACAGCTTATAACCTCATTTTTCATGGGCGTAGCCAACAAGAACGCACTGCCTTGCCTTGTCATCCAACTTTGATCTCTCATCTTTGGGAATATGCATAAAAGCTCGACATCCAAAAACTCTCAGATGTTCATAATCCACATCTTTGTTACTCCAAACTCTCTCGGCAACTTCTCCATTCTATGGCTGTGAAGGAGAACAATTTATAATGTGAACTGCTGTGTTAAGTGCTTCGCCTCAAATTTTTCTCGGTAATCAAGCTTTAGACAACATACACCTCACACGCTCAAGTAAAGTTTGATTCATTCTCTCGGCTATACCATTGTGCTGAGGTGTCTTGGGTACTGTCTACTCATGTTGAATACCATATTTTCTGTAGTACTTGTTGAATGGCCCAATGTACTCTCCCCTGCTATCTGATCGCACATACTTCAAAGGCTTGCCGGTCTCTCGTTCCACCTTGTTATGAAAATCTCTGAAGCACTCAAGAACTTGATCCTTGGTCTTAAATAAGTAGACCCACACCTTTCTTGAAGTATCATAAATTAAGGTAACGAAGTAGGAATAACCACCCATGGTTTTCACTTTCATAGGCCCACACACATCTGTATGTACAAGCTCGAGAATTTCCAACTTCCGTGCTGGAAGTGGCTTATGAAATGAAACCCTGGTTTGTTTTCCGATCAATCAATGAGCACACTTCTGCAAGTACATTCCCGTTAAGCTCGAGAAGGCTTGTTTCTTTCTAAGGACGTCTAGTCCCTTCTCGCTCATGTGAGCTAATCTTCGATGCCAAAGCTCGATCGACACCCCCTTTTTGGCTATATTCAATTTAGCTCTATCAAGCCTAGCTCGACTTTTGTAAAGTGAACAACACTTGGTTCCCTTAGCAATAACCAGAGAACCTTTGCTGAGCTTCCACTTCCCATTCCCAAATACACTCACGTATCCTTCATCGTCGAGCTTTCCTGTTGACATGAGATTCAATCTCAAGTCTGGTACATGTCTGACTTCCTTGAGCACCAAGGAACAACCTAGCTCGGTCTTCATGTAGACATCTCCCATCCCCATAATCTTGGAGACTCCATTGTTCCCCATCTTCATACTGCCGAACTCACCAGTCTTGTAAGTGGCAAATAAACTTTGATATGGGGTAACATGATACGACGCCCCTGAGTCAACGATCCAATATGTATCTTGACTTGATGTACTCAAGCACGAGTCACCACAAGCAGATGCATACAGGAAATTATTCACCGACACAGAGGCAACTGTGTTCTTCGATCTGCCAACAATCTTGTCTTCATGTACGGTTCCATTCTCTTGATCGGTCTTCAGAGAATAACACTTATTTCTAAAGTGTCCTTTCACACCGCAATAAAAAAATTGGATTTCCTTCCTATCCTTAGGAATGCTGGACTTTCCTCTTGATCTCGGGCCCACATTACTGCTCGAATAAGAATTCTTCTTGTTCTTTGACCCGACTCTCTTCTCAGCAACAAGGGTCTTATTAGTGCTCAGGAGATGAGTGTCACTCGACATCCTTCTCGTCTCCTCATTCAGCAATGCACTAGTAATTCTTTCCATGGAAACAACTCCATCAGCTGAGGAGTTTTTGACCGCTACGGATAACATAATATAGCTATCGGGCAGAGAGCCAATGATAAGCAGGGCATACAGCTTATCTCCTAAATTTATCTTCATAAGAGAGAACTGGTTTATCATGTTCTGAACCTCGTTCAGATGCTCAGTCATGGATTCACCATCCTTGTATTTCATGTTAAAAAATTGCTTTATCAACAGTGTTTTATTCCCAACGCTCTTCCTTTCATACAACTCTTCAAGTTTCTTCCAAAGCTCAATGGTAATCTTGACTTGAGCAATATGATGGTAAACTGAATCATCCACCTACTTCTGAATATCGCCTATGCACTTTCAATCTAGTGTATTTCAAACACTCGAATCATCCTTCTCTGGCATCATACCACCATTCTCGGTGGGTTTTGCCAAATCCTTGTAATAAAGTATATCCTCCATCTTCGATTTCCAAATCGTATAATTCCCATAATTCAGACTGATCATCCTGTATGTAGATACAGACTCCATAACTTACACAAGTCACCAGAGTTCTCTTCCAAATCTGAAGAAGAGCCTCTGACTCCAAACCCTAGATCTTAATCACAGACCTTTGTCCCAACAACGGAGCCACTTGTTGGGATAGAAACAGATCGAGACAAATTCAAAATCGAGAACAGCAAGTTCAAGCTCGAGAACAACACGTTCCAATATCGAAAACAGCAAGATCGAATCCACCCTATCAATTTTAATTTTTCTCTTATGTAAGTCTATAGAGTATTAATGGAAAAAACGATCTAAACAAATATAAAACAAATAATAGTAAAGATTACCTACACACGCAAGATTTAACGTGGTTCGGCAAAATCGATGCCTACGTCCACGGGTGAAGAGATTTCACTAGAAGAAGAAAGTGACGATTACAACTGATCTCACAATCTCTCTATTCAACCTGTATGATCTCAAAAGCGATGAAGATCAACAAGAATTTTTCTTCTCAACAACTCTACAAAGACGATGCAAGAGTTTTCTCAAAGCCTCTCTCTAGTTTTGTCTCTCACACAAAATTCAAGATTCACTTCTATCTATATCTATTCCCTAGTAGACTCTTCTATTTATAGGAAAGAGTCCTATTAGAGTTACAATACAATTAGAAACGTCTATTCCTATTTCTTCGGCTAAACCTCCAAGCCTTCAATGTGTGTACCTCAACCTAAAGCCAAGGGAAACCCAACAATCTTCTTCGACGTGGACTTCAGCCTCATGAAGAGGGAAGCCCAACAAGAGGGTGGTTTATCTAAGTAAGAAATTGTTAACTGATGAAGAGGAGGGCACATTTCATCTTTTTTTTGGTAACAATTTTTGCCTGCCCATACCAAAATTAGTTTAGGGTTTGAGATTAAGAGACTTACCTTGAGATCCAACAGTACAATAATCAAACAAAGAATGTTGATGTCACAAAATCACTCGACGATAAGGGTTTGAGAGTCGAATCAAATTGAAAATCGCTGGTATAGGATCTGGCTGAACAATTCTATTTTAGAATCAGTGAGTAGGTTGAGTTAAATTTAAGAAAAGGGTAAAGTTGAATTTACCACAAACATTCTTAGAATTTGCTACTAAATATATCCATAACAATCTTACCACTGTCTCTATTGGGACATTGATTCCTCACCAGGTTAGAATTGTTCTCCTTCTCCCCCAACTTGTTGTGTTCAAGAGATTCGAAGAAGATCCCTAAAGAGTGAACATAGGTATCTAGGTCAAGCCAATCACCTATAAGAAAATCCTAACATACACCTATAGAGCTTCCTCCTCAGATCTAGTATGAGGGAATTATCCCTGCAACATTTTAATAAACAAAATTAATGAAAGAAATTGAACCAACTATTATTAAACTTAAGATTAAAGTTATGAGATATAAACTCAGTTCTTAAGCTCTCTAAAGCCCTACAAAAACAAAAAGTAGGTTTGAAGAGAAGAATTGATCCTTAAATAGAAAAATCCTAAGGTTTGAAGTATTTTAGCTATACCTAGTCTTTTCCAGCAGTGATAGGCAGGCATTCAATAAGGTTTCATGTCTTTCAGCCATTGATAGCCAGCTATCGCTAGTGGTAGGCCTTGTGTTGGCGGCCATCGTCGGTGGGTGGTGACTAGAATTCACCAATCTTTTGGATTCGCTTGATTATTGATGTATGAATTGACATCCATCCTCCTATTCCCTTGTATTAGTGATGATCTTGATTTTCATGTTGCCTAACTAGGCCAATTCTGATAGAAACTGATCTGTCGAACTACTGGAATTCCTCAGTGTGGTTTTTGTACCATTTTAGCTCTAATTTAGCCATTTCCTACCAAATTGACTCCATTAGAGTAAAGAACCTGAAAATGAGGTAACTATACAATAAATAGACAAAAATTGTCTCAAGACGACCAAAAACACCTTTGAAAAGGGCTTATATTCTACACAAAAATGTGTTTATCACCCTTCTGGGTCCTCCTCTAGACAGTTGAGGAGGAGACCCAAAGGCAATCTAACAACTAAACTCAACTAATGGCTACTTCGGTAGGATAGCTTCCTTCCTAGTCATAGCTAAGGAGTTTAACAGGCCATACCTAAGTTTTTGCCCAAGTAAGTCTAAACTAAAATACTTAACTCTTAAACAAAGAGTTCTTTCTTAAATTGTGTTCCCCTGAGACATGATGATTACAATTGAAGAGAAGTTTCTTTAATAGCTGAAGAAACCAATGCCTTTTTATTACATAAGCAATTTGAGACTAAACAAAACTGAATTTTTCTTCTTTTTCTTCTGCTTCAGACACACTAGGGGCTTACTTGTAATTCTGTCAAAACTTGGAGACCAAGCCATCCTGTGGACCTATGAATACTAGTCTTCCAAGGCTTGTAGACCCACGATTATAGGTCTATGGTGGCATATGGGCTTTATCTTTTGCCTATCTTCTTTTGGGCCATTTTTAAATATAAAAATTGAATCAGATCTGACCATGTCATCTTGGAGTGTGCAGAATATATTTTGGTCACTCCTTGAAGACTGAGGCACTGTCTGAACTGCTAGAACTTGTCTTTGACGCTTGGTATAACTTTAAGCTGATTCTACTGTGCTTTATCAGTGCTTTGGCTCCTTAGATTGCCTTTGGAATAAAGAATGCAAATAGAAGACTTCTTAAGTATTTTAACTCTTGTTTTACACCAAGTTTTCTTATGAGGTTCTAGAATCCTGAAAATAGATAACATAGTCATTAATCACAGTTAGTAGCAACTCAAGACCAAAATGACTTATTTTAGGTGTTATAAAATATAAGATTTCTGCACATATCAGCTATCATGATGACTTATAATTCAAGATTCATGACTAGAAACATGCTTTCCTATTACTTATACTTTTTGGATTATGTGTGCATGCATTAGATGGTGCATATATCATATTTGACACAAATTCTCATTAGGGTCTTGCATATTAAGATTTAATTCTTATTCAGAGGTTTAAATGAACCTTGATTAATCAAGATGACATCAAATTTTAATGGATGAACGAGCTGCGATTTTATTCGGTGGAAGAATAATTTTGATAGGGGTACTTCAGTCATTTATATGGGTAGACAAATGTAGAAGTCGTTTGGACGACATTTAAATCCAATCTATCATTCGTGGCATAACAGTTAGAAGATAGACAAAATCAAGTCATAGACTCACAAAGTAAAAATAAATATTGTAACAACAAGCGTTTATCATGGTTGATCCCAAAGGACAAGATGACACATTAACACATACAACTTTATTTCTTTCTCTATATGATCTTCTTCATCTTTTCAGTAAACAAGTGTATGATCTCTTCTAACCCCGTATAGCTTGTGAGGTGATATGTCATTTTCTAGGGTTTATTAATATTCCCACTTATTTGTTGAGATTATAATATAATATAGGCAAGTGGGGTATCGAACACAGGTGAAAGATAGTCTAGCCAGTTCGTACTTTAAGGGATCTGAGATTTTAGTTTGGTTGCAATTATATTAAACTAAAATGACCTAGCCTAGAGTAGGCACCTATGAAGTACACTTCTAAATATTCAATGTGTTTGGGCTCTCCACTGAAAGCCTATGATCAAGCACTTTGAGTTGTCTAGAACTCTAATTTTCTATCTTCTGGATTTGATAAATAAGGCGATGTGGTTTATTTATCACCTTCATTTTAGAGCCTGAATTATAGGCAGACTTAACACCACCCAGATCAGGTCAGTATATAGTCCCTCTCTGAGAGGACTCTTTATTTGGTCTCTAGTGAACAATATCGGAATAAGTATCCATTCACTAGTCTTTGCACTTAAGCATATAACGACTAATAGTCTGGATCAGGTCTCATTAACTATTAGACATCTAAGGTCTGAGTTAGATCAGATCCTCTAGAGTCCTTAACACTGAGGCCTTTAGTTCTGGTTTCATATGTTGCTCCTCGGGCCAAAGCCTAAAGGGATTAGCCAATGCTGATTAAACTAAACAAAAAAGAGAAAAATAAATCATAAAATAATTTAAAAGTATCTTTAGAGATTACCAAATCAAGATTAATGATCACCAAAAGTTTTGCAATTCAAAAATTAGGTTTAAATGAACTCAGAGGGCAACTATTTATAAAATCCTACCCCAGGAATGATGAATAGAAATTTTAACAGAAAATCTAGCAACTTCATCCCTATCTTGAATCTACTGCTCATTTCAGGGCCCAGGAAAGTCCTTCAGTATCACACTAGAGAAAAGTTTGCCCATAGATGCCACCAACCCGCGATCGCGGTAGGGTTGGTTATAACAAATGCACGATCATGGCTAATATGTTAAGTTGATCTTTATCTGTTAGTATCCAGCTTCATGTGGTCTTTTCAGCTTGTATCTAGGTCTGGAATCTTTCAGGCTCTCCCTGACTGTTGGAAATGATCTACTTCAGTGCTTCATCCCCAGTTTGATCTGGTTTATGCAGATCATCCTCAGTAGTACTTAATTACAGTACTTGCGCTTTATTTAAGTCAAAAGCTTCTCTAAAAGTTCTGGAACCTGTAAAAGGGGAAACAAAGAGGATATCAAAACATAAGAGGCTTAAGAAGAGTAAAAACACCAGTAATTAAGGCATAAAATAGACATAATAATGTGTTTATCACGGGGAAGAATCCCCGCATAGAATTTTCTCACACTTTTAAAAGCTTTGGGTTAGAAACCTGTCTACTTAAGAGAGAAGCTTCAATGTAGAATTTCATAAGAGATCACACTATCATTGGGGAGTTAACAGAGATTATATCAAATTCAAAATTCTCACACTTATTTCCAATTTCTATGTTGAACCATCTCCTTCCATGCAAAGCCTCCCAGTCTTGGGTGAATTGCTTTATTCCAAACGTATTTCCATCACCATGCCGTATCTTCTCGTTTAAGCAGAGTTTCAAATGTATTCTTGGTTGAGAATGTCCCTCATAGGTCTAGTTTCCAGATCATAGTGTCCTGGTTATTGGGGTTACACTGGATTTACTGAATATTTATTCCAAGTGCCAGGAGGAAGAGGCGAATGTCATTAGGGAATTAACATCCTTGTGGGTTAATAAAATCATTAAGCCTAGCTTTACAATGTTTCCACATATGTATGGGTAGCTCTTTATAATCCATGAGAGGGATTTCTGCAGCCCATGTGTCTCTCCAGAAATCTATTTTTATGCCATCGCCGATGAGCCAACCTATGTAAGGTTTCGATAAAGCAGCTCCAGTTTGGATACCAGACCAGATAGTAAAGGGTTTATGATATCGAATTGGATCTCCACTCTTACTACTAAATTTGGTTTTGATGAATTTTTCCCATTCTTTTGTTCCTTGTTTTAATACCCAGTGAAGTTTGCAGAGTATAGCATTGTTTACTTCCCCCAGGCTTCGTACTCCTAGTCCATCTTCCTTAATCAATTTACAGACCTTTTCCCACTTCAATGTCCTTCCTTTCCTTTTTAATGGATCACCCGTCCAGATATAGTTCTTAAGGATATTATCCCCCTCTTTGATAATCGATCTAGGCCACTTGTAAACTGTCATATTATGTATGGGGATACTATTGAGAACAGACTTCTCTAGAGTAACTCTTCCCTGAAATGAGGTCATGCTTCCAGTCCAGCTGTTAGCCCTCTTTTTGATTTTTTCTATAAGCGGTATAATCGCTTACCTCGTAACCGTCCCTTGTAGAAGTGGGATTACCAGGTATGTCTCTGGGAAATTTCCTTCCTTGAATCTAAATATATTTGAGATAACTCATTTTCGGGTGAGATGAATATTGCTCATGAAAATCTTTCTTTTGGCCACACTGATCTCTTGTCCAGACGCCAACTAATATTCAATAAGTATGAGCATAAGCTGTCACAGACATTTGGTGTTCCCGTTCACAAAAAGAAAAAAATCGTCTACAAACAATAGGTGAGTAGGTCCATGCGTCAACTTTGTTGATGTCATAGGTTGTATTTTGTAGTGTTCCTTGGCCTTGTGGAGGTTGATGCTAAGGATGTCTTTTGCGATTGCAATGAGGATTGGGGAGAGAGGGTCCCCCTACTTGAGACCCCTAGACATCTAAAAGAATCTAGATGGGCTTCTGTTGACAAGGATAGAGATCATACTGCTGCTGAAAATCGTTTGTATCCAAGAGCAGAATTTTTGATCAAAACCAAAAGCCCTTAAAGTGTTGATGAGGAACGTCCAGCTTAGAGTATCATATGCTTAACTTCTGCCAATCTTGAGATCCACATTGTCATTCTTTCTCTTGATTTTCATTTCATTCACCATTTCAGACGCCATGCAGATGTTGTTATGTATGTTACGATTCTTGATAAATACACTTTGGTCTTTTGAAATGTATCTGTCTGCAATTGGAGATAACCTCGTGGCTAGAATTTTTGTAATAACTTTAAACATAAAGTTACTAAGACATATCGGCATGTAGTGCTTAATCGATGATGGGTTTATAATTTTTGGGATCAAGACAATAATGTTAGAGTTGAATGTCAGAGGGATAATTCTATCACGAAAGAAGGAGGATATCCTCGAATATATCCGTACTCAGCGTATCCCAGTATTTGTGATAAAAAGCTCCAGAGAATCCGTCTAGACTAGGGGCACTGTTATTTTAAAAGTGGGGTGCAATACGAGGACAATACTATAGCCCGGTGGCCAATGAGGTATATGCCTAGAGTAAACAAATTTGCCGCCTGGTCATTTGTTATCTTCCTATTCCCCTTCTCAAAAGAAGTAAATAGAACATCATTGTCTCACACAATTATACTTATATCAAATAGGGGGATATTGAGAACATAGATAAGAAGTAAATAGGTCTCACACATTCTTGTTCGTCAATGAATTGTTATGTGTTAATCATGGCAATAAAGTTAATGCATCCATCATTTGCTTCTTAAATTTCAGTTGCCATTAACTGCAATTTAGACTTGAAACACAACACAGATATCTTCTAAATAAATAAGAAGGAAGGAATACTAGACATATATTGTCCGTACACCGTATCATCGGCTACAAACATGATGCAAATGCAAGCAATTTGCATTAATAACCGCTTCTATATGTTTGGTTCGATTTGCAATTACAATGTGGTGCCTTTAAAATACTTGCACGTGTTTGGTTCATTTTTGCAAAATAAACAACTTGCATTTCAATGCAAAAGCTTCTCTTTTTGCTTGTATTTGGTTGTAGTGTAAAATCTCTGCAGCAGAGTTTGTATTTAGATTTTCTACATAAGAGAAAATAGGAGAAAAATAATGACATTTTAATGGATAAAAAAAAAGTAGTTATCATTTGCATTTACATAGCAATGTACCTAACTAAACATAAACATCAATCCGCAATTAGTTGCACTTGCAGTGCGTTGTATTCTTACATTTTTTGAAAAAAATCCCCCTACTTTTATTGCAATACATCGGATTTGCATTGCATTGTACTTGCAGTGAACCAAATTGAGCCATAGTTTCTTAAGTATGTTATTAAACCTTCAAGTCTTTAACCCCTATTTCAATGGTGGGTTGTAAAAGAGAACCCGCCAAACTGAGAAACTAACGCGAACTGACCGGTTCGGTCCGATTTTGAAAAAATTTAGCTCGGTTTCAATTTTGTTTTTAAGGATCCGATTGTAGTCGCTTAAGATTTGATTTCTAGGCTCGGGTAATTGACCAAACCCAAACTGACTATATATAACAAATCTCTTTCTTTAAACCTAATTCTTCAAACCCCACCATCTCCAATCTCTCCAAACCCTCCTCAATTCCCAATCATCTCTCTATGTTGCAAACCCACAAGTCAAACTCCCCCTAAACACTCTCTTCTTCCAATCTCTCACCCCTTCCTCCTCCCTAATAATACTCTCTATTCTTTAGACTTCTTTATATTTGGCTGAGAAAATCGTCAAAACCCTCTATTTTTCTAGTCAAGTCATCTGCACCCATTGTGTTTGGGGTCCTAAATTCTGATGGGAGTTCGTTGGTTGTTGTACCCATTGGAGCTCTCCCTTCTGGGTACTCTATGTTTGGTGCCTGTACTTTTCAAAGAGTTTGAAAAGGGAGTGTTTGGAACTTATGTGCCGGGTTTTGAAGAAGCGGTTTGGAGCTTATGTTAATATTATCTTGAAGACCTGGTTTCATCCTGCTTTTGTAGTTGTGTGATTTTTATCTTTTAAAATCCCAAAAATATCTAAATCAATGGTAGTTGTGGGAGGGAAGACTGAGTTTTTTTTAATCAACAAAGGTAAAACCCGATTTAAGACCCGACCCATGAGTTCTAGCTCAGTTTCGGTCTAGTTCTGGGATAGGTCAGTTCGGGTTCGGCTCCTAAAACCGAAGACCCAATTTCTTTGGTTTGTCAGGTCGAGGCCTAGCTCAATCCCTGGCCGACTCGACCTGACCCGTGTTCAGCCCTACTTATCATGACCACTATGTATTTTTTTCTTAAAGATCACTACGTGGTTTTATTTTATTTCTTTTAGTATATAATTTGATGGTACCCACTAAAAGTATTTACTCGATAAATGCCATGTGTAATTTACACCTCTTTCATTATGCAATACCAATGAAGTCAGCGACCCACTATTTTTTTCTTATAGTAAACGATGAGACATTTCACTAGTCTAACGTTGAAAAATAAAAAATACTTACGTTTCTTTCCTAAAGTAATATCATTGAGGTTAGCTAAGGCCAACAAATTTTTTCATGTGGCAAACAATGACATGCTTTATGAGGATAACTTAAAAAGTGTAAAATACACTACAACAAATGTAGCTTTTCACGTCATTTAAACAACATCATTTTATCTGAAACAAATGTAGCTTTCCAAAGTTATAATTGATTCTTCCCGTAAATGACTTAATACCTTGTATTTTTACGTTATTTAATTAAAAAGTGATATTAATTATCGTATTGATACCCGTCAACGTCATTTTCAGTAATGACCTCAAAAAAAATATGACGTACACAGTTGCTTTTCAAATCATTTATTCGAAACTAACAAAAAATTTTAACTAAAAATCGCGATGACCGAGAGGTAAAATATATAAAGGAGATGTAAAATTTGCTTGGAGGAGAGGACAGTGGATTTGGGTTCGGAAAAGAGATCTTTTGGAGATCATAAATTAATTGTAGAGAGATCGAAAAAAAAATCATCAAAGGCATAAACACCCAACCTTCTCATGGTCCAATTCTATTTAGATCGACTGCTAAGATCCTCTGGAGAACCATTCGCAGTCAACAATTAAATTTAATTGATTGATGGGGTTTGTGATTCATTGATTGGGTTTGTTCCCATTTCTGTTTCATTGATTGGGTTTGTTTCGATTTCAGTTTTACTAATTGGGTTTATGTAAATTTCATTTTCATTGATTGGGATTGTTTTGATTTTAATTTTATTTATTGGGTTTTTGTTTATGTTTGTAGAGTAATTCCCACAATATGAAGCATGGGGCAGAGGCTTTTAAGGTGTTTGATTTCAGTGTTGTTGCATAGATGTAAAAAAAAAAAAATTATAAAAGGAGAAGGTGAGGATGAAAGTTCTACAACAATGGTTCCTATTTCGATTGAAATTGATTATGGAAAGGTCATTTGTTTTTAGTTATTGTTAAAAGTGTAATTGTAACTCTTTTTTTTCTTCTCCAGCAATGAAAAGGGAAAAAATCTCTTTCAAAAAATGTTTAGTTTACAGATTTCCCATCAAGCCATTTAATTTAAGACTTGGAAGAAGCTTTAATAACAATGTCTACTTCTTTCAAGTACTTTAATACCTTGGTTTGCATATTCATCAATGTTGCAGTCATCTTCAAAAGAATGAGACAAAGGTGATAAGCACAAGTACCTCGTAGTGTCAATAGAATGTTTGTCAATCTCATTGTAGGACACATCTAGTACTTTAAATGATTTTAACTGTTTTAAAACCTCATGTGCAGTGAAACTGCTAAGTTTTTTGTGACTCCAAACCTTCAACTGACTAAAGTTCATTGTGGCTGAGATCTAGCATTCAAACCCATAGTATATGTTTATCAAATCCAAGTAAGGATATTAATAACTTGTTAAGCCGTAGATAGACAAAGTTTTGGAGATTCGAATTAGAATCTCCATAGTACCTACTGTGCTTCGCCAAATAGTCACTATTAGAAGTTACCTACTCCATTAGAACTAAGTAGTGCTTATCCTTGAAATATTTTGAATATGGTGGGTTCAAAATCATCAAGTCGGTAAATAATCCCAGAATTTCATCTAAGTTGACCTTCTTGTACACAAAATTAGTGATGTATATGACATCATTATATCATGAGCCATTAATGATCCTGCAAGTGTAGGCTTTCCTATTTTATAGTCTGACAAATCAGGAAGGAAGGCAATAAAAGAAGTGAAGTTCCTAAAATGGCAATTGAATTTATCGTCTCAGAGTTCTTACTGATCTTTAGTCGATCAAGTGCTAAAAGAGTACTTAAAATCCATAAAAGATATTCATTTTTGTGAAAGTGATTGTTTTCCCAGAGCACAATAATCATTTTTGTTCCTCCATTAGAAACATTTTGATCAATCGATTGCAAGCCAATTGTAAATGTAAAAACTAATGGAAAACTGCAGTTGAACCTACTCGAATACATGTCAACGAGTAAGACCATCTACACAATTCTGAAGGCGATTTATGTACCTAGAAAGAATAGTTTTTAAAGGGCTTTATTGTATTATGTCTAAACGGTCAATTTTAAATCGAGTAATGAATGAATGTTTACTTGGTTAAATCACAGAACGTGTTTTACTCCTTACAAAAATTTAAATACTATTGTGGTATCATTGGAGTTTTTTGACTCCATAGGACATATCAGATTATATTCTGGACAGTTCAGTATTTGAATACTACACCTATTATAATTATAATTATAATTATAATGATTTCTTGTTGCAACATTTGGCCTTGTTGTTAATATGTGGTTTTGTTGTTTCAAAAGAACTCTTAACTACGGTTTCATTTCATTGTAATGAGATGCACATATGCTTTTGATTAAGAGGTAATGTATACTAGTGCTGGTCTTTTGATCTTGCTTGATAAATAATGTAGAAACAATAATGATATTAGGAAGTCTCTTTGTTAAGACTAATGTGACATTCCAATCTTGTAATAAAATTAGAAGGATATCATTTTGGTATTTAATCATATTTTCTATTTGAATTAGGACTAGATTTTATAGTGCAATGGCATCTAATGTGACATTCCAATCTTGTAACGCCTACGCTCAAGTTAGTTTTAATATGAATTGTTTTGTAATTTACTACTTATATATATCTCGAGCTT
The DNA here is from genome assembly GCA_014058105.1 of Kingdonia uniflora. Taxonomy (NCBI): domain Eukaryota; kingdom Viridiplantae; phylum Streptophyta; class Magnoliopsida; order Ranunculales; family Circaeasteraceae; genus Kingdonia; species Kingdonia uniflora. The sequence continues at coordinate 136,193 of JACGCM010001713.1, forward strand.
TCTGATTTTCATTATTTTCTAGTTGGTGACATATTCCCTGGCTAGCTGGGAAATTGAACTTCAAAGATTTGCTCTTTGTGCTCATGTTTGCCATTGTTACACATCATCTGAAAAATCAACTTTGAAAATCATTTCCTCTCATGTAGCAGTACAGATTTGTTATTGCAAGCAGTTTTTTGACCAAATAGGTTGGCCACCCTAGTGAGGCAAAGAAGAACCCAATACTTATGTATTTTTAGCTTCTTTATTGTGTCTCTATTTGTAATATTATTTTTATTGATGGCTGTCCTAATCTGGCTACATATTGATTCCATTATCTGGGTTCATGATTATCAAAGCTAAAAGCATCATCTGTCTTATATGCCCTGGTATGATTCGATACTTTTAAGTATGTATTTTACAATTTATTTTAATATATGCACTCGTGTCAAGTACATTGGTGTTAGGAATCAGGGTAGCTGATCCCAATCCCTCGCTCAAGAATAATAAACAGAAGCGCCAATTGAGAAATTATAGGAAATCTGGAACACAATGATTTACCCAGAGGAGGGAAGTGGAAAACCTTTACAGATAAAAAACCACTCCCCGAACAATTCCCTATGATAATCAAACGGGTTACAATGATCTCTCCAAGCTTCTCAAGCTTTAATGGAGTCTCTCAATTTCTAGGTCTCTAGAATTAAACTCACAGAAAAAGATAGACTAACAAAATAACCTAAGTACTCTTTATATACTAGAGGACTAAATACAAGTAGAACAGATCTCGAGGTAAAACTCAAGGTCTCAGAAGAACTCACAAAGGCAACCAGGCAAATCTCGTTCGAACGAAGCACAAAGTCGTTCGAACGACTTTAGCGATAAGAGGTTCCAACCCTAAAAAACATCTAACGAAATCCCATCTCGTTCGAACGACTTCTTCGGTCTTTGAATGAAAACGTAAAATCAGACAATCTCGTTCAAATGACTTCGACCTACTTTGAGCTCTTCTTCAGCAACTCGAACAAAACCAGCTCGAGTCTTCAGGCAACATAATCAGTTCAAACTCCAGGTAACCTAACCAGTTTGAATCTTCATAATACTTAACCAGCTCGAACTTCAGTCGATCATAACCAGTTCGAATATGAACATTAAAAATCTTATTTTCAATCCATTTCAATCTGTCTTCAATCCTTGAACTGAAATAACTCAAACTAAAATGACCTCGAACATAATTCAAGTTCATACCTTAACAATCTCCCACTTGAAATCGAATCTATCATAACCCATCTCCAGATCTCCAAATGAATTGCTCGCACTACCCGGACCTTCAATCATGAAGACCCACTTACAAAATTTCACAATCTTCAACAAACCTCCCACTTGAAATTTGAAATGTGAGGTTCCCGTAACTCTACCTATCATCAAAGTAACCACATTTGTAACTGTGTCAAACCGAACTCTTTACGCCAAAAACAACCATACCACACAAACTTTCAAAGCCGCATTGTACTTATGCATTTATAATCAATGATGTAATTAACCATTGTCATCTCGATACCCAAGAGGCTTCAGTATAACTCCACGAAACTGTAGTCCTTTCCATGTTACTAATGTATTTCGCCATCATAAGTAAACACAACCCTGCAAGCTGAACAAGAAATACTCTATAACTATGAGTTATAACTGAGTCTTCTTCGAATACATAATATTCATTATCAACGTCTCACAGCTCCCACTTCATGAGAAAACTATGGTCTCATGTAAACAATGACATACATTAGCAAATAAATCATCAATGAGTTTAGATATACCTCAATCTGCACTCATATCGTATTCCATAGTCAAACAAACGCGTGTCTCAAGCCCGAAGTAATGGCAAATGGTGCGCTACCAAATAACACTCCAACCAGTCTTAATGTACTATGCCAATAATAACTTCTGCTTCACGTTCTTCCTGTTGTACTATACCATATGCCAAGGATTAGCCAATCCATCGGTCCAACCCTTTATTGAGATAACCGTTCCCGTGACTTTTCAATCTCACCCATGCTAGAACTTGCATACGCAACCAGCATATTATCCATACTCTAAGAACGGATGATCCATGAGTTCTCAAAAAACTCATAACATCAACAATGGTCTCTGTGGTATTTAAAAAAAATCCACCAATGATATAAACATATCCAACATCGAGCCCCATCATTTCGGTGTATATCTCGAATACGCATATGAAGCTCTCATGTATGAGCCTTCATAATGCAACTTCACCCAATAACTATGCATCCATGTAGCCGACTTACATACCCATCTTCAATAAGATCAATCATGAAGAATTTTTATTCTGTATCAAGAATTATTCAATCCAGAAAAACAAAGCCACCACAAAACAACTAGCTTCCCAACCGGTGAACAAAAAGAACATCTTGACATAAATACTTGTTTCTTCTTGAAAGCACTTTACCACAAGTTTCACCTTGAACCGCTTGAACAATCTTATTCTCATTTAACTTGTAAACCAACTTGTGAAGTAAAGAGTTTTACCATCGGTAATAGGATTACATCCTATACCCGATATGACGATTGAGATCCCATCTAATCACCATCATCCATGACAAGCTCTCACTTGCCCATGACCTCACCTTGTAAAGCCACCTTGTAGTCAGCACCAATACCGGCTAACCACAAACAATGTCGAGAGTAATGATAACGGGCCGCAGGTCTTAAAACCTTGGTTCTTCTTTTCATTACAATCGGAGGAGTATACGGTTCTCGTTAAACCTTTTCAACTAATGGTTCCAACACTATCTCTGTAGAGATTTTTACGTACTCACATGACCCCGACAAATCTACTTTTCCTGTCCACTAATCCATGTCTTCGCAAATGACATCACCATTGGATATCACATCAATAAGTTGGATAATTTTCCGATTCTTCGCATCACAAGATCGGTCACCAAAATCATCACAAACATATCCAATAAACATGCACAAACTAGACATATAATCTAGTAATGATCTACTACTAGAATAGACAAAAGTAGTATAAATGATTACCTCCTTTTTCATCCAAGTGATCTCTTATAATAGTCCAAGATCCAATGCATACCAAGACTCTATATCAAACGCCGAAACTGCCGAATCCGCCTAAAACTATTTTGACAACTCGATGAAACATCTCATACTTCGCGCCTTTTCGGTAATCTCACGGACCACACTTTCAGCCATACCAAACTCTCGTGGTATTATTGGAATCTTCTCAAGCCTTTCAATCCTAATAGATTCTTTATCTATAACAAACTCAGCATAATAAAATTAATCACCATCACCGTTAGACCCAAGACGCTTCAACGTTGAACCCATCTCAATCTTAACCCAAGCTTTCTATCTAGCGAAGACATCAAACCAATCCGTTTCATTCTTCAAAAAATGTACACCAAGCTCTTGTGTGGAATCACCAATAAAAATATCAAAAATATAAAATCCCCCATTGGAACTAACTCTAGTCGGTTCCCATACATCATTATATAAGTGGTCCGATCCCATATTCTATTTTCTTCTCTTTCTAGGAAACCCAACTTTCTTTTGCTTCACCAAGACAATGTCTTCACAAAAGAACAAATCTTTCAATTTTAACTTGTCAAGTATTCTCCTCAAGAATAATGCTTTCATCCAAATGCTAACGTGACCAAGTTTCTTATGTGCTTTAGAGTCCACCATCGAAGTAACAACACCAATAATCTCATCATTAGCGTTATACCTCTCTATGTACGCATCTTGTCTTTTGTCCTGAGCTAAAATAATAGCCTCCTTCATGATCTCAAAAGCATCATCGCCGAAGGTAGCCAAAAGACTGAAGTCCGATAGTTGGCTTGAAAACATATTTCTAGCCATACTAGACACATATTGCACAATGTCCGAACTTAACGAATTATCATTTGTTAATGAAATTCGAACATCTCCATTATCTACTATTCGCTTTTACCCGACGTAATTTCTAATGGAGCAGCCAAGTCTAGCCTCGACTTCTTACAAACATCATAGGACAACCACCATGACTTATCCCAAGTACCATGAATCACATTACATGGTTTATCCTGAATATCGCAAGTCATATCAACCAAATCATTAGAAATAAGATTGGAGGTACTATCGGAATTTTTACTTTCCCTAGAGAAAGTCACCGAACGTCTCTTTATAGATCTTCTTTTCTTCGTCGATCTATAATCTTCCTTCTTATGCCCAACTTTATTGCAATTCCAACAAATATCTTGTTGATTGTAATTCCATGCATTTATGCGCCTTTTGCTTCGATTCTCAATATATAAAACTTTCTTTCCTTTAACTTTAACATCCGAGTAATCACCCGATGTTAACAATGAAGATCCAAAAGGTAGTACGTGAGAATCATCACCAAAGACTTCTACTACGTCGCTGAAAGTAACCTGGTTACGAGAATCTGAAACACTCGTAATACACTTCTGAGAATTTAAATCACTCGAAGTTGATTCAAACATCTTTGATAGTTTGTCCATCATCTCTAATACGGTACTCACTTTAGGCAATTTAAAAGATATAGAACTTGAGAGTGTTGAGCGAACTTTACTAATAACATCTTGATCTAAAAGCTCATACTCCAAACAATCCATATCGGTCGGCTTCGTCGAAATCCCTTCTAGGAGAAAATCACAATTTTCCGCATATAGAAAATCTTCTACTTGCATGTTCCAAATCCCAAAGTTTAATCCATTGAATTCATCAATTTCTAATTTCTCCATATCGGCCATCGCTCTAATCACACAAGCCCTAACCTTGCGCTCTGACACCAGTTATTAGGAATCAGGGTAGCTAATCCCAATCCCTTGCCCAAGAACAATAAACGAAAATGCCAATTAAGAAATTATACGAAATCTGTAACACAATGATTTACCCGGAGGAGGGAAGTGGGAAACCCTTACAGATAAAAAACCACTCCCTAAACAATTCCCTATGATAATCAAACGGATTACAATGATCTCTCCAAGCTTCTCAAGTTTTAATGGATTCTCTCAATTTCTAGGTCTCTAGAATTAAACTCACAGAAAAATATAGACTAAGAAAATAGCCTAAGTACTCTTTATATACTAGAGGACTAAATACAAGTAGAACGGATCTTGAGGTAAAACTCAACGTCTCATAAGAACTCACAAAGGAAACCAGGTAAATCTCGTTCAAACGAAGCACAAAGTCGTTCGAACGACTTTAGCGATAAGATGTTCCAGCCCTAGAAACCATGCATGTCGTTCGAACGAAATCCCATCTCGTTCGAACGACTTCTTCGGTCTTTGAACGAAAACGTAAAATCATACAATCTCGTTCGAACGAGCTCCATTCTCGTTCGAATGACTTCGACCTACTTTCAGCTCTTCTTCAGCAACTCGAACAGAACCAGCTCGAGTCTTCAGGCAACATAACCAGTTCGAACTCCAGGTAACTTAACCAGTTCGAATCTTCAAGATACTTAACCAGCTTGAACTTTTGTCGATCATAACCAGTTCGAATCTGAAGATTGAAAATCTCATTTTCAATCCGTTTCAATCCGTCTTCAATCCTTGAGCTGAAATAACTCGAACTAAAACGACCTCGAACATAATTTGAGTTCATACCCTAATAATTGGACATGGCTATAATGCTTTACACTTATTATTTTGGTCGTGGTTTATTTTTGAAATGAAGTACGCAATCCTTTTTATTACAGAATATTCAAAAAGCGAGCTTGGATGGGATGTCAGAGGAGGTTTTAGCTTTAATTTGTTTGTTTAAAATATCACAAATGTAGAATTCTATGTTTTTTCTGTTTATTATGTAATGATATCAATATTTATATACATTTTTTTTATTGGTAAACCATATATTAAAAGGTAAAATGAGAAACAAAAGTAGTACCATCCTCCTCTAGACATGGATATAACCATTCTAGGGGAGAATTATACCAAGTCCAGCTAGTCGAGTCACCCGTAGGTCGACTAGCAAGAAAATGTGCAACAGAGTTAGCGCTCTGCAGAGCATAATTAATACAAATATTAAGAGAGGAGTTCATCAAAGTCAGGCAATCTTGTAAGATAGCCTTCGTGGTCCAAAAGATGTTCGCTCCTCCAGATTTACAAAAAGAGAAGATGGCTTTCGCATCTGTCTCGATGATGGTCTTCGTATGTCCTCGCTCGAATGCCCATTGAATGCCTGCCAAAACTGCTACTGCCTCCCCCTCTTTCGCGGAGGCAAATCTGCGGGAAGAATTTCAGGCTGCACCAAATACATTGTTAGTGTCACGAATAACCAGATCAATGCAATTGAAACATTTATTTTTGCAGAACGAGGCATCAACATTTATTTTTTTTCCAGCCAGAGGCCGGATTACCCCAAGGAACCTTGATAGATATCCGTTCATTTCGAAAGACCGGTTCATTAACAATAATTTTATTAATGGTCCGCGAAATTCGGATGGGATTCAGTAAAATTTTTTGAAAAATCCAGGCACAGCGCGCCTTCCAAGATAACCAGTAAAGAGAGAATGTGACTGCAGTCCAGGTAGCCCGATCAATTCACCAGTTCGTCAGGGGCGAAAGCCACATCACAATCCAATCATGGACAGACAAATGCTCAGCCTGGTGAAGTAATCTACCAAGGGATGTACCAAACCAGACTGCGCGGGTAAAAGGGATCCAGAATTTAACTCGATTTCCTGTACGAACTTGCCACATAGAATGAGCGTTGATGGTCGCAATCGAGGAATGGACACTTTGCCAAGTCCAGGACGAAGCCACTTTCTTTGGAGCCTGTAAGATATCACAATTTGGAAAATATTTAGCTTTCAGCACACGACCCACAACTCGTTAGGCTTTTGATGTAATCGCCACACTAATTTCGAGAGGTAAGCTTTATTAGTAGCGCCTGCCTCCCGAATACCTAAACCTCCCTCGCGTTTTGGACGACAGACTTCCTTCCACTTTTTTAGGTAGAGAGGTTTCTGAGCGTCTTTTCCTTTGCCCCACCAGAAGTCACGTTGGAGCCGGCTGATATTTTTACACGTGGATTTAGGGAGGGTAAAACAGGATATTTGGTAAGTAGGAATAGCCGAGGTCACCGATTGTATAAGGATTATTCTACCCGCCTGAGAGAGTAATTTCCCACGCCAAGATTGTAGACAGGATGAAATCCGTTCTTCTTTACGATGGAAAGTCTGGGCTTTGGACTGACGGAAGAACAAGTTCGTTCCCAATTAACGCTCATCGGTCGGCATGATCCTAATCTTCAAAAGATGATTGATAATCCGACAGTGGCGATGAGGAATATTCTTACTGAAAAACACGCCCGACTTAGCCAGATTCAGTTTGTGTCCTGTGGCCCCACAAAAAGAATCAAGGATATTCTTCAGTTCAAGCGCTTCAGCGATGTCCGCCCGGCAAAACAGGAGACAGTCATCTGCAAATAGAAGATGGGAAACCGGAGGGGCTCGTCGAGATGCTTTAACACCATGAATGAGATTAGCCGATTCCTTATCCCCCAAGGCCCGAGACAGACCTTCCATCAGAATAATAAACAAAAAGGGGGAAAGAGGATCACCTTGGCGGAGACCCCTAGTGGGGGTAAGGAGCCCATGGGCTGAGCCGTTGAGAAGAACCGAGTACCGCACCGCCGAAATACATTGAAAGATCCACTGACACCAGATTTGACTGAAACCAAGGTTAACCAAAGTACGCATCAAGGTTCCCCATTCAATCCTGTCGTAAGCTTTCGACATATCTAGCTTGACTTCCATCAGGCCTGTTCTCCCCTTTTTCCGTTTCATAGTATGGATAAGTTCGTGGGCAACCAAAACATTGTCCAAAATTTGACGACCACTAACGAAAGCACCTTGAAAGGGGGATATAAACTTATCCAGAAAATGCTTAAGTCGAGAGGAAAGGATTTTGGAAATAATTTTATAGATAACATTATAGAGGCTGATAGGCCAAAAATCACATGGGAAGGCCTTAACCCCATTCTTGGGAATCATAACAACATGAGTAATGTTGGTATGTGAGGGCATAAAACCCGTATCAAAGAATGTAGAGACCAAACGGTAAATATCGGAGCCAACCACCTCCCAGGACGGTTGAAAAAAGAGCGCAGGGAATCCATCCAGGCCCGGAGCTTTGTAAGGGCCGATACTATCCAGAGCAAACTTAATCTCCTCCGGAGTAACTGCACGAGTAAGAGTAATATTATCCTCTTCCGTAATACACAAACCAAAATGATGGATGAACTCAGGAACGTCGACAGGGTTGGAAGATTGAAAGTTACGAGCCATGTCACAGAGAAAAATTTGGCCAATTTCGGAAGGATCACCCGTCCAACTCCCTGATTCATCTATAAGCCAATCAATAGAGTTTTTTTTTCCGTTGAGAAAGGGTTTGCATATGAAAGAATTTTGTATTGCGATCGCCCTTGGTTAACCAGTTAACCCTCAATTTTTGACGCCATAACATCTCCTCTCTTAACTGTGTCTCATCAAGTTTCGCTAGCAATTCCCGTTCCCGGCTTGTAGTGGCATCAGTAAATGGAAGGGCCTGATTAATAGAAATTTGTTTTTTTAACGCTAAAATCTTACTGGGAACATGACCAAAAATTTTCTTGTTCCATGATCTAAGGCCGATTTTTGTAAAAGAGAGTTTTTTTTCACCAGTTGGGCAGGGGAGCCAGACCCCGTCATTTGCCAAAGGTCCTTTATCAAATGGGGAAAGTATGGCTCCCGGGTCCACATAGATTGAAAGCGAAAACATTTGCCTAGTGAATTTAGTTTGGGATAAGTATCAAGGCAAAGAGGGGAGTGATCTGAACCCAAGGCAGGTAATTGGAAAACTTTTGCTGCTGGAAAAATAAATATCCAATCCGCGTTTGCCAAGCTCTGATCTAACCGCTCTTTGATGTTGTCTTTGCCCCGACGTTTATTGCTCCAGGTAAAAGGGTGACCCGAGAAACCAAGATCAATGAGGCCAACTTGTTGAGTAACCTCTCTGGCGAAGGCGCTAGATGCAGCGCGGAACGGTTTACCCCCCACTTTATCTGCACTATCAAAAATGGTGTTAAAATTTTCCAATATCAGTCAAGGTCCGGAATGCTCATTTGCCGTCGTTTCAACCAATCGCCAACTTTTATTCCTATCCCGGTTATAGGGGATCCCATAAAAAAAGAGGTCATCCAAGGCGAGCCAGATGGCTCCGAATAAATCAGGACATTAATAATATACTTATTACAAAATATTACATCTAAAGAAATATTGTTTTTCCACATAATACAAAAACCTCCTGACCGTCCCTGGATACCAGAGGCCGAAACATCAATCCAGTTTGGGTAGCTAAGGCTGCGAACTAAATCATGCATTTCTCCAAACGATCGTTTAGTTTCAAATAAAAAGACAATGTCCCCGTTAGAGGACCAGATCAGTTCTTTTAAGTGCCGAATTGCCTCAGGTCGACCCAAACCTCGGCAATTCCATGATATAATGATCATAATGGCCTGGGTGGCCTCCGTGGAGCTACCCGAACCCTAGAGTAACGGTTGAGAAGATAATATATACGACGAATTCGAGAGTAAGACACCAAAGTAGGATTGTGTACCTGAGAGTGTGTCGGGCGGCAAGAACCAGATGGAGGAAGCTGGAATGGTAAATGTGGATCCGCAAGCTGAACAGATTGAACATCAGACCGCAAATGTCGTATCACCCTGGAGGTCGAAGCAAGGAATCCACGAGAGGGAACCTAACCCTGTCTCTCCTGGTGATAGAACTGTTTCTCTGGTTCACTCGTAGACGAATCCGTCGTTCCCATTAAGCCTGCCCGTAGAAAGATGATCAGCGAAAACCAAGGATCTGCCAAAGGAATCTCTGCCTGAGTCCCACTAAAAGCTGATCCCATGCCTCCAACCCAATCATGTTCCCCTATGATCATAGTTCTGCCCATATTGATAGAAGACTCACCCTCGAGTTGGACCAGAATTCATTCCTCCTCTATCATTACTCGCTCCGAAGTCTATCCTCTGATATGGTATGCCACAGTATTCCCAGCTGGGTCCCCTTCCCCCCTAATCATATGAGCGCCTGTAGCCCCAAGTATACCCAGGTCAGGGAGACTTGCATACCCCGAGAACCCGTCTACCTCTCGTAACAAAGTTCCTTCCGACGGGTCCTCCTCTAAACCCGAAACAGACCCTCGAGTTGCTCCTCTCAAGGAATCCTGGTACTGCTGATGAAGTGCCCCTCTGGTAGTCAGCCCCTTTCCTTTACCCTGTCTCCTATATTCGGATGAAGGTTCAACGGGATCAATACCTTGTCCCCCTGCACATGTCTCAAGGAAGGTATTGGGTCTAGGTGATTTTCGTGTTAACTCCACACATACTAGGCTGGGAACCTGTCGTGGGATCTCAGGCTGGAACAAAGCAACATTCAAGTTCCTCTCGCCTATTTCTTCTATCTCTGGAATCATAGTACACCTCAAAATCCTATGACCCATTTTAAAACAATTCGTACAAAAATTCACTGGGGTCCCTTCATACTCGATATCCACAGAGATGTGATCATTATTAACCTCTGCCCAAATAGCTGGGGGAAAAGCCCCATAAATATCCATAACTATTCGAACTCGATACCCATTTTTTGTGATCCTTTTATTTCCTCGATTCGGTTCGGTTGTAAGCACAAGTCCAAGATATTGACCAAATTCCTTGAGGAAAGCAGGAGTGCCGTAAAAAGGGTCTAGGACATTAAAAGTAACCCAGAAGGGAACAAATTTGAAGATCAGAGGTTTTATAGGTGTTCTAGCTTTATACATCATTAGAATAATAGCATGTCCATAAGGATTCCACGGCTGATTAAGCAGTACATAATTTTGATCCAAAGCAGAACGAAATCGAAACAGGAAGTACATTTTACCGTTAACAGTACGTTCAAATATCTGGATATCTTCAGAGGTTTCCATTGACCAGAAACTTTTCAATGCCGCTACAATCTTCGAGAAGCTCCGGCCAGTTTAAAAGGACATCATTCCGATTAGGGTATACTTCCATTGTTCTTCCTCCTTTGTTATAATTTATGGACATATTTTCACTAAAATTGCCCCCCGTGGTTTTTTTATTGTAAGGCTCGCCATACTATTGACAAAGTCAAGATTGACAGTTTCCGAAGTCATAACGCTAGAGAAACAAAGACAGATCTTTCTTGTACTAAACACATAAGCAAAACTTCCACTACACCAGTCCCACCCCCAACCCAATTTTACCAAGTACAAACAACTACTACATACAATGCGTATAAAGCTAAGGAGCCGAAAGAACCAACAACAACAATAAAACACCCCTACACTTCCAAACTTTAAAAAGGACCCCACACAAAATCACACCGAATTACAAACTTACAAGAACTCCTTTGCGAGATTCCCTAATGGAAACCAAACATGGTATCCCCCACCCCAGAATAACTCCACTTCCAAACAAAGAAGAGGGTAACTTGTCAAGACCACAACAAGGAAAAGAAGTCTTTTATACTTCGAATAATAAACTTATACAGTCAGATCAAAACGTCTATCACACAGAGTAAAATATCTTCACAATAAATGCTTAGCGGTATTGTTAGAGCAGGCCCACCTGCTGTTGCAGACTAAATCAAAATCACACTTCAAGACTCGGCCCACAAACCAAGTCTGGCCCAATCAGAGTAATCCAGCCCAAACAAACAAACAAAAAACCAATTAAACAACCCAGATAAAGAAAGACCACTCTCCCCACTACAGGCCCAAGCCCAAAACTTCAGACGGTCAACCCAACCAAACTGAAGTCTGCCAAATGAATCTCTATTTTTTTTCTTCTTGAAACCCTCCTGTTTTGATCGAACCAATCAACAATCACACCAAAACTTCCCTTTCCCAATCGATGTGCCTGTTTGATTCCCGATTCGCCTTACCATTCCATAAAACTTCACCCGCCTGAAATCGCTGCCGTGTCACACCTACACGAAAACACAATCAAAGAGAGGAAAACAAGTGAATTAGAAACTCAAACAGATAAACCAAAAGATCAAAGAAGAAGATGAGCAAGATTATGAAGGTATTGATAGATATCGCTGAAGTCGGGTACGATCAGAATTCATCACCATATCCTCAAACTCGCCAAACAGCCAATAAACCAAGAACACACCGATCCAATCACCTCCTAAACAAGAGACGTAAGATACCGAATGATTATGATGGGTAATACGCAGGGATGGATCTGACAAAGGAGAAGAAACCCTCCTGTTAAAACGCGAGAATGGTTAAGGAAATCTCAAATCTACTTTCTCACACTAGAATACACTTTCTCTCTCTAAAAACTCTACTCTAAAATCCGGACTCGCTCTCTCTAGAAGTCCCTCCCAATATTTATATACATTGTGTAATGGTATAATGCTTTTGTATATTTTATGTGGTTCATCTATATGAAGATAAATCTGGTAGTGTTACCTTGCAAGCCCCTATCATGTTTATATACATGGGCTGTAAGGGATCAATTTTTTTTATTCATTTGAAATCCAACAATGCCATTAAAAAAATGACCTTCTAGGGAGTAAATACGCCATTTTTAATTGACTTGATTAAATGACGTTGATAAAGTATGTCTAATGTCATTTATAAAATGACGTGAATAGACCTTTACTTTCCACGTCACCTATAAAAATGACGTTAAAAGTCTTTCATGTCATTAATTAAAATAATGACGTGAAAACCCACGTTTCTTACTTAAATAATATTTTTGATGCTAGTTGGGAACCACTGATTTGTTCCTATGGCTAAGGATGAGACACTTCACTACTCTGTCGTGAAAAATATAAATACTTTACGTTTCTTCCCTAAACTGATACCCACTGTTTCATTTCTTGTTGACAGCTGATGACACGCCTCATTATCTTGACGTTGAAAAATATAAAGCATTTGTACTAATTGACGGGTGTGTCCTCGTTTTACAACTGTTGCCAGGGTTAATTTTCAGATTCTACTTTTTCTTGGAGTTCACCACATGGCAAGCCGTTACTGTAGGCTGGACTAAGCTTTGTTGAAGGATATAGATGAAGCAAGAGATTATAAGAGTTCAAATCCCCACAGTGGAGGAAGAGCTAAGAAAAAGAATTGCAATCCCTTATACAACTACCTACTCACATCTTCAAAGGCTATCTTCTTGATACAAGACTGTTTCTTACCCTGCGTGGTGGGATACTGTAAGTTTTTGATTCTACGATTTTTTTATTTTTTATTTGTGATTATTATTATTATCATTCTTGTAGCTTTGCATGCATGTATACATATTCTTGATTCTTTCATCTTCTTTTTTTGGTAATTTCTATAAACTAAATGTTTTCCCATATGTAGTGAAACTCCCTCTATTCCGGGGAGAAAGAATTTTACTTTCATAGTCCCACCCCCCATAGAATCATAGGGTATTTTTGGGGAAATATGATCTTATTGACATGGTGGATAATTTATTTATTTATTGGTACTATAGAAGCCGTCTCTTCCAGATTCTTTCTCACAAATAAAATAGTACAGAGGAGGGAAAGAAAAAAAATAGTCAGGAGAGGTCTGTGTCCGTCTTTCGTTATTTTAATCAATAGAGCTGTCTTCTGTTAAACAACTCAAAAAATATATATATATATAAAAAGCAAAGTTGGTCGTTGTGAAACTGTTGGGGAATGATGATCATCTTAAAGATTTAGCAGCACCAAAACCCAAGAAAGGGAACTAAGGAGGAGTGGGTTTGAAGATAGGAGACATGCCCAGATCTATCCCAACATCACCCAAAGGTCTCTCTCTCTCACTCTCTCTCCACTGTTTTGACTTTTGAAAATGAATCTTAAATGAGGGTATGAGTTATTTTTGGTTTATCTTCTTCTTCTTTGTGTTGTAACATATTTGGGTTTGTGTTTATTGGGTATGATTTGTTTAATTGTTTTGTGGGGGTTATAGTGTTATGTTTCAGCATTTCTATCGGTATTGTTTGCATGTTGCATGTTTGTTTCCTTTGTGCTAAAAGAGTTTTTGATTGGATTATTTGCTGTATTTGGGGATGTCATCCATGGGTTTCGCTTAGATCTACTGAGTTTAATATGGAGATAGGTTTTAAGATCATATTAGTGTAGGTGCATATGGGAAGGGGGTGGCTATCCCATTTCATGATATTTGAAGTAAGAGTGAAGTATTTGATGTAGAATTTGCTTGTTTACTCCCATGTCCCATCTTATCTGTTTAGTGAATGAGAGGTTTGGTCAAGAGAGATTTTAATTAGGCTTGCATCGATAATGCCAACAAAGATTGGAACATTGTTATGATGTTGCAATGCGCATATGGTGTGCATCAGGATTGAGCTGTCACCTTGGGGGGGCCATCTGTCGATATCAGACTTTTGGAATGAAAGGAACAACAGGTATTTGAAGGACTTTAAGAGTGCTCTCAATAAATTTTTGGAGATTTCGTTCTTGGGTGGAAGAGATTTTACACTTGTTAGGCCTCAGTATTTAGGAGTTTTCTTTTAATATTATTTTCTCCATATATTTGCCTGAGTCCGGATCCTCTCCACCGTGGTGGAGAGAATGGCTCTCTACTCCTTTTACAAATTAAATGCCACGTGTCTAATTTGCCAGCCCACTAACTTCTCACTGACTATTCTCTCCCTCTGTCAACTAACCCAATATTTAATTCAATAAAATAAAATATATTAGATTTAGAAGAAAAAGAAGGCAAACCTTAAACTACAACCCAAATTCTTAAGAGCACCTCCAACAGAGTGGCATGCTATTCCGGTTTATCATACCGGTATTCCGGAATCGCATACTGTTTTGGTCCAACAGCAAATTACATTTTTTTTGTATTGGGCGCTTAACGGTTCAGTGCTAACACCAAAAAGCCAAATGATATGTATTTTTTATTGGGCGCTGAACGGTTCAGCGCCTAGCGTCTATTAATTATTACTTTTCCCTTTGGACAACTATATTAAAAAAATTGTTGGGCGCTGAACGGTTCAGCGCCTAGGCGGTATGCGCATACTCATTGCCAAGTTCAGGTTTCGCATACTTTGGAGGGGTATGGGGATGAGTATGCTGAACACCATACCCCTGTTGGATTGGTTTTTTGCAAGAGTATGGGAAAACCTTAACAGCATACCACTCTACTGAAGATGCTCTAAGGCACTATTTGGCCATTCTCTTTCCAATCAATCCAAATTCTCAATGAAGTGTTTGGTTTACTTCACAAACACTAATGCATCACACCTACCTCCCATTAATCATACTCTACTACACAAGTACACAATTAATTATTGGCTTATCGGTCTTAAAATAACCAATTATATCAAATAATTAACAATTATCAAACTCTTACATGATGATACCAATTTTTTTGAAAATTTAAACACTCCAAAATGAAAAAAAGAAACTCAATTGTAACTTAAAAAGCATTCGTTATATTGGTCTATTTTCTAAATTCTTCATGACAAACGTGCAATGTATAACATCCGTCATTCCATGCCCAAATCATAATCGAAGTGCAACTTCTTTCGGAGTGATATTGGATGTGCATAACATGTTTCTTACATATAATCCAATATAGATTGATGTTAGCTGAATTGCATATTAGTTAAAATTTCAAATAAATAATCAAAGTCATTACCGTGAAATCGTAAGTCATACTCCTAGTTGGTTGTGTGCCCTGATTTATAAGTAGTTGTGATGCACCACAATAAGTAACCTAAGAGTAAAGATATAAATATAGTTATTTTGTATATTTAACACATGACACGAATTTATTACTTATGTTAAGATAAAAACATGTAAAATATTTACCTAGTGTAGCACACATCGCATCCGCCCAAAAAAAAAAATCGTCAACTGATTTTCATCATCAGCCATTACTCCATAAAAGAAAGAAGGATTTTCTGCTTGCGTTTTTACAAAATAATCCATTACTGTGCAAGCATCCCCTTTTTTAAGTTCTTCTCGCCGCTTGCATAGAGCATTTTTATAATCAACATATGTGATCCCAACATTTTGACGACCCCAGGCTTGTTGAACCATATAATTAGATCCCTCAACAGGAGTAATTCCAGACTTTCAGTTTCTGCTCAATGTACATCTCTTACTTTTCTTTGTGAGCGCAACATATAAAGCCTTGGATGGGGTCACTAAAACATGGTTATGTTCGTAAACATAGCAGTTCATTCATCCTACACATTTTTTACAATCATACGAGCCATGCAATCGTTCTTGATTCATTGCGTACCTCGATCATATTTTTGCACCATTTGTCCTCTTTCCGTAGCCTTTGCTTAAAGCAAACAAACATTCTACTCCTTATACTCCCATAAACTCTTTTGTATATTTTATCTTTGCGTACACTAAAACCCACTTTCCTTACAAACTCGTATTTTTTGAATGCATTTTCTTCAGAATCTCACACCATCCTTTCATATACCATGTTATTGAATTGATTCAAATCAACATTAATATGTTGATCTTGATTACCGACGTCCGCTACTTCGTCTATTATATTGTCATCACAAGTTTCTACACCTGTTAAGTTCATTGAATATATATTAAAGTTGGAAAAGTTATATATAAAACTAGAGGGAATGATCAGTGTTGTATATACTAATACAAAAATCTTAACCTTGCTGTTGCTTGCTATTATCGTCCATAATATGAAGTAGAAGCTTGTCGAAAAACTAAGAGCAAAAATGATGTGAACACTGTATTCAAAGGGCAAACACAACACCTGTTGAACACAATAACATATTTGCTTTTAAGAAATTGAAAACCTTACTACTATGATTATTTTAATTATTTGATTTTAAGAGTCGGTAGAAATCAAATATAGACGCAACGATGATTGTATCAAAATTGTTGTTGATGACTTGGCATAAAATACTTACGAATTAGTTTTCGGGGTTGGAGTACTCTGAAGAAAAAAAAGGTTCTTTAGGGTATTCTCAGATTCCTTGCAATTTAATTTGATTGATGTACGAGTCTAACACTGACCATTCAATCATGTATTCAGGCTATACGAAATGAGCGAGAATATTTCATCTCATGAAATAAAAAAGTTGGTTTTGACAGAAGAAAAAACCATCTATTCTTTGTCAATTCAAGTGAATGAGTTAAATGAGTATCACACTTCCATTTTTCGTATACTAAGGAGTACACTCAGGGGCAATCACTAAGTTTTGAACTCCGGAATTCCTTTGCTCTATTTCCAACTTAGGTCCCCAAAGGGCTGAGGAGCCAATAGAATATGTGAGACTAGCGATTTGGTAAACCACCCAATCGAAGTCAGAAGGCATTATAGCTTTCAGTCATGTGAAACATTGTTTCTAAGATACCCAAATACCCAATTTAGTACTCAAGTTGATACTTATTTGGAGAATGCACGAACTTTAAACAGTGTTAACATATCGGGCAGCTGATGGAGGAAAAAAAAACGTGGAGAAAATTTAGTGATAGAAATTTGGAGGAAATATGGAGTGAGAAATTAATATAGAAATGTTGGATAAGAAGATTCTAAAGAGAAAATACATAGAAATTTGTGGAGAAAATATATAGAAATTTGTGGAGAAAATACATAGATAAATATGAATAAAAGATAATCTAGAGTGAGGAAATATCTAGAGTTAATGTTGAGAGGGAAATCTTATAAGAGAAAATGAAAATATAGCGGGAGAAAACAAAAAATGTGTATCGGAAAACTATTGACTGAAAATTGAAAGATTATAAGTATTATGAGTTGTCCTTTTTATCATATATCAGGAGTTACATTTATTGTCTTTATAAACGTTAGAAGAAGCTGTGGTGTTTTAAGTGAGAGAGTGATTTCCATGGTGAGAAGATCATTTTCACATGCAAATGTTAGCCCTTTAATCACTCTGTGTTGAGTACATGAAGGGATGTCAACATGGGCATCATAAAAATGAATTCAGCAATATCCTTGAGATGGATTTTTGGTGTTGTTTTCCTAACTATATTTTGACCTTTTAGGATTTAATTTTGTTCTTATTCTTCCGAGTGGAACTTATTCTTCTTATATGATTTTGCATCTTAATTTTTGGAAAAGTTGAAATTGAGAAGGAGAAGAATGCAGAGCAAATCGCAAGAAGTGTCTGATCCAAGTGTCGCATCACTGTGTAATTCTACTGGCTCAAAACTACCAAAGTCTTCCTTAACCAAAATTTTAAGTTTGAAGATGGACTCTCCACAACAACAATGTCCAGAGATAAATCGGTTATGTACTGAACTGGAAGGCAAGGATCAGTCTTCACCTCGATCAACTGGTCAATCTAACCATAAAGGCAGAATTATCAGGGAAAGCAACCCTAATGGGCTACAAGCTTCAACTCAATCAGGTATAAGTTATTTTATTATTATTTTCTTTTCATAGCTAATTTTGGTGCTTGCCTTCTGGAGTCGAAGTACTATTGGAATTTTCTTGTTACAATGTTTTTTATGAGTAAGTTCCAACCTTTAAGAACTCTCAGTGTCACGGCCCGGCTCGGGACGGTCACTACAGTGCCCGGAGCACAGTGGAATATGAGGCCGTGCGGCGTACATGCACGTGCGGCCGGCATGCACAAACCATCTTCACTGGGCGCGGCGGCGCCAGTAGAGTAGAACCACAGATGCTAGAGCGACATCTAACTAATCCTGGATACTCGTGAGGGGTTGTCGAATTTGTATTCGGTAAAGGCAACAACGCTGAAGGTTCCCTTAATAATCCCTACAGCGTAATCTCTCGTGACAGGGCACGAGGTACGGATAACACACCTGTCCTGTAGTGGATCAAGTGGATCAGGATAGCTCAATATGCCGGCTTCCAGATATATGATGTGTATATTAAGGGGGGACGAGCCTGGGCTGGTTACATAGTCCATCTATAAGGGGCGGTGCGTATCGGTTGGCTCGTGAGGCATAACGGCACCTTATTAAGCTCTATTTGGAAAAGTGGCCCGCATTGCGAGGCAATGTCTCCTGGCATTCCCTAGGCCAAAGAGAACTCATGACCATCCCTTGTAGATAGTTCATGAGCCGGGGTCCAAGATGACCAAGCTATAAAGCTAACTTTATCATGGGGAGGTTTGGACCAAGGTTCCTCCTTAATATAGCTACTAAGGAAATAACTAGTTTCCAAAAGGAAACGTTAAAACTGGAAACGAAGCGTACTGGCACTTTTCGCCCCTTTAACCAATTTCGTTTTAAACGAAACTTGGTGTGCAGCTATATTAGGATATAGAGAACATATATCCAAGGTCATAACTCAAAACGCTCAGGCGGATTTGCTCGGCGTTTGCTAGGGCGTCACACCCTCCCACACTTAAAATAATCTCGACGTCCTTGTCGAGAATATTTTTTCAACACGGCTCTGCAAGGATTCAATCTTCTGCATCTTCAAGAAACTAACACTCTCCCACACTTAGTTTAAAATACTATACATTCTTCTGCACTAGTGGATACTGAACCCAACTGCTAGTCTAGATGCTGATAACTGTGGTCTTCACAACTGAACCTTGTTCTTCGGCCTTTCAACTTGAAGTGCGTCGGTGACTAAACCTTCATTCAAACTCTTGTCACGACTGAACCTTGTTCGTCGGCCTTTCAACTTGAAGTGCGTCGGTGACTGAACCTTCATTCAAACTCTGGAGTCTGCCTTCTATTCTAGATACTGTTTCGCGGCCTTTAGCCTTCCCATATGTGTATGGGCGGTACTTCCAAGCATCGCGCCCTCTGGAATGCGTTACATCCTACTGCAAAACGCCTTCTCCCCTGACACATTTAGAATTTCGCTCTACTCGACAAACCTAACATCTCTTTCGGACAGCCCGACGAGGATATCTGCAATCCTGTCCAAAAGAGGTGCGCTCCTTACTGAGTCATACCGGTGCGCCCTTCCTTCGAGTTGTACAATGCCTTTGTTGCTCGAGAGTTCAATCTTTTGTGAATCTCGGCTTCAAACTACACTCTTCTTCTACGAGTGGTAATGAGCAAGTTTGCTAAAAACCTGGGGTAAACTCTCCCCATCTGCTATAGAACACATGCTGCGCTCTGAAACGACATGACTGCCTTTCAACTAAATCAGGTCTTCAAATCACGTCCGCTCTTCTTACGGAACATCTGGGGTACAAGATCAAGATGCGGCACTCTTGCCTTACCAGTATAAAACTGAACTGGTACTCATTGTTCACATGGGCGAGGGAGGGTAGCTCCTAGGAGGTAGCATATTCTCAACAAGGCGCAAACACTCTTGTCCTACCGCCAACAAAACCACCGTGGCAACCCACCAAGGCGCTAAAACTCTGATTGACCCTACCGGCAGCTAAACCATCAAGGTTTGCCATAAAAACATCCTGTGTGAACTTGGAAAACCTATGAGACATCTATCTGTACGGCATCATTCTGCTCTACCAACTTCGTGGTACTCCATCATCTAACCTATTGAGCGATAGATGGCATCTGCACCTAACTCGGCAGTAGGATGTAATCCACAATACGATAGAGAAACCCTAGTTAGCAAAAAAGTATGAAGAAAACCAAAAAATTGGATCGGGAAAAGTCCCTTTAAGAGTTTCAATTGCTCAAATCAATTGATTACAACTTGAATTACTCTAAACCCTAAGCTTCTTCCTCAAAACTCTTATTGAACTAACATAGATTTAGAAAAATAACCTAAGTCCCCTTTATATACTAGGGAACTTAAAAATATAAATAGAGCGCATCTCGAGGCAAAAGCACTCCTCAGAAATACAACCAACGCCAAGCTCGCTCGAACGAAATAGGGAGTCATTCGAACAATTTTGCGCCAATTGGTCTAAAACCCTAGGAACTAAACAACTCGTTCGAACGACATCCAAACTCGTTCGAACGAAATTTATCTATGGGCCAAATTCTAGAGACGTAAACATTGCTCGTTTGAACGGAAATAGAAGTCGTTCGAACGACTTTGGTTTCCTGGGCTAAATTTCAGAGGTGGAATTGGGTCGTTCGAACGACTTTGGCTAATTTTCAAATCATCCTAGATCCTCCTAGATCATGGCTCCCCCCTTTAGGAGCCTTAAGCTCCTGCTCAAGCTAGAACTAGAGATGTGGGAATACGGCGATGCCCAATTCCCTGCAGTACAACTTTGACTTACTAGGTAACTGACCCTTCTTCCCAACTCGAAACGACTCAATACCACCCCGTCTTGTAGTATAAACTTTCATCTCCAGAATACCATCCTCCTGCAACAGATCTTCTCTTTCCATCTATAAGTTATCAACTCACGGTAGGTGAGTGTCGATTGTAGAGTCTTCATCTAAAAGAGACGGCTCAAACAGCTTTAAATGTTCGGCATTAATCACCGAATACATCTTCATGAAAGGTGGCAAATCTAACTAGAATGTATTGTCACCAATCTTCTTGAGTATCAAAAACGGACTATAACGGATAGGTTTGAGCTTCTTACCTTCCCCCTTAAGTCGTTCCTTACCCAAATGCAACCAAACTAGGTCACCCTCTTGAAAAGTACACTCAACCCGATGCTTGTCGTGACGAGCCTTATACTTCGCTTGAGTCTTCTTTAACTGTGCTTCAACCACCTCATGAACCTTGCTTATCCTCTCAATGAAACGTTGAGCTTTAACCTGCTCCTCTTCCTCCTTCCTTGACACCGTCTTGTCGCTAAGACTAAACGCCAAATATAAAGGGCTTTGCGGCAAGAACCCCAAACAAACTTCAAAATGAGACTTTAAAGTGGAACCATGAATCTCTCGGTTGAACGCAAACTGAAGATACGGTAAACTCTCATCCCAAGTCTTAAGATGCTTAGAATGGAATCCCCGTAATAAATGTACCAATGTGCGATTAGCTACCTCTGTTTGCCCGTCATTCTGCGAATGAAAAACGATACTTCTTTTCAACTTAGTGTCCATCATCCCCCATAACAATCTCCAGAAATGCCCCAAAAAGTGGCTATCCCTATCAGAAATAATAGAAGAAGGGAACCCAAAATACCTCCAGACGTCTTTGAAAAATAATCGCGCTGCTCCTTCCCCGGTGACCGTCTTCTAGCATGGAATAAGAACAATCATCTTGCTGAATCGATCTACCACTATAAACAAATAGTCATTCTTACACCTGGTCATGGGCAAACCACCCATAAAATCCATCAAAATGCTCTCCCAAGGTCGACTAGGAACTGGCAATGGTAAGTACAATCCTATCTTCCTATTGGAAGGCTTCGATGTGTTGTATAACATGCAACCACGAACCACACGAGCAACATCCACCTGAATCTTCGGCCAATAGACATAATGCCGCAAATTCATAAGAGTCTTTTCAACCCCGAAATGACTTGCCACCCGGGAATAATGTGTCTCTCGAATCCAATGCAAACGGTCTCCACCCTCAGGAATACATAGTAGACTGCCCCTGTAAATCAAACCATCCTTCAAAACATACTCGCATGTCTTACCTTGTAGCAACTTTTCGTGAATCACACTGAGCTCCAAGTCATCGTCATACCCTGAAACGTACTCAGAAGGAATAATAGGTTGTATCTGCATAGCTACCAACAAAGAGGAAATAGTTGGTAATGGGGGTCGAGATAACATATCAGCCATTTTGTTGTCCACTCCTTTCTTATACTTGATCAATAGGTAAACTGTTGAAGGTACGACATCCACTTCATATGGCAAGCTTGTTGTAGCTTGGACTGCGTAGATAAGAACTGTAATGGTTTGTGATTGAAATGTACCACAACCACCTTCCCCAATAAGTAACTCCGTCAATGTTTTACTGATTGATATAACGCATTGAACTCCTTATCGTCAGTAGGATAGTTGTGTACTGCTCCTGTAAACATCTCAGAATGGTAAGCAACTGGCTTTTTATTCCGTAAAAGGATTGCTCCCAATGCATAGTCTGACGCATTTGTCTCGACCTTAAAAGGCCGCTGCAAATTGGGCAATGCTAACACTGGTGCATCCGTAATCTTGCGCTTCAGTAACAAAAAAGTCTTTTCATGGTGTTCTTCCCACACAAACTGTACCCCGGTCTTCGTCAAAGAATGTAACGATGCGGCGATTTGTGAAAAATATCTGATAAACTTCCGTAAGTACTGACAAGAACCCATAAAACTCTTCACTTCCGTCACTGTACGGGGTCTAGGCCAATTTGTAATGATTGAGACCTTCTATGGATCGACCTTAAACTTGCCGCCACCAACAATAAATTCTAAATTGACTAGCTCCCTTTTCTCAAACTCGCACTTCTTCCCGTTTAAAAAAAAGTTGTTGTGAGCACAAAACGCCCAACACTTTGCGTAAATGCCCAAGGTGCTCCTCCCATGTACGATTATATATTAAGATATAATCTAAATACACAATCACAAAATCATCAATAAAAGCACGAAGTACCTCATTTATCAACCGCATAAACGTTGTCAGAGCATTGCATAACCCAAAGGGCATCACCAACCACTCAAATAAGCCCTGTTTGGTCTTGAACGCTGTCCTTCAAGTATCTTTTTCCCGGATTCTAACTTGATGGTAACCCGACTTAAGATCCAACTTGGTGAAAAATTGAGCCGTCTGCAACTTATCTAAAAGCCTGTCAATCCGTGGAAGCGGATAACGATTCTTCACCGTGATCTTGTTCAGCGCCCGATAATCCACACACATCCTCCAAGACCCATCCTTCTTCGGCACCAATAACACCGGTGAACCACAAGGTGAGCAACTTGGATTAATAACTCCTTGTTCCAGGAGTTCATGTACCTATTTCTTGATCTCATTAGACTCTGTAACAGAAGTCCGATATAACCCAATATTGGGTAGTGGCTCACCATTCACCAATGTGATATCATGCTCCACATCCTTCTTACGCGGCATCCCTTCTATGCCCAGAAACAAGTTTTTATACTCCTCTTGTAACTTCCCCATATCGGTTTGTTGTTTAGGAGACATGGCCAAAGTAGACAACACCGTAGCCGACGAACCCTCTTAAACCAATCGCACCAACAACAATACAAATTTGCCGCTTGCATTAACCAACCTCTTCGCCTGAGTCGCTATTACTAAATTATTGGTAGTAAGATGTTTCTTGTACGCATTGATATGAAACTCCTTCCATCATTCACAAGACGATACTTGCGAGCTCTACGGTAAATGATTGCATCTCGGTCCCAAAGATAAGGGCTACCCAAGATGACTTGACACACGTCTAACGGAATCACCTCAGATGTCACTTGGTCAATAAACTTCTCAGTAATCGCAAACTTGAATGTACACTGCTTAGTGATCTTCAACTCCGCGTCTTTTTGAATCCAACCCAAACCTTATGGCTTAGGATGAGCCACAGTAGCCAAACTCATCTTCTTCACCACCTTCTCATAAATTAAATTCTTCTGGCTACCCGGATCAATGATGGCCTCGACTAAGCTCTGCTTCACTTGAATGCTGACATAAAAAAGATCTTCCCAACTCGCCTCGTCGATAGCTATAGGTTGCTTAAACATTAGAGTAAGCTTAGGATTTGGCTTATCTAAATCCGAAAGATCACAATCGCCGCGGTTAGTGCACATTTTTCCTTCTTGCCCCTCTCCTCCTTCGGCCGAAGCTCTGGGTAAAGTTTCCAACATCTATCTGAAATATGCCCATTAGCCTTACAATAACTATAGATATTCCCCTTGGATGAAGACCCCGACTTGCTCTTGTCGTCTTTCTTGTCGCTCTTCAAGTACTTGCTTTCAATGGCAATTGCTTTAACGGTAGCATCCTCGATATTTTTCACATTAAAGAGCTTTAATTCTCTTCTAATGGACTCCGACAAACCTCCCGTATACTTCATGAACACTTCGTACCCATCCACATCAATATCGAAAACCAATGCTTGGTTATGAAAGTCCGTAGTGAACTGTTGTACGGATTGCCCAAACCTTTGCTGCAAATTGTATAATTTGTACCATCGCTCCTGTTCATACCCAATTGGATAAAATTACTTTCTCACAAAAACCTTGAATTCTTTCCAACTCAAACTTCCTTTATCGTGGCGTTTCCGATAGGATTTCCAACATGTTAGTGAATGACTTGCGAATTTTAACGTAGAGAAACAAATCTTCTGAGGGTCAGAATATTTATAAGCAGAAAAATAGGTCTCCAACCTATCTAACCAATTATTCAACTTCTCGGCATCGACTGAACCATCAAATACCAAAATTTCAATCTTAAAATCAATATGAATATTACGTCTAAGATTCATTGACTTACCAAAATCCGAGCGCTCCTTGGCAGATTCAACATCACTAGAATCACTATTGATCTCCGTATTATCCACGTCTCCATCCACCTCCAAAATCCCTTTTTTCCTTGAGCGACCTCGCCGTGTTGCCGAAGCGGAAGCCTTTGCAAGGTTCGTAAGACTCAATTGTTCAACTAACTCCCCTACAGTAGAAGTTAGGTCGGAAACTGTCATTTTCAAAGTTGTGAGTCGATCGTTGGAATCGTCTATCTCCAAATCGTCATCTTCTTCGAATTAGGTTTGCGATGAATCGTCAACGGACTCACTAACTTCTCCTTCGTTTGCTTGAGACAGTCACGCTTAGAGTTAATAAACCACAATCAACCCCAAAGATCGTAACTGAAAAGCTGATACCACTTAATCCACAATACGATAGAGAAACCTTAGTTAGCAGAAAAGTACGAAGAACACCAAAAAATTGGATCGGGAAAAGTCCATTTAAGAGCTTCAATTGCTCAAGTCAATTGATTACAACTTGAATTACTCTAAACCCTAAGCTTCTTCCTCAATACTCTTATTGAACTAACATAGATCTAGAAAAATAACCTAAGTCCCTTTTATATACTAGGGAACTTAAAAATACAAATAAATCACATCTCGAGGCAAAAACACGTCTCAGAAATACAACCAACGCCAAGCTCGTTCGAACGAAATAGGGAGTCGTTTGAATGACTTTACGCCAATTGGTCTAAAATCCTAGAAACTTGACAACTCTTTCGAACAGCATCTAAGCTCGTTCGAACGAAATTTGTCTATGGGCCAAATTCCAGAGAGGTGAACATTGGTCGTTTGAACGGAAATAGAAGTTGTTCGAACGACTTTGGTTTCCTTGGCCAAATTCCAGAGAGGTAGAATTGGGTCGTTCGAACGACTCCCAACCTCGTTCGAACGACTTTGGCTAATTTTCAAATCATCCTAGATCCTCCTGGATCAGGAATGGTGGTCGCTACTCCGGCATCACCAATGTCTCTTAACTATGATCGCTACTCCGGCATCACTAAGGTCTCTCAACTACGGAGGACTCCAATTTGCCTCACTCTTCAAGGAGAACTTAATACTTAACACTGGCATCTGTACTTGCCAAACTTCGGTGGTAAGGACCTTGCTGGAATCTGTGTACAACTACGTCACAACTTACAACTCTTCCCACACTCAATAAGCTCGACGCCCGCGTCGAGAACAAAGCTGTGACATATAATTGATTGACTGCTGAAGCGTTTCTCCCTATCTTCATCCCTACTTAAACCTGAGTACTTGAGGAATTTGGGAACAAGATACTATTACTACACCTGTCGCCCTGAGCTCGTTGACTTGCCACTTCCAACTGCTATCAAACTCGGAGACCAATCTTCATACGGTCGCAATTATCTTTAAACTGAAGCGTAGCTATTCTCTGTCTCTGAACTACCTTCTACAAACGCAGCCAACTCTTACCGGTCATTCGGATGTGATCTTCTAAAGACACTCCATCAATATAAACAGAGGCGCGGGAACTCGACCCTACCGCTAACCACCATGTAATAAGGAATTGGGAACTAATATCCAATTCTGCTCAGGATTTTTTATCCTAGAACATTCATCCATCTAAGATCATGTCTGAGGTAACCCGCACAACTGACTGTAGCTCAACTCCGTTCTGCGACAACCACGTAACTTACTACCATTCGGAAATGTGAGTCTTCACCAATCTGTGAGCTTAAAACGATCCAGAACCATCTTGTGGAACAATAAGGGTAAACTCGGATAGAGCGTTTGTACGACGACAAACCTGAGACTCAACTATGGAGCCAGAGAACAAGCATCACTCGGCCTTCTTGCCTTCTTTGAGTGAGCAAAGCAGTGTCATGTGCTATTGTGGGACCAACTGCGGATAAGCGACAACCCAGCTTGGGTGTCGCAGTTCATGTCGCGTAACCAAGAGAAACTCTGCCCTCAACGTCAACACTGATGAAAATCACTGTGTGCAAACTCATAACTCAAACTATGTCTTCATCTTGCCGCTTCAACATTCGGCTCATGACGCTCACCTCCGGAACATCTCCATGTCCAACTCAGGACAATCAAAACGATATCAATTCTTCAATCTTTTGTAGGCACCAAGGAATTCCAACCTAACCAAGCTTCGCAGCTTTCACACGTAAGTACTTGGTATAAAACACTGACCATATCGATCTCTGCTGAGGGGCATCGTCCTTGATCACAACTGTTACTATACTTCGCAGTGTGTATGCGGATCGAATGCAAACAACGACCTGCTAGATCACCCTACTATTATCCTTCATAGAGCATCTACTATACTGACTAGCTTTCTTGAGACAACTAACGATATAGGTCATCACGTCCAACTCAAATATCAATCATTCCTTTTAGCGTCATTGTCCAAAACACACTTAACTTGAGCAATCTGGACTAGTTACATAGTCCATCTATAAGGGGCGGTGCGTCTCGGTTGTCTCGTGGGGCATAGCGGCGCCCTATTAAGCCCTATCTGGAAAAGCGGCCTGCATTGCGAGACAATGTCTCCTGGCCTTCCCTAGGCCAAGGAGAACTCATGACCATCCCTTGTAGATCGCCCATGAGCCGGGGTCCAAGATGACCAAGCTATAAAGCTAACTTTGTCAGGAGGAGGTTTGGACCAAGGTTCCTCCTTAATATAGCTACTAAGGAAATAACTAGTTTCCAAAAGGAAACGTTAAAACTAGAGACGAAGTGTACTCGCACTTCTCGCCCTCTTAACCAATTCCGTTTTAAACGAAACTTGGTGTGCAACTATATTAGGATATAGAGAACATATATCCAAAGTCAGAACTCAAAACGCTCGGGCGGATTTGCTCGGTGTTCGCTAGGGCGTCACACTCAGATAGCTTTTATTGCATGAAACAAAACTCGAGTAGGCTACTTCAAAACAACTACGGCTTGAAGTATAAAGCATCTTGGGGACCATATTCCTTTTGTAATGTGCCACTTGATCACGAGAACCAATTGACCTTCTCATCTAAGTGACTAAAGCCAGAATAAACCTTTATATTAACTTTAACTGAGCAACACTATCTCAGTGGATTTGTCTTGCATAGAGACGCGATAGACTTACAATGGACTCGAGGTAAAACAATACTTGGCTTACATCTCTGTTCATTTTGTAAGACTCATTTTATTAACCAAAATACATAGTTTTTTGTTGGAACATTAAAAATAAACTTCCAACATTGCAAAGTCAAATCACTTTCCTTGTGGAAATATTTGATGCATTTACAAAATTTGTGGTCTTCTGCTTCTAACCGCTGATAATGTACCCGCCTCTCTACAATTTGATATCAAAAAGGCGTTATGACACTATAATTTTTAAGGAGGGGTATATAGGGCTACACCTCTTATTATTTCTTCAATGAAAATAAGGGTGTACGTGATGCAAACGCATCTTCTTAAGATTTACTAAATAAATATTTGTCGTCATTGCATAATTTATCCGTAATATTTTGTTAATTAGTAAGGATAAGATTATTGAGGGAGTTGGGAATCTTTGTTGATGGGTTTAGATAGTTTAGATTTTTAGGTAATGATAGATGAGTTTAGTAGTCGTTGTTATTGCATTTGTGGTTGCTATGGTCAGTGTGAAATCTTGTAACATGACATAGATTCATAGCAAGAAATAGTCAATAGTGGCTGTGTCAAGTCCAAATTTGAAGTTTATCCCATTGAGTTATAGGTCATACTGCCTTACTGTGATAAAAATTGAAGTTGAAATGATGCTCATAATTTAATCTATCATAACATAACCAGGCATATTGAGGTTAATCGTCATTTATTTACAAAAAAGTAGTCGCCATCAAAAGAGACATTATTGCCAGTTTATCCCCTTAAAATAGTATTTGGTCAAATGTGTACTCTGTTTATCCATACTGACAAAAAAGAAGTGGTTGTTGGAATGCTTAATTTCTTCGCACATGATTAAGGGAAAATGCAGTGATTGTGGTTGTTCATCTCAATGGAAACTTAGTACGTACGTTCACACAGATGTTACTAGCTTATAGATCGCCCTTTTGTTTGTCCCTAGTTCGATCAAAAGTAGACGAGTTCAAGCCTATAGTCTCAAGTTACTTTCATATCGTCTACAACTACATGTCACTTTTATCATTTTCCTTGTCTTATCTGCATTCTATTAACATTATATATATGATTATCTCGTCATGCTAGAAGACTGATAATCTCTAGCTATTTTATGTTGTGAATGTCTTGCGAAGCTTTTCTTTTTCGACTGTTGATTTCCCCTCTTTCCATATTATTTCAAATCTAATTTGGTTAATGTTATTTCGCTTGCTCAGGAGACGATGAAACTTACTGGAGGGAGGGTCACATGCAATCAGTTCCACAACTAAGAATGACGAATTCTGCTTTCCCGTCTTCACATGTTGATTATGGCCGCTCAATGGTAATTGGATGATGTATGGTTTGATATTTTGAGTGTATGTCAAACAACCAAAATTTATGCTTTTGCAAAATAAAATAAAAAATGTTGTTCCATTCTGAGAGCAATCCTCATCAGCTACATAACCAACGCCTAAGGAGGGGAATACATCTGATCTAATGCTCATCATAAATTTTGTTTTAGGCTCTGATCCAGGAGGATCGGAAGAAGATATGAAGTTTTTCAAGTTTCTATTCGAACATAATTGTTTCTGCTGGGGTGTTATATTCGAATAGAATAAAATCTATTCGAATACATTTCTGCATGAGGTGTTTTATTAGAATAGATTTTATTCTATTCAAATACATTTATGGTATTTCTGCCTGAGGTGTTTTATTCGAATACATTTATTTTATTTGAACAAAAATTTGTTCTGTTCGAATAAAGGTGCGATTCAGCCTTTTTTCTTTTGGCGTTAGTTGTCTTTTTGAGGGGTGTCTTACCTCGAGATGGGTTATTTTAGTATTTTAAGTTCCCTAGTATATAAATGGGACTTAGTTTATTTCTTTTCTAAGTTAGATCTAGAGAGAAGTTCTAATGAAGAAGCTTAGGGTTTAGAGTGTATTCATTATAATTACTTGATTTATACAATTGAATCTCTTATTTTTCCCATCCAATTTGGCGTTCTTCGTACTTTTCTACTAACTAGAGCTTCTCAATCGTATTGTGGATTAGGCTCACATCTCATACCCGTATGCTGATCAGCAGAATATTGGCAGTTTGGGTATTTATGGACCACATGCTTTTGTAAGTATCATCAATTGTATATTGTTTTTTTACCTGTCTTAGGATTGTTTCCTCACAAGTTACTTCATTAAACCGATATTACATAATAGTTGGTGCTTATTGACCACATGCCTTTTTAAGTACTATCAAATGTGCATTGTTTTTTTAACTTTGTCTAAGGATTATTTCCTCACAAGTTACTTCATTAATAAGTTATTACGTAATAGTTGGAATATTTGGTCAGATTTTAATATTGTTCAAGACTTCAGAGTGTGAGAAGGATGTTTGCTTTCTTATGTACACTGTAACACCAGAGCTTGCAGTTTCGGCATTCTTTCTCATTGATTTTTAGAGCATCTTTATCAGTTATTTGTTCATTTTCAAGAATTTGCAAATTTCTGGTCTTTACAAATCTACAAAGGCGTTTTGATCTTCTTCTAAGTTGAATGTTTTTGCATATTTAATTCGATAATACATTATGTGAAATATGCCATTATAAAGCTGATTCATGACTTTAGGCATCTACAGTTTCTTTTTCTTTTCTTGTTTCCTTATTATTATGTATTTACTATATAAATTAATTTGATATAGGTGCATCCCCAAATGGTGGGATCGACAACACGAGTAATGTTGCCCCATGAGTTTGCAAAGGCTGAACCCATGTATGTCAATGCAAAACAGTACCATGCTATCCTCAGAAGGAGGCAGACCCGAGCTAAGCTTGAGGCTCAAAACAAACTTCTCAAAGATAGAAAAGTATGCACATCATTATTTCTTCCATTACCATATAAACTGTTTTTGATTCTATTTATTGCGAATTTATTTTTTCTTCATAGC
Source organism: Kingdonia uniflora (assembly GCA_014058105.1). Taxonomy (NCBI): domain Eukaryota; kingdom Viridiplantae; phylum Streptophyta; class Magnoliopsida; order Ranunculales; family Circaeasteraceae; genus Kingdonia; species Kingdonia uniflora. The sequence continues at coordinate 167,546 of JACGCM010001713.1, forward strand.
CATATCTTCACGAGTCTCGACATCTTCACGCTCTGAAAAGGGCCAGGGGATCTGGTGGGCGTTTTCTCAACAGAAAGATGAAAGAGAAATCAAAATCCACTGACAGTACTGATGACCGAAATGCGTCCGAAACTGAAGTGGTTCGAAATGGTGGAAACGTATTTGAATACAATGCGACTCTTGCAAAAACTGGCAACATGGCCTGTTCCACTCAGTCATGCTCTCATGCCACTAGTAACTCCAACACCGTCAATTTTTTTGGGCAGCAGAACTCCGGGGTGTCAAGTTATCCTACCCCTTCTCACATGGCGGAGGCTATACAAAATGGAGGAAGACGCATCGTGTGTAATGGGTCGCAGCGGCGCGTTTCTGTTATCCAGTAAGGTGGCCTGGCAAATCATTCTTGGCTTGTAATCTACTTCTACTTTTGCTCTTTTTGTGCATTTCGGCTGAAGGTTGATAAGAGAGAATAAAGACATGGAAGTGTAATAACACTTTGTTCTTTTAACAACTGCTTCCCGCTTTTCTTTTTGGATGGAAAAATTGAAACTTCACAACGTGGGATTTGATTCTATTGTTATTACTTATTATTATCACTTTTTCTCTACTTTGGTTACTAGATTTTACAGTTTTACTTTAGTTATACGCACCTTTTTTGAGAACTATTTCAGTCACTATTCCTTTTTGGTGCACGTACCCAATTGCTAGTCATCGTCTATCAATGTGGAATACTCAATCCAATTCATCCTTATAAACGGTTTTAAGCATGTCCACTCCATCAATGAATAGGTCACATTGATAATGTATTGTGTTAAGTTGTAATAGAGAACACGTAGCGGAAGCAATTTGAATCGAGAAAATAAAAGAGATTGCAAAGAAAAAATAATAAAGAGAAAATTTATTGATCTTGGTTGAATGCATCTCTCAACTATTACATGCTTATTTATAATAGAGCTAGAGGATTCTCATATTAGAAAGATCCTATTATTTAGACATAAGCTTAATCTAGAAACAAATAAAACATAGAGCTAGAGGATTCCCATATTAGAAGGATCCTCTTATTTAAACATAAGCTTAATCCAGAAACAAATAAAACTAGAAAAAAAATTAAACTTAATGAGATTAAAATCATCCAAGCCTTTGGGCTTAATCATTTAAAGGCCCTACATCATGCTCCTGTTGTGGAAAAGAACTCGCCCACGAGTTCTCAAAAGGAAGAGAATCATGCGTGTCACCATAATAAGGAGAAATGTCCGCCACATTGAATGTAGGCGAGATGTTATAACCTTTGGGTAAGGAAATGACGTATGCATTATCGCTAATCTTCTTAAGCACTTCACATGGCCCAATCTTTTTCATCTTCAATTTATTGTAAGTGCCAACCAGAAAACGTTCATTTTTCAAATAGGCCATGACAAGATCACCAACTTCAAAAGTTTGAACAGGCTGATGTACATCGGCCGAAGCTTTGTACTTGGCATTTGAAGCTTCAATATTTTTTGTAGCCATCTCATGAATTTCGGCAATTTGATCGGGGAAATCATTAGACAATGAATTCACACCCGAAACTTTAGGAAGATCTACAAGATCAAGGGGGTGCTTAGGAACCGTGGAATAAACAATCTGTAAAGGAGAAAAACTGGTAGTTCTACTCTTAGAAGCATTATAGGCGAACTCCGCATGAGGAATACAAAAATCCCATTGCCTTGGCTTTGCACCGGATAAAGCACGAAGTAAATTTCCCAAAGTGCGAATAACTACTTTCGTTTGACCATCGGTTTGCGGGTGAGCGGTGCTACTAAACTTTAAAGATGTATCCAAACGTCGCCAAAGAGTTTGCCAAAAATAGCTTAAAAATTTACTATCGCAATCGGAAGTAATAGATTGTGGAACACCATGAAGGCGAACAATTTCTTGGAAGAATAAATTTGTGATTTGGACCGCATCATGAGTTTTTTTGCAAGGGATGAAGTATGCCATCTTTGAGTAGTGATCGACTACCACAAAAATTGAATCAACTCCTCCTTGAGTCCGAGGGAGTCCCAATACAAAATCCCTAGAAATATTGGCCTAAGGTGATTCGGGAACCGAAAGAGGGGTGTAGAGGCTCGTATTTTGAGTACGACCTTTGGCTTGTTGGCATACAAAACATTTGTGAACAAAGTCCGCAACATCTTTCTTTAAAAAAGGCCAAAAATATTGTTCTTCTACCAAAACAATTGTTTTATCACGACCTAAATGTCCACCAAGACCTCCTCCATGTAGCTCTTTAATAACGTACTCTCGTAAAGAACCTTGGGGAATACAAAGACGAGTACCATGAAAAAGAAAACCATCATGAAGAAGAAAGTCGGTCGTACCTCCTTGATTATTGTTGCATTTTTCCCACATCTCCGAAAAATTCGCATCATCGACATAGAGTTCTTTAAGATAATAAAAAACAACGATAGATGTACGAACGGTAACAAGAAGGGATGCACATCGACTCCAGGCATTGAAAACTTTATTTTGTTTCCCCGGTTTGTACTTGATAGAAAAATTAAATTGTTGAATCTCAGCGATCCAACGAGCATGCATTCGATTAATATTGGTATTACTTTGGATGTACTTGAGGGCTTCATGATCGGTATATAATAGAAATTCCTTTTGAAGCAAATAATGTTTTCAATGCTTAAGAGCTTGTACAACCGAATAAAATTCCAACTCATAAGTAGACCAAGTACGGTGAGCTTCACATAACTTTTCACTATAATATGTAATTGGTCTTCCTTCTTGAGTTAAAACGACACCTATACCACGGGCGGAGGCATCACAATCTACTTGAAATAATTTTGTGAAATCGGGCATAATAAGAACCCGTGTCGAAGATAGTTTTTTTCTTTTAGTAAGGCGAAAATGTGTTCGGCTTCGGGACTCCAAGTAAGGCGAGATTGTTTTAAACAATCGGTAAGAGGGGCCGTTATAGTAGAGATTTTTTGCACAAAACGACGATAAAAGGATGCCAATCTATGAAAAGATCGAACATCAAAAATAGTTTTTGGAATAGGCCACTCACGAATAGCTTTGACTTTGTCTTCGTCAACATAAATACCATCGACGGAAATGACAAATCCCAAGAAAATAAGTTTAGCTTGCATAAATGTACACTTCTTGAGTTGAATTTGGAGAGAGGTACCTTGGAGTGCTTGAAATACTTGCCGAATATGGTGAAGGTGTTCCTTCTCATCTTTGCTATAAATGAGAATATCATTAAAATAAACGACAACAAACTTGCTCAAGAAAGGCTTTAAAACCTCATTCATAAGCCTCATAAACGTACTAGGAGCATTAAACAAACCAAATGGCATAACAAGCCATTCATATAATCCTTCTTTAGTTTTGAAAGCCGTTTTCCATTCATCTCCTAGACGGATTCAAATTTGGTGATAACCGCTTTTGAAATCAATTTTAGAGAAATTTTTTAAACTGGAGAGCATATCCAACATATCATCAAGGCGAGGAATCGGAAAACGATAACGAACCGTGATTTTGTTAATCGCTCGACTATCAACACACATGCGCCAAGAGCCATCTTTCTTTGGGACTAGGAGTGCCGGAACCGCACACGGGCTCATTGATGGGCGAATAAGGCCTTTAGAAAGTAGGTCTTGTACTTGCTCTTGTAAAATCACATGGTTTTTTGGTAGCATATGGTAATGCGGTAAGTTTGGCAAGCTTGTACCCGAAATAAGATCGATGTGATATTAAATATATCTCATATGAGGTAGAGAATCTGGAGACTCGGTAGGAAGAATGCTAGAAAATTTATGTAAAAGATCTTTAACTTCTTGAGGCATGTCATTAGGATTGGAGACATCACCTTTAGAAACAAGAGAAAAAATAGTTTCGGCCTCTTGAACATCTTTCTCCACATCATCGGAAAGCAATAAAAGCATTTTCGCAGTCGGAGGTGCTTTGGGCTTCACATTGGGCTTCATAAGAGTAAACATATACTTGAGAACATCTTTTGTAAATGTGTACGCATTGTTATATTTCTTGCTATCAACATATAAATCAAACAACCAAGGTCGTCCAAAAAGAATATGACAAACATCCATGTCAGCGGCATCGCACAAAATCTCCTCACTATATTTACCAATAGTAAAAGGAACCCGACATTGATGTGTAACTTTATAAACACAAGTATCCTTGATCCAATAAATAGGATAAGGATCCGGATGCAAACTAAGAGCTAAACCAAGCTTCGGAACCACCGATTTAGAAATAATATTTTCTCTCGAACCACTATCAATGATAAATTTGGCGAGTTTACCGTTAATCAAGCATTGGGAGCAAAATATATTGTTACGTTGGAACGTATCTCCTTGTTGTGTAAAGAGAAGTTTACGAAAAACACAACATCGTTCATCTTCTTCGTCGTATCTATCAAGAACTTCTTCAATAATATCCGATGACGACTCAAATAAAATTGGATCACAAAGAGCCAAAATGGATGGATGCTCATGAACCTCACCATCAACGACAACCTCCTCATCATGATGTGTTAATTTTACTCGAGGGTTTGCATTGTTTCGAGATGGTCAAATATTGGATACATGACCATGTTGGTTATAATGATATCAATAATTTTGTTTAGGGCGGGCATAAGGGTCGGTGGGGTGTTCAAGCAAAAGTTTAGGGTCAGAGGGTCGATTATTTTGGTATTGGTTAGGAGGGCGATTATGGGGTTGCGGGAAACGGATGTTTGTGGTAAAGTTATGGGTTTGGGGAGAATTGTTTAAGTTGGATGAAGGGGTATTTATAATGGATGTGTTGGGTGTAAAATAGTTTGTTTGAGGAGATGAGGATGATGAATATCCTCGGTATTGTGGTCGCCCATTATTAGAAAATCGTTTGGCTTTATCGAGAAATTGTTTCGCTCGTTGAGCTAACTCAATAGCGATATCCATAGAAGGAATATGCGACATCGACATCATGTCTTGAATCTCAAAACGTAAACCTCCAATGAAACGACTAAGTTGTTTGACCTCGCTCTCACTCATACCATTATACGCTGATAAACGGTAAAAATCTTAAAGATATTCGGCAACGGGGCAAATACCTTATTTTAAATTTCGAAGTTGGTCATAAAGAATTACTTTGTAGTTAGAAGGTAGAAAATGACCTCGTAGATATTTCTTCATTTGCGCTCAATCACGAATAAGTAATTTTTCTTCTTTACGACAAGCCTCGACAATACTATCCCACCAAGCGTTAGCATTACTCTTGAGCTTATATGCTACGAGCGAAGTTTTTTTTTCCTCCAGAATATGCATGTAATCAAAAAAATTCTCCACCGTAGAAAACCAATTGAGAAAATCTTTGACATGAAGATGGCCATTAAAGGTTAGAAGATCGACCTTCATCTTGTACTCAAATTGATGGGGTTGTGTTTGGTGAGGTGTAAAATATGGATCATGAATATATGAATCGAGAGGTCGCCCACGTACACCATCGACAAGAGCCATATCGTTCATTGATAATTCATAATCATGGTTTTTTTGTTGGGATTGGTAACCGGGTGGGTAGTTTTGGTGGTTATTGGCATTTTGTGAAGTGTGGTGGTGTTGTATAATTTCATGTTGGTGGTAACGGTTTGGGGAATATTTAAAAAAGATGGATTGGTGAGGGTTGCCTAGATCATTGTGGCCGTTTAGGGTTATATCAACATGGGTATTAGAAAACATTGGGTTTTTGGGTTGTAATGATGTGGAAACGGTATTAGGGTTTTGACGGTATTGGGTTGTTTTGGTGGGGGTTTCATGGGTGTTGGGGGTGAGTGTAAGGTCGGAATTTCGAGAAGTGAAGAGTGGGGTGTATATAGGTAAAGTTGTGGATGGTGAACATGGTATGGAAGCAACGGGGGTTGAGAAGGGTGATAGTTTACTTACTTGTATAATGAGGTTGTTGATGGTTGCGGCGAGTTGTTGAACTTGTCGATTGGAAGCTTCGATTTTATCCTCCAAACAATTAAGTTTTTCGGCGAACTCTTCCCTCGTCACAAGGTTTCCATGGTTTTTGTCTTGGGCATGGTCTTCATTTTCGTTGTTCACCATCTTGGCACAGGCCTACGACTGGCTCTGTTACCACTTAATAAAGAACACGTAGCGGAAGCGATTTGAATCGAGAAAATAAAAGAGATTGCAAAGAAAAAATAATAATTTTTTTTTTTATTGATCTTGGTTGAATTCATATCTCAACTATTACATGCTCTATTTATAATAGAGCTAGAGGATTCCCATATTAGAAGGATCCTATTGTTTAGACATAAGCTTAATCTAGAAACAAATAATACTAGAAAGAAAATTAAACCTAATGAGATTAAAATCATCCAAGCCTTTGGGCTTAATCATTTAAAGGTTCTGCATCAAGTTGTGTGTCACAACATATAGTATTAAACATTTGTAAAGTTCACAGGATGTTCAACAGAAGTACATGACCTTAATGTATACAATCAGGGTCTGGGTTTCCATTTACAATTTGAGTTGATGCTAAGAACATCTCCAACATAATTTGGATTTGGGTTGGGTTTGTCAACTCAAACCCAAACCCAAACCCAAACCCAAACTTTTGGCCTCTCACGGGTGTGGGTTGGCTTACGTGGTTGTGTCAGAACCCAACTGGGTTTGAGATCCTCAAACTCAAAAAAACAAGTTTGGCGTACTTTTGATTACCGTCGCGTTTAAATATTTTTTTATTGATGTGAGAGAGGTGATGAATAGTTGCGCGGACTAAAGATTACCGCCACAGACTAAATTAAAAAATAAAAATAAAATACAACTGACACCCACTGCTGGAAGGAGTAGAGTTTGAGTTGGGTTTTTTTTAGGCAATTGTCAGAGCCCAAACCCAAACCCAAACCTGCTGGAGATGCTCTAAATACAAGTACTCTCTAACTCTAAGGATTTTGTTTTGGATAGGTCATTCAAATTAGACTCTCCGTACTGCACTTAGTTCCTGCAGCAATGCCAGCAAGAGCAGTGGTGAAAAGTCACCAAACAGAAATGCTGCTAAGATAGATGTTGCTTGGCATATGACATCTCTAATTGGGTAAACATCTCTGCAGACTCTGATATGCCAATGACGACTTGTTTCAATGGAGCTACAACGAATTCATTTTTAAGAATATAATTGTGGTATCAACTGGTGTCCACTAGGCTTTAATCTGGTTGCGTGATCTTCCTTCACTTCCCCAGTATTTGATACCATAAATCCACTATATACAACATCTCCAGAGGCTCAGAGCAACTCAAACTGAACCAGTTTAAACCAGTAGCACATCTGCAGGATAACAAATATATAGCGATTTGGTTGAAGCATGTGACTTAATAGGAGCCCCCTTAGTGTCCAGCTCTTTGTAGACTTAGTACCGGCTTGGTTAAGCTGCCATTGCATAATCCATTGGCTACCACTTGATCACGTTACTTGGCACCATTGTCTCTCATTATTAGCCAGAAGATATTGATTATGTATCACTCGAATTTTTTTTTATGAAAACTGGAACTCCAGTATTCCAGTCTTCTAGTTTCTCATCCATGCTCGTCCAGTATTCTTTTATAATCATCCACATTGATTACATAACACTTCCGACACATCTCCGTAAAAACTTTTTTAACATACGACGCCTTCCCCTTCTCATACAACTTTTTAACAAACCAAAAAACTCTCAAGATTGATCGCAAATCCCTTCTTTATCATCTGATGAAACATGCTCATTGCCATCTCAATGCCATTCTCCTATCTGTACCCTTTGACCATAGAGCTAAAATAGAAATATCGGCTCTATAGTCACCCCGAAGCATGTGGACAACAAGCCTTCAACATCTCTCATCCTTTAAGAACATTCCCAAACCCAAACTTTTAGCCTCCCAGCAGTGCCAAAATGAGTGTGGGTTTGCCAAGCTAGACGTGTGAGAGCCCAACTGAGTTTGAGGAGCTCAAACTCAAAAAAGAAGAAGAGAGTTTGGCGGTGTTCTTTTTACCTTTTCCGGGCGGTAAAAAGAACACCACTTATCAATAAAGCTTGGCTCAGCTCTCCCTGACTACCTTTTTTTTTCCAAACCCAATTGCAGAGCATAGAGGAGAACCTCTACGCTATCCCCAAATAGCGAACTCCGGCATCAGCAGTAATAACTCTACACCGTCGACCCCATCCTCCTATAACCCACCTTCAACACCATTCTCTCAACACCCATCATCACAATTCACTCCATACCTCTACCACAACCAATCTCAATTCCAATCACAGACCCCACCTCTGTTTACCATGTCGCAAAGGGTTACCTTCGGAGGACAATATTAACAACCATTTACACTCTCTGAACCCCAACCTCAGGCGTTTAGCCTGTACTATCAACCATATCCGCTCACTCAACCTCAAGGTTTTTAACCTCCAAATTTCTTTCAGAACTACCTATTTCATGGTGAATCTACTTAACACAATCAAAGTGGCGCAAATGCACCAATACCTGTTGAAGCGGCGACACCAGAGAAAGATAAAGGAAAAGGAAGAAAGGAAAGAACACCCGCAAAACAAAGACAAAACATGCAAGTGTCGGAAGATGCTGAGTTTTTGGACGAGACGGAGATGCTGGACTGTATTGGACGGATGCAGACTTCAAGTGTCTCGCAAGGGCATGGGTAACAGCTTCTGTCCAGACCGTGGGCCGTACAAAGGATTTTACTTTTTATCAAAAGATCATCATTGCCTTTAACATAAACCCCGAGTGCCTCACACGACGATCATGTGGGTCGTCCAAAGCTCAGTGGCATCCTCTTAATGCACAATGTGTGGCGTACAAGGGGATAAATGCTCAAGTACAATTTCGGCTCGACAACGAAAAAATCAATGAAGATCGGGTACGTTCTAATTTTTTTTAACTCAATTTCGATTATTTCTCTTGGATATACACATTATTTATTTGTATTTGGTAATTTTATGAATTGTAGGAAAACAATGCACACAAGATCTATCAAGGCTTGAATGGCAGTAATGACTTCAAACACCGTAAAACGTATAAGATTTTGGTGCGAGAACCGTGATGGGCCAACCTAAATGATGATGGGTTGAACCATGCGGGGAATGTACCAAGAAATATAGCCAGGAGCACATCGCACAATTATTCTATGGGAAACTCGGTCGGATTAAACAATCTATCGGAGGACCCCAATAACCTACCTACACCTCATTCTGCTGGCCAAAATTCTGAATTAGATGGTTCGTTGTATGAGAGTGGAAGCAAACCCATTGGCCAAAAACTATTTAGAAAAAACTTTGCAGCACAAAAGGCCTTGGATGGTGTTGTTGCATCTGGTAGTGGTATCCAAACAATGCTAGATGAACTACGGTTGAAGAAGAGACAAAAGAAAGAAGAAGAGCAGAAGCAAATCAATAATGGCAAGCCAAAATGTATTTGGAACAAGGAAAGATCGCAAAAATTATGGATAAAGACCTAAGTAATCTTTCTAGACATTAATTACAATACTATCTACAAAGGCAAGCTGAGGTCATAGAACGTCTGGCCAAGAGGGGTGAACCAGGTACTTGAAGTGGTGATGAAATGTAATTTAATTTTGCTATATGTAGAAGTTTTCTTTTCAAGAATGTAGTTTACCTTCTATTAATATAATCGTTTGAATAATGTACTTTGCTATTGAAGAATGTAATCTTTTTTTCAAAATATTTATTTATGAGAATATTGTATTAAAACAAATACAAGATTAATGCAATATCAAAAACTTGTTCAATAAGCTTGTATGATAAGAAACATTAAATTACATCAAGAACACTTAGATAATAGAAGAAATGGAGTACTAGGTTTGAAGATTTCCCTTCACGACCCACAAATGCTCGATTAGATCATCCTTTAGATCAAAGTACAGTTCTCGACTTTGAATGTGGTTTATTTTCGATATAAATGATTCTATTATTCCGGGTTCGCGTACAATATTGAACTGTTCGCCTTCGATAATTGAGGGATCGGCCGGATCGTAGTCTAAGTATAATGGGAATGAATCTCATTCCTCTTCGACGATCATATTGTGCATTATCATGTACGCTTTCATGACATTGTTCCTCTTCAACCAGTTAACCGTATTTTTTACAATATTAAACCGTGATTGTAAAATCCCAAATTCCCATTCTACGTCTTTTCGGCAACTTTCTTGTTGTTGAGCAAAAAAAATTTATTTCGCTGTAATCGGATTGGATATGGTTTGGATAAGTGTTCCCCATTTGGGGCACATGCCATCTACTAGGTAATACCCCATATTATAAGCTTTTCCGACAATTGTATAATGGCAAGGGGACGATACCATCGGCTAGGTCGGTGAAAGGATCTGATTGTTGTAGGACATTGATATCATTGTTAGACCCTGGTAACCCAAAAAAAAACGTGCAAAAACTAAAGGTCGTGTGAAGCTGCATCAGGAATTAGTGTCGCATTGGGGTAATGACCAGTAAATTGGTCGTGGCAATATATGAGACAAATTTTCCATATCCAATACATGTAATCAAGGCTTCCTAGCATGTCAGGAAATCCCCGTGACTTTTTGATCGCTTTTAACCTTTCGACGTCGGCCGCGTTTGGTGCTCGAAGATATTCCTCGCCAATTTTTTTTATAACCGTAACACAAAATCTTTCCATACTTAACAAGGTTGTGCTTTCTCTTATTCGGATATACTCGTCAAAAAGATTTGCCACAACACCGTAGCTTAGGAAACCTAGCGCTGCAACTACCTTTTAGTACCGTGATAACCCCATAGTACCAGCGTTGCTGGGTTTTTGGGCAAAGTAATGATCATGTGCAACGACTACATCGAATATACGCATAAACATGTGCCTACTCATACGAAAATGTCGCCAAAATTTGTTCGGCTCATATGTGTACCCCAGCTTGAAGTAGTCCCGTATAATGTTGTAATGCCCCAATTTGTGATCTCGCTTCTTTTTCTTATCCTTGCGGCCATGACACTCCCACTGTAACTTGAGTTGAGAGATGGGTGTTGACGGTGAAGGGGAACAAGTTTCTTGAGAAAAGAGAAGTGTAAAAGGATAAGGGGGAAGAAGAAGTGGCTGTTGGAAATCAGTGGAGGTGGCGGTAAAAAGAATACCATCCGGTGTTATTTTTACCACCGCCTCCATTGATTTCCAACAACGGCTAGTTCCTCTTGTAGATCCTTCACAATGGCTAGTTTTGGCATCACAATGGCTACCTTTTGCTTTATATATTTGTTGGCCACAGATGCTCTAACAGCAGGTCCTTTACTTGAACTCAATAATATCAATTTTTTTAGCTCTGACACAGGATTCTTTGGTGGTATTTTGCTAGAATGAAGATTGCGCCCTGACCGCGTCTTGGCAGTATTTTGTTGATAATCTACCTCTCCGACAACTTAGCTTCAATCAGTTATGGAATGAAGTTCATACCCAATTTAAGGAGCACACAGAACTTCAATACCCTCCTGGATATTTTTACAATAGGTAGAATGTGCTTAAGGTTAAATGTGACGAGTTCCATGGGATACTGAAGAGTATTGATAGACATATCCGAGGTATTCCACTAGCCTATATTTTCTACGAAGTCTGAGATGAATAGTATGAGAATTACAACCAGTCATTCCCGTTCGAGACTCTATACAATATTTTTTACCAAAACTATGTCCCGCCTGATCCTTCTGCAAATTATCGGCTAGAAAACTATGAACGGGATCCGCTCCCCCTTATTGAATGGTTCGAGTTTAATCCTTACATCGGCCGTGAACGATGAATTAAGTTTAATTGCATCTGTTTTGAGTTTCATTTCGTACGTAGAACTACTATTTTAATAATTGTAATTACATTTTTATTTAAATTCAAGACTCAAAATAAATTGATTAATATTGATTTATATAAAGAAATGGGACACCAGATCGTACAAGTACTTATATAGAGAAACAAAATTTTACAATAGAAATTGTTCAACACTGATGTTTACAATAAAAGATTATGCCTACAAAAATATGAAAACACCTATATCTACTGAGACGGGTCAACATATAATACTCGTAGTTTCCATTTGGGGCTTGAAGCGACATCCTCTTATAGGATAAGAACGATGTAGTACGTACGTCATTTAAATGTAACAACGCAGATTCCGCCCAAGGTTGCCATTGATTGACTAAATAATCCAGTGGTTAATGAAGTATTTGCCTAGAGTAAATAAATTCGCTGTCTGGTCATTTGTTTTCTTCCTATTCCCTTTCTCCCATGCTTTGAGATGCGAATAGAACGTGAACTTAAGCGCTTCCTTGAAAATACGCTGACCAACCCCACAATACTCGTAGAACCAATACTGTATTTCAGAACAACATAAAAAATAATTAGAAATTCTATTTAAGAAGTCTATTGAAAGATATTTGATTTGTAGCTTGTAAGGAAAAAGTATTAGTGTACCTTAAGAAGTTGGGAAAATTTAGTGATGACACCCTTGGTCGTAACTGTGGTATCCAAACCATAGTACAGGGAAGCAATAATAGCATAACCTTAGTTATATTCAGCAGCTTCGTTCAAATCAGCCACGGTCGCGAGATATCCAAGCGGGACGGTGTCGTTGGCCATTTGAAACCATAAATGTTCCATCATGAAATGATAAGAGCATGAAAAATGGTAATATCATCCTCCCGATCATCTGTGATGGTCAAGTACACCCTCAAATATGAAATACTGGCGTTCCCACTCTTTGTATTAGAATTTTCGATGCGGGGGAACAATTGCCTCGCGTTGGATAAAATACTCCAGCTGTCGTCATATGGCACCTGTGTAGGATATCTACCAATTGCCAATGATGCCAGCATATGGAAATCCATTGAAGTAATCCTTATCACCGCACATGGGAATAGAAAAGTGTACGTTGTTGGCCACCAACACTCTATTAACGTATGAATTAACCAATTATCATAATTACCCAGGCGTATATCCATAAAGTTCCCAAATATCTTCACCACGGGATCCCTTATTGTCAAAATTGTAGAAATATCCTTCCAAACTTTGATCACCGTAGTGAATGTGTCATGCAGAGGCATTGAATCCCGATTCTGTTCATTGGAGCATTTTGTCAAACACTTGATTAACGAAAATAACAAAATCACAATGTAAACAAAACTTACCATGAGTTCCTTGCCAGTATAATATATATGAGTAACGCCGTCTGGGAGGCCGATAATAAACCTGGTTGGGTAGTTTTCTTGGGATGGGTGTGGAATGCCTTGGGTTTGCTGTACATCTTTAAATTCTATACTTTTTTTTTCCTTCGGACCTCAACCGAGTTACAGCTCGTTATTGATCTTTGGTCCCTCAAAACCCTGGTAATGTACTAGGGTGTGGGTCTCCCTCTGGCACCTCCATTTGATTTTGAGAGAGATTAGATTTTTTTTCAAAGAATACCTTCGAATTGAGAGTGATGAGGAAGTAAAATGATAATGACTCGAGTTTGAGGGAATAAAATGTTAACAGTTGCAGCGGCGGTGTTCATTTTACCGCACGGTGTTTTGATTTAGTTTAAAATATTATAATAAAAAAAACACGTCACAAACCTAAAATCACTGTTGGGAGAGGCTGGGTGTGGGTTGGGTTTTATGTGGGCCCCCTGTCAGAGCCTACACCCAAACTTGCACTTTCTGTTGGAGTTGCTCTAATACTGCACAAACTTCAAATCAATGAACTGTAAGATGTGAAGTTAGGGAACAACCCATTTCTGACATTTGTTTCAAAACATAAATTAATCTATCAAGCTCCCCAAAATCACATAGTATACCAAAAAGAGCATTGAAGCTGGAAATACTACATAATTCAAATCCCTCACCCTCATTTCACCTAGAAGGGCCATAGCTCGCTTGGTCTCCCCATTTCGCATAACTCATTGACAACTACCCCATATGCCTTCGAATAAGGATTTATGCCAAGGTACCCATTTCCTTGAGATGTTTAATAGCATCTTTAGATCTCCCCGCAATGCCGAAGCCCTTTAATTGAGACGTATGAGTTGCAATATTGTCCTTCAACCCCTTAAATCTCATATCCATCATTGTTCTCATCGTTGATTCAATATTCCCACTTAAACAATAACCATTAATCAAAGAATTGTAAGTCACCACATTAGGTTCACACTTCCACTCCACCATTTCCTCCATGCATTTCTCCGCCAGTCCCAGTTCACCCCTTTCACAATACCCATCGATTAACGTTGTGAATGCCACTATATTCGGCATAAAATTCTTGCTCGATGTCATTCGAGCAAAAACATCTCCGCTTTCTCCACAAATCCCTTTCTACATAACCCAGCCGCAATAGTATTATTATAGAAATAAATTAGAAAGAGAAAAATATTATTATTAAATTAATTATTTAGGTTACATCATACTTCTTTTCTATATATAGGGAAAAAGATATTAAACTACTTCTACGAATAACCAATGTGGGACTAAAAAAACATAAAATAGCCTTGTTAATACTCCCCCTCAAACAGGAGCATGAAAATCACACATGCCCAGCTTGGACAAAACATTTAATAATAATCTACTACTAACAACCTTCGTAAGAAAATCTGCAAGCTGTTGCAAAGTAGAAACATAGAGAGTCTGAATCTGTCCAGATTAAAGCTTCTCATGCAGAAAGTGCCGATCAACCTCAATGTGTCTAGTACGATCATGCTGTACCGGATTAGCCAAAATGCTAATAGCATATTTGTTGCCACAATAGAGCGTCATAGGAAGAGAGACCGATATATGAAGCTCTTGTAGAAGATGCTTAAGTCATATTAACTTACAAACACCTTGAGTCATGGCCATATACTCTGCTTCTGTATTAAACCTGGAAACAACATCTTGTATCTTACTCTGCCATGTAACCAAATTACCACCAATAGTGGTACAATACCAAGAAGTAGAATGACGATCGGATAATGAACCTGCATAGTTAACATCAGTCCATGCCTCGACTCGAGAATGGCCATGATCTCAAAATAAGATGCCATGACCTGGATACCCCTTGAGATACCAAAGAACATGAATAGCAACAAGGAGATAGGGAGGATGTGGCTTGTGCATAAACTGACTAATAATTCTAACCGCATATGCAATATCAGGATGGGTAATAGAAAGATAGAGGAGCTTCCCAAGAAGCCGCTGGTACTACCCAATGTCCCCCAATAACTCCTCAAAGTCGGCTAGGCGATGATTCTAGAGGTGTATCAGTAGGACGACATACAAGCTATCCTGAAGCAGGGAGAATATCAAGAATGTACTTTTTCTGAGAGATAAAAATACTGGAACTAGAACGAGCAACTTCAATCCCAAGGACATGAAGCAAGGAACCAAGATCCTTCACATGAAAACAGGTATAAAGATAAGATTTTAGGTCACTAATACCCTGAATATCATCTCCTATAATAATAATATCGTCAACAAAGACAAGCAATGCAATAATCTTCCTACCAGAATATTGAAGAAACAAAGTACGATCAACACTACTCAGAACATAACCAAAGTTAATCATAGCAGTACCAAATGTATCAGCCCAAGTACGAGGAGACTACTTAAGCCCATAAATAGACTTTCTTAACTTACATACCAAGCCGAAAGCAAAAACGGAACAAAAACTTGGAGGTAGAGACATATAGACCTCTTCGTACAATATTCCATTCAGAAAGACATTCTTCACATCCATCTGGAAAATGGGCCAAGATTTCGACACAGTAATAGAGATGATAACTCGAATAGTATTAATCTTGGCCACGGGAACAAACGTCTCCTGATAATCAACACCATATATATGTGCATACCCTTCGGCAACTAACCGAGCCTTATACCTACTTACCATTCCATCTGAATTTTCTTTAACCGTAAACACCCATTTGCATCAGACTGATGTACATCCAGGCATTGTTGATCTCTAATGCATGTAATTCTTCCGACATTATAGGCTTCCAATAAGGTTTGGCTAACCCATCTGCCATTGCATGTGGTATATCAACCAAAGAGAGAGAAGCTATAAAAGCTTTATAAGTATGAGAAAAAAGACGATCTGAAGTATAATTATTGATAACATAAACCGATGTATTTGAATATCTTCCAGGCTTCCCTGCATTACATTTATCTTTTCGAATAACAATCGGTTTATCATCATTACTATGTGAAACATGTGAATCATCATCAGCAGTAACTGGTAAAGAAGCGGTAGGAGAAGGCTCAATACCTGATAAAGGGATATCGATGACAGGTGGCAGACCTAAAACTACAGAGGATGCTTAGAAGTTTAGTGTAGGAGGTTGGCATCCTAGATGTCGTCGAGTATAAACCTATAAAGGATGTGAAACTAAAGGTGAAACTATGGTGGGATTGGAGACTCATACGGAACACTCAACGAAAGTGGATCTGAAGGAGAAGAAGATAAATCTTCTAAAGGAAGAGGACAAACTGGAAAAAACTCCCCCTGAGAGAGAATACCGTCTATAAAGAATAAAGTGTGTTTAAAGAAAGTAACGTCCATTGAGGTGAAATGACGATGAGATGAAGGATGGAAGCACCTGTAACCCTTATAAGCATGAAAGTAACCCATGAATTCACATTTTAAGGCATGAGAATCCATTTTAGAGGCTGATCCAGTGACTTGGACGAAACATACACACCCAAAAACACAAGGTGGAATCTGAAAAGCAATATGATCAAGATAAAGAACAGAATACGGGGTAAAAAAATCAAGAACTCAAAACGAAGATCGGTTGATAAGAAACACCGTTGTAAGAATAACGTCAGACCAAAAATACAAGGGGACATTCATGCCAATAGACATAGCATGAACAAGATCAAGAATATGACGATTTTTCCTTTGCAATTTACCATTTTGCTACGAAGTTTTTGTACTAGAGTTTTAATGCTCATTTCCATTAACATTACAGAATTTGCGAAGATCTTGGGACATAAATTCTCCACCCTGATCGGAACAAAAAACTTTAATTGTTTTCCCAAAATAAGTGCGAACTATTGCGGTGAATGTTTGGAAAATAGATGAGACCTCATCTTTGGATTTCATCAAATAAACTGAAGTACATATCAAAAAATCGTCAATAGATAACACAAAATAATAAAATCCTAAACTAGAGGTAACGGGGGCAGATCCCCAAACATCTGAATGCACAATATCAAAACAAGAAGAATTTTTATTAATACTCAACGGATAGGTGCTACAATGATGTTTTGCCAGTTCACACATTTTGCAAGAAAAATCAGACATTAATACTTTAGAAAAGAAAGGCAAAAATAAATAACGTAGATACGTAAAGGAAATATGACCTAAGTAGTAATGCCAACATAGTACCCACTTTATATTTTCATGTCATGGCCCCACTCTACGATTACCGATATTGTCCCCATTTTACCACTGCGGATCTCCTGCAGTGTGGGATTTTTCTTCCTAAGACAAGGCCTTGGTGACATGTAGAGTGAAATCTTAACTTAAGGACCATACACCTGGCATGATCTTAAGCGTAATGAACAACTATGTGAAGTTTGTGAAGGAACTGACGATGGTGCAGGATTAGCGTAACGAACAGCCATAGCAGAAGTCTCTGAAGGGATCCCAGAGATAGAAGGCATAGGTGACCAACGAATCTGATCGGAGAGACAATATGCGTGTGCCTCTTCAAGAATTGAAAAAGGAGTCATGTCTCGTGTATACTCAAAGTCGGGATTAAGCCCTGCAAGAAACTAAAATACCCGATTTTTCTCCATAATCTTTGCATAAATCTCTGCTGCCATAGGTAGAATAAGAATATTTTTACTTGGTGCTCTAGCTGGTCACTTAATGAAGCTATCATAATGAGATAATTCTTCCCATCTCGATCAAAGTCTTGTATAATACATCTTTAAAGTCTTAGTACCCTGTTTAAAATTCCCAATCTCATTGGAAAGTTGAAAGATCCTCGCATTATTCTCTCGCTGGGAATATACCTTTCGAAGTAATTCCTAAATCAGATGCAGATTGTTTGTGAATATGTACCCAATGGAGATTGTTCGCTGCATAGAATTAATCAATCAATTTTTTACCATCGAATCATCCAAGAGAACCACTTTGTATACTTCGGATCAGATTCTACAAAATCTTTTTTCGTGCCAAGAAGAAACCTTATCTTTCCACGGCCACCAACAAACAATTTCACGGACTGTGCCCATCCAGCATAATTTTAGCCATCTAATAGCTGTGTGGAATTCTTCAAATTTGGATTATCATGAACAAAGTTGAAGGACTGGACATTTCACTCGTTCCAATCGAAGAAGCAGTCAAACTCAAACTCGACTTGTCACCGATAGCCATCATTATCGATTACCTCAAATAAATCAAACGGATCTGAGATTCAGTAAGGGTTATAGGTTATGACCATAACAACATTACCAGAGAGACAGTTATAATTGTCGTTCTTCAAAAATAGATGAGAGAGATAGAGCGGCGGCGTGAATCAGGCCAGCCAGAACAAAAATTACTTCCAACGAACTCACCATTGAGTTCTCTCAGCGAGGGTCTAGAATGAGGGTAACTCGCTTCGATACCATGTAGAAATAGATTTGAGAGAGAAAATTATTATTATTGAATTAATTATTTAGGTTACTGTAATGGCCTAATTTTGTAGTAGCTCGAAATTAGCTCTTACACCAAATGTACCTCTGACAATAATTAATATAACTTAATATAGAAATGACATAGGTGATTAGCATGAAACCTTTAAATAGGCAAAAACTACGACCTCGGCTTGAGGATTTTGTAACGGTAAATTTTATTGTTTGAGGCTGATGCTTTGATTACAAGTTTTGTGATATCTTGAGCTAAAAAAACTTGGTCTTTAAGTGTAAAATTATTGGCTCTCTCTCCTCTTTCTTTTCTGTATCTTATTCCTTTTATAGACCTCTTCCTCAACTCATTTTTGTGTATTAGCACGTCCTCCTAAAATGGAGGAAAGAGTAGAGGTCTTTCTTGTAACTACTTTATAGACCTTTTCCTCAGCTCTTTCTCCAGATGTTAATGTTGATATGGTGCATATTTTGTATATTTTACATGAGCCTGGTATTGCAATAGTTTTTTATTACTGTAACTCGAGGGACCGGTCCCTATAATCGCCCTCTTTCAACTAAAGGTACGGGTGGCTTGAGTTAAGAAGTTTGAATCGAGCTTGTTGCTAAAAGTTAAACTGGTCTGTCTGTTTGAATGTATCTTTAGGATCTGTCACTGACTTTAAATGTGACCTGTGGAATTGTAAAGTAATGCAATAAGCAAAAAAAGAAATAGCATGTTTTAATGTTGACCTATAATATATCGGTCGAATGGGATAAATTAATTGATTTGTTTGTAATGTGATGATCGAATTGGATAAACCAATTGTTAACCTATAATCTGTTGGCCAAATTGGATGAACTAATTGTAGACCTATAATCAGTTGGTCGAATTGGATTAACCAATTGTAGAACTGTAATCTATTAGACGAATTGGGCGAACTAATTGTAGACCTATAATTTTGCAGATGGGTTGGTCGAATTGGATGAACCAATTGTAGACCTGTAATCTGTTGATCGAATTGGACGAACCAATTGTGGATCTATAATTTAGTAGATGGGTTGGTCAAATTGGATGAACCAATTATAGACCTGTAATTTATTGGTTAAATTGGATGAACCAATTGTGGACCTGTAATTTAGTAGATGAGTTGGTCGAATTGGATGAACCAATTGTAGACCTATAATCTGTTGGTCGAATTGAACGAACCAATTGTGGACCTATAATTTAGTTGATGGGTTGGTTGAATTGGATGAACCAATTGCAGACCTGTAATATGTTGGTTGAATTGGATGAATCAATTGTAGACCTATAATTTAGTAGATGGGTTTGGAGCTTAGTTGAAAGTAGAGAATCTGAAGCTAAAGTCGAATATAGAGCTTAAAGCGAGCTGAAGTTTGAAGTTAAAGTTGTGATGAAGCTGAAAGCGAGCTAAAGTTGAAAGCGAGCAGAAGTCTGAGGTTGAGCTAAAGCTGAAAGCGAGCTGAAGTTTAAAGTTGAGCTAAAGTCTGAGGTTGAGCTGAAGCTAAATGCGAGCTATAGTTTGAGGTTAAGCTTAAGCTGAAGTCTGAAAGTGAGCAGAAGTCTGAGGTTGAGCTGAACCTGAAAGCGGGCTGAAGTTGAAGGCGAGCTGAAGTTTGAGATTAAGCATTAAATCTGAAGTTGTTTCCAATCGTGTTCCTCCTCTTTATTACCCCAGAATTGATTGTACATATCAAAGTGCCATCAATGCTGGTGCGATTGTAGGTTAGTTGCTTAGAAGTCACCATAATTAAAAGTTGATTATTGAGTAACTTTCTGCCTTAGGATTTTGTGGAAATGTCTTTTTTCCCACAAACAACACCAAATGTAAGGGCCTAATTTTGCAGCTCGAAGTAGCTTGAAATAAATCTTACAGCAAATGTACATGTGATAATTATTAGTATAACTTAATATAGAAATGACACAAGTGATTAGCGTAAAAATATTTGAATAGGTAAAAATCATGACCTCGGCTTGATGATTTAGTAACTGTAACTCTTTCCTCCATTCGACAAAATTAGGCCACGTAGTTTTTAACTTCGTGGTGGTGGGTTTGATTCCCACTGACGGCACCAAATGTAATGGTCTAATTTCGTAGTAGCTTGAAATTTGCTCTTACACCAAATGTACCTATGACAAGAATTAAAATAACTTAATATAGAAATAACTCAGGTTATTAGCGTGGAAATGTTTGAATATGTAAAAACCATGACCTCGGCTTGAGGATTTAGTAACTGTAACTTTTATTACTTGAGGCTGATGTTTTGATTACAAGTTTTGTGATCTGTTGAGCTATAAAACTTGGTCTTCAAGTGTAAAATTCTTGGTCTTCTCTCATTTTTCTTTTATGTATCTTATTCCTTTTATAGACCTCTTCCTCAGCTTATTTTCGTGTGTTAGCACCTCCTCCTAGAATGGAGGACAGATTGGAGGTATTTCCTATAACTACTTTATAGACCTCTTCCTCAGCTTTTTTTCCTATAATAGAGGAAAGAGTGAAGGTCTTTCCTCTAACAGCTTTATAGACCTCTTCCTTAGCTCTTTTTTTAGGTGTTAATGTTGATATGGTGCATGTTAAGTATATTTTGCGTGAGTCTGGCATCGTAGTAGTTCGTTGTTACTATAACTCGAGGGACAAGTCCCTACAATTACATCATACTCTTTATATATAGGAGAAAGATATTAAACTACTTATATAAATAACCAATGTGGGACTGAAAGAACTTCAAATAGGTTTGTAAATAATTATACGTAATCAATTTGGCTAACACACACAAAACTTCCCATTGAACATGTTCATTACATCATCAATCAAACCAACTTTGCAAAATCCCCTAATCATTACTGTCAAAGTCGATACATCCGGTTTTACCACACCCCTTTTTATTACCTCACCAAAGAAACCCCTAGTTAAATTTATCTGGTTCGCACTAGCCAACACCCCTAAAACCGCATTATACGAATGCAAACAGCGCCCGAACTCACCCCTTTTTGGGTGATTTAACCAACTTATCGCTCCCCTGACATCCTCCTTATCTCCATAAGCCTTAATGAGCTTAGCAAATATGAAATCAGACATATTTCTCGAAGACTCAAGTAGGGTTACAGCGGTATCAAACAAACTATGAGAGATTACAAGATCAACCATGACAGAGTAACAATGTTGATTGTGGGTGTAATTATTAGGGATAGGGTTTGATGCCCAGCAAAAGAAGAAGAGGGCATTGTGAGGATTGGTTTGGGATTTGATAACATGGATTACTAAATTAGGGTTTAAGTGTTGGGAGAAATGCAGGAGATAGGAAATGGGATTTGGGGAATTAGGGTTTAGGGTGTTTAGGGTTTGGAGGATTGATGTGATTGTGTTTAGGAGAGTATTTGTTGCGGTGAGTTAGGGTTTATGGGTTTGAGTTTAGCTGGCATTGCCATTGTTGTTCTTCCCTCTGCAGTCTGTACTGTTTGAGTGAGAACATGTTATTTTCGTGGTCATTTAATTATAAATCAAAGAAAAAATTTGTTGTTGTTCTTGGTTTAGTGGAAGCAACATCAGAAGGGAGTTGTTTATAAGTAAACAACGTGATCAAGTTAGTATTGGCGGGACCAGTGAGGTGACGATTTAGGAGGTACTATGGTACCGTGGTAGTTGCAGCGGGAGAATTCACGGTGGGCTGGGAGGAGAGAAAGGGAAGGGAAGGGAAGGAGAAATAGAAGAAGAATAAGACAAATGAAGAAGAAACGTGGGGGAGGAAGAGAGGCAGGAAGAGTTAGTGCATCTACGAGATAATAAACCGCCCTCTGAGTATCTCTTAAAATGCCTCACTACCTTTAATTTCAACCAAGGATATTCGTCCTCCAACAGTGCCTCACTGACTTGGATTTTGCCCTGAAAATCTAAGGAATGTTGCAATTGCGCGCCTAAGTGTTGGGCGCCTATTCTAGTTTAAAACAGGCACCTAAGACTTAGGCACATAAGTTTTTTTTTTTTAATTACGCGCCCAACTCTTAGGCGCATGTTCCACTGAGTAAATTCGCTGGTTCTTCTAAAACTAAGTCATTTCCCTCTCTTCACCTCTTAAATAAAAACCACCTCCAATTGCACCACAACTCATCTTCTTCACTCAAATTGTTGAAGCTTCATCTATCAAGGTAAGCTTATGTTTAATTTTACCATATCCCCTTTAATTTTTTAGATTACAATATTCTGGGTTTTAAGTTTTTCTTGATTATTAATTTATATTAATATTAATAGATAAGTTCTGCGAATACTACGCAAGATAAAAATTCTATTATCGAGAGTAGTTTGAATCAGCAACAACAACAACAACAATAAATCCCACCTAATTGGTTATAATTTACTCATTCCCCTCAACCTCAATCATCTCAATCACAACCCTTTCAACCATTTTACTCGTCGAACAATTGGGTACAACCCTCTCAACCGTTTATAGTACCCAATAATTGGGGACAACCCTCTCAATTTGCCTTTCCCACTCAATTCCAACATCCTTCTCCATTCGCCAATTCCTCACAATCTCAATGATCTCAATCACAAGCTTCTTAATCGGTTAACTTATCTTAATCTGAAGACGTCAGGGTTGTTGATGAACTAAAAGCCAAAGGCAAATATTGCTTGACTAAGAAAAATACCAGTGGAGGGGCAGAGTCTCAGGTTTTGAAATGGACGAGCATTCAAAGCAAAAATCTTGCAAAAGCTTGGATTCATGTCTCGAAGGATAGAATCAAAAGCAACAACCAATAACTTGATATTTTTTGGGACTCAGTTTTAGATGCATTTCATAAATTCTGTGAACAGGATGGTGAACGGGTTGAGCGTACAGTATCATCTTTGAAAAATCATTGGTCGGATATGAATCGTGTTTGCAAAATTTATGGTACTTGTTTGAAAAATGTGATGCAAAGCCCCATAAGCGGTATGCAACAAGGAAATTTGGTAAGTAATTTAATATTCGTTATTACTAATAAATTATAAACTCTTTTTACCAAATCCATGTATTTTTTTATTATCTTAATTTATTTTATAGGACGATGTCGCCAGAATGATTTATGAAGCACGTGGTAAAGAAAAATGAGCGTATAAAGAAGCTTATGAAGTTTTAAGTAGTCATCAATGTTAAAAAATCTTGCAAGACCAACACCTAGATACTTTAGCTCGTAATGTGCGAATGAAGCAAACTTCAAGTTCTTGCCCGAAAAAGTCTACTCCCGCAACACCTGACATACCCGTTAGCTCGAACAACGACTCTCCAGTACTTGTCACGGATGTGGAGACGGAATGTCCCGGTGATATTAAATGTACTAAACTAAAAGAAAAAAATGAAAAAGACAAAATCTTCTCATTGAATGCCAAAATATACTTATTAGTCGCTTTGACTGAATGGAGAAGAAGAAAGAAGAGTATATTGCAGAGATAGATAAGAAGAAAGAAGAGTATATATCTGAGAGAGATAAGAAGAAGAAAGAGTGAGAAGCTCGTATTATGGAGTTAAAGAAAGACAACAGCCGTGGTGAATTTAGAAGCTCAATTTGAAGCCCAAAACGATCAAAAGGTGATGGCAATGGACATATCTACTTTGAACGACACTCAAAGAGTTTATTAGGAGGCACAACATAATGCAGTTATGGCGAGAATGTTTAAAACTAATAATAATAACGCCTAAGATGGTTTAGCTGAAGAATCTTATTTTAGAAGTTTGGCATATTTTGGTAATTTTTGTTTAAAAAGTTTGGTATATTTTATATAATAGAATCTTGTTGTGAAAGTTTTGTTTTTTTAATTAATTTATATTTAAATTTATATTGAAATTGAAATAAATTTCTTAAATAAATTTCATAAAAGTGTTTAATTGAAATTACATAAAATTAAAATAAAATTGCGTTTACATTAATATTACATATAATTATTTCCCTGATGCTTCCATAAATGCTTAATGAGATCATTTCGAAGTGTCATATACTTATCCGAATTTGTCATCCTATCGTACTTTGCAATGTATCCTTGTAAAGTGACTTCTTCTCGATTTAAGTCAATTGGGTTAGGCTCTAGGACAAAATGCTTGGTCAGTAAGCTTACTCCATACCTATTGCATTCTTCTTCGACGATCATGTTATGCATAATTATACACATTTTTATTATTTTATCGAGGTTTTTAGGTAACCAACTTCCTGCCGTACCTTTTACAATTACAAATCAAGATTGAAGGATATTGAAAGCTCATTCTATATCTTTTCAATATTCCTCTTGTTACATGGTAAAATATTTCTCTGCATTACCTCGGGGAAATCGTAAGGTTTGAACAAGCGTTTCCCATTTTGGATATATACCATCCGCCAAGTAGTATCCCATATCGTATCATTTTCCATCGACTTCAAAGTTGCAAGGTGGAGAACGACCAAGACAAAGATCTCAAAAAAGATGTGATTGATCAAGAACATTTACGTCGTTGTTAGAACCAGGCATTCTAAAAAAAGCTTGCCATATCCATAAATCATGAGATTCTACCGCTTCCAAAATAATTATTGATGTTTTCTTATGCCCCATGTATTGACCCGCCCAAGACGTGGGGCAATTTTTTGACTCCCAATGCATGCAATCCAAACTACCTAGCATGCCGGGAAATTCACGCTTCTCGACAAGGTACAACAATTGTTATATATTGTTCGGAGTGGGAGATCTCAAATACTCCGTATCGAATTGCCTGATCATCGTATTATAAAATCTCGTAAGGGTCTCAATTGTTGTGCTCTCTGCATTCTGAGCATATTCATCACAGCTATCCGCCGACACTCATAATGCAAACATATGGAATATCGCTGTAAGTTTTTGATGAAGCGATTAACCCAAAACATTTGCACAATTTCGCTTCTGAGCAAAAAACTTTTCATAAGCAACAACCGCATTCAAAATACAATCGAAAAGACCTTGGCTCATACAGAATATTCAACGAAAATGTTCACTTCCATAAATATTTTTATCAAGGAAGTAGTCATGCATGAGTAGCTTATGATAGAATAGATATGAGCGATTTATGGTTTTATGCCCGACAACCAAACCAACATGACTTCCTAAAGATTCCGTTTCTTGTAATTCATCAATTTCGGCTTGATTGCTCAATAATTCCATTTTAATCGCATCAATAACGTCGTCATCACTATAATCGGTTGAAGATTCATCGATATCCTTTTCCTCTTCTTCCTCTGATGAAGATTTGATCAAAGCATCAAGAACCGCCTTGAAATTTATCAGATAATTGAAAGTAGAGTGGAATATTGGAATAGCTTATAAGATAGTATGGGCCTCATAATAGGTCTATATATTCCCTTCACAAAATATAGTCGTTAGACACAAAATATAGCCGTTAGGAACAAAATATAGCCGTTTGAAAAAAAATTACTCAGCATAACAGGCGCCTAAGACTTGGGCGCCTGATTGAATTTTTTCAATCAGGTGCCTATGTCTTAGGCACCTGTTGCGCTGAGTTTTTTTGTGTGGTTAAACTACTTGAAAAAAATACCAAATCATAAGCAATTAAAAGTTTGAATCACAACAATTATACAAAACCTTATGCAATGAAAAGTGAGAATCGAAATCATTATACCAAACATCAAAAGTGAGAATCAAAAGCTTAGGCAATGAAAATATTAAACCATTAATACCACTCAAAATTGAGAATCACAAACAACTACATAAAAGCTAATGTCATTCACTGAAGTGAGAATCAAAACATGAAATAACTTAAAATATGTTCTTTCATTGATTTAGACTTAACATGAAACAATTAATATCATTTACTCAAAAAATTCCCGTGTACGTCTTGATCGTCGAAGAGGAGCGACCCCACCTTTAGATGTCCATCCCCGTGAACGCCTCCCTTGTGAACCCCTCCCCCATGAAGTCCCCGCTTGAGAAGATCCCACTTCACCTTCGTCACCTTCCCAATCGACTACAATCCCTTGAAACATACAAAATGGAAATTTTAATATTAATTAAAACTACAAATATTAATTACACGGGAAATATATCATAAGATGTTTAAACAACTTACTTTTCCATCTAAATAGTCATTTAATTGGGAAAGACGGCCCTCTGCACGTCTCAATTCCGCCGTCAAATGTGTAATGCGACCCTCGTCATGAAGGTGTCGAGCCTCCAAATCTAATGTCATATAAAGTGTAAGCTTCAGCATACCCTCAGTCATAGCAAAAAAATCATATTATGTTGGCACGTCTAAAGTAGAGGTCGTAGCAATAGAGGGAATGGTATGCCACGCGGTCCCATATGACGATCTAAACTCTATAATCCATCCAGGGTAATCACCAAGTTGTGGGGGAAGGATTTGTGTCTCCTGAGTAGAAAAATCTCCAGTGGGAAACTCAGCATGTAGAAAGGTAACTCCGGCTGTCAAAATGCCAAGGCCTGGGATGTCAATATTGCCACACCTCGTAATGTTTGACATAAGTGCACCATATGAGACATGCCTCCAGTAGGCATCATAGTTGACATGGTGAGCTACAATATAATATTGTGCTTCGATCCAACCCGCTGCTCGGAGGGAACAAACCACATCGGGACTCGGGAAGCAATAAAGTTTCTCTGGAGGGTTGTAAGGTACTACCCGATGCTCTAGTTGAGCCTGACAACGGTCCCCAAGATACCACTCATATTCACCAAATGGTCTTTGCAGGAGTACTCTTTTACAACTGATATTACCGGCGATAATTATCTCCCACTTTAGTGCATCCTTCATATTTTTAAAGGGGTCCTATTGCATGTTATTCATTGTACGCAAATCCAGTTATTTCCTCATTAGTGCTAGATGATGCTTTACCTTATTTCCAGTAAGATTTCGTCTTTTAATGTGCTAGGCTGACATCCTTGGCAAAAAATCATCCAACCTATTATCTATTAAGATATGATGGCCTATCTGACAATACTCGTAGCACTGATACTGTAGAAGATAAAAATATATATTAATTTTTTATATAAACTTGAATAAAAAAACAAAAAAAACTCGAACTATTAATTAAAAATATTATACCTCGATCAATTGGAAAAGGCCGCCGATGTATTTTACCTCCTATTTCGATGCTTGGTCAAGGTAGAAGTAGAGATGTCTTAATATAGCTGAGCCAAAGTCGATCGCAGGTCCCTTTTTTTCTATGATAGAAATTGAACCCAACAACTCTAGTCGAGCCCAACTCTTTGAGTTCCTAAATAGGATACCTCCAAAGTACAATAGCTTAAATGCCCTAAAGATTGTATTAGAATTTGCCGGATCTTTGATGTTTACTCTGGTATGGTCAAGGTAAGTCTGGAGATGAGCAAAACTAATACATCCCTTTTAATAATCTTTAAACTCCATATCGGGAAAAATTCTTAAGGCATTACCATATTCTGTGTATGACTCATCCAATACTATCAGCTCTCCTATCCTGATATTTATCCCTGTATGTACCGTAAAATCTCCAGGACTGATCCCTAGCTCTCTATAAGGTAGGTGAAATGTATGAGTGGTTGCCCATCAATGCTCAACCATTGATACTATTACTTGGTTGTCGGAGTTCCCAATTTTGTAATCAAATAAACTCATCAAATTGGTAGCCTTTAATTTTTGCTTCAAGTGAGGTACCTCAATAAGAATTAAGTACATTTTGTTAAGCTTGACTAATAATGATCTACATTTAAATCCAACCCGAGCCTGTAACAAAATTAAAAAACACAAATAAGAACATTTAAACTAAATTCTATCGGAAATACTTTAAAATAAGTATAAAACCAATAATTTACTAATTTGCGTTGTTTTAACTTACCGATGTAGTAGCAACTGATGTGGACAAAAGACCCTTCCCATCCAATTATGTGAGTTTTTGAAAGTCACGTGGTTCATAATTTACGGGAGAGGTGGAGGAGGTTTGGTGGAGAAATTGAGTTCAACGTAAGTGATTTTCTACTTCTTGTTCGATAAAAATCGTATTTGGGAAATGGTCCCTTCACCTTCATCAGACTCAAAGTCCTCCTCATTGTCGGTTCCATCGCATTCTTTCTCCGCTGACGACATCGTCAAATCCTGCATAAAGCTTAAATACCAATTTATATAATGACCACCACAAAACCAATTTATATAAGCTAACCAAAAATTTGACAATAGTAAGGAATCTTGTAAGGATGTTTATAGACTAGAAATGCAAGATAATTCAAGAATAAATCAAATACTCTAAAAAGATTCCTTGAGTTGGATGATGGTTAACAATATTGAAAAGGACACTTAAAGGACCACCAATTAATTAAAAGCTTCACTTACAAGGTAAGCAAGGGGTATACTTAAGGGAGTAAGCAGCTGCTATATTGTATTAGCTTGGACTATATGGAGGAACCATAGAACAACAAACGTACAAGGATAAGCTTTGCTCATGATAGCCATAAGTACTGTGACAAAAAATATTCCTACAGTAATGGCCAAATTCTGTAAGCACAAAATGGCTTGGAATTCGCTATCACACCAATGAACCTGTGACAATATTCTAATGGAAAGTAAGAAATGATACATGTGATTTTAGCGTGGAAAACCTCTGAATAGGTAAAAAACCACTATCTCGGGTGGATGATTTTTGTAAAAGTATCATTATTTCTTAAGGCAGATATCTTATTACAAGTGATATCTAGATATAGAAATGCTTGAACCTTGTAACTAAGAAGTTTGAATATTTATGAGAATCTTGACAAATAGTTTCTTAGTGATCTCTTGTGTAATTTT
This sequence comes from Kingdonia uniflora, assembly GCA_014058105.1. Classification (NCBI taxonomy): domain Eukaryota; kingdom Viridiplantae; phylum Streptophyta; class Magnoliopsida; order Ranunculales; family Circaeasteraceae; genus Kingdonia; species Kingdonia uniflora. The sequence continues at coordinate 196,959 of JACGCM010001713.1, forward strand.
CTGGTTTTTATCTCTTTTGGAACTTCTTCTTTATATTGGTCTTCTTCACAATTCTTCATCGTGCTGGAACACGTTTTCTAAATAATATAGTTAGTGGCGGTTGACTGAGTAACTGACGAGTTCGTGAGAGACAGGTGTCCTTGACTGGATAAGGTCTTTCAATTTTGAAGTTTGACCCACGTTCTTCACCAGTTTGTAGAGTAGGTTAGAATCTTGACTGGAGAAGTTATGTTAAAAATGTGCGAATCTGAGATGGAGGAAATTTGAACTGGCGATAGCTTGATTTTAGGTGAGATCGCGGGATAGGTCCCTACAATTGCCCCATCGCAACCAAAGTCACGAGTGTCTTTGGTTGAGAAATGATCTATATGTAATTGGTATTTAGGTTAAATTTTTTGTTAATTTAAATAGAGTAATGATGACTTTGACTGTATGGATGTTACGCGGGTTATAGGGAAATGACTTGTATTAAATGAGGATGTGATACTGAAGTATGTGACGGTTATGATTTGAAGAGCCGCTTCTGTAATGAATGATTACGTTTGGAAAAATGTATTTGTATAATAAATGTAGGGTTATATAAATAGTACCTGTATCGAATCTTTGAAGCAGGGTACGCTTGTAATTTGTTAAATTCTCTGAAATATTGAAAATAGTGTAGACTCGGAGGATGGTTCTCGAAGAGAGGATTGCATCTGAAATGCAGAGGTTGAAGTTGAAATACTTTGGCGACCAATCCTTAGAAATGTCGATACCCGCTCTTGTTCCTCTAACTTATCAAGGTATGTCGGAAGATAAAGCGGCTGAAGCTGAGGAAGATTTCTACTATAGGTAGAGTTTTCACGTTGTCATCTTGACATGCGAGGAACGTTGGGCTTGTCTCCATTCTCTGGCGGAGGACAATGTTGAGGGATTAGATGCAGGGATAGGCATAACTGCGGGGTAGTTATGCCGATTTCTTGTATCACCATGGATTCTAAGGTATGACCCTCATCATCTCTACCATCTCTCTAAGGGTGGTGGTTATAGGAGATGTGGTAATGGTAGTGGAGGAGTAAGACGAGAAGTGAGAGTTTGCTTCTGCATTTCTATCACGTTTTAGTACTCTGAGGACCTTCAGTTTGAAGAGTTGGTTCCAGTACTGAGTCTACTACCTGCATAGTTTCCATTTGAAGTTCGACTAGACTTCGATCAAACTCATGTAAGGGAAGCTTTTTGTTGTTTCCAAATTCTGATTTGCATCAGGGTAAAAAATCACAGAAGTATGACGAACTAAAGGATTTGACGTGTTGAAGTACCTGAATGACCTGTTACTTACAAAAGCATTGAAAAACTTGTTATCTATAAAGTACCTTAAGTTGCATGCTAGAGAAATTAGGTATCTATAAAGTACCTGAGATCGATTACTGAAAGACTTGTTATCTGTAAAAACACGTGCAATCCTTTTCGACATGAATAAAATTTATCATCCAATTGCTTGTGTTGATATAGATATAAAAAATAACTCGTAGAAATCGAACTGAAATGTTTTGAAGATTGTATGAAATGAATTGAAATTTAGGAGTACCGAAAGTATTGTTATTGTAATATTTAAACAGAAATAAATATGTGCGAAAATTTATGTTGTGATATAAGTATGCTCTGTTATGTGTGCTGGAAATGTGGGAGAGAAAAATTAAAAGAAATCTGTAATGCGAAAATTTGATGTAATAGAGGTCGATAGAAGAATAAATCTGGAAAGAATAAGCTCAACCTAGAAAATAATGAAATGTATGAGTTCGTGCGAAGGGATAAGTCTAAATAGTTTTTCTCAAGATTTTGGGTTTTCTGTTACGAGATAAAAGGTTAATATTACGTTTTGAGGGGAAAGTGTAGTAAAAATGTATAAATAAGGGTAGACTAATTTTTTAAATATGGAGAAGAGATTATGATGGTGCAGACTCGATCTCAAAGAATTCTTCATGCCGCTGAAGGACGATTGGCCATAAAAATCGCTGAAGTGCGGGAGAGGATTTTTGGATTGTTTGGTTATGATGCTGAGTTACAAGTGAGGAAGTATCAGCTCGAAGGATTAGATGTAAGGGGTAGGGAACTTGAGTATGCCTGTAATTCCTATGAGGTATGTTTTTGTTAATTGCTGAGGTGGAGATCAAATTTGAAGATGTGATGATCGATGGAGGATATCTGATCGGATGTGGTCGCTCAGGTCATCAAGGATGTTTTAGATGTAATTATATATAAAATACTATCATAAATAAATGTAAGTTTTGTTGAATTTAACAGAAAAAGAAGAAAGTCAATTTGATCCACTATAGTTGCAAATGTCGTTTGAGACTGTTTTGATAAACGAATTTTGAATAACTTTGAAAATTTTATTAGCTTTGAAAATGACGTCACTAGTACTATAAGTATAAGAAACAAGAACAAAAAAAATGCAGGAGCTTATAGTTTTATTTTTTATGTAAAGCTACAAAAATCTGATATCGTGTGAGTGTGAGTCATCATGAGTCTGGGAAGGTCAGAGAAAGATATAGAAATTGGAGAGAAAAATAGATTAAATTATGAGGGGAGAGGTAATGATGGAAATACAGTTTTATTGAGAAGGTACAAGACGTCTGACATGGATAGTGGAAATGATGCCTCAATTCTTAAACCGAGGACGGGTCATACGAGGCGGAATAACTGCCAGCCATTTGAGAGAGAAAGAATAAATAGTGCTTCTTCCTCATCGTTCAAACATTTTTCAACTTCTAAAAATTTGGAGGGCATAAAGAGATAAACGCAAATTTTTTTTTAAAGGATTTGGTAATGATTTATCTGAGGGTGATCAATAGTCGAAGAGAGTTGCAGGTACTGAATCAAGTAGGTGGCTATACAGCAGCGTTGTGAGGGAAAGACTTGGCGCTACTGCGGATTCTCATTATGACACTGAAGGTTAGTAGAGACGTGTGTTGTATGTTTGTATTTTTTGCAAATCGTAATCTGTTTTAAGCAAATATCTAAAAAAACAATATTTATAGCAATCTATGAAATTTGACATAAATACAGAATATATGGAAGATATGTTGTATGTGAATGATTGATGCGTATGAAATAATAATAGTTACCTGAACCTGTATGTAGGTCGAACGTGAGAGGTATTTGTGTGGGATCAAAACTTTTCCTGTAGAATTGTAGTTGAGATGGATAGTTCACATGTTAACAAGGTGTGGATCTCTGGTCGGACGATTGAGTTTGATAGTGAGGTTGAAGTTGGATTGGAACAATTTCCAGGTTTCCCTAGCAAATTGGTGACCTATCCTCCCAGTTCGGATGCATTTAAAGAATTTCGTAAAGCCAAGGCTGCTGTTTGAGGGACATGGGGTAACTGCGTAGAATACGCCGGTAGGCTATTTTTGGGGTGCACTGTAGCTTTGGGGGAGGTGTATTTTTATTTGTTGGCAGACTTGGAGGAGGAGAAACGAGATAAGGGTATAGATGAACCGATCTCGTTAGAATATTTTAATGGGAGTGTTCGGAGTAACCTCTCAGAGGGCTTTTTGTGTTACCTGTCTCAATTAGAGTACGGGGTGAGTCTTCCTCTTACCAATTTGGCGAAGGGGATTATGAATAAGATTGGGGCATGTCCTGTTCAATTGAACGGGAACATGTGGGAGGAAATAAGTATTTGCGACCATCTGAATGAAAAATGGGAAAATGAGGGCAAAGTAAGGAGGATATCCCCTGAGGATGTATTACAGTTTTATGGGATTAAGAATTATCACGCCAGTGGTGGGGTATATTTTTGTACGAGCGCAACTCGACCTTGCTTCTTCGATCTGAATTCAGCAGGCCGGGCCTGGAATGACAATGTAATATGGGTGAAGGGTAATTGCCTTCAGAGAGATGATGAAGAACCTTTGGATCTTCTGTTTAAAACTGTAAAACAAAGTAAGTATAACAATGCATATAATATAATATTAATATGTTTGAATTGATGATCTTATTGATTTCGATCATGTTTCTATGGTGCATATGGTAAAGATGCTTCTCCTCAGCTTGATCATTGACCTGAATAACTTAAAGATGCTTCTTATAGCTACCATCTTTGCTTGATTCCAGGTCGATATTATATTCGAGCATTCGTCCCTCTTTAAAAATGTACTCGAGCAGCCTCTATAAAGTATAGCAATTGTCAGTAGAATGATGGTTTACCTTATGATGCATGCAATATGGTCGACTATCGATTGGTTCCAGTGGTTGAGAGATGCGATAGAGCTTATCCTCCTAAAGTAATGGAAAAATTATAGAGATTCGGACGTTCATCTTTGGGAGGATGGGTTTGTTCGGCGGACCGCCTTTCCGCGGGTAGCCAGTGCTACCCTTGGTGCACTTCTAATCTCCCTGTTCCTCCTTTGGTTCAGTACTTCGATTTGTAGATGGACCTTTGGTGGAGAGGATGGATTTAGTATAGTTTTGTCACTCAGACATCATCCTCTCTAGGTTGACGTAACTATTGACCTTGGTGATCATATCTTCCAAGGTTGCAGGTTTATTGAGGAAGAGGTACTCTTTGGCCTTGCAGTCAAGCAGGAGCATGTGAGTGAAAGCAGTTACAATTGTTTTCAAATCAAGGTTATCCACTTTACGCGCGAGCTCTAAAAATTTATTCGCAAAGGCCTCGAGCTTTTCTCCGTGTGACTGTTTGAGATTGATAAGAGAATATAAATTCTCCTCTTTGTCCTTATTATGAGCATATGTCGTGATGAACTATTTTTGCAGCTGGTCGAATGTATATATGGAGTCCTCAAGGAGAGAGTGGAACCATCGAAGTGGTTACTCCAACAGACTTGTGGCGAACAGATGGCAAAGGATGTGGTTGAGATTGGAGTACAGCCCCAATGAATCACGGTACTATTGAATGTGCTCCTTCGGGCCAGTACCTTTGTATTTTCAAATTTTTGGCGTATGGAAACCTTTAGGTATCTCCATATCGAATAGCACTTTGGCAATCGGACTTCCTTAAATATTGTGATGTCACCGGCAGTACCCAGAACTTGGGCTTCGATCAACTCCTTAATTCGTTGGTCCATATACTCTTTTGTGATGTAATGACGTGTTGGTTGAATCGCTGGACGAGCAGGTTGTGGATGATGAGTACCCGTACTTTCACTCAGATGATCTCGTGCTAGAACTTGATGTTGAGGTCGCTGCTCTTCCTCCTGACGAACGAATATTTGGTAACCTTAATTGGCTTCGGACTGAGCCTCACCCCCCAAATGTATGGAGGGCTATGGTTCGTGCTGAATATTCTGGGAAATAGCTTTACTGGCGACTTCTCGAGGTCCCAATCTTTCCCTTGCAAAAACACGGGAGGTCTCGGGAAACTGATCGTGACCTCTTGCTGGAGAAGCCTGCTGAGTATTTTATAGGGCCTTTAAGGCAATCTGTATTGTTGTCATCTAGTCTTCATGTCGTTTGAGGGCTGTCAAACGAGCTTGTCATTTTGTGTCAAGCTCTTTCTCACAGAGCTCCCGATCCTTAGTTATATGAAGTTCGAGCTCTATGTGTTTCTCTATTTTGGTGTTGAGATTAGCCTGTAACTCTGTAAGTTCCCCCGACTCCATTGAAACATCGAGCTGGATTCCTGTAGTGGATCGTCTGAAAGTAACCATGATTGAAAACTGTAGTGAAAGAATGTCTTAGGATATCGTGGAAATGCAATCTTTCCCACAGACGACGCGAAATGTAATGACCAAATTCCGTAAGCTCAAAATGGCTTGGAATTCGCTATTACACCAATGAACCTGCGATAATATTCTAATGGAAAGAAAGAAATGACACTGGTGATTTTAGCGTGGAAAACCTCTAAATTGGTAAAAAAACCACGACCTCAGGTGGAGGATTTTTGTAAAAGTGTCATTATTGCTTGAGGCGGATATCTTATTACAAGTGATTTCTAGATATTGAAATGCTTGATCCTTGTAAATAAGAAGTTTGAATGTTTCTGAGAATCTTGACAAATAGTTTCTTGCTGATCTCTTGTGTAATATTCTGGTTTTTTTCTCGTATGGAACTTCTTTATATAGGCCTTCTCCACAGTTCTTCATCGTGGTGGAGCACGTTTTCCTAATAATGTGGCTAGTAGCAGTTGACTGAGTAACTGACGAGTTTGTAAGAGACATGATAAGGTTTTTCAGTTTGAAGGTATCTTTCTAGGAGACTATTAGAATGTTGCGACCTCACACCTCAAGACAAAGAAGCCAATTTTCTTCCTGAGTCGAGTAATCATCGGCTTAGGATTTCCTTTAAAGATTGTGATACTAGCCATGTCAAATTTCCACATCATGATGCGTTAGTAATAATACTCAAAATAAAGAAGTTTGTCATGCACACGGTGATGATTGATACTGGAAGCGGTATTGAGATTCTATTTCAGAGCACTATTGACCAAATGGGTTTGGTCGACCAAGTTATTCAGAGTGACACCGATATCAGCGGGTTCAATTATTCCAGAGAAGAATGGTTACGCAAGATTATCTTATCTATTACCGTAGGACCAGCCAACATCGACATCGTTTTCTATATCATCAATGCCAAATCTCGTTATCTCAGGATTATGGGCCGCTGTTGGATTCATAACATGGAAGCAATCGCTTCCACCTATTATCAGGCACTCCAATTCAAATACGACAATGGTATTTATGAGATCAGGGGTAGTCAGAAGCTCTCTCAAGCTAGTGAAAATACCGTCTCTGTTATCCAAGATACTTATGACAGATTTGCTGTATAGTAATTACAAGAAGCTGATCACCTTAACGATCAACCTTCGACGGAGGAGCCCAACGAATATATCAATATTGATGAGCCTAGCAGAGGTGCTTTCATTGGTACTAAGCTGGTTTAACATGAAAAATATGCTCTCATTCAGTTCTTGCAAATAAATCGAGACGTTTTTGCTTGGTCTTTCAAAGAAATACCTGGGGTCGATCCGGCCAAGGCATGTCACCAAGTAGCCATCATCATCAATGCCACGGTGGTCAAACGGAAATAGTGAGGAATGTCACCTTGTTTTTGAGATGAGGTTAACACCAAAATCAAGAAATTGATTAAAGTGGGATTCATTCGAGAAGCCAAATATCCAGATTGGATATCCAATATTGTCGCTGTTCCAAAGAAGAACAGAAAAGTCCGAGTTTGCATAGATTTTACCTATCTGAACAAACATACTCTAAATGGTAGTTTCCCTCTTCCTAACATTTATCAAATCCTCGATTCTACAACAGGCCATGACCTCCTGTCTATGATGGATACTGCTTCGGGATACAATCAGATTCCACTTTTAATTGAAGATAAAGAAAATACAACTTTCATTACTGAAAGAGGTCTTTATTGCTACAAAGTCATGCCCTTCGGACTCAAAAATGAAGGTGCCACATATTAATGCTTGATGACCACTATGTTTAAAGCACATCTAGGGAAAGTCGCTGAAGTCTACATCGACGATCTCTTGTGCAAGAGCCTATAGTCAGCCAATCACATCTCAGATCTCAACACTATATTCAGCATTCTTCAATCTTATAGGATGCGCCTCTACCCTGATAAGTGTCAATTCGGGGTACATTCTAGCTAATTTTCTAGGCCACCTCATTAGCAAGAAGGGGATTGAGGCCGATCCTGATCAGATTCGGGCTCTCCTCAACATGCCTTCTCCAAAAACAACAAAAGATGTTCAGAAACTTGCCGGCAAGATTGCCTCTATCAACCGTTTTGTTTCTAGATCTCGAGACTGTTGTCGTTAGCTATTCCTATTACTCCGTGGTTGTACCAAATGAGGAATATTTTAGCCAAATGTAGAGGTCACATGGACACCAGAATGCGAAGAAGCTTTTCAAGATCTCAAAACCTATTTGGGGAGGTCTCCCATAATGAGCACCCTAGTAGATAATGAGACTGATTATCAACTTAGCAGTCATAGATACTTCACTCAGTTCGGTTCTTATTTACCTTAAAGGGAAAATTGAGAAACCAGTTTACTTCATCAGCAAAACCCTCACTCCAACGGAAATGAGGTACTCCAAAATTGAGAAACTTCTTTTTACTCTTGTTTACACTTCACAGAAACTCAAACATTACTTTCAAACTCATTCAGTCAAATTCATGGCGAACTACTCACTTCGTGAAGTGCTATCCTAGAAAGAAAAATCAAGGAGAGTGCAACAGTGGTCAGTCAGTTTGGGAGAACATGATATCAAGTTTGAACAACGTCATTCCGAAAAGGGTCAGGCCGTTGTCAATTTTTTTACTAATTTTCTAGTGGAAGATCCCGAGTGGGAGGAGCACGAACCTGACCATACAGAAGAATCTCCCGAAGATCCACCCCCAAACCATTTGAGGAATGACCTGAATGGATTACAACAAAAGGGTGGAAACTTTTTACGGATGGATCAGCTGGATCCACAGGGCCAGGAATCAGAATCGTATTGATTACCCCTTCCAATGACTAAATTGAGAAATCAATCTTCTTCGATTTTGAGGCCTCAAATGATGTTACTGAATACGAATCTCTCATCCATTGACTCGACCTCGCTCTTGAGCACGATGTCCCCAAACTCTCAGTTTACACAGATTCGCTACTCATTGTCTACCATTCCTCTGAGTAATATAAGAAGAATGGAAAGATGAACGAATACACAACCCTCATTGTAGATAGGATGAGCAAGTTCGCAAAATCAACTCTCAATTATCTTCCTCGAGGTGAAAATAGACACGTCAATTCCTTGGCATATCTAGCCGGGGTCTTGGGTACAGAAGCTCGATATCACCAGATCGAAATCATTTTAACCCCCAATATTGATCGCATTTTTGTATGCACGATCAACACTGGGGGAGATAAAGGGGGAGACGACGATTGGCGAAAGCCTTTCTTAGCCTACCCCAGTGTCGACAGCAGTTGCAACAGACCACTTCTAAAAGATCCAAAAGAGCACCGACAGGTTATCAACAAGTTGAAGCGTAACATAAATCAAAATGGCATGCTATACCGCCTTTCCGTCATGGGGCTTTGCCTCAAGTGCGTCTCCAAACCAAAAGCAGATGAAATGCTCCGCGAATTACATGAAGGGACATGTGGCTCCCATGCCACAGGTCGATCACTAGCAAACAAAGTTATTATAGAGGGAGTATTCTGGCCTGGCATGCGGAAGCATACAGAGGAGTACTCACGCAGATGTGACACCTGCCAAGGACATGAACGCATGATGCACACCCTGCGCTCGAACTCCAAGCAAGCAAGGTGTTCTGGCCATTCAAAAGATGGGCACCTGATCTTGTCGATGAATTCCATAACTCTCCAGGTAACCACTGTAACCTACTCGTAGCTACCGATTATTTTACAAAATGGGTAGAAGCAGTTCTACTATGTCAAACTAGAGGAGAAGCAGACATCTCTTTTATTTGGGAATACATCATCACTCGGTTTGGGTGCTCCCACCAAATTCGTTTCAATAACGGGCCCTAATTTGTTGGAGAAAAAATTATAACCTTCCTCAACCAACACAATATCATCCACTCACCATCCAATCCTTACTATCCTCAAGGCAATTGCCAAACCGAAATCATTAACAAAACCATCGTGGATGTACTCAAAAAATGGCTTCACTCACAGAAAAAATAAAATTGGGTTTAAGAACTACCTCATGTCCTATGGGTATATCGTACCACTCCCCGATAGTCAACAGGATGCTCCCCATTCCTCCTTGCCTATGACACTGAGGCCGTCATTCCCTCTGAATACCATCATCCAGTTTGGGATCAGGAGCTGACTTAAGAGGAAAATGAGTTTGAATTGGCTTACAACCTTATTATGATCGATGAAACCAGGGAACGCGCCATCACTAACCTAGGTCGATATCATCATATACTAGCTAGATCGTACAGCAGCCGAGTCAGAAACTGTACCTTCCAAATTGACGATCTCGTCCTTAGAGAAATTCCTCAACATCGTAAAGAGCCTCACGCTAGAAAATTAGCCGACAATTGGGAGGGTCCATTCATTATTACAAGTTTCTCAGGCCTAGGATCATATTATCTCATGACAGAAGAGGGAATCCCCATTTCAAATCCTTGGAACAGTAGGCGACTGAAACGGTACTATCGCTAAGCGTCTTACTACTCTATTTCCATATCACATTTTGGTTTTTTCAATTCCAATAGTGAGATTTTCATCTCTATCCAATGTAAATTATGAACTGATCAATAAAACTTCCAAGTATTTCACAACATCTCTCTACTTACATAGATTCAACCACATTCTATAGATTAAAGCATTGATAATACTAGCTTTCAATCGATCTTATACCAGTTAAATCAAGGATAACACTTGGTTTGGCTGACTCTACTAAATCACTGCGATTGAAGCAAATATAGAAGCTAGTTTTATATCAAAGACTCTACCAAATATGAGATAGGGCAAAGGTAATACTGGCCTTCATCTACTTCAACTTGTTTGTGACATTATACCAGTTAAATCAAGGATAATACTTAGTTTGGCTGACTCCACTAAATCTCTACGATTGAAACAAATGTAGAAACTTGTTTTATATCAACGACTCTAACAGGCATAAGGTAAGTTAAAGGTAATACTAGCCTTCATCTCTTTCAATATGTCTACAACATTACTACAGTTAAATCTGGATTCACATAGTTTGACTAACTCAACCCATCTCTGCGATTAGAACAAATGTAAAAACTTGTTTTATATTAAAGACCCTACCAGACATAAGATAAGGCAAAGGTCATACTTGCTTTCATCTATTTTAATATCTCTACGACATATACTATTTATTTTTAGGTCACATTACAATAGATTTTTTTCTACTGTTGGGATGTCGGCCATACTTTACCGTACAACAGGAGGTCGATCAGAATTTAGTTTACGAGTTACTACAACTCTGCCCCTCTCTATCAGATCAACAGGTTGAGGGCCTAAATTCGTTTCCATGAAGGCCATACAGTTCCCTCGATCTATATAACCTCTACAAATGCATCCCTTGTCAAACAAACTCTTAAACAAGGTATCTCGTTCTAATTTAAGTCCTTTTACTTCCTTTACAAAATACGTAATGATTGACTTTAACAGGTCTGCGCCTGATGCATTAGATATAACAACCCTTGAAAAGTGAGATCTCACCTTCTTGAGGCGTTACTCCAAATCGCATACAGTTTCTTCTGATCTGCCATTTCCCTTTCTGCCAAAGTATCCAAAGCTATATTCTCTTCTAATTTTTTGATAAATTTAGCCGATTCAGCCTGATTAATGGCCTCTAGTCCGCCACCTGGGCGCAAAGTTTCTCAATTTCTTCATTCAACTCTTCCTTAACCGAAGTATCCTTGAACAAGTCATCTTTCTTCTTCATCGGAATTTCTTTTGCCCTGATTTCCTCTACCAAGACCTTCTCCCTGACAAGAGCAACATCCAACTTGTGTTGGCATTCCCTTAAGTTTGCATTCCCTTTTTGCACATACCCCTGAATTCGAGCTACATCACCTTCCAGCTCTCTAATTTGACCTGACAGGCTAACTACATCCCATAGGAACTTTAACATCATTTTTACTCCCCCTCGAGCGCTCTCTAACCTCGACTTTCTTAACGCGCGTGTTAGCTTGTGCTAATTCGGCCTTCAATCGTGCCACCCTCTCATTTAACTCGTCACACCTTCGTTGCATCACCCGAAACTCCATATCCTTAGCAGGTAGAGCTATATGCAAGTGTTTGGTTGCAGCTTCCGAAGCTGATAGATTCCCTCGAACTACCTTCAGCTCGTTATCTTTTTCAATCATTTTTTGTTTCAGTCGCTCCAGCTCGCTTCTACAATTTTGAAGATCTGCTCGAGATTGTCCCTCCGATCTTTCTAGCTCCTGAATGCGGTATTGAGCCATTTCAGTCTGCCTACTCTTAACCATCAGCGTGTCAATCTGACTTTGAAGCTTCGTGACATGTTTTTTTATCTCCGCATGCTCTTTTAGCCCCTTTTCAATTTTGGCATCTTTCTCCTCGATCTTACGAGTGAGGTCGACAATAGTCTGGGTTGCCTCAAAAAATTTGAAATGCACCTTTACATGCTAGCCTTTTCTGTCCTCACTTGCCTCCCTCACCCTATCCAACTCCTCTACAAATTGTCAGCTACATTGGAGCGCCTCATCTTCGCGCGAGCGAGCTGAATCCAATTAGACCTGCGTAATAAAGATACATTATATATAGTTTGATTTAGAACACCCACCAACCTGCATATATATATATATATATATATATATATATATATATATATATATATATCTTTTCTAAAATGGTATCTTATTTCTAACATCTACCGTGTGCAATTACTTTTAGATTTAAAAGGTCGAAGTACAATCTCATATGGATGTTCCATGACATATATTTCAAAGTCTAAAGTACATGTTTTCTATATGCTACTCTGTCTAAAAGCTTTGAATTTTCCTATGTACTATATTAGTGTCATTTTCCAAAAACTGATAACAAGTTCTTGGTCTGCCTCTATGTTCTATGTTGTCTTATTTACTTTGTAGCTTTATGTCAATATGGCATTGAAGTCAAAAGGCCTATTCCGATCTAACTTGTAGCTCCGCTTGCGAAGACAGGGAGGATGTTGAGATCTCTCTTTCCCTGGCAAGCTCGGTCTCTATATCTTTTATTCTGAGACTCATTTCTCTAAGTGCCTAAAAGAGGGTTACAAAAAAAGAGGGCTTAACCTATAAAAGTCTATTAAATACACACAATCCAACAATTTACAGGACACTTCCAAAATACTCATACAAAGTCATTTTTCTACCCTAACTTCTCATTCTCGCCCTCTAGGAGTTCGGTGTCATCCTCTTGATTTTCTAGCACCATCTGGCAGGAGATACCGTTTATCCCATCAAAACTCCCACTGTAACCTCTTCCACTTCCTCATCATCTCTCTCCTCAACATAGGTATCTGCCTTAATGGCGTCCACCTCATCCTTAAAATATCCCTTAAACATCAGGTGGCACCTAAGCCTTTCGTAATCTGTCGCCACCTCCTCAAGATTCACTATCGCATCCGCCTTGTAGATAGCCAATTGCCACTGCGTGGGAAGCCTTTAGGGCCTCCAGCTTCTTTGCTTCCTTGAGAGCATCAGCCTTCGCTCGAGCTACCTTGTTTTTAAGATCGATATTCACCTTCTTCAGCTCGGATTTTCCTCTTCAACTCTGAGCCAAAGCCCCCTCACTAAATGAGAACTTGCAAAACACAAATTGACCTTAGCATGAGCTTGAAACGCAATAAATAAATATTTTACATGATCAAACATAAAGACATACCATCTTGCTCATGTCCTCCTCTCTGTGAAGAGCCGCCAGCCTGGCCCTTTCCTCCACCTCTTTAAGATCATCCTCAGCAACAGATCACTCTTCTGTGACCTTTTCCCCCGACTTCCTTGAAGGTTCAATCCTTCTCTATTTCTATTTTCCGTCGACCTCACCACTTCCAGTGGTACCAGAGGCTGGCGGATGCTTTAGCATCCATTTTTTCATAAACGTTCGTGCTAACTTGCTCGACGTAATTGACTCTGGCTGAACCAAACTGTCCATTCTAGGGGTCTTGGCCAAATTGATTCGACCTTCCCCACCAGTTCCTCTCTTCTTTCCATCATCAACACCCGCCATCAGCTTGGTCGATTGAGATTTTAAAACCTTTTTCGACATATTCCCAACCCTTTTATTTATGCTAAGGCCAAGTCCTTCCAGCACAAATTCGAGCTCAATCTCTTCCTCAGCAACTTCGTCTAACAATGAATCTATCCTCTCCAACTAGGACTTCAGGCCTGCCATGCACAGAATTTTGGTTATCAATAAAAGATCATCAATTCAAGCATATCAATATTATATTTTATGCATTATTATACTTATATTATTATACAGTTCTAAACCGAAGATCCAAAGGTTCTTCATCATCTCTCTGAAGGCAATTACCCTTCACCCTTATTACGCTGTCGTTCCAGGCTCGACCTGCTAAATACAAATCGAAGAAGCGAGGTCAAGTTGTGCTCGCACAGTAATATTCCCCACCAATGGCATAATAATTCTTCACCCATAAAACTACAATGCATCCTCAAGGGATATCCTCCTCACTTTGCCCTCATTCTCCCATTTTTTATTCAGATGGTTGCAAACAGTTATTACCTCCCACATGTTCCCGTTCAATTGAGCAGGACATGCCTCAATCTTATTCATAATCCCCTTTACCAAATTGGTAAGGGGAATACTCAACCCGTACTCTAATTAAGACAAGTAACACAAAAAGCCCTCTGAGAGGTCACTCCGAACACTCCCATCAAAATATTCTAACGAGATCGATTCATCTATACCCCTATCTCATTTCTCTTCCTCCAAGTCGGCCAGCAAATAAAAATACTCCTCCCCCGTTGCTACAGGGTACCCCCTAAACACCCTACCGACGTATTCTACGCAGTTACCTCATGGCCCTCCTACAGCAGCCTTGGCTTTAAAAAATTCTTTAAATGCATCCGAACTGGGAGGATAGGTCACCAATTTGCTAGGGAAACCAAGAAATTGTTTCAATCCTACTTCAACCTCACTATCAGACTCTACAGTCCGACCAGAGGTTGATACCTCATTAACAGGTAAACTATCCATCTCAATTACAATTCTACAAGTAAAGTTTTGATCCAACATAAATACCTCTCACGTTCAACCTACATACAGGTTCAGGTATCTATCATTATGTCATACACATCGATCATTCACATACAACATATTTTTCATATATTCTGTATATATGTCAAATTTCATATATTGCTATTAATAGTGACTTTTTAGAGATTTGCTTTAAACAGATTACGATTTGAAAAAAACACAAACATACAACATACATCTCTACTAACCTTCAGTGTCAGAATGAGAATCTGCAGTAGCGCCAAGTCCTTCTCTCACAATACTGCTGTATAGCCACCTACATGATTCAGTACCTGCAACTCTCATCTAATTTTTGTATTACAGATGTCCTACAATTTTTCTCTCACTCATTTCCAGCACACAAAACATATCATACTTACATCACAACATAAATTTCCGCACATATTTATCTCAGTTCGAATGTTGCAATAACAATACTTTTGGTACTTGTAAATTTCAATTCATTTTATACATTCTTCAAAATATTTTAGCTCAATTTCTACGAGCTATTTTATATCTATATCAGCACAAGTAATTGGATGACAAATATTATTCATGTTGAAAAAGATTACATGTGTTTTTATAGATAACAAGTCTTTCAATAATCGATCTCAGGTACTTTATAGATACCTAATTTGTCCATCAACCAACTTCTGGTACTTTACAGATTAAATTTTTTTCAATGCTTTTGTAAGTACAGGTCATTCAGGCACTCTGACACGTCAAATCCTTCAGTTCGTCCTGCTTCAGTAATTTTTTACCCCTGATTCAAAATAGAAATTGGAAACAACAAAAAGCTTCCCACACATGAGTTTGGTCGAAGTCTAGTTAAACTTCAAATAGAAACTATGCAAGCAGTAGACTCAGTACTGGCACCAACTCTTAAAACTGAAGGTCTTCTAAGTACCAAAATATGATGGAAATGTAGAAGCAGACTCCCACTTCTCATCTTACTCCTCTACTACCATCACTGCCTCTCCTATAACTACCACCCTCGCAAAGTTGGTAGAGATGAAGAGGACCCGACCTTAGAATCTATGGTGATACATTAAATCAGCATAACTGCCCCACACTTATGCATATCCCTGCATCTAACCCCTCAACATTGTCCTCTGCCAGAGTATGGAGACAAGTCCAACATTCCTCGTATGTTAAGAGGATAGCATGAAACCTCCACCTATAGTAGAAATTCTCCTTAGCTTCAACCGCTTCGTATTCTGACATACCTTGATAAGTCGGAGGATGAGGTGCGGGTATTGACATCTCCAAGGATTGGTCGCTAAAGGATTTCAACTTCAACCTCTGCCTTTTAGACGCAATCCTCTCTTCAAGGACCATCCTCTGAGTCTTTACCATTTTAAAAATTTAGAGAATTTGACAAATTACAAGCATACTTTTCTTCAAAGATTCGATACAAGTACTATTTATATAACCCTACATTTATTGTACAAATATATTTTTCCAAACGTCATCATTCATTACAGATGTGACTCTTCAAATCATAACCGGCACATACATCAGCATCCACATCCTTATTTAATACACGTCATTTTCCCATAACCCGCGTAACTTTCATACAGTCAAAGTCACCATTATTCCATTTCAATTATCAAAAAATTCAACCTAAATATCAATTACATGCAGATTATTTCTCAACCAAAGCTACTTGTGACTTCGGTTGTGAGGGGGAATTTGTAGGGACCTATCCCTCGATCTCACCTAAAATTGAGCTGTCCCCAGTTCGAATTACCTCCATCTCAGATTCGCACATTTTTAACATAACTTTTCCAGTCAATATTCTAACCTACTCCACGAACTGGTGAAGAACATGGGTTGAACTTCAAAACTTAAAAACCTTATCCAATTAAAGATACCTGTCTCTCACGAACTCGTCAGTTACTCAGTCAACCGCCACTAACCACATTATTCAGAAAACGTGCACCAGCACGATGAAGAATTGTGGAGAATGCATATATAAAGAAGAAGTTCCAGAAGAAACAAAAACTAGAAAATTACACAAGAGATCACCAAGAAACTATTTGTCAAGATTCTCAGAAACATTTGAACTTCTTAGTTACAAGGTTCAAGCATTTTTATATCTAGAGATCACTTATAATAAGATATCCACCTTAAACCATAAAGATACTTTTATAAAAATCCTTCACCCGAGGTCATGGTTTTTTTACCTATTCAGAGATTTTCTGCGCTAAAATCACCTATGTCATTTCTTACTTTCTATTAGAATATTGTCGTAGGTTCATTGTTATGATAATGAATTCCAAGCCATTTCAAGCTTACGGAATTTGGCCATTACACCTACTTAGGACTGAATGACCATATTAAACAATGCAAAGTTAAAAACTGGATTTTTGCTGTTTTGAATCTTCCAACAAATTTCAAAATTTTCACAATGTGGAAATAAACTAATCCAAATGAAGCAACAACACTATAATCTTCCAAGAGAAGTTAAAAATTTCATAAACAAGCAATTGAAGCAACAACATTATAATCCAACAAACGAACCCGAAACTCTATTTGTGACAACACATTAATCCAAGTAGAGGAAACAATAAATGAATCAAATAAGTGTGATTATAATAAACCTAATAATCCTCAAATCAGGTTTAACAAATTTAAGAGTTGGTCAACTGGAGATGGGTTAAAGAGTTGTTTAGCAAATTCAAGGCAAATTCTAACAAATTCCACTTATCTAACAAATTCAACTTATCCAACAAATTCCAACAAATTCAATTTTTGTAATCAAATACCCTAAATCATAATATTTACCTAAATTAGAGAAAGAGAGAGAGAGAGAGAGAGATACCTGGGATAGTAAGCTTTCAGACAATCAGGCTAAAATGTGAAAAGAAAGAGAGAAAGAGAGAAAAAAATACACTAAATCACAAAAATTTGGTTAAAATATGAGAAGAGAGAAGACATATTCATATTAAGCTTTTAGACATTCAGGCGCCTAAGTCTTAGGCGCCTGTTTAAAAATAGAATAGGTGCCTAAGTGTTATGCGCCTAATAGAAATCCAAGTCAGGTACTATTGGAGGAAATAAAGTCTGACTGACTTGGATTTGGATTTTTCTCATCCAAGTCAATCAGGTACTTTAGGAGATGCTCTTAACACTAAAGAAAACCCTCCCTAAAATATTGAGATATCAGCTCCTCTTGGACAATAGTAACCATTTTTGGATATTTAGACATATGCTAACCATTCATTCCATGCATTGAGAGTATAGCTTACAGAATAGCTATTTTTGATCATAAAACCCCCACACCTTGTAAATAAAACCTTCCTTAAAATACTTTTGTCATCAAGACTCGTGCGTCAACAATGAAATGAGGATTTGGAACAATTAGAGACCACAAAGTTGTTGTGCTTGCAGATGTTGTTATTTACGAAATGGGGACTGTGCTCTAGACGATTGTTATTTACGAAATTTCTAACTACTTGAGATTAATCGATTTCGAGCAATTTAGGTTAAAACAGTTAGGTCCGATAATCCTTGAAATTAATGGTCTTATTCTAGCCTAACTCAAGTTGATACAATAATCTAGTGTCATCAATAAGTAATCAACTATGCATAAGATCAAGCAATTTTAACCTTGTGGGGAAACCTTTTCCTGGAGAAAATCTCACCGGTCGCAGTCGAATCCTCGACAACTAAAATCCATTATGATAAATAAATTATAGGAAACCAATTACTTATAGGTTTGATAAGTACATCTCGTGGTTACCAATCTTCAATCAATCTTCTCGTAGTCAATCCCCAGTTCTTACAATATCCCTCATTCTTGCAGCGCCTCGCTTTGGATCATGCACCAAAGCTCTCAAGCTTGAATTCCTTGAACTCTCAAATCTCGAATTGGGTATTTGTAAAGTAAATTGCAACTCTCAAAAGAAAGATAATTAACTTTAATCTTAGAGAAATCTTACTATTGAAAATCACCATTGGTATGAGTAAAAATGAGGGCTGCAACTTTTGTCCAAACTTCCAATTTTTTTTTTTCGATTTTCGATATGATTTTGGAACCCTATTTTATAGTTCCAATTTCTAAATTTTTTCGAAATTTTTTGGATCAGAGTCGGATAGCTTTCTTCTATTCCAAAATTTTTGATCTGATTATTCCAAATATCCTCCAATCCAATTTTACTGAATATTCTTATTCAATATTTAATATTTTTTTGTAGTTTAATATTATATTTTCTTAGATGGAGATGTAGTGATGTTACCATTGTATGAGTAAGGATTGGATATTTTAATTTGGGAACCTTACGTTTAATTTTATATATAAAAAAGGCAAAGATTCACTATTTTCACAAATTTTATCTAAAAATTCAGAATTTTTCAGATTTTCGAATTCAGAATAATTTTTCGATTTTAGAAAATATTTGGATCGGATCGGAGCAGATTTTATAGTTCCAAAAATATTATAGTTGTCCCAATTTCCGATCTGAAAATAGCCTAGTAAAAACCACAGAAAAAGAAGTGAAAAGTCCCCAAAAAAGAAAGTTTTAATAATAAAAAAATTAGTTTTGCCTGAGCTTAGTTCGAACAGGGAATTCTCTGCTCGAATAGAGAGCTACAGACTCTGTACTGAACAATCTCGTTCGAGCATATAATTTTCCATTCGAATAGAGAACTGAATATTTTAATTTTTGAAAATAAAAACTCAAATAAAATAGTTTATAAAATCCCTTTAAAGAGATCATTGGTACTTTACTCATACCAAATGTCCATCTCAAGTTGACTTGCCTGATATCTAACTTTCCTATTGTCTAATAGTGGAGTGGCATACACACAACATTCAAGAATGTAATGAGTACTCAATGATTCCTGAACAGCTCAAAGCCTACCGTACTTACAAATCTATCAGAGCCACAACAAGCCCACCCTCAAGTCCTTTAAAGCTTCGATCGCCGCTTCAGTCTACCTCAGCTCCTTGTAGAAGGCAGACAACTCAGGAGACAACTCTAGCAAAACTGGCTTCAGTACAAGATAACTATAAAGAAGGATGCACTTGTAATTTTACTTTTTCATAGTGACATCACCTTTCCTATGTTCTATAAATAGGAGAATAGAGCTACCAGAGAGGGGTTGAAATTCCCCCCCCCCCACATACTCTTGTGAAGCTCTGATCACTTTTGAGTACCTTCTAAAGCTTGAAGATTCAGTCTACTTGAGCCCTTATTTGCAACCCCCCACCATTTATACAATCTCATCTTAAAAATTGTCATTAGAGGTCGTAAGGAATCTCATTTTAGGACTCCACGCAAGTGTGTCTATTAGAAACTATCTCTATTTCTATTAAATTTACTTGTTAGAACCCCTGGCCGAGTATTAACTCAGTGGGACAAGAGTTTAATCTCCACTCTATGAAATTAGGCCCCTACATTTGGCATCGTCAGTACTATTATTAATACTTTGCTAAAATTTACCAAACCAACAACGTGACCAATGGCTCGTAACCTTCATTCGTCTTCAGCTATAGTAGGCGCCCCGAATGATGACATCGTCGCCCAACTCACCCTTATGCGCGAGTAGTTCACTCTGGCTGAAGAGTGATACACCAACCAACTTCGTGACGAGCGCGAAGCCCGACGACAAGAGCTCTAGAATGAACGCCAGCACCGTGTCAAAGACACGGAGATACACAACCTATACTTTGAAGAACTTCACAACTTAGTTCGGGGTCTATAACAAGAATGAGCACATGACTCCCAGTCCCTTGCGGATATCTGCTCGCACACGCTTAGGTTCTTATCCCCGCACAGAGGTACCCCCGGTCTATCTTGAGTGCAGTGCAGAGCATATCCCTGGGCTAAGAGCACATTGACCACAAACACATTGCTATCCTCCCCCTCGTGTAGATTACGTAACACAATAAGAGCCTGATCAACAAATCAAAGCCGTCATCCGAATTAATTTGTGCCCATCCCCTAATTCCTGGAGCTGACTAAGCAACCCCATATGCACGGAACTGTTGGCCATTAAAGTCCCTTTAACTTTTCATATCCCAAAAATCCGTAAATCACAAAACACCAACCCACAGTCTCACGTCCTCAAATTCCAAAACTCGTTAAGCCTCCATTTGTCAGCCGATTATTTCTTTTGTCGAATGTTCCCCACAAGCCTCACTGATAATCTACTCAAGTGGTATTATAGCCTACCCAATGGATCTATTCGAAGCTTCAAAGACTTACCTAATTTGTTCATCGTTCACTTCACATTCAATTAGAACGGAGAGGTTGAAGTCTATGCCCTCCTTAATATTCGAAAGACACAAGCAGAAACACTCGAAAGCTTTACAAAACGATTCTTGGATGATTATCGCAATATTGAGATCCTCGATTACGCTAATATAATTTTAGTATACTCCAATGCCCTCCCCGGCCACAGTCACATCAAGGAGTACATTGTCCTCTAACAGCCCAAAATACTCGAAGAGATGTTGTCGATAGTTAATGAATACATAGACCTCAAACGCATACGTAAAAATAATCAAGAAGGATAAACCCAAACTGGCAATCTGCACAAACCTCAGCAACCAAATACAACCATGGTCGCCCCTGTTTACAATGAGACGGACAACCACAAACGCAATAATCACAATGACCAATTAGACAGGCTGTGAAAGAAACAGCCAATGTTAATTTTACCTAAACTTGACGTTTCTATAGGTGATATCCCGCCCATCATCCAAGCGACCCAATATGGCTAATACCATACCCAATCAAAGTTAGAAAAGACGAACCATACTATCAGAGCCATAAATGTAATTGCCACCCAATAGACAAATGTTACGTTTTGCATCAATTACTTGAAATGATACTCAAAGCAGAATATTTGTACCAGTATATTGAAGGCATCCCCAGTTATCTCGATGGGTCATATCTCAAAACCCAGGCATACCCCAACATTGGAAAAAATGAAATGTACATCATCCAAGCCAACATGATTGAAGTCAATAACATTGACAACGCTCATATTTGAAGCAAGAGAAAAAGAGTCAAAGAGTGTAGTAAACTTATCTACCAACAATAATTACCAATTCTCTTACCTGAAACTAGTCAACGTCCCAGAACTGAAACTATATCATTTATCGACTACAACGTGTCTCAAGTTAAATTTCCACTCATATCCATTGGTCATCATAGTATAGGTCAAACATATCATCCTGCATACGATACTCATCGATACCGAATGCACAATCGATGTCCTTTTTCTCCAGACAATTAAGACGATGTAGATGATAGGCCGTATAACCCCAGCAGATGTCGAGCTCAAAGGCTTCAATGGTTCTACCAAAGTCGCAGTCGAGCGAATAAGTATCCCTATTACAGCTGGACCAATGGTATTGTAGACCAGCTTTTTAGTCATCGATAAGAAGTCAGAATACCTCGGCATCTTAGGTCGTAACTGGATACATGTTATGAAAGTAATACCCTCACCTGCCACCAAGTATTGTAGTTTACCACCCCAAGTAGAACCTGAAATATAAAAGTTTCCCAACAGCTAGCACGATTATGCGAATGCCCAACGATCGACCTGACCCAAAAGTTGGTTAAGCCATAACAATCACAGCAAGTTCTTCTCACCGAACCCTCGATAGTCCAAACCAAAAGTTCAACCATCGAGCCCACAAAATTCATCAAACTCGATGTCCCCAGATGAGGCATGTTGATTTGGAGTTCCTTGATTGATGAAGAGAAACAACAGATGACCCCTATTCTTCGATCCAATAAAGATGTCTTTGCATGGACTTTCCAAGAGATATCAGGCATCGATCCAACCCTCGCCTGTCACAAACTCAACCTCGTACCCAATTGTATGTATGTCAAATAAAAGAAATGAATCTTATCCTCAAGGATTTGAGACGTGGTTAATCTTGGAGTCGGCAAACTTCTAGCTGCAGGTTTCATCCACGGCGTTAAGTATGTCGATTGGATCTCAAACATTGTGGCAGTTCCCAAAAAAATGATAAAATTTGAGTATGCGTCGACTTCACCAACCTCAACAAACATACCCCGAAGGATAACTTCCCCCTCCCAATCATCGCAGCGCTTTTCAATGTAACATCCGGATATGAGCGCCTCTCTATGATGGATGCTACTTCAGGTTACAACCAAATACCCTTCCTGTCCGATGATCAAAGAAAAATATCATTGATTACTGAACAAGGCCTATATTGTGTTAATATGATGCCCTTCATTCTTAAAAAAGTAGACGCGACCTACCAACGACTAGTTACAACCATGTTTAAGCCATTATTGGGAAAGTTATCTAAATTATATATCGACGACATGCTTTCAAGAGCCTCAGCAAAAACACCCATCTCTAAGACCTGGCTATAGTATTTTCTATCCTTCGATCTTACAAAATGAAGTTAAACCCTGACAAGTGTCAGTTTGGTGTTTCTTCAAGAAAATTCCACGGCAGCCTCATCAGCAAGAGAGGTATCAAGATAGATCCAACAAAAATCCAAGCCTTAATCAATATGCCATCTCCTAGAATGAAGAAAGACTTTCATAAGGTAGCTCGCAAAATTTCCGCCCTCAATCGATTCATTTCAAAATCTTTAGACAAGTTCAAATGGTTATTTTCTTTACTCTGCAGTCAGGGTACCCACACAACCAAGAAGAAAATCTAGGCATTAAATGGCCAATAGAATACGAACAACCCTTCCAAGAGTTTAAGACTTACCTTGGTTAACCACCAATTATAAGCATTCCAGTCGAAGGGGAACTACTTTCTTTCTATCTGGCAGTACTAGATGAATCCTTAAGTTCAGTTCACATTCATATAAGCATTGAAGAAATTTTATACTTTATCCGCAAAACCTTGACCTCGGCCGAAACCAGATATTCAAAACTCAAAAAGCTTATACTCAACCACGTCTACACGTCGAGAAAGCTTAAGTCATACTTCTAAGCACATCGCATTAGGGTGATCACGAGCTACCCCTTCGAGAAGTACTTGCCAAGAAAGAAAAATCTTAACGGGTTCAGCAATGGTCTATTTAACTCAGGGAGCATGATATCACTTTTGAGAATAAGATATCTAAAAAGGGCAGTAGTCACCGACTTCCCTATAGATGATGCCGATTGGGAAGAGCACGAAGATAAAATCTTAGAAAAGCAAACCGAATCATCATATCCATGCAATCAAAACACCGGTTGAAGACTATTTACTAATGGTTCGACTGACTCCAATGGTTCAGGCATAGGCATCATGTTGGATATCCCTTTGAATGATCAACTAGAAAAATCTATCAAACTAAACTTCAAATGTACTAATAATGAAGCTGAGTATGAAGCTCTAATTCATGGTTTAGACATTACAAACAATATTTAGACATGTTGAGCAAAAATAATATTTAGACATTACAAACAATATTTAGAGTTGGGTGTGCTTAAGTTAGCTATTTTTACTGACTCACAACTAGTCCAAAGATATTACACCAGAGAAAATAGCAGTGGTTTAGACATGGTCGAATAGCAGAATACACAAAACTCATCCACCAACACATGGATCGCTTCCCTGAACATTCATCGATAACACATTATCCTTGAGGCAAAAATAGGCACGCCGATGCTCTCACATATATAACCGTAATGTTAGGACAATCCAAACCAAGAAAGTTTGACATCGAGGTATACGAATGCCCAAGTATAGACAAGATGTAAATCAATACCATCAATACTGGCGGTGAGAGTATCGATCCTAAAGATTATGGAACCCCATTCCTGATATATTTGAACAATAACATCCTCTCATTCGTCCCAAAGGCAAAATGATCATCGTTGGAAAACTGCCAAAGGTACTAAATCCACCAAGACAAACTACACCAAAGGACACCAAATAAGATATACCTAAAATGTATATCCCAACAAGAAGCCGACACCTTCATTAAAGATTTCATGAAGGTGACTGTGGCTCGCACACTGTAAGACGATCCATGTCGTTATGCGCAGTTACCCAATGTCTATTTTAGCTGAACATGAAAAAACAAATAGAAGATTATGTAAAGTATTGTAATAAGTGTAGTGACACAACCATGACATCAAAATCCCTTCACAAGATCTCCACTGCAGCTAAGTCCCCTGACCATTTAAGCGATGGGCCATCGATCTAATCGGCCCCTTCTCTAAAGCTTTGGGCAAGAGAAAGCATGTCCTCCTGGCCGCCAATTATTTTGCAAAGTGGGTTGAAGCAGTTCCATTATGCAGAACAAGAGAACAAGAAATAATCAAGTTCTTATGAAAGAACATAATTACATGATTCGGCAACGCTCATATGATCCAATGCAGTAACGATTATCAGTTTGCTGGTAACAAGGTTAAAACATTTTTGAAGAAGTACAACATCATTCTCTCATCCTCTATACCTTACTACCTATAAGGCAACGGCTAGGTTAAAGCCATAAACAAAACTATAGTTAATGGCCTTAAGAAGCATTTCGACGATAAGAAGGAGTGATGGGCACCAGAGCTATAACACATCCTATGGGCCTATCACACAATACCTAAAAAAGTAACGGGTTGTACTCCTTTTCTCCTCATTAACAGAACCAAAATAGCTTTACCAACTCAGTTTAAAGTCTCCACTAGAGACCCAAAACTCCTAGACGAAGAAAGTAAGTTTTAACACAACTGTAACATGCCTTTGATTGATGAGACTCGAGACAGAGCTCTGACTAGCCTTGGCTGATAACATAACTCACTAAAGAAGTTATACAACAAAAGGGTTCATCCCGAAAATTTCACAATCGGAAACTTGGTCCTTTGAAGAGTTACCCCATCCTCAGAACACCAAAATATAGGGAAACCGACTGAATCTCGGGAATGTCCATACGTTGTATATAATAAAACATATAAGTGGTCTAATTATCTAATGACCAAAGATGAAAAACCTTCATCGAATCCCAAGAACACGATGCGGTTAGTTCGCTACAACAGAAGACCAGGATAGATACTTTCCACTACTGTAACAACATAATTGTACATCAATAAAAGAACATTTTTGAGCTATTGTCATTTTGCCCACCTCCTCTATAATAGTCAATCCTCATGAACTTCTTGAGTTGGTCAAACCTAAGTATCACGACAAATCTTTGACCTGCCTGATACTTGAGGGTAATCTTAAAGATTTTTAAGGTTCCTGATTTGGGCAAACCCAAGTAACATGAATAATCAAAAGATTAAACACCTGGGGGAGACCTTAGAGCTGACCACGTTTGGTTTTGTTTAGGTTCAAGCCCACAAATTAAAATACTCTGGGATAACCTCAAAGCGCCCATAACTTCTTGAGTCGGTCAAACCTAAGTATCATGTCAAACCTTCAACCTGACTGATACTAGGGGGCAACCTCAAAGTTTTTCAATGTTCCTAATTTGGGCAAACCAAAGTGGCTTAAATAATTAAAAGATTAAATACTTGGGGGAGACCTCGGAGTTGACCATATTTGGTTTCGTCAAGGTTTAAACCCGTGGATAGAAGAATTACCTTAGGATGACCTCAAAGTCTAATGAACTTCTTGAGTCAGTCAAACCTAAGTATCATGCCAAACCTTCGACCTGACTAATACTTGGGGGTGACCTCAAAGTTTTTCAAGGTTCCTGATTTGGGCAAACCCAAGTTAACATGAATAATTGAAGGATTAAACACTTGGAGGAGACCTCAGAGCTGACTATAATTGGTTTTATCTAGGTTCAAACCCGCAGATAGAAATACCTGGGGGCAACCTTAGAGCCTCATGAACTTCTTGAGTCGGTCAAACCTAAGTATTACGTCAAACCTTCGACCTAACTGATACTTGGGGGCAACCTCGAAGTTTTCATGGTTCCTAATTTGGGCAACCCAACTGGCATGCATAATCGAAAGATTAAACACTTAGTGGCGAGTTTGATACAACTCAACAGATATGATCAAGACAACTTTATATTTTAACTAATATATATTCAGATAGGCTAAATTAAAGTTAACAACCATTATAGAATGAAGTCATCCTACAAACTCAAAGAAAAAATAAGAGAGTATCACTAGTTATAAATATAACAAATATACATAAAAATATATCAATTATCAATACAGAAACTACAGATTATTACACGAGGGGACTGGTTCAATCTACCTCACTGGTCTTATTTATTTCGTCAGAATAACTCAAATTAGCACCGGGATCAGTCACCTGGTGCCCGACGATTGCCTCAACTACCACAAGATTCAGCACAATTTCTAGCTCCTAGGTCATATCTTTCACACCAGGGCTCAATACATGGTCAGGTATGAACCGCTCAAAGGCCTCAGGATCATAGCCGTAATGGCATAATTCCGTGAGCTCAAAGTGGCTTGAAATTAGCTCTTACACCAATGTACCTGCGACTAAAATCTGATAGAAAGCAAAAAATAACACAGGTGATTTAGCATGGGAAACCTCTGAATAGGTAAAAAAAACCACAACCTCGAGTTAAAGGCTTTTGTAATAATAACTTTTATTGCTTGAGGCCAATTTTTTTATTACAAGTGATCTATCGACTTAGAAATCCTTAATCTTGTGAATAAGAGGTTTGAAGTTTTGAGAATCTAGAAAATATTGTTTCCTTGGTAATTTCTCATGTATCTTTTTCGGGTCCTTGTCTCTTCTGGAACTTCTTCTTTATATAGGCTTTCTCCACAGTTCTTCATCGTACTGAAGCATATTCTCCGAATAATGTGGTTAGTGGCGGTTGACTGAGTAACTATTGAGTTTATGAGAGACAAGTGTCTTTGAGTTGTTCAGGTTTTTCTGTTTAAGCTTGACCCACATTTTTCACAAGTTCGTGGAGTAGGTGGTAATGTTGACTGTTGAAGTCATGTGGAGAATGCGTGAGTCTGACATGGAGTTATTTCAAACATGGAAATAGCTCAATTTGGGTAAGGTCGAGGGGAAGTCCCCTACAATCTCCCCCTTATAATCGAAGTCGCGAGTGGCTTTGGTTGAGGAAGAATTTGTGGGTATATGGATATTCAAGTTGGAAGTTTGAATAATGAGTGAAGTAATGATGGTTTTTGACTGAATTGAAAATCTGCGTGTTATAGGGGGTCGTACGTGCATTGAATGTTGATGGGAATATTGATGCATGCGATGGTTAGGATTTTATGAGCTTCGTCTATATTGAATGAAGATGCTTGGGAAAATATACCTACACATTAAATGTAGGGTTATATAAATAGTACTAATATCAAAGTTTGTGGCAAAGTACTCTTGTTCGTTGCCAAATTCTCTAAAAGTTTTAAAGATGGCGAAGACCCAGATAATGGTTCTTAAAGAAAGAATTGTTGTTGAGATGCAGAAGTTGAGAATAAAATATTTTGGTGATCAGTCTTTGGAGATGTCGACTCTTGTTCTCATTCCTCCGACGTATCAAGGTATATAAGAAGAAGAAGCGGCTGAAGCTAAGGAAGATTTTTATTGTATGTGGAGATTTTATTACATCATTGTGGTAGGTGAGTAACGTTGGGTTTGTGTCCGTATCCTTCTGGAGGACAAGTTTGTAAAGACAGATGCAGGGATAGGCATAACTGCCCAGCAGTTACACTGATTTTTTGTGTTGGGCTAAATTCAAAGTCGGGCTCTCTTCATCTCTACCAACTCTGTGGAGGTGGTGGTTATAAAGGAGGCGATGGTGGTTATGGAGGAGGTAGATGGAGAATGGAAGTTTGCTACTATACTTCCATCGTTTCTTTGCGCTGAGAACACCTTCTATTTGAAGAGTTGGTTCAAGCACATATTTCTTTTCTTTCATAATTTCCATTTGAAGTTCGACTACACTTAGACCAAGCTCATAGGAGGGAGGATATTTGTTGTTTCAAATGTCTGCCTCGTATCAGAGAATTTTACTGAAGTCGAATAAACTGAAGGATTTTATGTTTCGGAGTGCCTGAAAGACTTGTTATCTGCAAAAGTACTTGAAAAACTTATTATCTATAAAGTACCTAATGTCTGAGTACTTGAAAGGCTTATTATCTGTAAATGTACTTAAAATATATGTTATCTGTAAAGTACTTGTAATTTGTATTCGAGATGAATAAAAATTTGTGATCCAAATTCTGAGTTGATATAGAATAAAATAATACTAAAAATCGAGTTATGAATAATTTAAAGACTTTCAAATATATAAGACGAAGTGAAATGTATAAGATTAGAACGTACAACTTTATATGTTAATTGACCTTTTAAAAATATGTTTGTGAAATGAAATATGTGTAAGATATGGTGTTCGACCTGGGTGCTAAAATTTGGAGAGAGAGAAAATTTTAGAAAATTATAGAATGGGAAGTTCAAGCTTAGAGAGGTCATTCCGAAATACTAGATTTGGAAATAATAGGCTCAATTTGGAATAGGATGAAATGTCTAAGGTTGATAGGGAGAGATATGTTCAAATAACTTTTCCCAAGATACTAGGTTTTCTGCTACGAGATAATAGGATAATATTCCAAGTTATAGGGAATTTGTAGCATAAAATGTATAAATAAGGGGGAGATGAGTTTTAAACATGTGGAAAAAAATAAGAATGGTGTGGACTCGATCTGAGAGAATTTGTTTCACCGCTGAGGAGCGGTTGGCGATAAAGATAGCTGAAGTGCGGAGCCAATTTTTAGACTGTTAGATTATGATGCTGAACGGCAAGTGAGGGAGATTCAACTTAAAGGTTTAGATGGGATTGGGAGAGAACGCGAGTATGAACGTCATTTCTATGAAAAGATGTTCCAAAAAATTATTGTAGATCCTGTAGCTTGAAAAGATGTTGTGTGATTTATTGCTGAAGAGGAGATCGAATTAGAAGATGTGAGGATTGTTGAAGGATACCTGATCGGATGTGGTTCTCTAGGATATCAGGGATGTTTTAGGTGTAATTATATGTGAGGGAAATAAAACGAATGTAAATATAGGTGGCATGAGTGTATGTAATTATATGAGTTTGAATAATTTCAAAGAAATAGAATAAGCATAATAGTTGAATCAATCCTCTATTGTTCGAATGCAGTTTGTAGCTGTTGTGAAAAAACTAATTTGAAAAGTTTTGAAATTTTGTGAACTTTGGAAATGACGTCAGCACTTCTACAAGAAGAAGAAGAGAAAAAAATATAAAAAGTAGGTAGCTTGTGATTTTGTCTCTTGTGTAAATGTTGTAAAATCCCATTGTGTGTAAGTATGAGTTAGCATGAGTGTGGGAAGGTCAGTGAGAGATGTGGAGAAGAGAGATAAAAATAGATTAAAATATAAGGCTAAGGGAAATGATGGGAAAGTATTTTCATCGAAAAGGTGTAAGACGCCTGGCATTGATAGTGGAAGGGATGCCTCAGTTCCAAAACCGTGGATGGCTCATGCGAGGCTCAATAACTGCCAGCAGTTAGAGAGAAAAAATATAAATAATACTTCATCTTTGTCATTCAAACGTTTCTCAACTTCTAAAAACTTGAAGAGCAGTGAGAGAGAAAGGAAAAAAGAAAAACAAAAGTAGCAGAGAATCATGTGAGGATTTAATTGAGAGTGATTAACATTCAAAGCGAGAGAGAGTTGCAAAGACTGAGTCGCGAAGGTGATTATACAACAACGTTATAAGGAAAGGATTTAGAACTGCTTCAGACTCCCATTCTAACATAGAAGGTTAGTAGAGGATTGATGACATAAGAATGCATTTTTGAAGATCATATTCTGTGTTTTTGATTTATGATATATGAAAGATTTATTTATGTGGTTTACGTATATGTAAAAGATAATAATTGATACTAGACCTGTATGTAGGTCGATCGTGAGGAGTGTTTGAGTAGGATCAAACCCTCATCTGTAGACTTGTTGTTGATATGGAGAGTTTACTTGTTAAAGAAGCATCAACCTTTGGTCGATCATCAAAGTTTGAAATAGTAATGTCTGATAGTGAGGAAGAAGTAGGGGTTGATCAATTTCAGGAATTCCCTAATAGATTGGTAACTTATCCTCCCCGTTTTGATGAATTCAAAGAGTTCTGTAAAGCCAAGGCTTCTGTAAGGGGTAGATGGGGTAGTTGTGTAGAACATGTCGGTAGGCAATTTAGAAGTTGCACTATAGAAACCAGAGATGAATACTTTTATTTGCTGGCTCATTTGGAGAAGGAGAAATGAGATAGGGGTAGACAAATCGATGTCTTTGAGTACTTCGATGGGAATGTTCAGAGTGGACTTTCAGAGGGTTTTTTGTGTTACCTGTCTCAGTTGGAGTAGGGGTTGAGCCTTCCCCTTAACAATTTGGCAAAAGGGATTATGAACATCATCGGGAAATGTCCTGTTCAGTTGAACGGGAACATGTGGGTGCTGATAAGTGTTTGTAATATTTTGAATAAATGGTGGGAAGGGGATAAGAGAATTAGAAGGATATCCCCTGAGGATATTTTACAGTTTTATGGGGTAAAAAACTTTTATACAAGTGGAGGGGCATATTTCTTTGCGAGCTCGACTAGGCCTCGTTTCTTCGATTTAAACTCAGCAAGTCGACCATGGAATGATAATGTGATATGGGTGAAGGATGTTTACCTTCAGAGAGATGACAAAGAACCCATGGAACTTCAATGTAGAACTGTAAGATAAAGTGAGTATAACAATGTATAATGTATAAGATTGATATGTTGAAATTGTATGTTGCCCTATTGGCGATCATTTGTTATTGTTGATAGGCCCTAAATCTACGGTGATGAGGAAAAAGTCTTTGTTGGATACAGTTGCTCAAGAGGGGACAGAGCTCGAGGCTGTGTTGGAAGAACTCGGCATTAACAGAAAGATACGTGTTAACTGTCGATCCAAGAAAATTCAAAAGTCTCAATCGACGAGCTTAATGACGGGTGCTGATAGCAGCCAGAAGAAGGGAACTGATGGGGATATGCGAGTGAATTTTCCCAAGGCTCATGGAGTGGACTGCTTGGGGTTATCGGAGTCTATTACGTCGAGAAAGCTCACTTGGACATTTCCCAAGAAGTAGATGGTAAAGCGTGGTTCGACCTCTGGAACCACGGGAAGTAGTGAGGTTGAAAAAAAGGCAAAAAAAAGGGTTGAAATGTCAGGGGTGAAGGTCATAGAGGATCGACCTGTTATAGTAGACGAGCTGAAAGAGGTAGAGGAAAAGACAAGGCTGGCAGCTCTTCATGGGGAGGAGGAGATGAATTTTGCTTGAATATGTGATGAATTTTGTATTGTGGTTCGAGCTAACAATGAAATCAATTTTATTTATTTTGTAGGCTGCTCGCCTGATGAAGGGGATATGCCTCGGGGTCGGGGAGGAGAAAGCTGAGTTGAAGAAGGTAAAAGATGAGCTGGTGCAGAAGGTAGCACGTTTGAAAATAGACTTGCGCAAGGAGGGAAAGTGGCTGGAGGCCCTGAAGGCTTCTCAAGTGGTGGAGATCAACAATCTAAACACGAAAGCGAGAGTAAATTTCCAGGAGGTGGCAACTAAGCGTGATGGACTCGGCCGCCATCTTATATCAAAGGGGTATTCTAAAGATGAGGTAGATGCCATTAAGGCAGAAACCTATGTTCAGGAGGAGGAAGATGAAGAGATTGAAGATGTTGCTATTAGAGTAGTGGATGGTCTGGACGGTGTCTCTCCTCAAACGGTGCGACACAACCAAAGGGATGCAAATGAGCATCCAGAGGGGGGGGGGGGAATGAGAATGTAGAGTAGAATGATGATTATGTGATTGTATAAATATTTTGGAATGTTTGTAAACTGATGGGATATTATTGCATGTTGGATAGAATTTTGTAGGCTAAGTTGTTTTTGTAAACCTTGTTGTAGGAACTTACGGAAATACGCCTTAGAATAAAATATTTAGAGACTGAGCTCGCTAAGGAAAGAGATGCCTCAGCGTCCCTGTTGTCTTTGCAAGCGGAGCTGAAAGTTAGAACAAAGCAAAAAATATTTGACTTGTATGCTTCGCTAGTATAGAGCAGCAAAGTAAAAAATATATAGAGTGTAGAAACGGACCAAAAACCTATTAATGGTTTAGGGCAATGGCAGTAATTGTGTATAGGAAATATCAGCGCATTGACAATTTAAAGTATAGGGAGTGTGTACCTTAGACTTGGAAGTATGTGTTATTGATCATCCATCTGGGATTGTACTTCGACCTTAAGGTTAGAAGTAGTTTCACATAGTAGATGATAGAGATGAGGTATATGTATTGAATGAGTATTATAAGTCGAACTTGATATAATATATTTGCAATGTGCAGGTCGAATTGGATTAAGATTGCTTGCGCGAAGATGAGGCACGCCAACGTAACCAAGAATTTGAAGAGGAGTTTGATAGGATAAGAGAGGCGAACAAAGACAGGGAAGATCAACATGTAAATGCGCACTTCAAGTTTATTGAGGCAACCCAAACTACTGTCGACCTCGCTTGTAAGATCGAGGAGAAGGATGCAAAAATTAATAAAGGGCAAAAAGTGCTCGCAGAGTAAAAAAGAACATGTAGCGAAGCTCAAAGGAGAGATTGGTGCGTTGATGGCAAAGAGTAGGGAGGCTGAAATGGCCCGTTACCATATACAGGCGCTAGAAAAATCAAAGGAAGGGTTAAATCACTATGTGGCCTTTCTGAAGGGCAAATTGATCAATAAAATAAATAATTAGGAGAGAATTTGAGCTGAACTAGTGAATATGTGTAATATCTTTATTTGCTAGTTATCAACATGCGGCATGGGAACTACAAATCCCTTTATGTAAATTGTGGAGCATCTCGTTTACTTTTGTCTTGAGAGGCACTTAAGGTAAGGCCCTGTGACTGAATGGCAGTATAAGGAACCGTTTTGATTTGTGTAGCTTTTTGAGTTATCGATTAGTTGTCGGCACTCCTTTGGATTTACTGGAAGTGGTCCGCTGCATTTGTTGCCAATACTGAGATAGGCTAAGAAAGGCTTTCGCCAATCGTCAAGTAGAAACGCTTAGTATGTCAGCTTCATGAAAGAGCTAATAACTTGTGAAAATACATATAAACCCTTAGTATGAATTTATGAGAAGCAAAATTTTCCTAGGTAATTATCTCCCTCGTTAGAGATTCTTCCTAACCCTAACTGTTGATTAATCAAAAGGTGATAGTTAGTTTTAACTAAACCTTGATAACATAACTACGTGAAGTACAATTATAAGGGTGATTTTCTTCTGAAACACATCTAATAGGATGATAGTACCAAAAACTAAAAAATTCTTAATGTACTAACAATTTACGGTTTAAAATAAATCATAACCTTATAATTTTATCCCATGTACAGCTCTATGATTCTAAGAATGTCCAAAGATCAGAGTATACAAAAGATGGGTCTACAATACCAGAATGCTCTAGAATATCAACTTTTCTTAGAAAAAGTTATAAAAATCCTATTTACCCCCACCCTCAAGCTTAATCAGCATGTGTCCCCACAGTTGCCATAAATGAAAAGAACAAGAGAAAATCAAAAAATATTACCTGAACATGATAAGGGTTGCCTCCCGTAAGTGCTAAGTTTAATGTCTTCAGCCAGACGATAGTAGGAACCACCAAACTAGATAAGACTATGGGTAGAAATAAAGAAACCTATGTTGCATATGATGGGTCCCGAAGATTCATATCCTCGCTCGAACCCGAAAAGTACTCGTGGAATTGTTTAAGTTCATTATGACTTTGACTGAATGAGTTTAGAAGTAGTACTTGAGTTTCTGTTAAGTATAAACAAGAGTGAGAAGAAGTTTTCCAAATTTAGAATACCTTGCTTCTGCTGGAGTGAGGGTTTCACTGATGAAGCAGACTGGTTTCTCAATTTTCCCTTCAAGTCGAATAAGAACTGAGCTGATTAAAGTATCTGTAACTGCTAGGTAGATAATTAGTTCATTGTTATTTATTGGGGTGCTCATTATGAGAGACCTCCCCAAATAGATTTTGAGATCTTAAAAAGATACTTTGCATTTTGATGACCATTGAACCTTTGCATTTGGCTAAAATTTTCCTCATTTGGTACAACCGCAGAGTAGTAGAAATAACCAACGTCAGCGATCTGAAGATTTTGAAATGAATTGGTAGATAGTGGCAATCTTGCCGGCAAGTTTCTGAACGTCTTTCGTAATTTTTGGAGATGACATATTGAGGAGAGCTTGAATCTGATCTGGATTGGCCTCAATCATTTTCTTGGTGATGAGGTGGCCTAGAAATCGACCTGAATGTACTCTGAATTGATACTTATCAGGATTGAGATGCATCTTATAAGATCGACGAATATTTAATATTATGTTGAGATCTAAAATGTGGTTGGCTAACTATATGCTCTTCCACAAGAGATCGTAAATGTAGACTTCCACGAGTTTCCCAAGATGTACTTTAAACATAGTAGTCATCAACCGTTGATAAGTTGTGCCTGTGTTTTTGAGTCTGAAGGGCATGACTTTGTAGCAATAAAGTTCTCTCTCAATGATGAAAGTCGTCTTTTCTTGATCCTCTTCCAAGAGTAAAATCCGATTGTATCCAGAAGCAGCGTCCATCATGGATAGAAGTT
The DNA here is from genome assembly GCA_014058105.1 of Kingdonia uniflora. Classification (NCBI taxonomy): domain Eukaryota; kingdom Viridiplantae; phylum Streptophyta; class Magnoliopsida; order Ranunculales; family Circaeasteraceae; genus Kingdonia; species Kingdonia uniflora. The sequence continues at coordinate 232,217 of JACGCM010001713.1, forward strand.
CGTGATCTGCTGTGGAATCAAGGATTTGATGAATGTTGGGAAGAGGGAAACTTTCCTTTAGAGTATATTTGTCTAGATTGGTGAAATCTTCACAAACTCAGACTTTTCCATTCTTCTTTGGGACAGCGACGATGTTGGATATCCAATCCAGATATTTGGATTCTCGAATAAATCCCACTTTGATCAATTTCTCAATCTCCATGTTAACTTCATCCCATAGTCGAGGTAATAGTCGTCGTTGTTTCTGTTTGGCCACCGTGGCGTTGATGTTGATGGCCGATTTGTGATATGCATTGGCTGGATTGACCCCAGGCATCTCTTCGAAAATCCATGCAAAAATGTCTCAATTTAGTCCCAATAATTGAATAAGAGTGTCTTTTCGTGTTGAACCATCTTAGTACCGATGAAAGTACCTCTACTAGGTCCATTAATGTTGATGCATTCTATAGGCTCTTCTGTGGAAGGCTGATCGTTGAGGTGATTAGCTTTCTATAATTGCTATATACAGCGTACCTATCAGAGGTATTTAGAATAGTAGAGACGGTAATTTTGCAAGCTTGAAAAAGCCTTTGACTACCCTTGATTTCATAGATACTATCATTGTGTTTGAAGCGAAGTACTTGATGATAAGTAGAAATGATTGCTTCCATGTTATGTATCCAGCAGCAACCCATAATCCTGAAATAATGAGATTTGGCGTTAATCACATAGCAGATGACGTTGACCCTGGATAGTCCTACGGTAATAGGTAAGATGATCTTGCCCACTCGCTCTTTTTTAGAACCGTTGAATCCACTGATATTGGTGTCACTTTGAATAACTTGATCGGCAATCCTATTTAGTCGATAATGTTCTGAAAGAGAATCTCAATACCGCTGCCAGTATCGATCATCATTGTGTGCATGACAAACTTCTTCATCTTGAGCATTATGACTAATGCATCATGATGTGGAAATTTAACATGACTAGTGTCACAATCTTCGAATGAGATCCCAAGCTGGCGATTGCTCAACTTCGGTAGAAGTTTGGCTTCTTTATCTTGAGGTATGAGATCGTAACATTCTTATAGTCTCATGCGCTTGAATCTGTTAGAGTTAGTTATCTAATGGATTTCAATCATGTTACTGTTGTGCATATGGTAGATATGCTTCTCCTCATCTTGATCTTTGACCTGGACAACTTCAAGCTACCTCTTATAGCTGCCATCCTTGTATGATTCCAGGTCGACAACATATTCTAACATTCGTCCCTCTTTGAAAATGTATTCCAGAAACCTTTGTAAAGCATAACAATTGTCAGCAGAAAGATGGTTTACCTTATGATGCATACAGTACGGTCGGCTCTCAATTGGTTTCAATGGTTGAGAGAGATGGTAAAGCTTATTCTTTGAGAGGATTAGAAAAATTGTAGTGATTCGAACATTCCTCTTTTAGAGGACCGGTTTGATTTGTGAACTTCCTTTTCAAGGGTTGCCAGTGTTTCCCTTAGAGCGCTTTTGGTCACCCTGATCCTCATTTAGCTTACTGCTTCAATCTGTAGATGGACCTTTTATGGTAAGGATGAATTTAGTAGATTTATACCTTTCGGACATCATCCCTTCCAATTCGACGTAACTATTGACCTTGGTGATCATATCTTCTAGGGTTGCAGGTTTGTTGAGGAAGAGGTGTTCTTTAGCCTTGCAGTCGAGCTAGAGCGCATTGGTAAAAGTAGTGACAGTTGTTTTCTGATCGAGATTGTCTACTTTACGCGTGAGCTCCAAAAACTTCTTCGCAAAGGCCTCGAGCTTCTCTCCGTACGACTGTTTAAGACTAATAAGAGATATAAATTCTCTTCTTTGTCTCTGTTGTAAGCATACGTCTTGATTAATAGTTTTTACAGCTAGTTGAATGTATGTTTGGAGTCTTCAGGTAGAGAGTGGAACCATCAAAGCGGTTCCTCCTGTAGACTTGTGGCGAACAAACGGTAGAAAATGTGGTTAAAATTGGAGTACAACCCCAGTAAATCACGGTATTGTTGAATGTGCTTCTTTGAATCGGTACCCTTGTATTTACAAATATTTAGAGTATGGAAACCTTTCGGTATTTCCATATCGAATAGTTATTTGGCAATTAGACTTCCTTGTAACTTGGTAAGGTTGTCGGTAGTGCCCAGACCTTGTGCTTAGATCAACTCCTTAATACGCTAAACCATATGCTCTTGGGTGACATAATAGTATGTCGGTTGAGTATTTTGACAAGGAGGTTGCGGATTGTGAGTATCGGTACCTTCACTCAAACGATCTTGTACTGGAACTCGAGGTTGAGGTTATTGTTCTTCCTCTTGACATATGGAAAATAATTGACCTCGGCTAATCTCAGACTAAACTTCACCACCCAAATGAATGGAAGGTTGAGATTCGTACTAAATATTTCTGGAAATAGCTTTGTTGGAGGCTCCTCGAGGTTCTAATCTTTCCTGTGCAGAAACCCGGGAGGCCTCTGGCAATTGATCGTGATCTCCTTTTGGAGGAGCCTGCTGAGTATTTTCCAGAGCTTTCAAGGCAGTCTGCATTGTTGTTATCTGGTCTTCATGACGTTTGAGCACTGCCAAACGAGCTTATCATTCGGCATTGGGCTCCTTCTCACGGAGCTCTCGGTTAAGAGTTAATTGACGTTCGAGCTCATTGCTTTTTAATATTTCAGCGTTGAGATTCGCCTGAAGCTCTATAAGTTGTTCCGACTCAACTGAGAGATCAAGCTGGATTCCGATTGCTAATCATCTGGAAGTAACCCTAATTAAAATTTATAGTAGAGTGAATGTATGCCTCAGGATATCGCAGAACTGATTTCTTTCCTATAGACAGTGCCAAATGTAATGGCTTAATTCCGTGAGCTCAAAGTAGCTTGAAATTAGTTCTTATACCAATATACCTGCGACTAAAATCAGATAGAAAGTAAAAAATGACAGGCAATTTAGCGTAGAAAACCTCTGAATTGGTAAAAAAGAATGACCTCGAGTAAAAGGTTTTTGTAATAGTAACTTTTATTGTTTGAGGCTGATTCCTTTTTACAAGTGATCTCTCGACTTATAAATACTTGATCTTGTGAATAAGAGGTTTGAAGTTTTGAGAATCTAGAAAAAGTAGTTTCCTTGGTGATTTCTCATGTATCTTTTTCTGATCCTTGTCTCTTCTGAAACTTCTTCTTTATATTGGCCTTCTCCACAGTTCTTCATCGTGCAGAAGCACGTTCTCCGAACAATGAAGTTAGTAGCGATTGACTGAGTAACTATTGAGTTCGTGAAAGGCAGGTGTCTTTGACTTGCTCAGGTTTTTTAGTTTGAGCTCGACCCACGTTCTTCGCAATTTCATGGAATAGGTTACAATGCTAATTGTTGAAGTCATGTAGAGAATGCGTGAGTCTGACATGGAGGTAGTTCAAACTTGGAAACAACTTAATTTGGGTAAGGTTGAGAGGTAGGCCCCCACAATAGCCTAGTTCATCAATAAACTGCTTCAGATATGTCGTCACGAGACATTCACTCTCGAAGTCCGCCTAGAACCTCACATAATTATCTCTCAACTTACCTTCGAGCTCTACTACTTTCTCTGCGTGGTGCTCTACCATGGTTATCTTTTCATTCGAAGTATCAGTTCGAGCCTGCAGGAGTTCTCACTCGAGCTCAGACATGCTGGTGTTCAATAACAGGATGGTTCCCTAAACGGATCCTTAGTCTTGCTCGCCTCCCTTTCCCTTCAGCTCGATACCTTATGGGCTTTCCTAAAATACATCCCTCGAAATGAAACCTGGTTATAAAATCTATCATACAACAAACTTAAGCCACATGAAGCAATGTAAGATTGATAATAATGTACAATCATTACCTATCTCATAGCAGATTTGAAGTGGTGCCCAGCTTCGTCAGGGTTCGACATTCAGAGGTGCACCAACGACTCTGCCGTGGCTAGACCAGCATCTTCTCTTTCGATCGTGAGCAGGACGGCCCCACTCGCAGTTAGAATGACTTTTATTTGATCGTGTGCCCTCTTTAGGGCAGACGGTCCTGGGGCTTGAGAACTCAATACCTCCCTAACAGCTTTACCTTTCCCCTTTTGATGCGGGCGAAGCACCCGTACATGCATTCCCTCATTGGTTCCTCGGAATTCCAAAGTTAGAGCTGCAGATCTAGTCTAATATGCCCTCAGAACGCCATTATTCCATCTGTAGGTGCATCCACAAAGGTAAACTTTACTCCTCGTGGAATTAAGAAAAAGCCCTTACTAACCAAATCGTACTTTTAAGAAATCGGCCAAGCCATTTTCGTTCCTGAGGACTGACATCCTGAAACCTGATACTTTTGTCCTCAGTATCTTCGTCATCATCCTCATTCCTACTACCTTTGTTCTCCCCATCTCCCTCTTTATCCTCTTTGTCTTGCCCTTATCCTTCGTCTCCTACTGGGTTAATCCCAACTACTTTGTCTGTACCCTCATCTTCATCACTTTCTCCAACTACCTACAATTGCTCTAGAATACTATTGCTTTCCTCCTTTCAACTAAAAGTACTCGGCCTATTCATTAGGTCCTCGACTTCATCAATTAATCTCATGGTCGAAGACTAATGGGTACGTATTCAATACCCTATAGAAGAAAAGAAAACTAGCTAGCCCAATATATTTAAGTCAAAACCCCTCGTTAACCCCATTATTCCAACCCTTGGTGATATACTGAATATTACCTATCGAATATAGCTCAAACTGGACTTGAAGGGGTAACACCTGGTCAAATCCCCAACCAGCTGCTACCCTCACCAACACATACACTCGAAGGTAATATTCAAAAGGTATAAACCACAATCAATCGCTCAGTCGAACCCTCCTCTACCCTACCTTGTCTAACACCCTTTATCATCCATAAGCCCTCAACATCCACTATTAATGGCAGACATCAAGTTTTTCCCAATCTAAATTACCATATTCAAAAAACAAAGCAAACAAAAGATAACTACATAACAAGTAAAAGACAAGGGAAAAGAGGACATACCTTGCACTGACATTTATAGATGATCTCTGGTAACAACAACGATTGGACAACAACAATTACAAAAATTTTCTTCTCTCCTTCAAACAAAAATGCAAGAGTAGAGTAAACATATTTGTCCATATCTCTCTCTCTCTCTTCTTAAATAAACAAATCTCAAACAATATCAATTTTTATAATTGCCATCATTACCCCCACTAACTCCACTCTTTCTCACCTCTCCACCTTCCCTCAATAAGTCTAGCAAACAATCCCTTATGAATTTGTCTTGCCTCTCTAAACACTTCGACCACATAGCCCTTCTAGCATCATACCTCAATTTTTTCTTTTAGCTCCTCAAATCAAACAGACATAAACCATTGTATACATAATCACCCTAAATTTTTTATTCAAACAAATTTCTTTCTCTATGCCTCCGATGAAAACATTACTGGTACACCCAAGTGCTTGTTGTAAATTAAAGTCACAAAACCTATGATCACATGCATTTGTTGCATGGCCACCATAATCATACTATAAGTCAGACATGAAGTAACTACTAAACCCAGCTCTGTACTTTGTTTAAGGCAGACATGGCCCCGTATATTATGACTAAAGCCTGCAAGATTCAGAACTGTACAGTCGGTACCCTCTAACATATCATAAACCTCAGGACTCCAACTGCCCACCACAAATGGCAACAATTAATAATTGACCCTATTATAATTCAAACTCATAAAATCTTTTCATTCTGATTCTTACTATATCAATTTATTCTGAAGTACCTGAAGACTTTCCACCTACACGAATATTTCTCTTTTCCGATTCATGTAGTGACTTCTTTCTTTGACTTATTTCCAACCTTTAATGCTGAAGGATACTACCTTCTTATTTCATGTCACATTTTTCACAACCTTCAACTTACAAATTCAACCATTTGTTAATTCTTGTTTCATCTTTTGCATTCGACATCATTTTCATAACCCTCGAAGGACTTAAATTTAAGACCTTCGGAGAGCTGAGATTCCTATCATTACCATTTTATAAATCATTTCCTTCGGTTACCAATGGAACATTCGATTCGCAAGCATCGACAATACATAAAATAAAAGACAAGTCTATTTATTCGTTTTTAATTACAAAAAGAAAAAAAAAACCCCAACAATAGCAGACAAGAAAAAAAAACATAAAAGGTACATAAGTTAAAGCCAGGGTAACTCTTAGAGCGCCTGAAACTACTACTACCCGTACCACCATCCTCCTCTCCCACCAGCCGCTCCGCTAGGGCCCTCAAGGTAACGGACCTTTCAGTAATAGTTTAGGGATGTTGCAGGAACATCACCCACCAGAACCAAAACTCCTCTGTCTCATCCCGCTCCCTACCGGTTAGCTCACCTATTTGGAGGTTGACGAGGCCTGGGAGCTGGCTGCGCCTCAAAGCCCCTACGGCCAAAGTACTTGGTTGTTAGCTCTGCCACCTAAGAACCTATTCTGGTCTCCAATTGTTCTTGTTGGCTCTGGGAACGAGTCTTCATCTTGCTTCGCAAGGGGAAGAGAGTCATCGAAGGAAAGAGTTGGGTAGAGTAATAGCAATCAGTTAAGCAAATTTACTTTCCCCCTTCCTCCAAATCCCTTTTATAGGAGATTAAAAGATTATTAATGATTCCATAATTAGTTATTAATGATCTCGGTAACTACCGCATTCACACCGATCAAACTTCTAAATTTTAACATAAATAACTTCTCAGCTAGAACCCCTGACCAGTACACCCTCAATCTTTTCAAAGGTCCCAACTGAGAGGGGGTAAATGTAGTAGCCTATTCATAGCCTTCGAGAACATAATGGGTACTCAAAGACTCCCGAAAAACTTGAAATCAACTGTACTTACAAATCTATCAAAGCCACATCAAGCCTACCTAGAAGTCCACTAAAGCTTTGATTACCACTTCAGTCCAGCTCAGCTCCTGGTTGAAGGTAGACAACTCAGTAAACAACTTTGGCAAAATTGACTCCAGTACAAGACAGTTGTAAAGAAGGATACACTTGTAATTTAACCTCTCTATAATAACATCACCATTCCTATCTTCAATAAATAAGAGAGGAGGGCTACTAGAGAGAGGTTGAGATTTTTCCCCCATACACCCTTGAGAAACTCTAATCACCTTCGAACACGTTCTAAAGCTTGAAGATTTAGTCTACTTGAGCCTTTATTTATAACCCACACCATTTATACAATCTCATCTTAAAAATTCTTACTAGAGATCATAGAGGAGTCCCATTCTAGGACTCCACACAAGTGTGTTTATTAGAAACTTTTTCTATTCCTATTAAATATACTTATTAGAACCCTAGTCGAGTGTTAATTCAGTGGTGTAAGAGTTTAATCTCCCCTTTAAGAGATTAGGCCCCTAGAAATAGTGTCAAGTCTAGTTATACTTGATCCAACGAGCAATCTTTGATGAGGAGTAACCAAGTGATAGACTTTGACACACTAGGAACTCTCTAAACTAATTTTAGCATGAAATGAAACAAATACAAATATGGATATTTCAGCTTATAGCCTTCAGGCTATTGTTTTTTTGTTTTTTGTTTTTTTGGAAGTGGAAGTAGTGCTAGGCAGACCCCTTAAGAGAATTGTGAAAATGATGCAAGTCATCATGGACTATTTTGATTGTTTATGTTATAAATAGGTTGGCCCTAGGTAGGAGAATTGGTTGGGGTGTCCCCACCGAACTCCTAACTTGGCCATAAATCTAGGGTTTATGGGGAGAGTTTTAGAGACTTGTTGTAGCCTCCTTTATATATACATCATTTGGTTGTATTCTCTGTAACTTGGTTAAGTTCATCTTAATAAAAGGCTTTCTCTCTTCTCTTATAAACTATGTTAATCTATATTGTGTGTGATTGGTTAGTAGATAACTTGATTCACATCACATTATCGGCTACGAGACTAAGAGCTAGTGGATCAAAGAAGACAAATGGCTTCTCCATGAAACTATTTGGTTTTTTTGTATTACGGAGAGATAATTTTCTTCAAGATTCCTTTTTTTTATTAATTACTTGATCTATAGTATATGATACTAGATCTGCATATAGAATTAATATCGTAATTTATTACAAATTTTTTACCCTATTTTTGGGATATTTTTTACCCTCACGGAGAGATGTTTCAACGGTTCTTAAGGCACGTGTAAATCATTAGTTTTTGGTTACTGTTTTTGTGACGATGCATACACTATGACGAACATAACGATATATTTTTATTCGGTGAAAGACGTGAAAATGGAAGTTTTATGGCCAAAAGCCAGGCCAAATGACGGCTAGGCTTATGTTAACGTCACCCTAAGGGTTTTACCTGTTGACCTAGTTTTGGCGTCACCTAGTGTTTTAAAACCCGATCCAGATCCAAATGGGAATCAGACCTAGATCAGATCTGACCCGAGGTCAGCGCTGACTCAGTAAGTCAGAGCTGAGATGGCAGGGTCCACGATCAACGTTGACTCAGCAAGTCAGAGCTGACATAGGAAAACCTACGGTCAACGCTGACTCGATAAGTCAAAACCAACATGGCAGGGCCCACCGTCTAATAAAGTGGTAGGGATATGAGACCCACAAGCAATAATGTGGCAACATTGTAGGGACACACTAATGTGGTGGGGCCCATGTGATAATGTGCCACGGCCCCATGTGTTGACGTGGCAAAGCCATGTGTCACGTAAGCTCCACTACTAACGCGTCATGTTAACGTGGCAGGGCCACATGGCAGCTGATGTGGTATGTAGGCCCTACTGCTTATGTATCATGCTGACATGGTATATGGGACCACTACTAATGTATTATGGTAACGTGGTAGGGCCACGTGGTAGTTGACGTGGCAGGATCATATGTCAGCTGACATGATAGTCAACGCAGATGTAGCAGTCAACTATGATGTGTATGCGGCGAGGCCAGCTGTTGACACCTAGCGCAATCCATAATCAACACATGGCAGGCCATATGTTGGCACGTATAACCCTCTATGATCAAAACGTGGCACTGCTCTGTATTAAAGCATTATAGGACCTTGACAAGACACATCACACAATTATGGACCCAGTCCTGACCGGTCCAACCCAGACCAGTCAAACACTAAAATAGATTATTTTAGCTATTTTTGGTCATTTTTAAATATTTTTGAAATTTTTTTCTTAAAATCCAAAAAAACTTAGATCCTACTCCAGAGAAGGGGGGCATTTTTTTTATTATCAGATACATTAAAAAAAAATTAAGGAACGGGTGCCTTATATGGACATAAGTAATACAATTAATATATATTTGAAGTATCTTATGATAGCTTAAAAGGATATTAATGTGGTATGCCCCTAGGATACTAATTATTTTGATCGGGGGTCAGAGATAATACGAGGCCCAAAGACTAATTTTGATATGACTGTGAGTCATATCTGAATTACTTCATATGTCAAGGACATATATGTCAGGGACACTACTTAAAGATCAATTGGGAATTGACTTGGTCTTGTTTGTAAGAACTTAGATTTTGGGGAACCAATTTTTTGTATCTAAGTACAATTAGATGTTACTTTATAAAATTTAGAGGTATATAAGCACTAATAGTAGCCTAAAATACTCTATAATGTTAGTTCTAAAACATGCTTAATCTACTTATCTTGGGAACTTAACAGACTTCGGGGATAAAACCATTTGTCAGCTAAGCATCTAATACCCCTTATATTCTGTAGTTGCGTGTTTTCCGAAGGGATAATCTTTGCCAATACTTTTCGTAAGGAAGGTACAACAATAATCTTAAACAAACAAGATTTTTGTAGAAACTCAGTAAAAGCTAAGAAAAACCACAACCTCAAGTAGAATTTTGATGTAAAATATAATATGTGGTTAGTTATTACAAGTTTTGGAGTGACAGTAGGGTGAGGAAGAACTTGTGGTTATGTCGAGAAGAAGTTAGAATTCGAAGAGGTTGCCGAATGTTTGAGAAAGTCTTCATTTTTTTTTCCGAGGTCAAAGTGAAGTGAAAGTGATCATGTCTTTCCTGAGGAGTGATTAATGTGGAACATTATATTTGGAAAATGCAAAAGGGGTATAAATACGAGGTGTAAAGAAGGATTAGGTGGCTATTTTTTTAAAAGATGCCGCCCCCAAGTGTGGTGTACCAAGTGGCCTGAGGAGGAAGATGGTTATTACGATGACCAAGCAGAGGTAAAGTTTATGCTTGATAATTTTGTGCTGGTAGTCATCATGGTGGGGGGATTTGGGGGAGGTAAAGTTAGAGAGTGTTTACGTGCCAGTTATTACGATGACCAACCAGGTTACTATTATGCATTCCCTACTTCCCTTATAAGTATGGTGTTACAATTATTAATCGTTCATTGACTATTAGGTGGTTTATAATTTACCAATATTAATCAATAGTGTCAAGTAACATTAGAATCGTATCACCTACACTAATGTCCACCTGCTCAAAAGAAACCTGTAAATCTCGACCATTTCACAAAGATCACTATATTGTAAGGATAGTGCACGAGAAATACATCCATAAAAACAACAATTTGCATAGGTAATAATATTAAGAGAATCATTGCTTACCTGTTACCAAGGGCGAACACACCATTACTACTAACCAATCCACCATCTAAAGAAGAGCTCCTTCACTTATACATGAAAGGGCAAGTTGCCTTTCTGACGTGGTCTTATATACTTGCCGCATGAGAAGAGGCTATAAAAGAGAGTTTATCGTAGCCCATGACCATTGATTGTCAAACAAGATAGGTTAATACTTTCTAAATTGATCATATTCACAGCAAATCTAAGAAAGCCATGTGGACACTCTTCAGTGAGTAATCTTGGCTTCAGAAGAACAAGCCTTTGTTGTGAATCATTGGCCACAAAATTACCAACATAAGGTCTACAAAAGAAGGGATAAAAAACTTATTAGGGGGATAAGAAATATTTACACATTTCTAGACAAAAAAGAATAGTATCTTGTACGTATTAGTCTTACAGTGAAATCAAGAAACACATAGTAGAAAGTACTTTCACAAACTACAAATGAAAGTTCTTGCCTTAATTGTTCTAGACAAATTACTACATATCTGTCATCCATGTGCCTCCCAATAAAAGGCCCGAGCATGTGAAGACCAGTACTTTTATTAATTCATCCTTCTTTGTCATAGGCTTCAAGAGCTTTAACACCTTTCAATATCTTGCACACAATTGCCATCATAGTGTCCAGTCCTATATACTCTGAGAAAAGCCTACACATTGACAATTGAAAGAGAAGCATGTCAAGAAAAATACCTCCATCAAACACTTTATGTCTCTGTAACTCTTATTTTTGACTAACCAGCTAAGGTTCTCACCACCTACTTTTCCAAGTATAGCTACAATGCCCACCACATCCTTGGCCAATTTAATAGACGTGACAAGAGTAGGCTGACGCTTTTTTAGATGGCACAACACACCAACAACAGATTTTTCCTTCTGCAATATTTGTTTAATTATGTTCTCCTCAGACTGAAAATGGTCAAAACTCCCTTCTTCCATTGTAGATACACTTGATGAATGATACTTTCCGAGGCAAACTGAGATAACCCATTTTGATAGGTAAAATAAAAGTGATTGGGAATTGTAAGACATAGTTATGATTAAATGATAGCCTCTTTAGAGGATAATTTTCTGAATAAGAGCTTGATAAATACTTTGTATTAAGTAGTCCTTCTATTAGAAGTTAGAAGCTATTCAACCTGGGGAAGTTTCATAAAAGAACTAGGCAATTTTCTTTTTCTTGACAAAAAAAACTAATTTTTTTAATATAGATCCAAAACAGCATCTGAATTGTTGCATTTCAAATGCAAGATTTTGATCAAAAGAACAACATGAGAGAGTGCAAGTGCCGTTTAAGATACCCTATGCCATATATTTAAATTCATACAATTAAATCTATGTTTATTTTTTGACAAGTTTTCTCCCAGAAATTAGATAATGAGGGAAATATCTAGTCCCCAACTTATAATTTTTTTGTTTGCCACTTTTTTCAAATTTAATTCACAAAAGCATCATTGTACCCTACACTAAGGCCTTAGACTAGTAGAGAGACAACGCAAAAACTTCTAGTAAAGAACAATTAGAATATTTCATTGTATCTTCATGAAAGCTAATAAAATAACTTTAAACTGGTGTTCAATTTTTTCTGACAACATCTACCACAAACGGATATGGTTTTGAGCAGATTTTAAACCACAAGGATATATGCAAAAACTAACATAAAGCAAGTAACAAAAAATAAGGAACAATACTTACAAAACATAAGCAAAATGCAGACATTTAGAAGGCGGGCATTAAATTCTTGGAGCCCATTAAAGAAGGGAGTTACTCATGCTTGTAGTTATAGCCATAAAACGGAGTTATGATAAAAACAACAAAGAATTGGGTTACACATTTTACGACCCAAAGCCATATCTCACCAAAAAAAAAGCTAAAGGAAACTTAAAAATCATTAGTTCAATACCTTTCGTCTAGAGTGAGCTCTTTTTCGTAGAAACTTAGACTCTATCTAATCGGGATGATTTGTACTGCGACTCTCATCCCAAGTTTGAGTACCAAGGATCTTCAAGAAAAATATCATCAAATTAACAATCATTTGATTTCTAGATTTAAGCAGCAATCCTCTTACTTCCCACTTCAACAAGTGTTGTCTCCTCTTGGGAATGGTTTTGAGCGAATTTGAAGGCGACAACGAGTATTGAGTGTTCAAAAAAAGAAATCAAGAGCATCCTCCCTTGAAAGAAATCAAAGAGTGTATATAATGATAGTAAGTTATGACTTATAATAACTTGGTTAAGTACTTAACAGGTTCAAGTAATATTATTTAGTTAGATATGCATACCATGGAGAAGATGGAGTCATGTAATCACTTTGCGTTACTCTCCTGTCTTGAGAACTCCTTCAGCTCATCAAATTAATAAATAATTCAGCAAACTCTCTACATTCGATCTTAACATAACAAGAATAGCAGCCACCAAATCAACCTTCTTAAGTTCGAGGACCGTCAATGTTTTTAAACTTCAAGGTTTAAACTCACAAGAATATATTGGGTAGTTCAAAGAACAAAAAGGTATCTTATCATGGACGGTATTTCAATTATACATGCAAAATATCATGTTTAAGCGTATAAGGATAACATTATTCTTAAAGGCATTCCTTTAGCATAGACAAAAAATTCCTAAGTATTTTATAAATTTCAGAAACTATAATTTTCAAATATATAATAAAAAAAATTCCTAAGTGTCTCAAAACCACAAGGTTAACATTTGCAATCATTGTATCAATGAATCAAAATCATCAGAAAGATAGAGAACTGATTGATAGTAGCAATTTAGAAAAACGGGCATCCTCCCAAAGATTAAAAGTAAGAATCATGCCTAGATTTGAGAACAAAAAAATCCAAAGTAGCAAGGAGATGTTGAAAAGTTTTTCGCAAAATCCAATCAATGACAGGGTGCTCTAGAAAGTTGATGCAATTCTGCAGAATTTTAAGGGGCATGAAACCAGATATTGAACTCAAATTGAAACCGTGTAGGCGGAAGGGGCAGACCTCAATCACTCAGTTTGAGCCCTAAAAGTAAAGATGTTTAAAATCTACATGATTTTTTTCTTCTTATACCTTTTAAAGTCTACTCGAAAAGTTTAATAGATCCAAACCACGTTTATTGATAAATAACGGCGTGATTACCAAAAGAACCTCGTCATGTCATTTATAAAACGACATGAAAATTAATTTTGTTTACATCATTATCTAAAATGATGTTATATATAGAGATAATAATAAATAACGTCACTATTTCGAGAAATGACATAGTACCCATACGAAGTATGCTAACTCACGGGAATAAAAGTTAAAAGTGGACAAATAATGTCACTTTCTCATACAATGACGTTATTTAGATGACGTAAATGCCTATATTTTTTGCAGTGTATGTTCCGAATCTCGAGCTCAAATCCTAGCTTCGACCAACAAACATTTACTCGACCTCATTATTACAAGATGACGTGTCACATTTATGACACATTATGAGGCAGTTACGAGGAAGATAAATTATTCAGACCGTTACACAACCATTATAAAGACTCATCAAAACTATGATTGTAGCGTTCGTCATTAAAAGAGATAATGGTCCAAAAATGGTCATAATATGAGATCTATAAATAATACCAAAAAAGGACAAATTAGGGATAAGTTTTTCTATCTAGAAGATCTAGACAAAACTATCCAAAATACTCTCTATAATAAGTAGTCACTCAATCAATAACATCACCGTTTTAAAAATCCACAAGGGAGGTCGTAGATTTTACTTATTCAAAGATTTCCACGCTAATTCTCATGCATTAGTTATTATTTGCTATTGATATTGTTCTGCCCATCTATGGTATGAGGTACTAAGTTCGAGTCCTGAATTTAGGCTCTTACATTTGGCGGCGTCTATGAGAATGACAAGATTCGCCACAACTATCAAAACCAATGGTTACTAATCAATCTCTCGATGGGAAATCCCAGTCAATAAACTCGATAGTCGACCATATTATCAAGCTTATCCTCAAGCTCATTACCAGATTAAAGCTCAAGCTCAAGCTCAATACTATCTCTTTGGTGTGGTAAATTTTGTTCAAGCACATTATTAAGCTCTTCATTAATCTCCAACTACGCTCCACGTTTGAACTTAATTAATGTCAAACTCAATGCTCAACCTCAGTTTCGGGCTTAATACTCGACTTAACTTTAAACTCAATGCTCAATCACATTATTAATCTTTTCAGCAGCTCGCAACTAAGCTCGAGGATCAACCACATTATTAAGCCCTTCACTAGCTTTCAACTAAGCTCCATGTTTGACCTCATTGTCAAACTCGATGTTCGAGTACATTAAAAGCTTTCTTTGTATGTTCTTAACTAAGTTTGATGTTCAACATCAATGTCAAACTCGGTGTTCGGCCTCATTATCAAGCTCAACGCTCGACCTTATATTAAGCTTTTTACCAGCACTAAATTCAAGCTCGTTAACAAGATTGTATCCAATAAGGTACTTGAGGTCGACGTACTCGAGGCCATTACAACTTATTATTAAGCTTATATCCAATAAGGTTCTCGAGGTCGAGGTGTTCGAGTTAGTTACAAATTTATTTTTAAGAAGAATGCTCGAGCACAGAACTTACGCTCATCATCTAATAGAAACTTATTGTTAACTCTTTATCAAGCTCGAGGCTCAAGCACATAACTTAAAGTTCATTGTCAGGTCAGTAATTGGTTCATCTAATTCGACATAGAAACTACTACTTGCTTCCCCCAACATATAAACCCCATGTATTGGATTAAGTCAATCAACTTAAATTATACTTGGGGGCAAGCTCAGCCAACATATTACAGGTCAACAATTGGTTCATCCAATTTGACCAATATATTACAGATCAACAATTGGTTCATCCAATTCGACCAATACATTACAGGTCAACAATTGGTTCATCCAACGCGACCAACATATTACAGGTCAATAATTGGTTTGTCCAACTCGACCAACACATTGCATATTACAGGTCAACCTTTAGTTCATCTAATTCAACCAACACATTACATGTTGATAACATATTCATCCAAATTGGCTAAATTAGTACACCTAATTTGACCCAATTCAAGTCATCAATAGACTTAAATCATACCCGAGGTCGACATTAAAACCTTGTATTGCTTCTTACACTTATGCAAACTCCAAGTAATAGATCCAGTCAATCAACTTAAATCGTACTCAATGGTGACCTCAAAGCCTCTAATTCTCAAAGGCAAGCATTGATGACATTGGTAATGACTACACTAGAATCAAGACAAAAGTGTTAGGTAACGAATATCGGATAGGCCTCTTAACGAAAAGCCACTTATACTGTAGCTGAGAGGGGGTGATTGTAAGGGTCCGTTCTGAATCTCGAGCTCAAGCCCTAGCTTTGACCAACATATATTTACTCGACCTCGTAAACATACGATAACATGGCACATTTATGGTACATTATGAGGCAGTTATAAAGAAGAATTAGACCTGTAGTAGCGTGTTTTCTAGAAGGAGAATCTTTGCCAATACTTATTCGTAAAGTAAGTGCAATTAGACTAGATAAACAAGATTTTACGTGGAAAACTCAATAAAAGCTGAGAAAAGTCACAACCTCGAGGAGGATTTTGATGTAAAATCCAGTATTTTATTAGTTATTACTGAATTTGAAATGATTGTAAGGTTAAAGTAATGAAATAGTAAGGTTTGTAGATTATCTATCATTTTTTATCTATTCTCTGCCTGTATTTATAGTAGATACAGGCAATTTACAAACATAAAGAAATAGTCTCCTATTCCGGGGGGAGTGGGCGAACTTCGCGGATCTCTAACAGCTCTTTTTTTGACTAGGCGCAATAGCTACTTTTAGAAAGTCATGGACTTGAAGTATCTTCGATCACGTATGGCTGTCGTTGACTATGCTTTGCTGGCTTAGTCTTGTCGAGCTAGGGGAATATGCTACTATAATCGCCCCATTCTTGACATAAGCATTTATGGTAGTGTCGAGAAGAAGCTGGAAGCTGAAGAGGTTGCCGAATTAGAAGATGAGTCATCTTTGTTATTTTCGAGGTTAAACTCAACTATATCTGATCAAATCATTCCTGAGGTACATTTAATTCGGTACAATGAATCTGGCAAAATGAAGTTGGGTATAAATTAGGAGGTAAAGGAGGTATAACAGTAGTGGTTTTGAAAGGGTGCCACCCCAAGTGTGGTAGAATACGATGTCGGAGGATGAAGATGGGGAGGAATCGAAGGTAAAGTATTTTCACAGTGAAGGCCTTAGTGATTGTTTTGTGAACTATGTCATGGTGTGGAGGGTAGGAGAAGGATTTGTCAGAGGATGGTGGTATCTATTGGAACCAATGGTGTCATTATGCAGTGGTGAAGGTAATGGAGGCAATCAGTTTAGGGGAGATGGGATAACTCTCCGTGCTGATGATGAAAATTTTAAGCTTGAATGGGCGTTCAGAGATCTTGCCGAACGTAGGAGGCTTCTTATAATTTTTTGTTGCCTCCTTCTGGGGAAGCAGCCTTTAAAAGTTTAGTGACTTGAGAATCATTAAAGTTCTTAGCACTGAAAAGAGACTTTAATGTCTGATTCTGGTGAAAAAAGAATATAAAGTAATAAGTCATAAAAGTCAAATATAAAAATAGATTATAGTCTGATGTAATGTAATCGAATGATGATGTTGTCGAATATGAATTGTAACTTATTCATAATAAATAGAGTCAATATCTTTGATATTCTATTCCTGTGTTATGTTGATTATCAATTGTAGTTATAAATAATCGAAGGTTAAACGTCAAACGTGAATGCACATAAAATGATGATGGGTTATCATAATATCTTGAATATATTTGACTGAGTGGGTCCCATAATGGATTTCGAGGTTGATTGATTTGACTTTGAAATTGTAGAGTTCCAAGGTAGAGTAAATACAGGTGAGTTGTACCACGACTGGAGGGGGTATAAATAGTTCTTGTCTTGTAGTTGTGATGCATTCATGTAAGATGGTGAAGACAATATCTCAGGCATGGAATGGGGTATTCAGACGTATTCAGGCGATGTACTAGGTATTGTACACTCGATACTTTGGATCTCAGAATTGTGATATGCATTTGGAAGATCCCGAGGAGCCTGATTATGAAGGGATGAGCGAGGTAAAAGTAAATGAAGTTGAGGAAAATTTCGAGTTTCGTATCAAATTATAGTTTTGGCGTCCTCCTGAACGTTGTGGTGGTATGTGAACTCGAGCAAAGTTATTGGTGAAGAGGTAGGATGAAGCTGCAGCTAGGGGTTTATGAAGTTGTAATGTATAGTAAGAGTAGGTCTTTGTAAGGAGTTGTTATGGT
The DNA here is from genome assembly GCA_014058105.1 of Kingdonia uniflora. Taxonomy (NCBI): domain Eukaryota; kingdom Viridiplantae; phylum Streptophyta; class Magnoliopsida; order Ranunculales; family Circaeasteraceae; genus Kingdonia; species Kingdonia uniflora. The sequence goes on from JACGCM010001713.1 coordinate 250,178, forward strand.
TAATGAAATATAATAAAAATATTGGGCATGATGTTTTGCCGATTAAAGTAATGTGCTGTTTATTTGTCGAATAAAAAATGTACTTGTTGAAATTTGGGAATGGAAAATAGCTTTAAGCAAGTTTCTGGTAGAATGTCGAATATAATAATATGTATATGTTTGTCGAATATGTACCCAAAAATATAGGAATTTGAAAGTAAAGTAGAAGTGATGGAACTAACAAGAATAATGATTATGGCAAGATGTGTTCTTTTAGGTGAGAGTATAAAATATAAGGAAAATGATGTACATCGTCTTTGTGACAAGATAGGTTGTGTTTTATTACACATGAATGTAGCTGAAGAAATTCTTTGAGATATGGAGGGATTAGAGTGGGAGTATAGGGGTTTGTTGTCGCTAAGAAGGCAAAATATCGAAGAAGCTGGGAAGAGAAGTAGAAGGCGTTACGTTCGAGGAATTAAATGGTAGCGAAGTTGTGCATTAAATAATCACGTGAGGTCAATAAATAGTTCTGATGTGGGCGACTGTTCACACTCTACAAACTCATAAAATAATTCTCTAGTGTGAATTGATTTTGCTCGTCGTTGGATTTGTTATCTACAATTGCGAAGAAGGAGATTAGCATTCTGATTGCAAGAGCCAAGCGAGCAAAGGAAAGAGATACGGAAGCAGCGTGTAAACAAGGTTAGTAATTCTGGTTTTTGGTTATTTTGTGGTTTTGTTTGATTAAGTTATAAACGAATAAGATTAAGTAAAGTGAATGTTGTTGTTTAATGAATTTGATCGAAAGTAAATAATTTGTAATTAGGAGATAATAGAACAGTAATAGGGGTTTGACAAAGGGGCTATGAAATTCCGATTTAGTTGTGACTCGTATTGGTGTGATGGTGGAAGAAATGGAGTCGTAAGGTTTTATAGATGGGTTCTGGTGTGGGTGGTGTGAGAAATGGGTGGAGAGGAGTAGCGCGAGTGATCAGTTAGTGGCACTGTGGTTATGGCGTGATTGTAGATAAATTCTTTTGATACGGGGTGATTGTCGGGGACTCTGTTTTTTGTTGGGATTTGGCCAGATTTTGTGCCAAAGAAAGGGAATTGTCAATTTTTAAATGATGTTTTTTTTGGCGGGAAACATGTGAAGTCCCTTTGAGAAGCGGTTAAGTTTCCTGAAATTTGACCAAAAGTAAACCAGATTAATAAGTTATCAATGTTTATTAGTAAAAATAAAAAGACATCGAGAACTGAGCATATGTGTTACTAATTGAAGATAGAAATATGAATTAAATCATATTAACTGTATCGAGAACTGTAGTATGAAGTATAAATGTAAAATTATAGTAGCAGATAGTAAAGCGAATGATGTATTGGAGAGTAATCTCGACAATGATATCTTTATGAATATATGAACTTATGAGCATATATATGTATCACATATGATAGATTCTAACTGTGTAAAACATATGGAATTTGATGTACAGGTACATTTTAAAATGGCTGAACTAATTTAAAATGATGAGAAAGATATATATGCGAATCTCGAAGATGTAAAGCCCCTGATGATTGATGTGAGGACTTATGTACAATAATTCGGAGGGAGATATAGAGTGGGGTCGAGTAGTGTAAATATAAGTAACGTAGAACAGTTTAGGGTGGTACCTAGTGTTGTCGAACAAGCTGATGAGGAGGATACAGGGACGGATGTAGATCACGAGCCTCAAGTGAGTGATCGAGAAGGTAGTGGGGATGAGGAAGAAGATGTGAAGGAAGGCGATGAGGCATGTTATGGAGAAGGTCTAGAGACCAAAGAGATATTAAGCTTCAAGAAGAAGTATGGTATTCCTGAGAATATAAGGTTAGAGGAGTACCAGTATGAGATGATCGACCAGAAAATACCCTTGAATGGTATTCTGGTGCATTGGGAACAAATAAAAAAGGGATTCAAGCTTCCCCTTAGAGCGGACCAAAAGAAATTAATAAACTTCCCTGATATGGCACTGGGGCAATTCAATCCGAATGTGTATGATCTGTTTAGGGTTTGTGGGGCAATAAATTGTCGACTTAAGATCAGGGGGGAGGAGTTGATAATTGCTGATGATTTATGTGTGTACTACACACTCAAGATGAACTCGCAAAAGCTAGGCTACCGGTACTTGGCGAGGTTCCTGAAAAGACTATTATTTTATGATATGGCGTCAGCTGGGGGGCGATATATCGATAAGCGCTTACTTGTCTCAGGAAATTATGAGTTCGATAAGAAAGATCCTGGGGAACCTTTAAAGAGAAAAACTTTTCACTTAGGTGTGTGGTTAGGTAATTGTAATTCTCGATGTTTGAATTGTGTGAATAAGATGTTAAGTGTTTTTAACTTGTTTTATGTTATTTTGTAGCGTTGAAAGAGGTCGACAAGAAGTCACAAGTAAATGAAGAGTTATACAAGGTGAGGAGAGATTTCTTTGGGAGGATCGATAACCTGGTCATCGACAAAGATCTTGTGAACACGTAATTCTAAGATGCTGGTTTAAAGAGGTTGAGGGTAAAAGGTTCGGAAGTGTCTGTTATCGATGGAAAAATATCGGTGAAGAGCAAGAGAGCCGCAGATACTAGCTTGCCACTGGAAAATTGTTCCTTGGCTGGGTACAACACTGATATAGAGATTAATGTTATGCCCAGAGAGTCTTTGGGAAGGAATAAAAAGAAAAGGGCGGCGAGTTCTGATGTTCCTTCATTGCTTCCTCATAAGAGGCTAACTCGACCATCGACAACGGAGGAGGTGGTTGGTACCGCTAAATCAGCAGTTGCGGTGGATGCGTGTCCCCCACGGGGTTTTAGGAGTGTGGTTCTGAAGAAGACCAGTGGCAAGACATCGAAGAAGAAATATGTTGAAGAGTCTGAGATGGAAATTCAGAAGACTATGGATGCTTATACGTCTAGAATGGATGAGCTGAAGATGGAGTAGGAGGATTTCTTGGTGGGGATTAATAGTTTGAATGCATTTTTTAGCGAGGGTCAGAGTAATTTGACGAAGGTGAGAAATTTTAATGCTTTTCAACGAATGAAAAAATTGGTAGGTCACTCAAATATTCATTATATGACTTTGATGCAGATTAAGAAGCTGGTAACCGAAGCCATGAGTCGCGTTGTGGGTAGTCGTGAGCTGGCAAATAGTATTGTTACCTATAAAAGCATAGAGAAGGATCTGATCGCGAAGAAGGTTGAGTTTAATACAACATTGAATTGGTGTAAGCTCGATGTGAAGAAGGCGAGGGAAGCTGCGCTTGGTGAAGCGAAGAAGGTGGCAGAGAAAGAGAAAAAGGAGGTTTTGGAATTGCAGAAAACCAACTATGAAAAAGATGTAAGGGGGCAAGTTGCCAATGTTCGGAAAGCAATGGTGCAAGAGCAGGGCAAACTTCTCGATGAGGTGAGGGCTAAGATGAATGAGAAGAAACTAGAAAAATGCCTTAAAGTGAGGGTACATTTTCGAGGACAGTATGATGAGATGGAGGAAAGGAAAAAGTACTACAAGGGGATTGCGAAATATGGTGGTGCTGTGTTGGATGATAGCTTAGAAGACGATGTACCTCAGACTCCTGATGTACATGGGGGAATTAAAATTATCGAAGATGATGTGATGATAAAGGCTGATGGTGCTCATCTTGGTGAGGTAGCAGATGTGCAGGTACCCGAAGGTACCCTAAATCTGACTGAAGAAAAATCTTCTTCTAAAATGGTAAACATTGTGTAAGCAGTACTATTTTAATAGATGTAAAAATGGTCAGTGGGACCGAAATAATTTAATTCATAGTTTGTGGTGAATATTTGTGTTGTTGAAAAAAGTTTATTTATGAAATAATTTTGTGCATTTGTTTTGTAAATAATTCAAAGTATCAGATTTGATAAAGTGATTTTAACGAATGTGACTATAGATTTGAGCAGATAGATGAGGAACGCTTGTTTGTGTGATATGTGAAAAATGGCCATGAAATAGTAAGTAATGAGAATGAGTACCAGATGTATATCCTTAGATGGGTATCTGGATTTAGAATCGAGAAGAACAAGAGCTCTCTTAGAGGTTGTTCGATAAGTAAAGAGCGCAAAGTAGAATATCCTGTAGTTGAAGATTCTTCGCACAAAATTTGAATGATAGTCTTTAGGTATACTTGTTAAGTAGTGACCAAGAACAAATCAAGATAGTAAGGATTTTGTTTGTCTGATGCATACTTATCAAGTATGCATCAGACAAACAAAATAGTAAGGATATTTTTTGTCTGATGTATACTTGATAAGTATAGATCGAGATCAAATAAAATAGTAAGGATATTGTTTGTCTGATGTATACTTGACAAGTATAGATCGAGATCAGATCAAATCAAATAGTAATGATATTGTTTGTCTGATGTATACTTGACAAGTATAGATCGAGATCAAATCAAATAGTAAGGATATTGTTTGTCTGATGTATACTTGACAAGTATAGATCGAGATCAAATCAAATAGTAATGATATTGTTTGTTTGATGTATACTTGACAAGTATAGATCAAGATCAAATTAAATAGTAAGGATATTGTTTGTCTGATGTATACTTGACAAGTATAGATCGAGTTGAAATCAAATAGTAAGGATATTGTTTGTCTGATGTATACTTGACAAGTATAGATCAAGATCAAATTAAATAGTAAGGAGATAACTGATAGCAAATTTAGTTCATTTGAATCGATAAAAATGGTTACAGTGTCTTATTTGTAAAATAGTTTCAGTTGAGCAGTGTTCTACGGATATTCAAGCTGTATTTCGTCTTCAATCATCAGCCAACAAGTTTCGCTATCAGTTTTGTTACTGACAATGTATGGCCCTTCCTAATTTTTTGAATTTTTTTTAGAATTTTTAGGCCGAGTACTATCTTGGATCCGTCGTACGACAAGGTCTCCAATACGAAATTTCTGTTTTTGAACTTTCTTGTTGTATGTTTTTTTCAACGTATCATGGTATCGTCCCAAATTCATAATGGCCTTGTCTCTGGTTTCCTCTATCCAATTGAGGTTGTAAGAAGATCGAGTTCATTGTCTTCATCTGGAATTTTATGTCGAGTACTTAGTAGATCGAGGTTCAAAGGTATGACTGCTTTGGTACCAAAAGTCATCATGAATGGAGTGCAGCCTGTTGAGACTCGAGAAGTAGTTCAGTAGGCCCAGAGAATACTGGGTAATTCATCCGCCCATCGCCCTTTCTTGTCATTGAGACGCTTGCGTAATCCTGATTTAATGTTTTTGTTTATGGTTTTGGCCTGCTCATTTCCTTGAGGATAATATGGTGTGGATGTTGAGCTGGATTTTGTATTTATGGAGGAAAGCAAGTACTTTGGAGCTGATGAACTGTTTGCCATTATCGAAGCGTATCATATGCAGACAACCAAACCTGGTGATGATGTGTTCCCAAAGGAACTTGATGGCTTCATTTTCATCAGTATGGCAGAGAGGAACTGCTTCAACCCATTTTGTAAAGTAATCATTGGCGACTAGGACAAACCTTCGATTTCCCGATGCTAGATGGAAAGGTCTAATGATATCGATTCCCCATCGTTTAAATGGCCAGAGGACATTAATAATATGAAAGTCTAAGGCTAGACTTTTGATGTCTTGGGTGTGAATTTGGCATTTGTAGTATTTTCGAATGAAGTCTTCGCAGTCCTGTCTCATCTTGGGCCAGTACAATCCTTGCATGAAAGCGCGTTGGGCTAATAATCTTCCTGAAGCATGTGCGCCACATATATCTTCATGAAGTTCTCTGATTTTGATCTGGGCTTGTTTGTGAGAGATGCATTCAATAAGTGGTCCCCCTCCTGTAATTTGATATAAGATATAATTTTGGACGGTGAATTTGAGGCACTTGGCCAAAAGTGATCGAGCTTCTTCTTTGTTACTGGGGAGGATATTCGAATTGAGGTACGCATAGAATGGTCTTCTTCAGCCTTCAGGGTTTTCATTTTCAGCAATGGTGATCTGCAGTGTCGAGAGTATATCGAGACTAGAATGCTCGATGATTTCAATTTCTAAAGATCTTTTTTCGATGTCTCCCAACATGGCAGCGATGTAAGCTAATACATCGGCATGTCAATTTTTTTGTCGAGGTAAATAAGAAATTGTTGCATGTTTAAATTTTTGCATCTTTTCTTTGACGAGAGCTGCGTAATCAACTATTTTTTCTGTTATTTTGAAATTTTTGTTGTAATGATTTTCCACGAGTAAAGAGTCGACGTATACTACTAATTATTCTGCTTCGAGAGTAAGTGCAAGATCGAGACCGTGTAAGATTCATTTATATTCGGTCTCATTATTGGTAGCATAGAAGTTTAACTTAATAGCTTTCTCGATTTGATGATTGGAAGGTGTAACAAGGACGATGCCAATCTCTGATCCTTGTAGTCCTACTGATCCGTCTATAAAAGTTGTTAACCTAAGCTTTTGGACCAGGCGTCTGGTTCTGCTATTGAGTCATCTGTAAAGATTTCTTCGAGTTCTTCCCAATCGGGGTCCTCGACGGGAAAGTCTGCCAAAAGTTAGCCATTGCTTGTCCCTTGATTGATATTTGGGGTTCAAAGGAAATGCCATATTCTCCAAGAAAAACTGACCATTGCTGGATTCTTCGAGATTTTTCATTTTTGGAGAGTACTAGTTTGAGGGGGTATTTGGTGATGACTTTAATGGGGTAAACTTGAAAGTAAAGACAGTTTTTGAGAGCTGTAGACCAGGGTGAGTAGCTATTTTTTGTTATTGTATATCTTTTATCAGCAGGTATAAGTGTTTTGTTGATAAAGTAGATAGGTTTTTCTACTCTGCCATTTTCTTGAATAAGGACAGAACTGATTTAATCTCCAGTTGTTGATAAGTACATTGTAAGTAATTCACCATCAATTGGAGTACTCATTATAGGAGGACGCCCCAAGTATCGTTTAAGATCTTGGAAAGCCATCACAGTTGATGTTTGTTTGAAAGAGGAGTGGGGTTACCACGAAGGAGATAAACGAGTTTACATCGATCAGATGACTTTGAGATGAATCTGTGAAGAGCGACTATCTTGCCTATGAATTTTTGAACATCTTTTTTTGTTTGGGGAGAAGGCATCGTAATGAGTACTTTAATTTGTGCTAGATCGATTTCTATCCCTCTTTTGCTGACAAGATGTCCCAGAAATTTACCAGATGCGACTCCGAATTGACATTTCTCTGGGTTAAGTTTCATCTGGTACTTGTGAAGGATATCAAAAATGGTTTGGAGATTACTGAAGTGGTCTTCTCATTTTAAGTTTTTGCAGATCATATCATCGATATAGACTTCCATAATTGTGCTGAGATGATCTTTGAACATTGCAGTTACAAGTATCTGGTAAGTAGCGCCCGCATTCTTTAAACTGAAAAGCATTACCGTATAACAGTAGAGACCTTTGTCGGTGACGAAGGTTATATATCCTGATCTTCTTCGGCGAGTGGAACATGGTTATAACCAGAGGCTGCATCCATCATAGAAAGAAGTTCATGTCCTGCAACTGAGTCGAGAAATTGCGGAATTAGCGATAGTGAAAAACTATCTTTGGGTATGAACTTGTTGGGTTCTGTGAAGTCAACACACACCCTGATTTTTCCATTTTTCTTTGGTACTACTACGATATTAGAAACCTACTTCGAATATCTAGCTTCCTGAATAAATCCTACCCGAAGGAGTTTATCAATATTTTTATTTACTACATCGCGGAGTCGGGGAGCTAGATTTTTTCATTTCTGAATGATAGCTTTACTGTCTGGAAGGAGGTTGAGTCGGTGACAAGCAATTGGGAGATCGATGCCAGACATTTCTTGGAATGCCCAGGCATAGATGTCGATGTTCTTCTTAAGTAGCTGTATCATGGTCTCTTTTTCGTCGGTTGATAATTTGGAGCCGATGAAGTTTGTGCGCCCTGGGCCATTGATTTCAACAGATTCGACCACCTCGGTGTCATATTGTTCAATTGTTGGTGGCTCATCTTGCTGTAGTTGCTATGCTTTGAGAAGTTTTATTGTATGAGGGTTGGTTGTGGCATTTTTTGCACATTCGTGCAGCTGCTTGGCTGCCTTTGATTTCATATATTCTATGATCTGTTAGAAAATGTAGTGCTAGATGATAATTAGAAAGCACTGCTTTGATTGAATGTAACCAACTGCGTCCCAAAATCCCTAAATACTTGGACTCTGCATCAATGACTATAAATTTTACAAATGTAGTCTCCGAACCCGCCTGAACTGGCAAAGTGATTTCTTCTGTGGCCGATTCTTTTGAACTATTGAAGCTCGTGATTGTTGTTGTTGAAGCTTTCCCTGAATCTGTAAGGCCTAGGACTTCAATCGCTCTTCTGAACAATACATCTATGGTGTTTTCGGTATCGATGAGAAGCGTATGCAGGTAGTCCTGTCCGACTTTGAGCATAATAACGAGAGGGTCGTTATAAGGGTATTTAATGTGGCTGGTGTCACAGTCTTCGAAGGTGATTTGGTAAGGACGTTTCGATTTGCTTGTGCTTGGAAGAATTTTTGTTGATTTGTTTGAGGAGGTCATTTTACAACAAGATGTAATCTGATCGTCTTGTTTTCTTTTCTTCCTTTTCTCAATTTCGATCATATACAGGTGACGAGCTTGCCCCTGGATCTGATTTTGTTCCACCTCTTTATTTTTTGCTTCATTCTTGAGAAACTTTTGGATATCGATGACATAATTGTGGAGTCTTCCCAGCCAGTAGGATACGATGAAATATTCAAATAAGGGAGTAGTAGGTGTCAGTCTCGTGGCTACGTACATTGTGATACTGACATAGTGGTCTATTGGGAAGATCAAGAATAGTTTATGGTGCGCGATAACACTCGTCTCCCTTTATCTTTGGCAAGATAGCGGAGAGAGTTATTATCATTAGTGGCAGAACTAGGACAGGTCTGTCGGGTTTGCCATCCCTTCTTCTATTGTTGTCGGTGTTTCTGTCATATTATTTGGGCGCTTCAGGAGTGATTGTTCATTGAGATGGGGTCGAAGATGTTTCTCGAGAATGGATGACAGACGAGCTCTTCATCTTATCTTTCTTTAATCGCTCTAGTTCGATGTAGTTATTAACTACATCAATCATTTATGTGACTGTTCATGGCTTGTGCAGAGTAAGCTCTTTTAAAACTTTTGAGTCTATGTGCAGGGCGGAGGTAAATGCTGGAACTATGATTTTAGGGTCTGAGTTCCCGATTTTCCTTATTTCCTGTAGGAAGCGTTTATAAAAGCTTATCAGGGTCTCCTTCGGGCCTTGCTCGAAGTAAAACAAGGAATCAACAGTAATCTCTCGCTCTCTAGTATGAGCGTAATTGGATTCAAAAAGGTGTTACAACTGGTTGAACGTGGTAATGGAGGCCTCTTGAATAGAATGGAACCAACAGAGCGGTTCTTCCTTCAGGCTCATGTTGAATAGCCTACATAGCATGTGGTCGAGTTTGGAATATAATCCAACTGCGGCTTTGAAATGCCAAACATGTGTAAGTGGACCAGTTAGGCCTGGATACTTAATAAATTTGGGCATATGGAAAATTTCAGGGATAAGCATAATTTTGAGATGAGGGGAGATGGGGTTTGTTTCGATTATATCAAGCGCGGACCTTCGGCCTGGAATGTCAGAGTTTATTGCATGGATCTTGTTCTGTTGTTGATGTCATCCAAGGTGGCGAACTGTTGTGGGGGAAATGGTAAGACTGCAATTTGAGGAACAAAATCTCTATGTTCTTCTAGTCCCAATCGATCCCTGATTGGTCTTCTTTCAGGCGGGGGAGGGGGGGTTTGATGAAGCGTGCGTCGACTTCCTTGAGTTGTCGATGCTGATGATGTTAAACCAAAATGTCGAAAGGCTCTGTTTGGATTTCTGGATCTGGATCTGGATCTGGATCGAGAAATCCGTAGCTCGTCTTCCCTTGGTGGATCATCGTGTTGAATTGCTCTTGATCTGTACTCGCTCTGAGCGAGTGGAGGGGACGTCTGTCGACCGGTGAGTCGATCTTGTGTTCTCCTAAGTCGTTCTATTTCTTTCTGATGTGTTTGACTCTATTGATCTAAGGCTTTTCTCTGTTCGTCTTTCTCTATTTGGAGAGCTTGAGTGTGGACACGCTGATCTTCCAGTCTCTGGGCTTTTTCTGCAGCCATTTGCTTCTAAAGCTCGAGTACTACACTGTATAGATCAACAACTCCTGATATTTCTTGATCTCTGATGGTACTGGAATGGCTTCTCAGGTTCATGTTTGTCATCGAATAGTTTATAGATCAGTGATGGTAAAAAAAGTGTGGTAATTCTCACAGACGACGCCAATTGTAGTGGCATGTTTTCCAGAAAGAGAATCTTCGCCAATACTTATTCGTAAAGTAAGTGTAATTAGACTAGATAAACAAGATTTTACGTGGAAAACTCAGTAAAAGCTGAGAAAAACCATGACCTCGAGGAGAGTTTTGATGTAAAATCCAGTATTTTGCTTGTTATTACAGAATTCAGAATGATTGTAAGGTTAAAGTAACGAAATAGTAAGGTTTGCAGATTGTCTGTCCTTTCTCATCTATTCTTTGCCTGTATTTATAGTAGACATATGCAGTTTACAAACATAAAGAAATAGTCTCCTATTCCGGGGAGAGTGGGCGAATTTCGCGGATCTCTAACAACTTTTTTCTTGACTAGGGGCAACAACTACTTTTGGAAGGTCGATGACTTGAAGTAGCTTCTCGAGGACTTGAAGTATCTTCGATCACGTATGGCTGTCTTCGACTATGCTTTGCAGGCTTACTCTTGTCGAGTCTGGGGAATATGCTACTACAAGACCGTTACACAACCATTATGAAAACTCATCAAAACTATATTTGTAACGTTTGTCATTAAAGTAGATAACGGTCATAATATGAGACCTATAAATAGGACCATGGAATAACAAATTAGAGACGGAGAATCTTATCTACAAAATATATACATAACTATTCAAAACGTTCGTTATAATAGTTAGTCCCTCAATCAATTAGATCATTCTTTCTTAACCCTCAAAAGAGGTCGTGGTTTTTACCTATTCAAAGGTTTCCATGTTAATTCTTGTGCGTGATTATTTGTTATTTTCTGCGTTGTGATCATATTTGATGTGAGATACTAAGTTCGAGATCCGAAATTAGACTCTTACAATCACCTAGTTTCTTGATTGCGATACGTACTCTGTGAAGGCTTAATTTATGTTCGATTAATCCCTCACACAAAGTTGTTTAAAGTATTTTTCAGATACCCTGGCCTTGCAACCAAAAGGTTTAAACTTGAAAGTATCTTGGATATACTGTGCAGAAGGTCACATTCTATTCTATATCTACCAGTCGAGTTTTAGATGGATCAATGAATGTGCCAGTCCATAGCAACCAAAATTGTGAGAAACGTTTATTGTTTCTTCCATTAATAAGCACGGTCTTTACTAACAGTCAAAAGCGGCCAGAATTAATGTTCCTCGATCACTTGGATCACTTAACTCTTATCCACCGTCTGATAAGATAACGACCTTCCTGACACACCGTCTACATCTCGCCACGTGTACACCTCCATTATCTCTACAACTATATCTGGGTCCCAGTCTCTCTCTCCAAAAAACCGAGCCCAACAAAATCCGTTCCTCACTTCCGGCAACAAGAAGAACCAGTCACTACTGTAACTAAGTCTCATCGAAGAAGAACCAAAATTAGGGTTAGGGTTTCAAACAATCTTAGACGCCATTAATGACCAATCCAAAGAGCTATCATAGCATTTGATCTCACTATGTCGATGATGAGGCGCAGAAAAGGTTCCGAGAAATCATCGAATTTGAACGAGGAGAGAGACAACGAAGAAGTTGGGAAGGATAAGAAGAACAACAACAAGCTAGATAAGCCTCCAAAGAGGAAGAATCAATGGTCTTGTGTTGATAACTGTTGTTGGTTGATTGGTTTCATTTGCTCAATTTGGTGGTTCTTATTGTTTCTCTACAATGCGATGCCCGCGTCGTTTCCACAGTATGTCACCGAGGCGATTACGGGGCCGTTGCCGGATCCGCCGGGCGTTAAATTGCAGAAAGAAGGGTTGGTTGCGAAACACCCTGTGGTTTTTGTTCCGGGAATTGTTACCGGCGGGCTAGAACTTTGGGAGGGGCATCAGTGTGCTGATGGGTTGTTTAGAAAGCGGCTTTGGGGTGGGACGTTCGGAGAAGTTTATAAGAGGTAATTGAATTTTAGCTTTTAGTGGTGCAATTTTGTTTTTTGGACATTTTGTTGTAGGTTTGATTAGTTTGGACGATGTTGTAGTGATAACCCGAAAGTAATGATTCAATTCTAAGGATTTCATCCAGAGTATTTTTGATAATGGCAGCAATTTTAACAGTTCAGTGAAGCAATTCCTATTGTTTTAAGAGTGTCATGTGAGGAATAAAACTAGTAGAATGTAGACTGCAGTAATGAAAACCAGAAAGTTGTTTCTTTGTTTTTTACAAACGGTAGGTCATTGGGTTAGGTTTCTAAAACTTGTGAATTTTTTTTGTTATACATTCATGTTTTCTGAAATAATCATGAACTTTATTCAAACTAAGTAAAGAAAAATAAAATGTGGGTCCCTCCGTGAAATTCTAAGTTACTTTTTATAGGGTTGGTAATCTTGGGAAATTTTGACAGCTCGTGACCTTGGAAGCAACTTGGTTATGATTTGATAATCATACATAAGTTTTTTAGTCAAGGAGATTGAGACTCTAAAACATGCTAGATATAGGGATTAGCATGAGAGATGTACTTGTAAAAATTAACAATGAGAGTACTTCAAGCATCAAAATTTCCTCAATGTTACCTTCAAGAGTACAATCCTGGACGGATGCATAGACTGCTTCATGAAACCCTGATAATATGCAAAATTTAGTAATGTAAGGGATACATATATTAGTCAGCTCGCAAACAGCTAAAATCAGCTGATTTTCGTACGCCACCGTAATTTTGTTTGATAGGATCATAGGAGTCTTGGTTGGTTTAGCTCCAAAGTCGCCCTCATTGTTAAGGAGATTAGGGGCATATTTCCGTAGAGAATGAAGATTCCTTCCATAGATCTAGCGACTTCATATTCAATAAAATCTTTATTTGCTCGAGGTTTATTGACTTCGAAAGCATATCGTGAAAACTTCTTCAGGTGCTTAATTTGGTTATGATAACAATAACGTGTACAAATAGAATGAGAAATATTATTAAGGCTCCAACAAAGTGAAGAAAAGGCCAAATAGGTTCTAAGATCAGTCTAAATCTCAAGTTACCTTCCATTTGGATCTAAAGCTGCTTAAGTTTCTATGAAAATCTTCAACTAGTCACTTCACAAAGCTTCTCGATGTTGGGGATGTTCTCTTTTCTAGACCATTTAAGGTGCTTTTCTCAAAGAGTTGGCTCACTCAGGTAGCTGGTGCGTGGACCTTCAAAATGTAGTAGCATGCAGGTTATAAAGACGAGTCCAAGATAAATTTCATAGTAGGTCAGAGGTACAGCTCTGTTTACCTTTTTGAAATGGAATTGCAAGATACTGGTCAAGATGAAGATGTCTGCAAATGGTCTGATAACCTACTAACAGCTGGAGAAGGACCCTACTCCAAATAGGTGTCATGCAGGGAGGATAAATGAATACTTGTTTCAGTATCCAGGAGCAGACCTGGAACACTTTTACTCTAACACTATTTATTGAGTTAACATTGCATTGAACATATCCAAATCAGCTGTAGGGAAACAACATGACTTTTGTTTGGAGAGGGGAGGTGGGAAGTTTTTTTTTCTTTTGCTGAAATTGGGAGAAATGTCAAGGACGTTGGCTGGCTTAGTTTGAGATTCTTCAACTAGATTAAATATAGCGGTACTTGGTAAACGGCTTTGGAGTTTTATTTGTGAACAATCAAGCCTTGGGAGATCGGTGGTGGTCAGTTTGCAATGTGGGCTAGTTCTTAGTTTCCAAGCCTACTGTACCTCCACATGTTTTAGCTTGTGGAGAAGTATCAGTCTCACTCCTTGTTTGTTCGGGATATGGCATTTAAGGTTAGGCTTGGATCAAAGGTGGTGTAGTGTTTGGCTTCTGTGAGATATTCACGAGGTTATATCTCATATATAAGCATAATCGAACAAAAATTGCAGAGTTTCATGGCTAGAAACGCAGCCATTGTTAATTCAGCTCTTCATTATTTCAGACATAGCAATCATTTGAAAGACAATGAACGGGCTGCCATTTCTCACATCCTTATATCAGTTTGTTTATCTTAGGCTGACAGCAGTTGGACGGGTGAAACACGACACCTTTTCAGTGTATCATTTGTTGGTAGGAGTACAAGCTAATTTTACTGTTCTTTTCTTCATTGACCTATCAGTCTTCAGCTAATTTCTTGACTCTGATTGGTGACTTTTCTGGATGTCCCATGCGATCAAGGCATTGTCTGAAACTATAGTGCAGCCTTTTCCTCTTTCGTTTGGATGATCGGTCTGGAGAGCTAGGAATGCCAACTGTTTTGATAACTAAAGTCATTCTTAGGATTATGATACTACACCTACTCCGCATCTTGTGATACTAGATCCCCGGATCTTAGATGACTTTTCGGGATGTCACATGCCATCAAGGTATTGTCTGAAACTATTTTGCGGCCTTTTCCTCTTACGTTTGGATGATATGTCTGGAGAGCTAGGAATACCAAATGTTTTGACCACTCAATTTATTCTTAGGATTATGATATTACACATACTCCGCACCTTGTGGTACTGGATTTCCGGACATTAGGTGGGGTTTCATAGGAGTAAGGTTTGTTAATCTTGCTGGGAACTGGGTAATCTATACTTCTATTGGGTTTGTTAATCTGGGGAACTGAAGTAAGGCTTGTTAATCTGGTGTTTAAATTGGGTTTCTCTACTTCTTTGGCTCATTGATTTTTCCACTACTTTGTTAATTTGGGGATTTGATTGAGGTTGGTATTGGCTACTTGCAAAGAAGAGTTGATGCTAATATAATTTGTAAGACACTTTTCTGGAGGAATGAAATGGTTGAGTTCAATCCAATATGTGCTTGCAAAAAGCAAAAAAAAACATGGATTAGGGTAATTTTGAGAATTTGACAGTTCAGACTTCAAATTCAGCTTAAAAAAAAAAGCCGGTATTATTACTGTTCAGATTCAGTAATCAGACTTCAGAATAAGTAATCAGATTTTTTTTCTTCAGAATCAGTAAAAGTGTTCATAATCAGTAAAAAAGCAAACGACCCCTTAGTCAGGGCCTACCTGAGAACAAAAGAACTACTTCAAGCAACTTCGATGACCATGTAAAAATCAGACATCATAACAAGAAACAAGGAAAATTAAACCGAATTAATTACAAGGTTAATGAACTAGGAAATTTACCTAAATGCAAAGAGTAGCTAAGGGTCATCAGATTCTTAGAAGTAAATATGTAAGAAGCACATAATCTAGGTTTGCTGATGGGATTGTGAAAAAATTGTGTGGGCATGGGGAACCTAAGCACTTTGACACGTATCGCTGTCATTTTCAGAGGAATTCTCTTTACAATTTATGGGGAATGGTCTAACCCACTTTAGACTCTTATTAGTATTTAGCGAGAAAGGACTATCTCCTTTTCTGTTTCGTTCCTTCTCCTTTAGACTTTTATTAAGATATTGCAATGAAGGTCTGACCCCTTTTCTGTTTTCTCCCTTCCCCTGTTGGCTTGATCTTTTGTAGGCCTTTATGCTGGGTTGAACACATGTCATTGGATAATGAAACAGGAGTTGATCCTGCCGGTATAAGAATCAGGCCCGTCACTGGTCTAGTGGCTGCAGATTATTTTGCACCTGGCTATTTTGTATGGGCAGTTCTAATTGCCAATTTAGCACGCATTGGATATGAGGAGAAGACCATGTACATGGCTGCATATGATTGGCGAATAGCTTTTCAGAACACAGAAGTAAGTTTGACTTGAGGCTCTCTTCATACTAAAGTTATATGCTCTGATGACGGGGTTCTTATTATCCTCAATATTTATGATATTTAACATATATAGGGAAATATCAGTGAAATTCTTCTACTGTATTTTGCAAAATAAATAAATTATGGTGGATCTACCATGATTGGAATGAGGCATATACGTTAAAGTAACAATATTACTCGGTATATTGGATAATCAACAGTTTAACTTGTTAGCATAAAAAAAATGAAGACTAGAAAATCTATAAGATTGGACCAATAGTGATATATTCCGATTTACGAAACATACTAGCATATACGTTTGATATTCCTAGAGTGGTAGTCAATACAATCTGATGGATGTGTGCCTAACCCCAGCTTTCTCGAAAAAAAATAAATTATGACTGATATTTCGACAATTTAAGTTTGAGAAAACAACAAATCCATTAGCCAACAATCAGGCATTTATTGGTTGATCACTGATGATATGCTGGTTAAATTCGATAATTTAATCCTTGATTGTGAGTGGGCATTGGATTAGTTGTGTTGCAAGGAAATCTGTTTAGCCGGTGTATCTTACACCCTTTATTGTAAATGGATATTGTACTATATATGTGCAGTAATCTATTTACTGGAGTATCTTTCACTTTCTTACAGCTTCTCTTTTCAATTGTAATATCTTGCTATAATCTTGCACTTTTCTGTCACTCAGTCTCGAGACCAAACCCTAAGCAGGATAAAGAGTAATATAGAACTAATGGTAGCTACAAACGGTGAAAATAAGGTGGTCGTTATTCCGCATTCAATGGGAGTTCTGTATTTCTTGCATTTTATGAAATGGGTTGAGGCACCAGCTCCGATGGGTGGTGGGGGTGGGGCTGATTGGTGTGCTAAGCACTTAAAAGCAGTGATGAATATTGGTGGACCATTTTTAGGCGTTCCAAAGGCGGTTTCAGGAATTTTCTCGTCTGAAGCCAAGGATATCGCAGTGGCGAGGTATGTATATTATTGGCTGTTGAGCATTGGCTACTGTAATATTAGTTCATCATATTCTAAGTTGGAATTACAAAAGTCTGGGTATTATTCGAGGGAGATTCTTAGGGATAATGGTAGCAGTATGATAGTGTATGGCACCAATCGTTGTACTTCGGTGTAGTTGGTTACACCGTATTGTATAAGAGTAGGTGACTTACACATCAAGTTAAATGAGGGTATTTCTTTATTATAAATAGGGCTTAGTATTAGTCTAGACATCAAGCTAAGCAAGTTAATTCAATACAATTCTCCTTTCTCTGTTTTTTCTAGTCTTTTGAACAAGGTACTTAACTGATTATGAAAGTCATTTAGGTTTTGATATACACGTTCATACTACCTAATACTAGAGAATGTGAGTTATGCTGTGAAGAATGAGTAATATTTGTTTAAAAGGTAAATGTATCTCGAACCTTGTTAGCAATTCGGAATTCGGGATTTATACAGTTCGACAATAATGCGGGTTTTATTCGTTTTCTAACCTTTTTAATTCGGTCAATAAATCGCAAAACAGGAACAATACGTATTATGAAAAATGCGAGTTTTAAACGTTTCGTTTCAATTATTC
Source organism: Kingdonia uniflora (assembly GCA_014058105.1). NCBI lineage: Eukaryota > Viridiplantae > Streptophyta > Magnoliopsida > Ranunculales > Circaeasteraceae > Kingdonia > Kingdonia uniflora. The sequence goes on from JACGCM010001713.1 coordinate 267,767, forward strand.
AGGAGTTAAAAATACGGTGAATGTATACATGCGTATATATGTATTTCTACCTTTTACCATAAAATAAACACAAGTTTTAAGTTATATCATGAACGGCAAGTGATAAATTCTTATTCCAATCCACTATTTATTTTTATTTATCGCAATTATTAACGAACCTCACATAAATAACCTCGAATAATAGAATTTTCATGTGTGTTTTCATTAATTAATGTGAAAATATTTATTTTTACTTAAAGTTTTCATTAATAAATCAATACAGCCTCCAAGCCTCCTAGTATCCCTAAATTCTTTAATTTTATTTATTTATTTTTCCTTCAATATTGGAGGAGTATTTTTGGGAAAGTTTTTTTGAAAAATGAAAAATTCGTGTTTTAAACGTTTTGACTTTAAACTTCGCGTTTTAAAGAATTTATGAAAAATACTGCCCTTTTAATTTAGTTCATCAATGGAACGAAAGATTCGCGAATTAAACGGGAATAATTCGGCGAATTGCTAACAAGGATCTCGAATGCCCTGTCTTGCCTCCCCACCCACCCACCCACCCGACACCCACTTCGGTGAACGACTTACATGAATTGACCACTGTTGGGATAAAGCTACCACCTTAAGAGTTTATGTTTTACGCAACAGATGGAAGATGAAATATGCCCATACATCGGCTCTCACTGCATATGGGATTTCAGAATTTCATACATGTAAAGGTACATGTAAACGAGAAGCATAAGCACACAAGACAAAACATAGCGTGGTTCACCTCAAAGGGATGCATCCATGCCCAAGCAACATCAATTCCAGTATGAAGTATATCACGAAGTTCGTAAAATCGGACAATGTTCTTTCAAAGTTCTCTCCCTCCTCCAAGCAATCCAAACTGATCGCCCTAGGGGCGGAGCTCTCTCCCTCTCTAGCCCTCCAAGCCTTTAGAACTGTTGAGCACCCCTTCAACCCAGTTTAGGATCTGCGTGTATGTCTTCAGAAGTACCAAGTTTGTAAAAAAAATACGTTAAAAAGTTAAAGCTAACAAAACCCAACACTACCAAAATCAGCCTGTATTAGTTTCAGTTCAAACTGAGCACACTCATTCAATCCGCAAAAGTGGCCAGTCAATCTCAAGCTGATACATCTTTTGATCCAGATACCTGATTAGTGCACCGTAAGTTGTGATGGCTTGGTGATATTGAGATGTTCAACTTTCATTCCTTGACCTTTCCTCTCAACTTCTCTTGATTAGAAAAATGGTGAGAACTTGAGAATTTAGCGAGCAGAATCTCACTGGAGACCTCCATAGGCTTGTCAGAGTTCAGCAAAAGTTTTTGGGAAGTATGAAAAAAGAACTTTTGTGTCTGAGTATTATCTAGTCTCATTAAATTCTATTAAGTTTACAACGAATAATAATAAAACTAGTAGTTAAAAATGGTTGCCAAATAGCCCCTCAGATGTACCTCCCCCACTTCATTTTCCATTTATATACAAGGCAATCATACTATTTCTTGAAGACTTCATTCTCATTTGTAGAGATGCCCCATTTAGTTAAAGAATCTTATTGCTTTTTCTTTGACAAAGTAGGTACGACACTTCTTTGACATTTTGGTTTCTTGAATGGAAAATATACCTTTGCAGGGGAATTGCGCCAGGAGTTCTGGACACTGATTTTTTCCGTTTTCAAACTTTACAACATGTTATGCGCATGACCCGCACATGGGATTCAACCATGTCAATGCTACCAAAAGGTGGAGACACTATTTGGGGTGGTCTCAACTGGTCCCCAGAAGAAACTTACAACTGTAATCCCAGAAAACAAAGAAGTAACGATACTCAGGATGCGGAGGACAATGAAAATGAGGGTGTCAAATCCGGAACACAAAATGCACATTATGGACGAATGGTTTCATTTGGAAAGGATATGGCTGAAATACATTCATCCAAGATCGATAGGAGGGAATTCAGGGTAACCTTTTTATTTTATTCTTTATAATGCTATATTTCTCGTCGAAACAATTCACTTAAAGTTCTGGAAAGTATTTTGCTGAAAAGTATCTGTTTGTTGTCAACAATTGACCTCTAAATATTGTGATGTTATATATTTTTACGGATGGTCGGGGTAATCCGATAATGAAACAGCTATATTACTGAGGTTGGGATGTTGACTTACTAACTTCCAAGTGATCCTATAACTCTGCCCTTTCTTTCTTATTGATAGAAGTGTATTACTGATAATCAATTTTTCGTTAATTAGAATGCCCTATATGTTCATAAACCGAGCAACAATGCCCTATAGGTACTTATAAAGAGAGCTGCGAAAGCATTCAAATAGAAACTAACATTAATAGAAACAAGCTGAATAGAAATTATCAATCCTGGAGATTACTAACTCAACTAGAAGTTTAGGGCAGATTATGATACCGTGTACCATACTTCTTTTTGAGAAAGACCCTGTACCCCACTGAACCTAAGTATGTTAGGCACCCCATGCTCTCTGACAATAACCCATCGTTGGAGCTACGTACTTTGTATGTCCAACTTACCAAAGAAAAAACACAAATAATAACCCATCCCCCTCAGAAACAAAATCTCAATAACCAATATTCACTCAACCTGGTCTTTAAATCCACTTGAAACATCAAATATAAACCAACTGCCGTTCAAGAATGAAAAGCTTTGGCCTCAAAATCCGAATTATTCACTGTAAAAGACTTGCTAAATTTCCCAAGCATATATATGAATATAAAAATCACTAGCAGCTTCATAAGTCAACCTAGGACTAATAATGATATGGTGTACCGAATTATACACTGCACATTTATATATTGTAACCCCTGCCTTCCTTAGCAAGGACCATTATTTACTTTTACTTGAAAAATGACTAATTAAAGTGAATAAATAATTAATCGTAAGAATATGTCTTAAATATATAAAAACTGATTTATTCAATCTATATAAGCTAATTCTTCTGTTGGCTAATGATGATAGGAGCATTTGTATTGGAATATATGCATGTACAATGGAGTTGACGCCTTCTCATTCTTTTGGAGAACACGAATATTGTCGATTCTAGTAGAGCTCACTTAGTATTAGGAATAAGACACACCCTAAGATAACGGAAGTTAGAAGATAAAAAATACCATACTAAAATTGATAGGTCATGTGGTCGTACCCACGACCACGCGTAGCACGTTTCCTACATCGTGTGCGCACCTTTTTATTTAATTATTACTATTTACTTTAATTGTTGAATAATAGAACTTGTTTCCTAATTAGATAAGTATTAGGGTTTCTATTTGTCCTAGGTCTCTTCTCCTATACCAGAGAGCCTAAGCTTAGTTTATTTATTATGTTGGTTTTAGTAAGAGAAAGGCTTAGCCTTAGATAGTTATGTAGAGTTTGGGGTAAAATTCATAAACCCTAGGTCTCTGACCTTTATTTTTAAGCGATTGAGTGAGTTTAATTCAAAGGCGAGTTTTAGGTTAGTTTAATTGTGATTTAGATCGTTTGCTTCCGCGTAGTTTTTAACAAAAATGGTTAAAGAAAACCAGATCTAAGAGAACTATTTTAATGAATAATAATTGTTCCATTACAAAGAGTAATCTTCCTTTTATAGTTGAGGGAAAGCCATAATTAAAATCCTAATCTAAAATGGAAACTAAAAACTTAAACTCTAAAAGTTACTAATTGTACTAGGATTGGTACTGTAACTTGGGTTACAAGTAAACATCTAAAATAAGCAATCCTACCTAGAAAAGGAAACTAAAAAACTACTAAATATATTATTTGCCTCATCTTCTTTATTCACACATTCCGCAGTGTGCTTAAGACGTTCTCAAATGTGCAGGGGGCTGTGAAGGGTAGCAACCCATCAAATGCATCGTGTCACGATGTATGGACAGAGTACCATGACATGGGTGTTGGGGGCATCAAAGCTGTGGCAGACTATAAAGTTTACACAGTCGGATCAGTTGTGGATCTTCTTGACTTTGTTGCACCGAAAATGATGAAGCGCGGAGGAGCTCATTTTTCTCATGGCATTGCTGAAGATTTGGGTGACCCCAAGTACCAACACTACAAATACTGGTCAAACCCTTTGGAAACAAAGTGAGAACTAGTTTTCTTTTACCTTCTAAGTTTTCTTTTTTACCTTCTAAGTTTTCTCTTCTCTTTACCTGTTACGATTTGGAAAAAATGATCTTTCCCAGAGAATACTTCTTCTGATTGTAAATAAGATATAGAAAGCAACGTAAAAAAGATTAAAACTCTAGAAGCCATTATTTATAATTCTATTGCTTAATTTGCTTCTTTGGGTCAACTGCACCTATAATTACAATATATAAAGACTACTAATCTACTTTTACTAATGTGGCTTGGCCAGCTACATGAGCCGGCACCACTTAGGAATAGTGCAGCTCGGAGCTGGCTAACTTTAGCCGCAATACTGAAATGATAGTTGTTGTACTCCCACTTGGAATGCTAACCTTAGATACAATATAATAGAATTCAGCAATTACTAAAAAATTCCCATGAAAGACAAACAAAAAACTTAAGTGCAGCAATATTAGAAGTATGGGTTTCATTACTAAAATACCCATGTAAGACAAACAAAAAACTTAAGCACGGTGATTCTATGAGTATGGGTCCCATCCAGTGAGGGTTCTTATCCAGTGTTCTGAATACCACGCATCCACACCAAGAGTATGAAATTACTGAAGTACCACTCAAAGCAAAAGATAAAAGATAAAATAAACTGTGATTGCGTGTGTGAGAGAGAGAGAGATTGTTGAGGGTGTTGCACACGCGTGCTGCGTGTGCGGGTGTGATTAGTCTTGCTAAAACAAGAAGTAAAATTATTCATATAAGATTCCTAAAGATGCTAATAAAAGTTGTAACTTAACTAAAAAATTTATAGTGTTTAACCTTTTATTTTATCATAATTATTTTCGCACAAGCTACTCTTTGAACTTGGGTACCCACCATTTTTAAGTTACAGATTTCTCCCAAGTTGTGTCTTGAACCGGATTTCGAACTAGATTCGAACATCCCACTTTCTTTGAATTTTGGCACCTTTTTGTAATGGTGAATTATTAGCGAGGACTTTCCATTTCACGCTTGAGGTTCGGTCGTGCATTGATCTAATAAGGGAAGTATACTGTGTGTCACATGTAATTTGCTCGCCATTCCCTTCCCACTCGTGTTTTGGTTACTTCTCTTCCCTCTCGTGTTTTGGTTATCATTAAGAAGTAAATGGGGTTATTAAGGCATCAGCAGATCCGCAGGACTGACGAATTGTGGTTACTCATTGTGCATTCCAGTCCATGTAGAGCACATGGACTGGGTTTTGGCAAAGAACTTAATGCTACTCTCTAATCGTTAAATTTTAGTGATTGCTTTCCTCTTAGTTAATTTTAGTGATTTTCTTTTCAATGGTCATCGCTTCATCTGATGGGAATTATTTGCAGATTACCAAATGCTCCTGGCATGGAGATCTATTCTATGTATGGAGTAGGAATCCCTACTGAAAGGGCTTATGTATACAAGTTAAGCCCTACTGCGGAATGCCACATTCCATTTCAGATTGATACCTCTGCTGAGGGTGAAGACGAGGGTAGCTGTCTTAAAGGTGGAGTGTTTTCTGTCGATGGAGATGAAACCGTTCCTGTTTTAAGTGCAGGCTTTATGTGTGCAAAAGGTTGGCGTGGAAAAACTCGGTTTAATCCCTCAGGTATTAAAACTTACAATAGGGAGTATGATCATGCCCCTCCATCAAATCTCTTGGAGGGCCGGGGAACCCAGAGTGGCGCTCATGTTGATATTATGGGAAATTTCGCATTGATTGAGGATATTATTAAAGTCGCGGCAGGTGCTACAGGAGAAAATTTGGGTGGTGATCAAGTTTATTCTGGTATCTTCGAGTGGTCAGAAAAGATCAATTTGCAACTCTAGTTTCACCTGGTAATTTCTGAACACTTATAAGAAAATTAAGCTACGGTTACAATCTAAAATTATTTTCCTGTTCTCATTTATTTATTTATTCCGTGTATAAATTTCATTACCCTAGTATATTCTTTCACCTCCCGAACTTCTTTATTTTAGTAAGCAAATGTGGTTTTAGAAGTCAGTTCCATAAACCTGAATCATACCCAGGAATTAGTGCGAGTCAGGTTCTTGATTGAAACGAATGCCGTGTAACAAAATTGTCCTCCATATCTGTAGATGAGCTCCCCAGTTCTCATCAATGCTCCCCCAAGAACATTCAGCAGATATATAGTAGTATCATCAAAGTATTAAAACCATGAGCTACTAATGTGGTCTAACAGGTATTCACTTTCCTTTTGTGGTCACCCACAACTCCAGTGGACTGTGCAACGATTTGTAACTGGATGTCACAGTTATATTAGGTCACGAGTTGAGTGTTCCCACGTGATATTACATGATATCAGCAAGTCATAATATATATACTATCTGCATGTGTATGCGTGTGTGAGTATGTTGTTGCTTACAGCAAAAATGCGGTTAGGATGTGTGAATACATAGAGATATCCCTCACCAGTAATGATACTTCTCTTGGTATTATCATTTATGCTGAAGCTTTATTTGAATTCTTGTGACTGTAGGATGTTAAAACCAGGTTATGGCAGATAAAACACTTTGGTGATGATCTTGCACATTATCCCCGAACCAGATAGATGAAGGACATGAAGTTTGTATGAAGCACTCCGTCCTTCAGCTATTGTTTATTCATATATTGTTTGTCCATCGGCATTAATGCCTTATTGGATTCGATTACGGGATCTGTTCTTGTTCCTAGGTCTTGCCCTTGTTGGTACGTTTTAAGTCTCCATTTTTTGCTGATACCGTTGACACGTAATTGATTATTATAATTATTCAAAGCTGTGATTATTAGTATTCATTACAATCGAGATAAAAGCTATATATTGTAAATTATGAAATTACAGATTTTAATTCCTTGTGTTGAGTTTTTGGATACTTTTCTTCTTCTAGAACAGGTTTAGATTCTTCTTTCCCAGACCCTATCCGAGTTGCCTAGCAAAAAAAATGATTAAAGAAGATAAAAAACATAAAACATAAAACAAAAACAAAAAACAAAAACATTTAGAATTAAGGGATTGTGATTTACAGCGTAAGCATTAAAACACCGAAGCAAAACCCATTGACTTATTATAGTTTATTTAAAAGAGCAAGCAAAGACACTTAGTAATGGTCGAGGACCAAAAAACAATCAAGTTGAAGCCTTTGATGATCTTACACTTTATCCCTTTTTTCTTCATTATATTGTATGATGTTTGGGTACAAGGCAAGCAAAGCATATTCCACTGATTCCAATTAATAAAGCCCTGTTTTAAGACTATGGTTCCCTTACTTTCTTTTACAAGAGCAAATAAAATATAGAACCGAAAAGTGGGGGAGGAAAAAAATATGGAGTTCCTCACCCCGAAGAGGGCATAATATCATCATGTTGTTTACTTCACTAATTGTCTTTCTGGGTTTTTTTTAAAACCTTAATTAGTTGTCTGTTGGGGGGACTGTTGAGTTTAGCGGAGTTGTTTGTCTAAAGCGTGGCGAACCAAACTACTGTACCCTTTCAAAGGGCGTAGTAAGTCTTAGGTTGTGACTTTCTGAAAAAGCTCCAATGATGATTTTTGGTAGCAGTAAATCTAGGATCGGTAGATTGTCGAAAAAGGTCATGATGATGATCTTTCAGTAGCAACTTTACCATGTCCATAGAGTGTGGTAAGTCTAGCATTGGTAGTTTATCGAGCTTGCTTAGCATTTTGGATTTTGAGCTAAAAATGAACGATTAGCTTCAACTGAGATATAGATAGATCATAGATAGGTCATAGATTTATAGATGGACTAAGCTGAATATTAAGAAAATTGGAAAGAACGTATGCAAGAATGATATTCTATAATGTATCTTTGGATATGTTGAGAAAAAATACCATGGTTCTTTCTTGGGCAATATTTCACATTTTTATTCGAGTTTATGTTCCAAATTACCTTGATATTACAACGCAACATAAAAAAAGCTTAATAGCATAGAAATGTTTATTTCTCCGTAAATTGTGACATAAAAACAGACTCCCCAAATATTTAAAGAGCCACATCACAAAATTAACGACCTAAAACTATTTTAAATTAAAAGTTAAATCTTTTAATTTTTTTTCTTTACTTTCCACATCAAAAGTAAATTTTCACAGTGCAAATTATTTTCTAGACTCCCAATACTAATCTCAAGAGAGAAATGAAAATATAGGGATAAGGAGTATATAAATGTTTTTTTATTACTTTTTGGCTCCTAAAGGAAAAACCAAGAAATAAAGGGGAACTTGAGTATTTTTCATGCAAGCTTTTGTCGAGTACTTCTGAACCGCGTGACAAAACTAGCTGTTTGAATTTATAAGTATCTCAGCCGTCCACGTGTTTTAATCTTGGTCGTTGTGTATAGGTGCACTTCAGAACTGGCACAATGGGAGCCACTGGATTGTTGACACGTGTTTTAATCTTATTGACTCGTTGAGTACGCGCGGTTCAGAAGGGGGCGGCATGAATTCACCAAAACTCCACCTTTTCTCCACCCTCAGGGTGGGAAAACTTTTGCCATGTTACCAATGACCTAGCTGTTGGGAACCATTTGGGGTGGATTTGAGGGTGGAAAACCAAATTCACCCTGCCACGTCAGGGTGTACGTAGCTGCTGTGGATGATAAAATCCACAACAGTTTTCAATTCACCCCAAGGTGAATTCACTCCACGCACTTCTGAACCGCACGCTTGAAATGTACGTCTCAGATACGTCCACGTGTCTCAATCTAAACCATCAAAGTCCCAAAGCACTTCAGAACCACGCGTTGGATGTGAGCCACGTGTTATAATCTTAAATGTTATATATATACACGCATTTCAGAACCACGCGGTGTGAATTCACCTCCAATCCACCCTTAGGGTAGAAAATCTACCTTTGGGTGAATTTTGTTTGTACCACATCAGGTATTCACTTAGCTGTTAGGAGACGATTTGGGTAAAAAAGATGGTGGATTTCAAAATCCACCCGCCAAGTCGTCAGGGTATACCTAGCTGCTGTGGGTGCTTTTAGGGAGGCTGCCTGTTGTGGTGGATGAAAGGATCGAGGAAATACTACGGGGTCCACCGCACACTCTTGACACTCTTCTTAGGTCTGTCAGGCTAACCTACTCTCTGCTTCCACGCCTTCAATCATCACGTTCCCCTAAACTCAACCTTCACTCATTTCACTCTCTTCAAACACAGACCGTCGATTCCCTTATAGTCACAATTACAACTTATCTCGAGGATATAACCACGTAGTATTTGCAGAGGATGTCATTTCCTTGGCGATTAATCACAAGGCGACAAAAGCTCTGAAGAATTTAAGATTCGCTGTTTGAAAAAGTGGGTCCTATACAAAACCATTTTAAATCGGTATAAATATGGTGAGATGGATACTTCAATAGTAGACACAAGACTATTTTTAGTTTTCTAGGGCTAATTTAACAAATGCTTCGTTACCCAAGAAATTGTCTAACAATTTACTTACAAGTATAGTTGTGATGTTATCAATTTTTTTGAGTCTAATCCTGAATATTTATGATTATTTTAGTGCTTTTCATGAATTACAAAATTACTGAAATATCTTACAACTATACTCCTTCACTAATTTTGTAGCAAATTCACATATAACATATGAATAGATACATCAGCCCAGAATTTGCTAGGGGTTTCAGGGGCCCGTAATGACAAATAAAAACCAACTACAGTCTGAGGATCGACTCAGCACTACTTTATGGGGGTATCACACGTGCCGCAAATTTACTATCAACCTATTAACAGAAATAAAATAATAATTATTATTATTTAAGAGAGGCAAAGGCTACTATTGGAGATGGACCAAAGTGCAGTTGTTGAGCAAATAAAAAGAAATTGTGTGAGTAAATAACACTCATCTCCTTTTCTCTCCAATACCTCCAATAGTGTCAGATAATTCATTCAATTAAAGACCTCCGAAAACAGAGCCCTTCCTCTCCCATCTCCACATTCTCAAATCTCTGTAAGAGCTAGCACGTAATTTTTTTTTTTAAAACTAACAGAGATTTGTGTTACATTCCCCACTTTGATCACCATTTGTAAACTCTCACACAAACACAGGTTTCTTCTTACAACAATTCGCTTTTCGAGTTTAAGATTTTGAATCTCATATTCGTTGTTGTTATTACATACAGATAGATAGAGAGATTCAAATGTTGACCTGCATCGCTTGTTCTAAGCAAATTGGAGGTGGATCTCTCCCTGAACAAGACTATGATGACACTGCTGCAACTCCCAGAACCAAACAAGCCATTAAAACTCTCACCTCTCAGGTCCAACCCCCAACCCCTCTCTGTGTTTCTTATTATTACTGGTTTTTACTCAAAGGGCTGATTTGTTGTTTCAGATCAAAGATATGGCGTTAAAAGCATCTGGGGTATACCGGCATTGCAAACCATGTTCTGGCTCATCAAACAATCAACATCTTCATCATCATCACCACCATAACTATGCTGACTCAGATATCGTGTCGAATTCGGAGAGATTCCAATACTCGCATCGTAGAACGGGGAGTTCGAGTTCGACACCTAGGTTATGGGGGAAAGAAATGGAGGCGAGATTGAAGGGGCTTTCGAGTGGAGAAGGTACACCTCCGTCAATGAGTGGTAGAGTGCAGGAGTCTTCGATGGTTGTGTTGATGGAGGATGATGAGCCTAAAGAGTGGGTTGCCCAGGTTGAGCCTGGGGTGTTAATCACTTTTGTTTCATTGCTTGAGGGTGGGAATGATCTTAAGCGGATTCGATTCAGGTAACATTTTTTTCTTTTTAGATTAGTCGTCGTAATTAAGGATTGTGATTTTATTTGTGTTGATGATATGTTGCTAGTTTTACTGTGGATTGTAGTATGAAATGCTATATTTTAGGTAGTTCAATTTGTTGATATTGTCTAGGTGAAAGTTAAGACAGCTGATTTTGCTGAGTGCAGAAACTACCCTTCCCGGGATTCAATTTTCGGCCATTTTGCTGGTTGTAAGAGGCCTTTGAAAATGTTTTATCTGACGAGAAGCGATAGTTTTGTGGTTGGCAAAAGCAGCTCCTAAAAAAATTGGTGGGGTGTGAGACAATGTGTTGTGATTTTGGTACTCTTGCTCATGAATGATGAGTATTGACGACTCCTTGGAGAATTAGTAGTATGAGGACATGCTCGCATGAGTGGTATTATTAGGACCCATCATGTGTTACAATTGCAGGGCCCTCTAAGTCATAACTAGGTCAAAACATGGATTAGAAAGAGACAATCATGAGAGTGCCCTACTTTATTTATCCTAATTTTTGTAGTTTTAACATTTTGTCTGCCAATTATATTTTGTTATATTATGATAATCCCTTTTACTGATGACGACAAAAAATTATGTCATTTTTTTTTGGGTCAATTTCTAGTCAAGTAGTAGCCATATTTATTTGTTTCTTATCTAAAGAATTCCCTACTCTGTCCCAACTTGTGACAAACCCAATTTTGGATTGTTTTGGCAACCAATATGGTTAGCACATAGTCCACTTTTGCATTCATAGATACCTTGCCTTCACACCTTGGATTAAAGGACCACTCATTTTAAGCATTTTTTAGATATTACATTCTGAAGTATTTCTGTTCTTTGGATTCATCGTCTGCATGGTTAACTGTAAAGTTTGGGTGTAGAATTGTGTTGCATGTATTATCTCAAGGGAAGAGGGATAGAAGACTTAGCTCACCCATGTGTAGCTGAACTTATTTTGTAGATATTGTTATTATGAGTTGTTTGGCACAAGATAAATTATACGATATATCTGTCAAGTGGATATATATAGGTCCACAAACCTGGATCTCCAATTAATTTATTTGCCATACATAAGCGTATTTGGTTCTACAATCTATCTTGACCTTGAAGGGACTAGAAAACAAAGATGACTTGTTTGGCACTCTGGCCTTGGCTTTTCTTTCTTTTTCTATGGTTGAGTTGGTTCAACTTTTGAGCAATTGAGGTTTGGAGCATCTCAGTCGTAGGAAAAGAGGACCAAACCTTTATCCTGTTCATGTCTTCATTAAGTTCTAAGAAAGTAATTCCTCACATGGATTGCAATTTGCACTACTACAGTTGGGAACTATTCCAAGTTAGTGAAGTGTAGAAATGAAAGAAAAAAACATTCTTCTTGGTACTTTTAGTATGTTTGGTTGGTTTAGTTTGTAGTTGAAATCTTTCTATTGTGCACCTCTATCTTGTCAAAGCATATCTTCTTGTTGTCACTAAGTGCCACTGGGCCATAGATTTTTTCATTTCTCTCTCCCTCTTCCTCTACTACCTCTCTACTTGTATTAAAGTCCTTTAATCCCACTACCTTTTATGGTCAAAAATACATAGACAAGAAATCTAGTCCAACTTATGAAAATTTTCTTTTGTAGGACCAGAATAAGGGGTACATACGCCAAATATTTTGTAGGGGTTCTGGCCTGATCATTCTACTATAATGTTTATCACCTTAATATATGGTTTTATTACAAAATATGATTCCAGAGCCTATGTATTGAAAACTATTTAGATATAGATCACTACTCTGTTCTAACTGTTTGGACTTCCTTTGTGACTATCAATACCTTTACAGCTCAAGGTTTACTATGTGAGATATACAAGATATATTCAGTATGTGCTGCATGAATCATTATGCAAACATAGACTATGAAAAATCATCTCATTTCAGAATGTTAATTATTCTAAATTAGCATGATAAAGTTATTGATTAGTTTCTTTCACGTGGCGCATAATTGAGCAAAGAATCATATTGCAATGTGAAAAAAGTAATTTTTGCATTGGACCATTGCAGCTGTTTCATGTACAATTTGATGAATATAATGAATCTCATTTTAGACTTTTAGTAGTACATAGTTATCTCTAAAGTTTCTTGCTGATTGTTTCTTTTCTTTAATTAGTCGAGAGATGTTTAACAAATGGCAAGCTCAAAGGTGGTGGGCTGAGAATTATGACAAGGTTATGGAGCTCTACAATGTTCAGAGGTTCAATCGCCAAGCTGTCCCTCTTCCTACCCCACCAAGGTCCGAAGATGAGGTGAGATTTCTAATTGAATGCTGCATTACAAGAATTGACATTAGAAATCTTGGATTGACATTCATTCTTCACTACGAAAGACCTTTTGAATTCCCCAATCGCAAATTTTTCAACAAATCATCAACTCTGGATCTATTCATGCAGTTCCAAGATGACTAATTCTTGTGATTCCTTAGCGTATAATTTCATGTTGACCTGATTCGAGACAGAGTAAGACGACCTCTTCTTGCAATTCCAAGATAGATATACGTAATGAGCCTTATATCTTGGGGATATATATTGACCCGCCTCCCCTCTCTTCTCTACCCACATTTCCATGAAAATATTTGGGTGTTTAATTCATTTTTAATATTTTTTCCATTGAAAACTTAATCTTTGGCAGATAATTAGGGTCAATAACAAAAAACAAAAAAAAACTGATTTTTTTTTGCAAACTTGGTGTGCCAGTGTACTTCAGATAACACTGTAGAGTTTCAAATCAAAATACACTGCTGTTTTGTGCTAATTTACTCGGATTGAATGCTTATTTCTTCTTTTCAGAGCTCAAAGATAGAGTCAGCCGAGGACAGTCCAATGACACCACCATTAAGCAAGGAACGCTTACCACGTAACCTACACCGGCCAACTGGAATGGGCTATTCATCCTCCGATTCACTTGAGCACCACCCTATGCAGTCTCGGCAGTACTACGATTCAGTTGGTCTCACGTCAACACCAAAACTCTCAAGTATAAGTGGGGTCAAGACTGAGACATCTTCAATGGATGCTTCTATTAGAACAAGCTCATCAAGGGATGACCGTTCTGGCGAACTCTCTGTGAGTAATGCTAGCGATGTGGAGACTGAATGGGTCGAGCAGGATGAACCAGGAGTCTACATTACCATCAGATCTTTTCCAGGTGGCATCAGGGAGCTCAGACGTGTTAGATTCAGGTGAGTAAACTTTCTAGTATCTCATATTGATAAGTTCTATTTTGCAAAAATTTAGGGTCTTTATGGTCCAACCGATTATCCTGTTCCCATGAAACTCCTAATAGCCCATGTAAATGCCATATTTGCTCATTATAATGCATTTAGTTGTGATACAAGCAAACGGTAGGCCATCCTTATAGTTACAAGCTTCTCCAATTATTAACTAAGGTTAAAGAGAACTAGAGGGCAATTTTTTTATTCTTTATACGGTAGTACATATAATCAGGAGATACATGTCTTCGGTTAAATTACAAAAAAAGAAATAAAAATATCACTTCATTTTCACCTTCTCCTTTCTATACTTTTGGTTTAATAAGAACTACTTTTTTCTTTTTATGTTATATGTTTAGACTAGATGTAAGGCGTGTCTTCTAGTTGAGGGCAATGGAGGGCATTATGAAGTGAATTTACTCTGGTGTATCAAACGGGAAATATTTATGTATGTAGTTAATTATGAATACACATAGGAGAGAGGCGGCTAAACATGCGAAACCTGTGATGTTACATATTATTTTATTAACTGGGTTAGTGCTTTGATTTGAATTTCAAACCTGGACATTGTTTATTAAATTGTTTTCTTCTTGTTTGCATGTGTGGTTTCAGCCGAGAAAAATTTGGGGAAATGCATGCGAGACTGTGGTGGGAGGAGAACCGATCCAGAATAAACGGGCAATACTTATAATTGAGAAGATCCAAGTGCTAGTAGTAACAACAACGGTTTTTCCAGTCATCTCTTTTGTTAATTCAATTCCTGATGATAGTTCAGTACTTCAAAGGATTAAAATACACACAAGGGTACACAGTCAACGACAACGACGATGACGATAACAACCACTGTTCGTAACATCTCTTGTTAGGTGTGTCCCCAGCTTCTTATATATTTGTTATTGTGGGTTGTGTTTTCTATGTTTTACATCTAATATCTTGTATGAGGTTCTCATTGGGTAATTAAGATATTAGTGGTTGTGGACGGTAAACAGAGTTGGAAAGAGTGCAGATGATAATAATAAGAGTAATTTGTATCATTTCAGATTTATGGTAACTATGCAATGTTTATAAAAAACTATATCTAAGGCCGTGGGTGGGTGTACATCGGTCTCCATGGTACTCTGGAAGTCTGAGAATCTGGATTTTGATGGACTTCTTCAGCAGGCCTTTGAGATTGTGGATTAGTTTTTTCTCCTTTTCATAAAGACATGTATATATAGGCCCTAAATGTGTTGGGCGGTCCTTGCCTTTTATCTTGTATGTAGTTTTTTCTGTATTGAACCTGTGGCTGTGTACATAACCATCCGGATCAAGTACTAGTATAGTTTGATTATTATTATCAATAAAGACTTATTTGCATCTCAAACCCAAAGACTACTATGATTTCTCGAGCCAACAGCCTAACATCTAAAGCCACAGCGATTTGTGTGATACTCTCGCCGCTGTGCTTACCCAAGTAACTGAAAGTTTCGCGAGCAAGTCTTACCAAAACTTGGTTGATGAAACAGCCCCTTACAAAAGAAAAACTGTTAAGTAACGAGCTTTAGCTTTTGTAGTGTTCTAACTCCAAGCTGCCAATTCTAACACATTATCAAGGCCCAGCCCACAGAGTTTACCTATGGGTGATTTTTTTATTCTGAACTCAGGCCCCTCAACAACGAAAATCATTCGTTAGCCGAGCCCGTCCACCCAACACACTGATAGGGGTGGCAATGGGTCGGGTTTGGGGCGGGTGGAGCAATACCATCCCCATATCCGCCAAATAACCCTACCCCCAAACCCGCCCCAATACTATTTAACTTAAATGGGAAATACCGAAACCCACCCCGTTTAAATTTGCCTATACCAAACCTGCCCCAGCACCCGTTTAACACTCGTTTAAAAAATCATAAATCACTTGTAAAAAAAAAAAAAACGAGTTGCTAGGAATAAGTTTGAGATAATTCTTCATTTAATCTTCAATAGAATGAGGAAAAATGAGCTAAGGATTAGAGGTAATTTAACCTTCACTTGAGCCAACTGAGGATCAGAGGCAATTTAACCCTCACTTCTGCATTGAGCCATAACTGAAAACTTGTCTTCAGAATAAGGTTGAAATGAAGCCAGCTAGTTTCGATAGGTCTGTATAAGAAGAAGAGAAGTTGATGGACAGATGGAGATTGAAATGAAGTTATGAAGGCAAGACTGTAGAAGAGGAGGAAGTAACATGTCTTATGTCTTCAGAGTTCAGAAATTAAAATTAGGTTTAACTTGTATATAAGTGTATTCACGTCATACCATGTATAACTGGGTCTGGTGACGGGCCCTCATTTATTTAAGCCTTAAACCAGACCCGCCCCATTAAATAAATGAGTTTTTTTATTTTAACCAAACCCGCCCCATACCTGCTATAGTCATACCAAACCCGCCTCATTAAGGGCAGGGGGGGGGGGGGGGGGGGGGTAAATTGCCAGCCCTACACACTGAGCCTGTCCACATAACACTATAAATGTCCTGGGCTTGCCAATCTATTCTAGTTACATTGTTTTGACAAGGGTTGGGCTGGGTTGGAGGTAGTTTTAAAATACAAGCAAAGATGATGGTCCAAGTCTAATCCATCCAGTTAACACTTAAAATGTGATGGGCTGCCCATTTAAGAATAAGCCACTAAATTGGGTTGGGATGATAACGATAGGGTAAGAAGATTGTTGGTTCCGCGGGAAAGCCTAGCCCATAGTCCCAAAAACCTGAATTCTAATGTGTTTATCTCTGGTTAGACTTTAGAGCATGGTTTAATCACTTTAGTGTTAAAACCACTCTTAACATCTTTTAGTTACTGCTGTAACAGTCCTGTATGCTGTAATAGCTCCTAGTTATTGTTGCATATCAATTTTTAATTATTGTTGTTACAATCCTCTTAGTTACTATTGTAACAGTTGTGCAACAACTCCTTATTAGCTTTGTAACAGCCACTTAATGCCTCCTATAACAGCTCCTTGTAATCTTTATATAAACTCTCATAGAGAGAAGAATAAATCAAGCAAACATTTCTAATCCTTTTATGGTATCAGATGGTATCAGAGGATTTGACGACCATATCTTTCTTCTTCATTTTTACCTAGTTTTTTATTGTTTCTTGCAGTGCCAACCACCACCACTGCAATTTCCTCTAAACAACATCATTGCTTTTGCCAAGCTGTTCTATCTTTCGATTACCGTTATTTGTTGGTTGCCGTTGTCGTCGAGTTATCCGACTATTATAGTTGTTGTAGAGTCATCCAGTAACTGGGTTTTTTCTTCTCCCACTGTCGAGACCTAGGGCTTTACTTGGTCTGGTTCGATCTGGTTTTAGGCTGAAATAACCGGTAAAAACTAAACTGGCCGGTTCGGTTCGATTTTTTTGTAAATAACTGAAAAGGGAAAAAAATGGGAAACTCCTATAGCAGTTTTAGACAACACACACATTTATTGCTACGTACAATTCTCAAAAAAATTAAAAACTGACTTGTAATCATATCAACAAATTTATTGCAAAAAATTGAGGCCATTGCATAGCATCTCAAGCTTTCCAAAGTAGATCAATATATATAGTGCCAAAAGATCTTTAAGATCTCAAAAAATATGCTCATTTTATATGATAAAACATGATACTTATCTCTAATACTTCTTTTTCCAACTCATGCAAACCCAATAAGATAAAGATGAAAGAATCAGGCAAACAAAATAACATTAGTAGTTCATCATCAATTACATAAACAAAGAGGTAACAAAAACTTGATTGACTGTTTTATATCAAAGAAACCCAAATTGGGGCTTAGATAAAATGAGAGTTTAAATAAAAGAAGCCTGAATTTTGTTACAATAACTTATAACCACTAAAATAAACCTGATTTCCATTTAAATCAAAGAAAAGGGTGGAAAAAAATCAAATTAGGGTTTATCTCGCAATGAGAAAAGGGATTTGAGGCCTGAAATTGGGGCTTAAGATCTTTAAAAGAGAGTTGTATAAGATGGATTTGAGGTTGTGATCTTCATAATTTGTCACAATCATCATTAAAGTTGGGAGCTGATATCGTCTATCGAAGAGAGAATGAAGAAAGTTTGAGAGATAACAAGACTATACCTTCTCTTGTGTTTAGATCTGAGATATATAGGGGAAACTACTGTTATACCCTCAATCCGGTTTGGTTTGGTTATTAACCGGTGTATAATTTTTGGAACCGAAACCAAACTGGCAAATCCAGTTTCTCAAAAACTAAAACCGAAAACCGAAAACCGAATAGGACTTATTAAAAATCGACCAAAACCACTGGTTTCGGTTTGGTCCGATCCGGTTCTTCGTTTTTCAGTTTCTCTTATACAACCCTATCGAAACCATTCTTCGGTGTGCGATTTGTAGTTGTTGTTGATTTTAATTCAACAAACAACCCCTTCTTCGTTATTCTATAATCTCGAGTTTGTCAATCACAACCATGTGAACTACTATGGCTTCCCAATTCGACAATAGTACTACTGTCTCTTCTTCATTTTCTAGAAGGCATATGGTATCCCTTTCAGGTCTTAATGTCTCGCACTTTTTAAAGTGGACGAGGACAATTATTTGCTATAGAAATAACAGATGGAGCCTTTTCTCCATGGGCATGATTTTTTGAAATATATTGATGGCACTTATCCGACTCCTAGTTATATAGGGTCCTAATCTCGTAGAGGGGAGACTAAACTCTTACACTACTGTATTTATGTTTGGCTAGGGGTTCTAACAAGTATATTTAATAGAAAGAAAGAAAGTTTCAAGTAAACACACTTGCGTGGAGTCTTAGAATGGGATTCCTCCACGAACTCTAGTGAGGATTTATAAGATAAGAATGTATAACTGGATGAGATTATAGTTAGATAGAGGGTTGAGTAAATTGAATCTTCAAGCTTTCGAAGGTGCTCGGAGGTTATCAAAGTTTCTTTAGGGTATGTGTTGTCAAAATCTCTCAACCTCTTTCTGGTGGCTTCCCTTCCCTATTTATAGAAGATACAAAAGGTGACGTCACCATAAAGAGGTCAAATTATAGGTATATCCTTATTTACAGTTATTTTGTACTGAAGTTGGCTTTGCCAGAGTTTTCTACTGAATTGTCTGCTGAGTTGTCTGCCTTCGACCATAAGCTAAGCTGGACTAAAGCATGGTCGAAGCTTTATTAGACTTGAATGTAGGTTTATTGTGAGCTCTGGTAGATTTATAAATACGATAGGCTTCGAGTTAGTCAGTAGTCTTCAAGTATCTAGTTCATCTTCGAAGGTTGCAAGTAGGCTACTACAAGTCAGATGCTTCCCGCAAAGGGTAATCAACCTGCACAAGTTAACCATGCACTTCTCGCTTGGTATCGTACATATCAGATTATTATTAGCTACCTAACTGCAATGACGTCTGAAGCCATTCTTCGAATGGTTGTGGACACCTTTAGCTGACACGACACTTGAGATTTCCTTAGACCCCATTTTTCTCTATAGTATCTGGCTAATTCTGCAAACATTTGGTTCCAGCTCCTTTCCATCACAAAGGAATCAAAGCCTATTTTTGACTACCTTCGAGAAACCAAGCATATGGCTGACTTGATGGCTTTGAACGGTGAACAAATGTCCAATATAGAGTTAGTTTCTTCGTTTCTCCTGGGACTTGGACTCCCCTACTAAACTTTCCACCTTTGCCTACTTTTCCAGACTTGCGTACTCGCTTGCTCTCTTTTCAAAGTCAGATTTCTTCATCAGGTACAACCCCAGTCACTCAGAGAGCTCTCATATCTGTCCAATATTGCCCTCAGCAACATCCAAATCAGATAAATCAGCAGAATAAGACCAATCAAGGTAACGATCAGAATAATAGGAATTGGAACCAAAACTAGATGTGGAGTAGGAACAATGGGAATTGAAACATTGTTTAATTGAACAATGGTCACAACAACCACTGGAGTCGCAAACAATGGAAAAATGGAAATAACAACAACTGGAATTGTGGCTTCAATAATAGGAGCAATTGCAATTAGAACTAAATTCAAGCCAACATGGGTATTTTAGGGAGCCATCCTTTCCAGACATTCGGTGGGACTGATCATCTTTTTTCTGGCTATTACCCACAATACTCGGCTCTGGACACTCTTCAAATTATATTTACAGGCCTTAAGATGTCACAACCAACAAATCCTACTTGGTATATATTAGTACCATTCATAAAATGACGGGTAATGCAGATGTTTTGTAGAATCGAGTATCCCATATTGGTAATTGCCCTATTTACTTGGAAATGGTGACAAGCTTGACATATCCTAAACATGTAGCATTCCTATCACTATAGGGTCTAATAAGTTTAAGTTAAATAAAGTCTTTCATGTTCCTTTCATGCGAAAGAATTTATAATCAGTCGTTAAGTTCAGATAACTTTGCTCGAGTTTCATTTGATCCATATAGTTTTCATATTCATGACTTACATTTAGTTATACCATTATTCTAGGGCCAATGCAGGGATGGATTAGCACCATCAGCCTTTTAATCTCAGTTGTGGTACAATTGGTTGGGGCATCATAATGCCAAAGTTTTATCTTTTCTAAGCTCAGTACAAATTTTTACCTCACGCGTAATTTTTGTAAATGGTGTGCGTTGGGTAAATTCACAAACACCTTTCTTTTACAACTCATGAAATTCATGTTACACCACCACTTATGCAAGCCCATAAATGGCCCCATGTGACATGTAGACACCATCGTGGTTAGCACACGTACGCGAACATATTACTTACTACTTACACGTGTAACATACATCATACGTTATAAAGTGAAACATCTCTATATCTCTACCCAATGTGGTACAAAACCAAACACTATGAAATACATTAAAACTAAAGAAACAACATGAATTTTTTTCCAACACCATATCTCTCTTTCTCTCTCTTCCAGCGATGGCCTATACCTTAAAGATACATAAATCACAAAACCTCATCATTTATCTTCTTTTTCTCCATGATCTTCTATATTCTCTCATCTCTCAAACTCTTTTAGATGTAATAACTATCAAACTCTATAAGAGGAAAGGGTATGACGAACATATAATTATGATCCCAAAATGCTAAATTCACTCAATTCCTTCACCTTATATATATATATATATATATATATATATATTTAAGAAAAGTAGATGGGTCTGGATCCGTGGGCAACAAGAATTGACAACTAAAATAACAATCCACTCAAAGAGACTGACATGGATGTGAGAGAATAAAATTGTTGCCACATCATCTACTTTGACCACCATAGTAGTCATCCTCTCTCATCCTTTCGTTTCATTTCCCTACCACTTTTACCCTATTACTTTCACCTCAATCTAGGGTTTGTCTCTTTCCTACATTAAACAAGGAAAATTTCAAAATCCACCAATCAAAGAAATCATTGTTACTGTTACCACCAAAGGAAGAAAAGGCATGTCTCTTTATCTAATTATATTATTTCCCAAATGGTAGAAAAAAAATAATCAACATCCATCTTCATTATGTGTTCCTAGGCACAGGAATAATATAGATATCAATATTAAAATCAATTTTCCCCAACAACCCATATGTGTTCATTTTCCGTAATTTTCTTTCTAATTTTTGTATTTATTTCAATGCCATATAATTATGACTAACGATTTTGAAACCCCATAACACCCTACCCCATTGGATCATCCTCGGTTCAGGTTGATCAAGATGAATTACAAGATTGCCATACTCCAAATAAAGGTGCCCTAAAACAACAAATACCTTACGAAGGAATGTTTTTTGACTCGGTCGAAGAAGCTAAGAACTACTACGAAGAATATGGTCGACAAAATGGTTTTTGGATTCATACGTGTACTTCAAACAAGGGGCGTTGGCGGTCCAGTGTGGTGACTAGTGCACAATTTGTTTTCTCTCATCAAGGAAAATTTGTTCCAAAGGCCGTAAAAGAAACGAGTGGAAAAGAAATGGTGAAGAAAAGGGGCATAACTCGTTCAACTGTTAAAGGCGGCTGCAAAGCTACTTTGTGGATTTTAAATGAAAAATGGACTACTAAGTAGAAAGTGTCGATCTTCGACGATGATCACAACCATAAATTGGTTACCCCAATTATAAGAATGAAAATAAAGTCAAACAGAAATATGCCGAAAGCAGCAAAAGATTTGGCATAAATATTTATTAGAGAAAATTTATCTGCTGAAAGCGTTCCTGCCATATTAAATGGAGATGATATAGGTTTCGATAAACGAGACTGTTGGAACTACTTGAGGAATGTCAGACGCAAAGAGTTAGACGAGGGAGATGTACAATCTGTACTTAATTTCTTCATAAAGAAGCAAATCAAATTTCCATGATTTTTTATGCAATACAATGTGATGCAGACGGGAGGGTAACAAATTTCTTTTGGGTAGATTCAAGGTCACGAATGGCGTATCAACATTTTAGGGAAGTTGTCACATTTGACACAATGTATCAGACGAACAAGTATGATATGCCATTCACACCATTTACTGAAGTGAACCATCACTACTAGACCATATAAATTGGTTGTGCTTTCTTACAAGATGAGACCGAGACGACATTTGCTTGGCTATTTGAAACATGGATTGAAGTTATGGGAGGACGTCATTCAATTTCTATTATTACTCATCAAGACTTTATGACATACGTGCCTCATGGGTTCCTGCTTATAATCAAGGCACATTTTATGCCAGAATAAACACTACTGGGCGCAGCGAGGGTGTTAACACTTTTTTTGATGATTTTGTTACATCAACAACAAATCTTAGAGATTTTGTTGTCAAGTATGACCAAGCATTGAAGGCGATTGTGAAGAGAAAAAGTGATGAGGATTTTGAGTCATAACACAAGTATCGTATTATCAATGATGACGATTTTCTTTTGAAGTACGCGGCTAATTTGTACACAAGAAATAAGTTTGTGATGTTCATGGATGAATGTATTAAAGTCAAGGGCTACAAAATTAAAAAAGAAGTTACAGGCCTTTTGTACAACACATACTTAGTAAAATCAAAAGGTGGCAAAACGGAGGAGTTTATTGTAAAGTTAGACTTGCAAAACTATGAGGGTACGTGTGAATGCCAACATTTTGAGTTCATTGGCATCATTTGCAGGTATATCTTGAAAGTGTTTGTTCATTTAGATATTGACGAGATTCCATCTTATTTTATTCTTGAGAGATAGAGGAAAGAAGCAAACAAGTTTCGAATTATGGAATCAGGAGGATTGGTGTTGAATGACGGCAATGAAGATTCAGAGGCTTTGAGACTTAGCCATATGTATCAGCAGGCTACTAAGCTGGCTTCTCACGCAGCTTCTTCTGATGAGGCTTACACAATTTATATGGAAGGAATTAATGAAATATATGAAAAGATTTCCAAGATCAAAATAGATATAGCGCCAACAGAAGATACATTCGAGCATCCGGTTGATACATGGCAAGATCAGTGCACTAGTAATACGTCTTTGTTATTGTTGAACCCGAGCATCTCAAAGACAAAAGGTAGAAAAAAGGATGAAAAAGGAAAAGATATTGCGCAGGATTCATGAAGGCTAAAAAGTGGTATTGAGTTAGCGCTAAACAAGAAAAAAAAAGCGTAATTTGTGCCAGAGGTTGGGACATGATAAAGGAGTTTTTCCTTCAAATCCAAACATGAAAAATAAAGGATTTACTTACCAAGGTAAACAAATTAACGTTTTTTTATATGCTATATTATTTTATTGTGATAACTTAAATAATACAGTTCTTTGTCACAGCTTCAGAAAATGAGGCAGATGCCTTAGCGTTAAATATTGAGACCAACCACAGCGAATGAGGTTCTAGGATGACAATAGTAAGAGAAAATAGACTCAATTAGCAAGCTTTGTGGAGGTGTGTGCAAAAGTTGTTAGGATTATTAAGAAAGAGCTTACAAGGACCATAGAAGCAAAGCCAGCTTGGGTGGAGATTTGATTTAATTTTGTTTCCTTAAAAATGTTTTATTTCAAAGAACAAGATTGTAGTTAGATGGATTTGGTCAAGTTTGATATAACATGGGTATGTTTTTTGAATATGCTTGGTGAAGTTTGAATATGCCTCTTTAAATATGCCTTTTTGAATATGCTTGGTCAGGTTTGAATATGCTTTTTGAATATGTTTGGTCAAGTTTGATATATATGGGTATGCTTTTTGGTATAACATGGATTTCGTTTCCAACATCAGTTTTATTCAGATGAGTATGCCTTTTTGAATATGCTTGGTCAAGTTTGATATATATGGGTATGCTTTTTGGTATAACATGGATTTCGTTTCCAGCATCAGTCTTGCATTCAGATGAGTATGCTTTTTGAATCTAAGCGGTCATGTAGCTTTTTATTGCAATTCTCTCATCGGCTAGTCTAAACAAAAAGCGTTCAGCTTCTTTTGACCCTTTCTTCGTACAATAGCATTATCAAAATGACAGGTCTACTCTTGCATATAAGTTGGTTATGCTTCTTTTGAATCTAAGTGGTCTATTCTTTCTTCGTACTATAACTTAGACAATATGTCGCATGCATTGCTATTGCTATCATCTTCCGGTTGGTTCTGCATATGACTCGTCGGCTAACCCGGCTACCTCATGTTAGGTTTACTTGTGCACCCCCTAACGTGAATTTAAGTGGCTTAGGGGTATCTTTCTTAGATTAATGTGTTTTCTCTTACTGTCCTCGGTGGAAAACCATTGCCTTGCCCAACTAAGGACAATTGAAAGAACACCACCATTGCCTCTTTCCATTTAAGCAAGGACCAATGAGGAATTGAAATTGATCATACTTGAAACCGCTTAAGAAAGCTCGATTGGCATTCTAAAAAAGGGGAGAAAGATTTTCCCCTCTCGCGCTACCTTCCCTGGTAAAAAAATACTCTTAGTTTCCCTTAAAAATACCAAGCTAGAGACATTTCCAATCCGGCTACATGATTCTCCAGTTCGGGAACACCTAATCACCTATTCTTTAAAAGTAGTTTAGGAAGCTGATTCAATGCGCTTCTCCTAACAGAACATACTCAGAAGGGTTCTCTCAAATCGGTAAGACTTGGATCATACTTTAACAGAACATAGTCGAACCTACGCATAGGATTGAAACCAATGCTTTCTATACCACTCCTCTTGGCGTTTGTATTTTGACTAGATTTAGCCTATGCCCAGGATTTCCACCACTGCTTTTTACTGGCTTTCAACCAATATTTTTTCTTTTAGGACAACTCCTGCCCTTTTTAACTCCTAAACTACAAAAATCCCTCTAACTACTTCTGCTCTCCAGCTATTGTGCTCGCCGGATTAGCTATTATTGACTTGCCACCAGTATTATCGCTTATGCCGATAGGCTTATTGGGCGATTTCTTGTTGTTTAAAATAGCAAACAAATAAATAAAAATAGAAAGAAACCAAATGTGAAGCACAAAGGCCCTTTTAAACTATGTCGATCTAAAAGATATCGTGCTAGATTTGGATTACCGATTTTACCAGAGTAATCAGAGGAATTGAAATTGATCATACTTTAAAACCCCATTTTATTCTTCTCCCACTCTGTAATCTGTATCTACTTAAAACAAGCTTGGTCAAATAGGTAATGTGGCAGATTCTTTAGTAAGTTGGGAGAGACTTTATCAAACGTTGATCATCTAGAAATCCAATGCTTTGAGTGGATTGTTATTTTAGTTGTCAATTATTGTTGTCCACAGATCTAGACCCAAAGTAAATATATGGAAATGAAACAAAGCTAACCGTAAGTTGAAGGCTACATGCAACATTTTTAACTAGTTTTGAGAGAAAAAAAGCCTCAAAAAGACCCTCACCCTCTTTCCCTAAGGAAGCTAAGAGGTGGGATGCTTCATTGAAGTCTCTCTTTACATAACAAAAAGAAATATTAAGATCATTACAAAAAAGGAGAATTTCTTTACATAAGGAGTCAGCCTGCCATTCAACTGCTCCATCCTTTCGCTGCAGGCCACTTGTCTGTTGTTAGAGCAGACAAAAAAACTTGTACCTTTTCTTTCAATACTTTGTTGGATGCTTTTGTGAACTACCCTTTCTTTTGCTTCTTCTAATGAGTCATTATAGCTTCTGCAGTGACCTGCACTAACTACCTTACAATTAGGATCCAACAAAATAAAGTTAAGACCTGAAGATTTTGTACGTTGATCCCAAGCAGCATCTGCCATAATAACTCCCTTTTTCATTGCATCTGCAATCACAATGATGGCCTTAGAAGACTCGCACAAATGAGAGGAGTGTGGCTCTTTAGGAGGAATAATAAAGCTATTGACTTGGCCCAAGAGTTGAGGAATTGAAGAAGTTTTAGCTTTTAAAAACCTTAGCATTTCTAACTCATCAAACCATGGGCAGACAAATAAAAGAGTGGCTCAGTTCAGTTGATAGAAGGCTTGTTAGGCCACTTATTCATAAACCAGCCAAAAATATATTCAATTGAAGTTGTAGGGGGCCAATTCTCCAACTCTGAAACCAAAAGTAGAGGCAAACTAGAATCTTCTAGTAAATTCACATCCAAATAAAGCATGAAGGCTGTCATCCTCAACATTATCACAAAGAGGACAATCCTTATTTGTAATAATGTGATTTTTAAATAATTACGATCTAGTAGGGAGTATATTAAAAATCAGTCTTTAAGCAAACGCTTATTTTGTAAAAGGTATGGACAGGTTCCAGGTGAGTTTTAAAATAGTCTTAGTAGAAGCACCAATGCTTTCATTAACTACATTCTCTCTAGGATTGTTAGTTATGTAATTATACAATCCTTTCACAGGGGATTTACCATTTTTCTTACCCCTCAATCTAATTTTATCATTAGGTAAATTAGGCAGAATAGGAATTGTAATAGCCTAATTTTAGGATTTGAACTTAGCCTTTACACCAGATGTGCTTAGAATGCTCAAGAATAGTAAATAACTAACAAGATAATTTAGCATGGAAAACCTTTGAATAGGTTAAAAACCATGACCTCTCTTGAGGATTTTTGGAAAGAGAGAGGGATATTATTAAGATTGCTAGCTTATTACAATAAGTGTTATGACTATTTGAGTGTGGAATGTTAGAGCGAAGATTCCACTGCCCTTCATCTCGAATTCTCTGGTCCTATTTATAAGTCTTATAATATGAACGTTTGGCGACCATAAAGATTCTTAATGACGAACGTTACAAAATATATACATTTGATGGCCTTTGATCTGATTGTGTAACGAACTGATCTTGTTGTCTTGTAACGGCTTTATTGATGACATTACTGTCTTGTAACTATAAAGCGTTGTTTACTGTGCCACGTGTATGTTGATGAGTTTGAAAGCTTGTATCCTGGTCGAGGATGAAGTATGAGTTTGAGATACGGAATAAACCACTACAACCGCCCTCTCTCAGCCAACAGTACGAGAGATAGTGCGGGCAAGTGGTGTTGGTTGAGAAGCTTCCTAAATATGGTAATAAATACCTAGGAATCATCATGGGAAATCCTCCTAACGTTGGGAATTTGAAAAGTCATCTTTAATGCTGATCATAATATAAAGAGCACTCTTATTTATGTGTGATGAACTAAGTCTTCCTCCCTGAGCTATTTCTTATGTGTTTTTGTTTCTGTACTTGAAATTTTATGACTCTTGAAAGTATGGTAACTACAAGACAATAGGCTCAGGAATCCAGGATTTAAAGGAAGATGGAAGAATTGCGTGTTAGATATTTTGGTCACCAACCTTTGCATCTACCAACGCCAATTCCTGTGTCCCCTACATACTACCATATGTCGTATGAGGAGGTTATGGAGGCGGGGGATGATTATTACCAAATGGTGTTATAGTGGCGTGTTTTCCAGAATGAGAATCTTTGTCAATACTTATTCATAAAGAAAAAGTTAGATAAAACAAGATTTTACGTGGAAAACTCAGTAAAGGCTGAGAAAAACCATGACCTCGAGGAGGATTTTTATATAAAATTTAGTAAAATGCTAGTTATTATACGTTTTAGAGTGAAGGTAGATGTTTGAAGTAAGAATAGTAAGAGATTGTGTGTGTTAGTCTCTATTCTCTGCCTGTATTTATAGTCATACAGGCAATTTTGCAAAAAGAAAGAAATAATCTCCTATTCCGGGGGAAGTGGGCAAACTTCACGGATCTCTAATAGTTCTCTCTTGACCAGGCTTCAACGGCTACTTTTGGTAGGTCGAGGACTTATAGTATCTTGTAGAATATTAAGCTATCTTTGACTATACCGTGTTGGCTTATAAGTGTTGAGTTATCTTCGACTATGAAGGGCTGTCTCTGTATATCTTCGACTACACTTTGCTGGCTTACTCTTGTCGAATTTGGGGAATATGCTACCACAATTACCTCATTCTTGACAGAAGCATTTGTGGTTGTGTCGAGAAGAATTTTGGAATCTGAGGAGGTTGTCGAATGAAAAGATGAATCGTCTGTGTCATTTCCGAGGTCAAAAGAACTGTTTCTGATCAATTCATTCCCAAAGCACAATAAATGTGGTACATTGAATCTGGCAGAAGGATAATGGGTATAAATAGGGTGTTTATTGAAGGTGGAATGGTGGTGGTTTGTAGAAAGATGCCACCCCAAGTGTGGTCTATGGTGTTGTGTGGGGCTGAAGACGGTGATCATTCTGAAGGAATAATCTGGCGTAAACCAATCGGTGTGAAGCTGGCATGTAATCGCGGCATATCGTGGGGGTGGGAACAAGGTTAAAGCAAAGATGTTGTGTATCTGTTGGAAACAATTATATCATCATGCGATGGTGAAGGTAATGGATTGCATCAGTTTGGAGGAGAAGGGATAACTGTATGTGTTGATGATGAATATTTGAAGCTTAGATAGGCGTCCAGGGATCTTGCCGAACATTTGAGTTTTCTTATAATTTTTTGCTGTCTCTTTTCTGCTGAAGCATCTCTTAGAAGTTCAGTGACTTGAGATTCATTGAGCTTTGAGGACTTGAAAGAAGCTTTAATGTCAGATTCTGGTAAAAATAAAACATAGAGTAATTTGTTATGTAAGTCGAATGTAAATATAAATGTAGTTTGATGTAATGTAATCGAAGGATGTAGTCACGGATGGTATATGTAACAAAATCGAAGGAGGAAGTTTGTCGAATATGAATTATAACTTATTTATAATAATAAATAAAGTGAATATCTTCGATATTCTATTCATGTGTATGTTGAGTAGCAATAGTTGTTTTAAATAATCGAAGATAAAATGTCGAACGTGAATGCACATAAACTGTTGATGGGTTGTCATAACATCTCGAATGTATTGGACTAAGTGGGTCCCATAATAGATTTCGAGGTTGATGGATTTGACTTTGTAATTGTAGAGTTCCAAGGCAGAGTAAATGCAGGTGAGTTGGACCATGACTGGAGGGGGTATAAATAAGCCTTGTTGCTGCATATGTGAGACATGTATGCAAGATGGTGAAGAAGAGAGCTCAGGCCCGTGATGGTGTGTTCAGACGTATTCAAGCGATGTGTTGGGTGTTGTACAAGCGATATTTTAGTTCTTGAAACTGTGGCATGCACATGAAAGATCCAGAGGAGCCTAATTATGAAGGGATGAGCGAGGCAGAAGTAAGGGAGGTTGAGGAGGACTTCGAGTTTCGGGTCAAGCTGTAATTTTGGCACCCACCTGAATGCTATGGTGGATTGTAGACTCGAGCCAATTTGTTGGTGAAGAGGGAGGATGAAGCTGCAGCGAGGTGTTTTTAAAGTTGTAACTTTTCGTAGGAGTAGGTCGGTATAAGGAGTTGTGATGGGGAATGAAATGTAATACAAGAGTGTGCAGGATATATTATCGATTGTAATAATTTGTTATTTACTTGTCGAATGGATAATGTACTTATTGAAATTTGGTATTGACAAATAGTTTTAAGCAAGTTTCTGGTAGAATGTCGAATATAATGATAATATGTATATTGTCGAAGATATGTCCCAAAAGATAGAAATTTGTAGGTAAAGTAGAAAAAAGGGTTTATGGACCAAGACCAATGAATTTGGCAAGATGTGTTCCATTAGGGGAGATTATGAAATATAAAGAAATTTATGTATATTATCTCTGTGACAATATAGTTGTTAATTTGTTGCGTTGGAATGTTTCTGAAGAAACTCTTCAAGATATGGAAGAATTAGAGCAGGAGTGTAAGTGTTTGTTATCTCTGAGAAGACGAAGTGTCGAAAAGAATGAGAAGAGGAAGAGAAAACGATATGTTCGAAGAGTTGAACGGTCGCGAAGTGGTGCAATGAACAGTTACGTGATGTCTATAAATGCCTCGGATGTGGGCGACTGTTTATACTTTTCAAGCACATATTTTTTTTCTCAAGTGCTAATTGTTGCTGCTCGTTACTAAATTCATTACCGACAATTGCAAAAAAGGAGATTAGCATGTTGATTGCAAGAGCAAAGCGAGCAAAGGAAATGGACACAGAAGCAGCACAAAAATAAGGTTAGTGAATTAGTTTTTGATTGTTGGTTGTTTGGTTTTGCTTGATTATGTGATAGACGAATAGGATTAAGTAAAGTGAATGATGTAGTATAATAAATTGAATCGAAATGCAATAAGTTATTTGAAATTTTGAAAATTGACAGAGTTAGGGTTTTGCAGAGGGTTTTACAATTTTGAAGTAGTTAAAACTGTTATCTGTGTGAGGGTGGTAGAATTGTTATCGTTAGGTGTTTATAAACTAGTTCTGGTACGGGGAGATGATGAATAGGTGGAGAGGAGTGGAGAGAAGTCTTGATTGGCGGTGCTGTTGTTACGACGCGATTGTAGGGATGAGGGAAACGTCGTTTTGATACGGCGAGATTGTCGGGGAAGTTATTTTTGTTGGGATTTGGCTGGATTTTATGTCAGAGAAGGGGAAGTATCAAATTTTGAATAATGGTATTTTTGGCGGGAAACAGGTGAAGTGTTATTCAAGAAGTTGTTGAAATGCTTGTATTCGACAAAAAGTAAACAAAATTAACAAGTTATCGATGATACTTATTAAAAATAGAAAAGCATCGAGAATTGAATAGATGTGCTACTTGAATGAAAAATATCAATATGAATTAAAGGATATTAACTATATCGAGAACTGTCGTAATAAGTATAAATGTAAATGATAGTAACAGATAGTAAAGCGAATGATGTGTTGGAGAGTTATCTAGACAACAATAGTTTTATGAATATATGAACGTATGAACATAAATATGTATAACATATGGTAGATTCTAACTGTTTAAAAAATATGGAATTTGTTGTACAGGTTTTGTTTAAAAATGGTTGAATTTATTCAAAATGATGAGAAAGATATATACGAGGATCTCGAAGATGTAGTGCCTCTGATGATTGATATGAGTACATGTGTACAACAATTAGGAGGAAAGTATAGGGTTGGATCGAGTAGTGCAGATTTAGGTAGTATGGAACATTTTTGGGTGACACCTAGTCCTGTCGAACAGGCTGAGGAGAAGGATATGGAAATGAATGTAGATTATGAGCCTCAAGTGAGTGATCGAGAAGGTAGTGGGGATGGGGAAGAAGACATGGAGGAAGGTCAGGAGGCATGTTACGGAGAGGGTCCAAAGACCAAAGAGATCTTAAGTTTCAAGAAAAAATACGGTATTCCTGGGGACATAATGTTAGAGGAGCACCAGTATGAAATGATCGACCAGGAAATACCTCTGAATGGTATCCTGGTTCATCGAGAACAAATTAAGAAGGAATTGAAGCTTCCCCTCAGAGCAGATCAAAAGAAATTAATGAATTTCTTTGATGTGGCGCCGGGGCAGTTTAATCCGAATTTGTATAATTTGTTCAGGGTATGTGGTTCCATAAATGGTCGACTGAAATCCAGGGGAGGGGAGTTAATAATTGTTGGTGATTTATGTGTGTACTACACACTCAAGATAAACCCGCAGAAGCTAGGTTACCACTATTTGGCGAGGTTCATGAAAAGACCATTGTTCTATGATATGGTGCCAACGGGGGGGCTATACACCGATGAACGCTTACTATTTTCTTGAAATTACGAGTTCGATAAGAAAGATCCCGGGGAACCGTTAAAGAGAAAAAATTTCACATAGGTGTGTGGTTAGGTAATTGTAATTCTCGATGTTCAAATTATGTGAATGAGATGTAAAGTGTTTCTAACTTGTCTATGTTGCTATTTGTAGCATTAAAAGAGGTTGATAGGATGTCACAGGTAAAAGAGGAATTGTATAAAGTGAGGAAAGATTTTTTTGGTCGGATCGATAACCCAGTTATCAGTTATCGACCAAGATTTTGTGAATGCGCTCTTCTAAGAAGCTGGACTAAAAGAGGTCGAGGGCAAAAGGCACGGAAGTGCCTATTATCAACGAAAAAATGTCGGCGAAGAACAATAGGGCCGCAGATGCTAGTTTACCATTGGAAAACTGCTCCTTGGTTGGGTACAACACTGACACTAAGATTGATGTTATGCTAGGAGAGACTCTGAGATGAAATAAAAAGAAAAGGCTGTAAGTTCTAATGTGCCTCCATTGCTTCATCATAAGAGGTTGACTCGACAATTGTCAATAGAGGAGGTGGCTGGGACTGCTAAACCAACATCTGTAGTGGATATGCGTCCCCCATGGGCTTCTGGAAGCAGTGTGGTCCCGAAGAGGACCAGTTGAGAGCCTTCAAAGAAGAAGTTTGTCGAAGAGTCTGATATAGAAGTGTAAAAAACCATGGATGCTTATATGTCTAGGACGGATGAGCTGAAGACGGAGTTTGCAGATTGTATTGTGGGGATTGATAGTTTGAACACTTTTTTCAGCTAGGGTCAGAGGAATTTGTCGAAGGTGAGAAATTTTAATATTTTTCTTCGAATGAAAAAATTGGTTGGTCACTCGAATACTTATTATATGACTTTGATGCAGATTAAGAAGTTGGTAACGAAAGTTATGGGACGCATTGTAGGCAGTGGTAAACTGGCAAACCAGATCATTGCTTACAAAAAGATAGAAAAGGATTGATTGTGGAGAAGGCAGAATTGAACACAACATTAAATAGGTATAAGATCGATGCCAAGAAGGCGAGGGAAAAGGCGCTGGGGGAAGCGAAGATAGCGGTAGAGAAAGAGAAAAAAAAGACTTAGGCGTTGCAGTAGGCCACTTTGGAAAAAGATGTACGGGATCAAGTTGCCGATGTTCATAAAGAAATGGAGGAAAAATAAGGCAAGCTGCTCGATGAGGTGAGGGCGAAGATGAATAAGGAGAAGCTGGTAAAATGCATGGAAATGAGGACGTACTCTAAGAAGCAATATGACAAGTTGGAGGAGAGAATTTTTTTATAAGAGACTTGTTAAAGCTGATGGTGCCGTGTTTGATGATAGTTCGGATGATTATGTACCCCAAATGCATGATGTACGCGAGGAAATTGAAGTCATTAAAGATGAAGTGATGGTGGATGCTGATGGTGCTCGTCAAGTTGAGGTAGCAAATATACAGGTTCTCAAAGGTGCCCTGAAGTTGAATGAAGATAAATCTCCCTCTGATATGTTAAACCTTGGGAAAGTTGTGTTTATGTGAGAAAGGATGTAAAAGTGGTCAGTGGGACCGAAACATTTTAATTAGTAGTGTGTGGTGAAACAATATTGTCTTGCTGAACAAGTTTTATTTTGTGAAATAATTTTGTGCACTTGTGTTGTAAATAGTTCTAAGTAGCAGATTTGATAAAATTATTTTGATCGAATGTGACTAAAGATTGAGCAGATAAGTGAATAACGCTTGTTTACGTGGTAGGTGAAAGATGGCCAGAAAAGGGCAAGTAAGAGATTGAAGACCAAATATATATCCTTAGATGGGTATCTGGATATAGATTTGAGACGAACAAAAGTTCTTTCAGAGTTTGTTCGATAAGTAAAGAGCGCGAAGTAGAATATCCTATAATTGGATATTGTTTGCGTAAAATTTGAATGATAGGCTTTAGGTATACTTGTTAAGTAGTGACAAAAAAAATCAAGATAGTAAGGATTTTGTTTGTCTGATGAATACTTGACAAGTATAGATTGAGATCAAATCAAATAGTAATGTGATTGTTTGTCTGATGTATACTTAAAAAGTATAGATCGAGATCAAATCAAATAGTAAGGAGATTGTTTATCTGATGTATACTTGAAAAGTATAGATCGAGATCAAATCAAATAGTAAAGAGATTGTTTGTCTGATGTATATTTGAAAAGTATAGATCAAGATCAAATTAAATAGTAATGAGATTGTTTGTCTGATGTGTACTTGAAAAGTATAGATCGAGATCAAATTAAATAGTAAGGAGATTGATTGTCTGATGTATACTTGAAAAGTATAGATTGAGATCAAATCAAATAGTAAAGAGGAAACTGATAACAAAGTTTGTTTATTTGAATCGATGAAAAATGGTTACAGTGTATCATCTGTAAAATAACTTCAGTTGAGCAGTATTCCATAGATATTCCACCTATATTTCATCTTCAGTTATAAGCCAATAAGTTCCACTATCTGTTTTGTTACTGACAATATATGGCCCTTCTCAGTTTTTTGATAATTTCCCTAAACTTTTAGGTCGAGTACTATCTTAGGTCCGTCGTAAGACAAGGTCTCCAATACCAAATTTTCGTTCTCAAACTTTCTTCTTGTATGCTTTTTTCAAAGTATCATGGCATCGTCCCAGATTTGTAATGGCCTTGTCTCTGGTTTCTTTTATCCAATTGAGGTTGCAAAGGAGACGGAGTTCATTGTCTTCGTCTGGAATTTTTTGTCGAGTACTGGGTAGATCGAGGTCCAAAGGTATGACTGCTTCAGTGCCAAAAGCCATCATGAATAGAGTGTAGCCCGTTGAGACTCGAAGTATGGTGTGATAGGCCCAGAGAATACTAAGCAATTCATCCACCCATCATCCTTTCTTGTTGTCGAGACGCTTGCGTAATCCTGATTTGATACTTTTGTTTATGGCTTCGGCTTGTTCATTGCCTTGAAGAAAATATGGTATGGATGTTTTAAGCTGGATTTTGTATTTATGGAGGAAAGTGAGTACGTTGGCACTGATAAACTGTTTGTCATTATCAGAGCATATCATTTGCGGACATCCAAATCTGGTGATGATGTGCTCCCAAAGGAACTTGATAACTTTGTTTTCATCAGTATGACATAGAGGAATTGCTTCAACCCATTTTGTGAAGTAATCAGTAGCAACCAAGATGAACCTTCAGTTTCCCGTTGCTGGATGGAAAGGTCTAATGATGTCGATGCCCCATCGTTTGAATGACCAGAGAACATTGCTAATATGCAATTCTAAGGCTGGGTTTTTAATGTCTTGGGCATGTATTTGGCATTTGTAGGATTTTTGAGCGAAGTCTTCGTAGTCCTGTCTCATCTTGGGCCAATATAACCCTTGTATAAAAGTGCGTTGTGCTAACGATCTACCTGAAATATGTGCTCCATAGATACCTTCATGAAGTTCTCAAATTTTAATTTAGGCTTGTTTCTAAGAAATGCATTCGATAAGTGGTCCCCCTCCTATTATTTGATATAAGATGTGACCTTGGACAGTGAATCTGGGGCACTTGGCCAGAAGTGATCGAGCTTTTTCTTTGTTACTGGGGAGGATGTTGGAATTGAGGTATGCATAGAATGGTCTTCTCTAGTCGTCAAGATCGTCTTCTTCAGAAATGGTGATCTGGAGTGTTGTTAGTATATTGAGGCTGGAATGCTTGATGATTTCAATCTCTAATGATCTTTTTTCACTGTCTCCCAGCATTGTAGTGATGTAAGCTAAAACATCGGCATGTTGATTTTCCTGTCGGGGCAAGTAAGAAATTACTGCATGTGTGAATCGCTGCATCTTTTCTTTGGCCATAGCTGCATAATCAACCATTTTCCCCGTTATTTTGAAAGTTTTGTTGTAATGATTTCCCACGAGCAAAGAGTCGACGTAGACTATAATTCTTCTGCTCTAAGAGTAAGTGTGATATCGAGACCATGTAGGATTCCTTCATATTCGGTCTCATTGTTAGTGGCATAGAAGTTAAGTTTAATGGCCTTTTCAATTTGATGATTGGACGGCGTGATATGGACGATGTCAGTCCCCGATCCTTTTTATCCATCGGATCCGCCTGTAAAAAGTTACCAACCAGAGCTTTTGAACCATATGTCTGGTTCTACTATTTAGTCATCTGTGAATGTTTCTTCGAGTTCTTCCCAATCGGGGTCTTCGGTGGGAAAGTCTGCCAAAAAGTCGGCCACTGCTTGTCCCTTGACAGATATTTGGGGTTCGAAGGAAATGTCGTATTCCCCAAGGAAAACAAACCATTGCTGGATTCGTCGAGATTTTTCTTTTTTTGGAGAGTACTAGTTTGAGGGGGTATTTGGTGATGACTTTGATAGGATGAACTTGAAAGTAGGGACGAAGTTTTTGAGAACTGCAGACCAGAGTGAGTAGCTATTTTTCTGTTGTCGTATACCTTTTTTTCAGCAGGCATAAGTATTTTGCTGATGAAATAGATTGGTTTTTCTACTCCGCCATTTTCTCAAATAAGGACGAAACTGCTCAAATCGCCAGTTGTGGATAAGTACATTATAAGAGATTCGCCATCAATTGGAGTACTTGTAGTAACCTACTCGCAGCCTTTGACCCCCTCAGACTTTCAAAATCTACTTCCCAGCCTACCCAAATGTATCAAAGCCTATTCAATCCTCTAAGCAAGCCTTCCAGAGATCCCCTGAAGGCGAAGCTTCAACTCCATGCAAGCCTCGAGGATGGACTAACACATCGCAGCAGAAACCCTTTCGACCGTATCTGCACAGGGTCAAAATATGGTGGGACAGGCAGCCAACTCACTAGACAAGACGGCACAATAATTGGTCCTTGCGGCTACAGTGACAGGCCCAACTACTGCGCCATAGTGTAAAAGTATAGAGACACCTCCCACAACTGTTACAGTGACAGTACAGACATGTCCGGCACCCATACCCCACCGGGATATCCTGACAGTACCCATGTAATCTGACCCATACTTGGTGACTCAGCTTCCTATGATTCTATAAATAGGAGAGATGGGGAACCAAGGAGAGGCTAAAAAAATTCCCCCCAGCCCTCTAGCATTTTACCTTCGACCACCCTATAAAGCCCAATATTCGAACCTTCGATTACTCATCAGTAATAAAATACTTTTTAAAAATCTTCATCAGAGGTCGTAGAGTATCACATTATGGCCTCTACGCAAGTAATTATCTATAGATTGTTCATGCTTTAGATTCTTTACTCGTATTTTTTTTATTGAAAATTTATTCAGTGTCGTAAGAGCCAACTTCCCCTCTGAAAGAAGTTAGGCCCCTACAATTGGCACTGTCTGTGCTTCCCACCCTACCAGTCCCCTTTTCTTTTTCCCCTCCCTTTGTTTTCAACATCTGTTGCTTCTCTTCAATGACACCCATCCTCCGTTCCAATTCAACCCAGGCAGGCATCTCCATCGACATAGTGGCAACCCAAATAGCCTTATTATCTCAACAAGTCACTCAAGCCGAGGAGCACCACCATGCACAACTTAACCAGGAGGATAAAATCCATCGCCTGAGGCTGGAAACTGAATGGAACCGCCGCCTGGACGACGAAAATAGACAGAACCGTGCAATCGATGAGTTACACAATACCGTCTGAGAGCTACATAGACTACAACCTCTAAAAGTTGTACGACCTTCCCAAGCACTAGACCCACCGCGCGTATCTGCCCGCACCCGTCTAGGTCCCTCACCAAACCTCGAGATACCCCCAATTCATACAGGTGCCGAAGGCGCTCCTCGTACTATTCCCCCAACCGGCTCTATCCACCTCAGGATTCACCCCACAAAAGATTATTCTGATTCCGCCCTCCGCCCCTCCAGAGATCCCAGACGCCGTCCCGCCCGAGTGCGGCTCGAGGAATGCAGTGTCGAATACATGCCACACACTCAAACCCAAAACCTATGAATTCCCCCATCTCCCCCTCTCCTGCATATGTTGCACATAAAGATTTCAACCTTAAAATTCAACCAGTTATTCGCATCAGCGCGAGCCCAGCCACCAACTCTTGGAGCCGCCTCAATAACCCAATTTGCCCTAAAATTTTGGCTATCAAAATACCCCTTAATTTCCGTACTCCCAAATTCAGCAAATACCGTAACACGGACCCTAAATCCCACATTCTCGAATTCCAAAATGCCCTGAGCCTCTACTCCGCGGTTGACTAACTGTTATATCACCTTTTCTCGACCAGCCTTATAAACAACCCCCTTCGATGGTATCACAACCTCCCAAACGGCTCGATACGGAGCTTCAAGCAACTCGCCCAGTTTGCCTTCAACAAGGACAAAGAAGTCAGAGTTGACGCCCTATTCAATTTCAGAAAAATCCAGCAATGAGACACTCGAAACCTTCATCAAACGATTCCTTGACGAATCATGGAAAATATAGAACTTTGACTACGCGAATGCTATACTCGCATACTCGAATGCTCTTCCTAATCACAGTCAAGTAAAAGAACACCTAGTTCTCCAAAACCCTCAAACTCTTGAAGAGATGCTCTCAAAGGTCAATGGTTATATCGATCTCGAGCGCCTTCAAGAATCCCGCAAATAGAGCCAGCCTTCGAACACCACCCACTTCAATAAACCTCGACAAAACCAACATTCTAATCCAATACCCCTGATCGCTCCTGTCTCACAGAAGACTAAGAGCCACAAATGCCCTAACTTTGATAACAGTGCCGAAGCTCGCAAGAAGTGATTAAAGCCCATTTTGACTACACTCACTGCCCCCCTCAGTACCCTTCTACCACATATACAGGTAGACCTCATTTGGCACATCCCTTTCCCCATCAAAGTCAGGCCAGGCGAACCTTCTTGCGCCAATCACAAATATAATTGTCACCATACCAACAAATGCTTCGCCCTCCAGCGCTCTCTTGAACTCATCCTCAAGGCAGGTCGTCTACACCAGTACATTGCCGATCTTCCAAGTTATCTCGACGGGTCTTACCTCAAACCTCAATCCACCCCTACTGCTGACCCAGCCGAGGTGCACATTTACATAATAAACTTCATCGAAGTCAACAACATAGACAGCGGACGTTCTAAAAACGAACAAAAGTACATCGAAGAATATTACAATCTTACCTATCAGGAGAAATTCCCAACCCTCCTGCAAGAATCAAGCCATCGCCCTCCCCTCGAAGGCATTTCTTTTTATCGACTATGACACTTTACACGTCCATTTCCCCCATTCCGATCCTTTAGTCATCATGATTAAGATCGAAAACCTTGTCCTCCATACAATGCTGATTGATACAGGAAGTGCAACTGATGTCCTTTTTCTCCAAACTATCGAAACCATGATGAAAACCGACCTCATAACCGCTGCCAATATCGAATTGAAAGGCTTTAATGGGGCCACAAAAGTTACTGTTGGTCGAAGTAGCTTACCAGTAACCACAAACCCTCTTAAACTCCAAACTAGTTTCCTTGTTATCGACAAAAAGTCAGAATACCTCGGTATCCTCGGGCGCGACTGGCTCCACGCCATGAGAACCATACCTTCGACCTACCATCAAACCCATCGTTTCAGCACTCATGAAGGTACTTGGTCGAGGTACATTCATCAGAACTTTTCTCGATAAGGCAGAACGCCTCGAGCTTACAGATTTCCATCGAGCAAATAAAGATGTCTTTGCATGGACATTCCAGGAGATGCCTGATGTCGACCCCAACCTGGTATGCCATCGCCTCGACCTCATTCCCTATTTCTCAGCAGTCAAATAAAAGAAGCGTAACCTGGCACCACGACTTCGAGAAGCAGTGAACCTTAAAGTGGACAAGCTCATAGCCGCAGGTTTTATCAGAGAAGTAAAATACGCTGATTGGATATCAAACATTGTGGCCGTTCCCAAGAAGAATGGCAAGATCCAAATCTGCGTCGACTTCACAGACCTCAACAAGCATACACAAAAAGAAAACTTTCCCCTCCCGGTCATCTCAGTAATCCTCGACGCTACTGCTGGACATGAGCGACTATCCATTATGGATGCGGCTTTGGGTTACAATCAGGTATCATGTCAACCATCGACCTAACTGATACTTGGGGGTAACCTTGAGATTTTTCAAGTTTCCAATTTCGAGCAAACTCAAGGGGCAAGGATGGTTGAAAGACCGGACCCTCGAGAATGCATTGGGGGCGAACACAAATGCTTCGATCAGGCTCTAAAACAGTTAAAGTCCAGTCGATTTATTGGTTTACCCCGGGTATCATGTCCACCCTCACCCCGACTGATACTTGGGAGCGACCTTGAAATTTTCAAGTTTCCAACATTCGAGCAAACTCGAGGGGAACGAATGGTTGAAATACCGGACCCTCGGGAATGCGTTGGAGGCGAACACATCTTGCTTCGCTGTGGATTAGGCCCTCGAAGTCCAGTGAATTTCTGGGTTTCCTGTGGGTATTACTTCCCCTCGGTCCGACTGATACTCGGGGGCGACCTTAAAAATTTTCAAACTTCCAACATCGTTGTGGCTTCGGCCTTCGATGTCCGGCAGATCATTAAGGGATTAATCTAAATACCCTCGAAGCTCTTCAAGGTTCGATCACTCTACCGTCAGTTGACAGAAATAGTACATGCAGATACTATTATACAAGAATATCTACAATTCTACTAAGTGCAAAGAAGATTCAAAGTGCCATCCATAAGAAAAACAGTTGTATTACAACTCAAGTTAAGTCATTAAAGGTTCAATACAAGTTAAGTCGACAGAATATGCATCAATATTTCAACAACCCAGTGTAATGCAAGGCCAGAACAAGATAACAAAGTCAGTCAGAATATCAGGCATCCATTCGGAAGTAGTTCATAATCAACTTCAGAAGTTCAACAGATAATAATAGCTCAAAGACATACCGAGTTCAAAGACCAAAAAAATAACATAGTTCAAAATATTGCAACTCAACATCAAATCCTAAAAGGAAAACATGAAACCCCAACTCCAAATACCTCATATCGGCGCGGTTACACCTTCTTCCTCCACAGGTCCCCCAGCATCAATACCCTCAGCATCTTCAATCGAAGGGTTCGACCCTGAAACATCGACAACCAAACCATCCACAGTTCCACCACTGGCCGCTCCAATAACAGAAGCCTCCATACCACCTCCAGTACCTCCAGCTGCCTCATCAACAACATCTGCTTCTCCTTCCTTCATTTGCAAATCATCTCCATCAACAAGTTCTAGGGAAATAGGGAAATGTTCCAACGTATCGGGGTCATCCCTTTATAATCTATAAAAATTTCAACTTGACGTTCACCTTACATTCACCATCATACTGCCATTGGAAATTTACCTTTTGTTATGCTTTCTCCATCTCTTTTACTGCAAGCTTTGCTGACCACTCCTACTCCTGTTTTGACCTCTGAAACTGATCCTCTCATCAAACGAGTCAGTGATCGCCGCCAGATCTCGCTTTAACTTCTTGACTTCAGAGACCAATGATGCCTCAGTCCCCCGAGAAAGATCCAGACTCTCCACTACTTGTCATAATTTCCCCTTTACCGACTTTATTGCCTTATTGTACGATTGCACCCAAACCTCTGTCTACTATAATATTTAAGCAGTCTGTACCCCTCGAAACTCGAAGAATTTTAATGAAATCTCAGACTCTCACAGAAGAAATTTATAGATAGTTACCTGAAACATACTCCTCTTTATTTCCTTCGAAGCCTCGCCTGGGTCGTCTTCGCAGAGCTCAACTATCGAAGCTTTCTTTTCCACTGCTTGCTCTTGTCGTTTAGCCTCTGTCATCTCTTCATCCTCATCTACTGCATCATCCTCCCCAAGCGCTTTACGCCTTTTGCGCTGGCTAACCTTCGATTGCAGCACCATTGGAGCTTCGAGAACAACCCGACCCTTCCCCCTCTCATTCTGTGTAGGAACCTGCCTCGGCC
The DNA here is from genome assembly GCA_014058105.1 of Kingdonia uniflora. NCBI lineage: Eukaryota > Viridiplantae > Streptophyta > Magnoliopsida > Ranunculales > Circaeasteraceae > Kingdonia > Kingdonia uniflora. Next base: position 309,860 of record JACGCM010001713.1, read on the forward strand.
TCAATCTCGAAGCATCGCCAGCCACTTCGGGCACTGGCACTGCTTGCTTTGACCCCCTCCGCGTTCTTGGAACATACTGATAATTTCTTGGCAACTTTTCCCCTCCTATTTCTTTGGGAACTTTTGTACCACCTTCGCCTCTCTTCCTCTTCAATGGCTTCAGCGTAATGGGTACGCTTTGAAGCACGGAATCCGCCTTCTTCCTTCTTTACCTCTTGATACCAAGATTGTCAAAAACTAAATTTACCCAATCCTCACTAGCTTCGAGCAAAGCATCAATGTAGTTCCTCGAATTGTTCCAAGAAAGATTCTTCGGACCTGCAGAACAAACAAAACATAATCACCACTTATTCAAGACATACATCAATAACGATCCTTCGACAGCAAACTTACCCTGATTATATACCCTATGATGCAATTTATAAAGGTCCTCCCCCTCAACCTTCTCGTAGTTACCCCGTACTATCAATAAATCTTTATTCTACCCTCGACCCGTCGAACACAGATCAAAGAACCAAGGCTTCTCTGGGTGACTTTGGATGTGGTAGGTACCTGGGTTCTGGCTTGCCTTCTTCGAGTAGAAGGTAATAATATCAAACCAGTTAATCAAACCCCGACCCTCACTACTCAATTTTGCATTCATCCCCTCCATAACCCTCATCATCTCATAAAAAAATTTGTTCATTTGCACCGGCGCCACCTCCCAAAAATTTAGTACTTCTTTCACCAGTCTTCGAAGAGGAAGTTTCATCCCCAATCGAATCTGGCCTTTATAAGCCATTATCCCTTCCATAGGGTCCGATTTGAAGGCTAACCCTGCCTCCACCACACTCAGAAATATCCCCACTTTTGACAGCTCCAGCTTGGCAGCAAATCGATCCAATCTAACTCTATCTCTAGGGTTAACAGCACCTTCGGCCCTATCCGACTCAGTCGAATCCCCACTTTCGTCACTCCGCACCCCTTCTCTCTTTCTATCACCAGAAGGCCCTACATCACCCTAGCCCCTCTCCCCCCGACACGGTCTCCTCCTCCTCCTCACTATCCTCAGTCACTATCGTCCTACGAAGTCTCGTAATCGAAACCTCTCCAGCCGACAGAACCATAGACAAAGGGGCTTCGGTTATCACATCAAATACTTCTAAGTCACTACCCTTATCCATTGGGGTCATCCAGAAATACTAGCTTCGAATGCTTCGACCTCTTCATCCATCAGCCTCCGTCTCGACGCTTGACGGCTATCCATTTTAGCCTATATAAGAAAAGACACTCAATTAGATCGATAAATTTGAAAATTCTGTGTCTATAACCCATACCCCATCTACCACCTCCAGAAGATTTATCGAAACCTCGATCTTAAACCCTATGCCTCCTCCAAAATACCCAAAATCCCATAATGGGTCGAAACCCAGATTCATCAAATCTCCTTATCTTCAAAGATAACCTCAAAACCCTAAACCCTGAATGTCCTACTCACAGACTCAGAAGGGAAAACAAAATAAAAATTGGCAGAGATCAAGTGATATACCTGTGTTAGAAGCACTATCCTCAAAATAGCAAGATCAACATAACAACTGCAACAACTATCTCATGTTCTAAAAGCGTACATTCTCTTCTCCTCACTCTCTTTAATTTTTCTCAATAAACACTACAGTGATTACTTCTCTCACACTTATACCTCGATTTTCTAACCATTATCATTACCACGGCCGCACTACCCCGGCTTTTCGGCTACAATGTGTTTTGACTAATTTACCCCTCATATCCCCCACGTGCGAGCAACACACTCACTTCAACTTGCCTACAAAAACTTAAGCTTCTCGAACCCTTTCACCCTTACTCGAAGCTAAACAATTAAATCAATACAGTCAAATCACAACTTTTTCTGTAATACGAGCAAAAATCATGATTACTTTTCGGCGCACTGCCCCAGGCGCACGTACCGTCCTGACAGACCAGCTGTCTGGACTGCCAGTATGGCCAGTCAAATCAAACAAAACCTTCGACACACTCTTCGAATTTGAGGAATCAATTACTCTACGTCTCGAAGACTCATCAACAGATAGCCTCAAATTTGTTTTTCTAATATATCGACATTTGATCTCCAGCACATTCGTCGATTCAAAACCGCATGCCTCTATTATCTCGGTAGATCACCAATTTTCTTTTGACAGATCACGTTCACCTTTCGACAGGTTACAGTCATACATTTCGGTAGTTCAAACATTTATGCTTACAGACCCAACCTTTTGCACCAACAGATCAATCTTTTCAGCTTCGATAGATAATACTTCGACTTCGACAGACTATAACTTTTGCTTCGACAATTCAAGTTAGTTTTTTGAACAATCCAAATACTATACTTCGACAATTATATTATTAATTCAATAACTCATGATACCACATCAATAATTCAGATTATATTATTACTTTTAGTTCGACAAATCAAGTTATTACTTACAAAGAGCAAGAATACTACTTCAACAGTACTTCCAAATGCCAATTTCATTCAGAAAGACAAAACATATTACAAGCCTCATCAAAAAAATATAAAGGAAGCAGAACAAAAGTAAATAACAACAAGAACACCAAAGGGACAGAGGACCCTAATTATCAGCGGGATGTTCCTCTTCGTCCACGGCTGCAGCATCCGTATCCTCCTGGTCTACTATATCCTTCGCAAAGCCCTCAAGAAGAGACAACCGATGGCCGGGTAATGACCCCATCATCTGCAATATTCCCCACCAGTATGCGAAAGGCATGCCAAGGATGGGATCCCCGGGATCTGCCTCAAAAGATTCGACATCTCAACATCAATATCTTCTTCAATACTGAACCTCTATTGAATCCCCAATAAGGCCTCTCGTATCTGCCTGACTCTTACAACCGCCTGGTACTCCTGAACGGTTATGTTTGCAGCCATCTTGATCTGAACAAATAAGAGAAGAGATGAAGAAAGAATGATTGAAGAACGATGAAGGAATCCCTTCCAACATAGTCCCTTTTTATACTTGAGAACCAATTTCAACTTTCCCTCTTCCCTAGCCACATTAATTGTGATCTTCAATTCCCCACCTCGAAAACTCAGCAACCAACTATTCCAACTTCCTAGACATAACTGATCCGTCTGTACCTATATTCGAACCTCATTCCCGAGGACTTGTAGTTGAGCAAACCTCTAACACTGAATGTTTGATCATATCATAACCTTCAATCATATCATAACCTTCGATCATATCATTATACTTCGATACCATTTTTTACCCACTATTAACAATTTGATAGCATGCATGTGCTAAGCGCCCCTATGAGAGTATTCATCTACATTATTAATCAGACACAGTAACACAAGGTTTCGGAAAATATTATTTCCATTCCATTATCCGCCTAACAAAATATAATACATTGCTACAACCACCCCAAACAAAAAACTCTAAGAATACAAGAATACAAATATTCACCACATCAAATAGTAGCCCTACTTCCAGAAGGTCCAGCGCCACTCACCGTACTCTGTTCCTCCATCTTTTCTTTGGCACAAATAAGACATTCGGCCAAAACCGACAGAAAGAGATAGTGCTTCTCCGCAGTAGTAAAATTATATTACTGTCGGTCCCAGATATAGGCATAAGGCTCCCCATTGATGAATTTTCCAGCCTCTACCTTCACCAGTTCGGGCATGTCCTAGTCCAGATCATGATGCCCGAAGAACTTTATTTGAAGTTCACCAGTTTTTTGCCCTACGCGATGGTCCCGGGCGAACCCCATTCTCTTTTGATATCGTGTGTTGGGTGTGGTATCCATGGAAATTTCCAAAATCTGCAGAGGAAAAAGAGAAGAATGAAAAGAAGAAGGTTATACAGTATCCCTAAACAATAACCCATACTTATAGCCTCACTTCATTTATTACCCTATAACCACCTATACCTCTTAATTACCCTCAGTTAAACTGCCCAAATTCCAAGGCCAAATAGTTTTCTTAGCGAACTTCTCTCCACCTGGTTTCGACCCCCTCGCTGAGAGGGGGCAAATGTAGTAACCTACTTGCATCCTTCGACCCCCTCAGACAGTCGAAGTCTACTTCGCAGCCTTCCCGAATGTATCGAAGCCTATTCAATCCTCTAAAAAAGCCTTCCAGAGATCCCCTGAGGATGAAGCTTTGAATCCAAGCAAGCCTCGAGGACAGACTAACACATCGCAGCAGAAACCCTTCAACCGTATCTACACATAGCCGAAATATGATGGGACAGGCAGCCAGCTCACCAAACAAGATGGTGTAATGATTGGTCCTTGCGGCTACAGTGATAGGCCCAACCTCTGCGCTGCAGTATAAAAGTACAAAGACACCTCCCACAACTGTTATAGTGACAGTACAGACATGTCTGGCGCCTATACGCCGCCGGGATATCCTAACAGTAGCCATATAATTTAACCCATACTTGGTGACTCAACTACTTATGATTCTATAAGTAGGAGTGATGGAGAGTCAAGGAGAGGTTAGAAAAATTCCCCCCATCCCTCTTACATTTTACCTTCGACCACTCTGCAAAACCCAGTATTCAAACCTTTGATTACTCATCAGTAATAAAATACTTCTTTAAAATCCTCAACAGAGGTCGTAAAGTGTCACATTTGGGCCTCTACGCAAGTAATTGTCTATAGATTGTTCATGTTTTAGATTCTTTACTTATATTCCTTTGATTGAAGATTAATTCAGTGTTGTAAGAGCCAACTTTCCCTCTGAAAAAAGTTAGGCCCCGACAGTACTCATTATAGAAGGATGCCCCAAGTATCGTTTAAGATCTTGGAAAGCCATCTCACAGTCAGGAGTCTAAATAACTTCATTGTGCTGTTTGCTTGAAAGAGGAGTGGGGTTGCCATGAAGAAGGAGGTAAAGGAGTTTGCATCGATTAGATGGCTTTGAGATAAATCTGTGAAGAGCAACGATTTTGCCTACAAATTTTTGAACATCATTTTTTGTTTGAGGGGATGGCATTGTCATGAGTGCTTTAATTTGTGCGGGATCAATTTTTATTCCTCTTTTCTTGACTAGATGTCCTAGAAATTTGCCAGAGGCAACTCTGAATTGACACTTCTCTGAGTTAAGTTTCATTTGGTACTTACGAAGGATATCGAATATAGTTTGGAGGTTATTGGAGTGGTCTTCTCGTTTTAGGCTTTTACAAATCATATCATCGATATATACTTCCATAATTGTGCCGAGATGATCTTTGAACATTTTAGTCACAAGTCTTTGGTAAGTAGCGCCTGCATTTTTTAAGCCGAAAGGCATGATCGTGTAACAGTAGAGACCTCTGTCGGTGATGAAGGTTGTTTTTTCCTGATCTTCTTCGGCTAGTAGAACATGGTTATAACTAGAGGCTACATCTATCATAAAATGATGTTCGTGTCCTGCGATTGAGTCGAGAAGCTGCAGAATTAGTGGTAGCGGAAAACTATCTTTAGGTGTGAACTTGTTGGGTTTTGTGAAGTCAACACAAACCCTAATTTTTCCATTCTTCTTTGGTACCGCCATGATATTAGAAACCTACTTCGGATATTTAGTTTTCTGAATAAATCCTATGAGAAGGAGTTTATCAATTTCTTCATTTACTGCATCGCGGAAACGGGGGTTAAATTTTGTCATTTTTAAATGATAGCTTTGCTGTCTGGAAGGAGGTTGAGTCGGTGACAAGCTATTGAAGGATCGATGTCGGGCATTTTCTGGAAAGTCCAGGCATAAATGTCAATGTTCTTCTTTAGTGGTTGTATCATGGCCTCTTTTTCGTCGGTCGATAATTTAGAGTCGATGAAGGTTGTGTGTCCCGGGTCATCGAGTTCAACAGATTCGACCATCTCAGTGTCGTACTGTTCAAATGCTGTCGATTCTTCTTGTTGTAGTTGCTATGTTTTGAGAAGCTTGGTTGTATGAGGGTTGGTTATGGTATTTTTGAATATTCGTGCAACTGATTGGCTGCCCTTGATTTCACATATTATGTAATTTGTTAGAAAATACAGTGCTAGATAATTAGTAGAAGGCACTTCTTTGATTGAATGCAACCAGCTCCGACCCAAAATTCCCAAGTATTTGGACTCAGCATCGATAACAAGAAATTTGACGAATGTAGTTTCGGAACCTGCATGAACTTGCAGAATGATTTCTCCTGTCGATGATTCTTTCGAGGCATTTGAAGCCTATGATTGTTATTGTTGAAACTTTTACAGAATCTGTAAGGCCTAGGACTTCATTTGCTCTTTTGAATAATACATCTGTGGCATTTCTAGTATCGATGAGATGTGTATGTAAATAGTAATGCCTGACTTTTAGCATAATGACGAAAGGGTCATCTTGGAGGCATTTGACGTGGCTTGTGTCATAGTCTTCGAAGGTGATTTGGTAAGGACGCCTCGATTTACTTGTACTGGGAAGAAGTTTTTCTATTTTGTCTGAGGATGTCATTTTACAGCAAGATATAATCCGATCGTCTTGTTTTCTTTTCTTTCCATTCTCGATCTCAATCATGTACAGGTGGCGAGCTTGCCCTTGGGCCTGATTTTGCTCTACTTTTTTATTTTTTGCTTTATTCCCAAGAAATTTTTGGATGTCGATGACATAATTGTGGAGTTTTCCAGCTAATAGGATGTGATTAAAGATTTTTATGAGGGAGTAAGAGGCATCAGTCTCATAGCTATGCAGATTATGATACTGATATAGTGGTCTATTGGGAAGATCATGAATTGTCTGTGGTGTGCGATAACACACATTTCCCTTTATCGTCGGCAAGATAGCGGAGAGAGTTATTGTCATTTGCGGCAAAACTGGGACAGGTCTGTCCGGTTTCCCGTCCCTTCTTCCATTGTTGTTGATATTTCTGTCGCGTTGTTTAGGCACTTCAGGAGTGACTGTTCGATGAGATGGGATCGAAGATGTTTCTCGAGAATGGATTACAGATTAGCTTTTTCATCTTATCTTTCTTTGATCGCTTCAGTTTGATGCAGTTGTTAACCACATCAATCATCTTAGTGACCGTACGCGGCTTGTGTAGAGTAAGTTCTTCTCGAGCTTTTGAGTCAATTTGTAGATCAGAGGTGAATGTTGGAACAACGACCTTAGGGTCTGAGTTCCCTATTTTCCTTATTTCCTATAAGAAGCGTTTATAAAAGTTTGTCAGGAACTCTTTCGCGCCTTGCTCGAAGTAAAACAAGGAATCGAAAGTGATTTCTCGCTCTCCGGCATGAGCGTAATTGGATTCGAAAAGATGCTGCAGCTGGCTGAATGTGGTAATGGAGGCCTCTTGGATTGTATTGAACCAACGGAGCAGTTCTTTCTTCAGGCTCATGTTGAAGAGCCTACAGAGTATGTGGTCAAGTTTAGAATATAATCCCACTGCGGTTTTGAAATGTCAAACATGCGTAAGTGGGTCAGTCAGTCCTGTATACTGAATAAATTTGGGGATATGAAAATGGTCTAGAATGGGCATAACTTTGAGATGAGAGGAGATCGGGTTTGTTTCGATTCTATCAAGTGCAGACCTTCTGCCTGGAATGTCAGAATTTATGGCCTGGATCCTGTTGTTGAGGTCGTCCAAAGTGACGAATTGTTATGGGGGAAATTTTTAAGCTGGAATCTGAGAAACAAAATCTCCCTGTCCTTATGGTCCCAATCGATCCCTGATTGGTTTTCTTTCAGGCGGGGGAGTTGGATGTCTAGTGCGTCAACTTCCTTGAGTTATCGATACTGAGGATGTTAAACAAAAATTTTAAGAGGCAATGTTTGGGTTCTCAGATCTGGATCCAGTAATACGGAGCTCGTCTTCTTTTGGTGGATCGTCGAGTTAAATTGTTCTTGATCTATGCTCGCCTCGAGCAAGTGGAAGGGACGTTTGTTGGCGAGCAAACCAATCTTGGATTCTTCTTAGTCATTTTATTTCTTTCTGATGTGTTTGGCTCTGTTGATCTAAGGCTTTCCGCCATTCGTCTCTCTCTATTTGAAGAGCTTGAGCGTGGATACGCTGATTTTCCATTCTTTGGACTTTTCCATGGCCATCAGTTGCTGAAGCTCGCGTATGGCATTATGAAGATCAACAGTTCCTAGTATTTTCTGATCTTTGACAGTACTGGAATGGCTTCTTAGGTTCATGTTTCTCATTGGACGGCGTTTAAATCAAATACGGTAAAAAAAGTATGGTAATTCCCACAGACGGCGCCAATTGTAGTGGCATGTTTTTTGGAAGGAGAATCTTTGCCAATACTTATTCGTAAAGAGAAGGCAATAAGATCGATAAAATAAGATTTTACGTGGAAAACTCTGTAAAGGCTGAGAAAAACCACGACCTCGAGGAGGATTTTTATGTAAAATCCAGTAAAATGTTAGTTATTATACGTTTTAGAGTGAAGGTAGGTACTTGAAGTAAGAATAGTAAAATATTTTGTGTGTTAGTCTCTATTTTCTGCCTGTATTTATAGTCATATAGGCAGTTTTACAAAAAGAAAGAAATAGTCTTCTATTCTGGGGGAAGTGGGTGAACGTCACGGATCTCTAACAGTTATCTCTTGACCAGACTTCAACGACTACTTTTGGTAGGTCAAGGACTTATAGTATCTTCAAGAATGCTGAGCTATCTTCGACTACACCATGCTGGCTTACAAGTGCTGAGCTGTCTTCGACTATGAAGGACTGTCTCTGTATGTCTTCGACTATACTTTGTTGGCTTACTCTTATCAAATCTGGGGAATATGCTACTATAAGTACGCTTCCATTATCTGCTGACATCAGAGGAGGAGTGTCAAAATGGGTTTTAGCTACTAGCGGAGGGGGCTGCTACAATACGAGGGAGTCTCTCCGGTACCCTGCTAATGAATGGGTCTTGTCGAAGAAATAAGTCCCTTTGTCTGTCTCTAGCAGGTGAGGTGGTGGTGGCTATGGTGGAAGAGGTTTACTGCCAGGGACCATAGATATTGGCCCTGAAGAAGATCCTTCTACCGGTGCCGCTAGTCCTTGGTGATTTCTATTTCCTGGCCTATCCAGGTAGGGGATCAAAGTTTGGAAGTTACTTCAATTTTGCATCTTCTCCCTCGTTGACTGCTGAGAGGCATTTTGAACTGTTACTTGATGTACTTATAAAGTAATCTGGAAATCTTGTTATTTGTAAAGTAATCTGTAAGAAATTTGTTGAACTAATAAAATGCCAATGTTCTATAATTTTAATGTTGTGTTTCGAACTTTGTAGCTTATTATTATGTAAATATGTATGTAGGAGTGCTGCTGAACAAATCAAACTGCATGGAGCAATAAATGGTAGTGGAAGTCGAGGTTTGAAAATGTAAAGAGTTCGTGAGATGATAGGAAGTAGACAATTTCTATAAGATGACAGGGTGGTTGTAAAGGTATATGGTTTTGTGCGATCTATGTATTCAAATTTGATGAAAAATGTCTTGAACTGTGGAAAGAATTAAGATTGGCCTGTAGGTGTTATCGATGGACTTATTTGATTTTGTATGTTGCCATCTTCATATCAGTGCATATAAAATATGAGGAGATATTTCATAACATGAAAATAATGATCTGTCATAATCCTCGAGATTTTCTGTTGATATTCTGCTATCCAAAAAATTTTCTTGTAAAAATATCTTTCAGCGACCTCTGTTGGGTTATATAGATTTTCATAAATCTTTCTGGTGCTTATATAAAATAGTAATCCTTGGTTGTTAGGTCTTGTATCTTTTGTAGGGATAATTTATTTTTGTAGTTACATTTAAAGCAGCCTGGATGGTTTACCTCCCCACATGGAATTATCTCTCCTCTTGCTGAACTTGCATCATCTTTAGCAATTTTGCCACATTTGAGCTGTCGAATAGTTATTTCTCATACTGTGGCATCCAGTAGAGACCTACGAAATACATCATGCCAGAAAAAGCCATCATACTCTACGCGCTTACCTTTATCATCTAGCCCGTTCAAATTCAATGGCCATTCCGGTAATATAATATCATAAGGCAGTCGATGAAAATATCGCTCACGAAGTTTAACAACCTTGATATGGAACCTACCATCTACTGCATGATGAGCACGCTGATAACATGTCCTCACCATTGTTAACCACACTGCCTAGTCTGTAAGATCGAACTGTAAAAGCTTGCGATAAATAAGCAATCTGTTTATAGTAATCTGTTTGTGTTATATGTTATAAGTAGAACGAGGCAAAGTTGATGCGATGATCTGAAATGAATAAGAATAAAGTATTTTGTTTTACTGTTTATGCACAAATATTATGAATGACAGCTGTATGATTTTAACAACTGTATAGATATCTTCAAATTTTGAATATTGAGTTATTTTAGGAATATCGTACGATTTGGGTATAGTACAAAGGTAAGGTTATTGGTCGTGTATACTATTTTAGTAAAAGGGGCATAATTTTTTAATGGCAGACAAAAGCAACAGACGTGATGATAGTAGACGTTATCATAGAAGTCATAATGATATTGTAAGATGAAAAAACGTGTATGAAGGAGCCGTCGTTTTGTAAACCGTGGGAGAGTATAAAAACTTAAATTTCTCTCCCTCATAAATTTCCTATAGTTGTTGAGAGAAAAAAAAGTGGTGTAACCCATATCCATGTGGAGAAGAGACACTTGAGTTCTGAGATTGATTTGGTGAGGAAAGCTTCGCTTGTTGATCAGAGATTGATGGAGAAAAGACAGGAGCGGTCAAGTACTACCAAATATTCTGAAAAAGCAGAAGATTGTGGTTTTTCAAGTATAGGTTAGTGGTATGGTTGTCTATTTTGGTTTGCGAGTAATCTATGTATTACATTATATGTTTATCGCTTTTGATTGAGGGATATTGTAATGGATAATATAGGGGTTTAAGATGTTGAGTGATTACTTGTAAAGTTTTGTAATGTATAAGCTTTGAGATATGAATAAACTGTAGAGAGAGAAAATGCCTTTTTGGAGAAGGGGGAAAATTAAAATGATTGTTTGTTGTTTTGGAAAATTGGAAATGAAACGTGTTGACTGGGTAGAAACAAGGGTAGGTTTGTTTTTTCTATGTGTAGGGTATATCATAATGACAAAATATTTTGTGTATCTATAGGTCCGGTATGTGTTCAAAACCTATAAAATCATATGAGTAGATTTGTTGTATCATCAAGTTCAGAGGAAACATCATCGTCGGAGAGAGAGGATGACTATAGTATAATGGAGGAGACTGTAAATAAAATAAATGTTACTGTAGGTGTAGAGATTGATGAGTCCACTAAAGTAGAGAAAGTTATAGAAAAGGAGGATACAAAAGCGAAAGATAAATTGTTTTACATATATCATGAGGAATAGATGTAGGAAAAGAATTTTTGAAATATAAAAAGAAATTACAGGGGGAATGGGGTAACTATATAGCGGACCAGAGTCACTGGTTCAGAGCCTACATCCCAGGAATGGGGGGAGGAGGCAGTATACTATCAAGTTCCTTGTTTGGAGAAGTGGAAATGGGAGAAAGGGATCAGTGAGGATGTGACAATCTCGTATTATAATGGCTTTGGGTTGGCAGGCCTGAGTGATGGATTTTTATGTTACCTGAATTAGGTCGTTTATGGCCTTAGGATCCCTCTAACCTTCTTTCAGAAAGGGTTTATGAATGTATTGTAGTGCTGCCCTCCCCAACTAAATGGGAATGTGTATGAGATGATGAGGGTATGCAAAGTCTTGAATGAAAAATTGAGGAAGGAAGGGACTGCTAAGCAGTTTGAAGCAGATGATATTTTGAGATTTTATAAATGGAAGTATGTCAAAGGTCAAAACAGTGGTTACTTGTATAGTGACTCGTCTAGGCTGAAATTTGTTGACTTTGAATCTGCGGGTAGACCATAAAATGATCACTTTATATGGGTAGGGGGCCACTGTATGCAGGTTCCAGATGAACCAGCGCCCGTCCTGAACCATAAATATTATAATCTGAGTAAGTAACATTTGTTATCTTTGAACACTATTCAGCGTATCTTCAAGCTATTAACCATGATCTTATTCTTATTTTCCAGGTCCCAATCCTTCAGCGGCCCCTGATAATATTAGTATGTTCGATTGTGTAGCTTACGAGTAGGTCGAGCTAAAGTAAGTTCTTGGTGAGTTAGGTATCCGATGGGATAAAATGGTAGATTCCATATTGCCCAAAGTTCAGTGTGCTCACGAAAATTGGGATATGGCTGAAGAGAAAGTTCTTTTGTCTGTGGAGGATGTCACGAGTCTTCCTTCTCCGCTTGAAAATATCAATGTTAAATAGGCTACTCGGAGGTCGAGAAAGATAGCTCTGCCAACTACCTTTACTACTGTGACGGTCGCAGAGCAAGAGGTTGCAAAAACTACTGCTGAAGATATTGAGGAGCAGTAGGAAGTGAGTGAAGTAACTCCTTTAGAGACTGATAAGAGCTTGTTGAAGAGGAAATGACATGAGGATGAGGGTAGTGCTCATACTAACGCTCATGCTGCAGCCAAGGTGAGAGAGCTGGAGCAAAAAATATTGTATGATGGCGGGGACTAATCCTCAGCAGCTCATTGACACTTTCCAGGAGCTAACTCTTACAGTATGCTTTTGAAATTTCTTGATGTAATGCATTTGGTAATATAATATATGATATTGAACTTGTATTATGTGTGTTGATAGCTCTCACTTCTGATGTCGGGGGCAACGATGTTTATGGAGAAGAGGAACCTAGAGTTTAAAGATCTAAGTCTTAGGCTAGATGCTCAATTAGCTCGGACGGGGGAGCTCGAAGCTGAGCTACAAATAGAGAAAAAGAAGAGGGCTGAAGATGCCAAGGCTGCTGAAGAGCGGTATATAATTTTGTTCATGCATGATGATGTTATGTCATGATCTTGCGAGGCAATGCTGGTGGAAAGAAATCATCTTGTCCAGTCTTATTATAGCTTCGGATTGACTGTTACTGATGTAGAGTTAGGTTGATCTGGTAAATATGATGAGATAGTCTTCCCTTTAGAGGTAGAGGACGAAGTGGTGGCTGATGCTGTTGGTTTGACCAATATAACTACTTTACCCACTAAACCAGCTCTAGCCGCTGATAAGATTGTGGATCTTTCGTCTGAGGTAAAAATTAGCAAGAATCTTTAATCCCTCTGTGGTATTCTTTTGTGTTGCGAACTATATGGTTTGATTGAAAAAGTACTCTATATGGTCGTAAACTGTTAAGTTTCATAGACGCCTTTTAGTATGTGTTGTTTGAATGTTTGTATGATGACAAAATATTTTTAATATGTATAGGACGTAGAGCAGTTGAAAAAAATTATTTCTGACCTGGAGAGATCGTTGGGTTGAGCAAGGGACCCGGTGGCTCGAGTGCAACAAGTACTTAATAAAATGGAGTATGAGAGAGGACAACTTAAGTCTAACTCAGAGAAATTTTTTAAAGAATTATTTAAACTCCAATATAAATATGCTAAGATAAAAATAGAAAGGGATGAGATGTTAAGAAAGGAAGAGGAGAAGGGGGTGTTAGTTCAAAAACCAAAAGAGGTGAACTGTTTTAATGACCCGAGTGATGAGGCTAGGTATCAAAGTTTGTTGTTAGGTCTAACATTATATTTTGAGGCAAAGTAGATAGTGAACAGGGTTTAAAAGAGGCTTATGTAGAGATTTTGAAGGAGCCTCGGTATAGTACCGGACCCAACTCGAGTAATATTTCTAGTGCAAGAAGCACGTAATCGTCATAGTGTAGAGGCGAAAAAAATTTTAGCTCGAGCTGAGGTATCCGTTATATGGGGTGGCGTAGAACCTTTACAAGATGTTTTTGGCTTTATGTAGGATCGAAGGTCGATGAGGATTGTATTTTTTGGGATAAGGAAATAGTAAATAGGGATACAACAAAAGTTAAAGGCTAAAGTAGAGGAGTTACGAGATGCATTAACGCAACATATGGAGCAAAAAATGTTGTTGGCGACACAATTGTCAAAAGAAATTGCTGCTCGAAAGAAGGTAGAAGGTGTTGTGAGGGTGTTAGGTGTATTGTATAAAGAAACGTGCAAGTATCTGCGTAAAGCACATATGCAGTTGAAGGAGTATTTGTATACATCATGAGCTTAAATTACAACTTGAGCGGAACACGAGCGCCATCTAGAAAGCATGATCGAGTTTTATGGAGAAGAGCTCTCGAGGGTGGAGAATGAATTTAGTAAGTTTGCTATGAAGTGCGGAAAAGACTTTAATGTAGAGAACGAAAAGGCTGAAAATTTATGGTTTACCAAGGATGAGGATAAAGTTGTTGAGAAAACAACTCCTCTACCAGAAAAAAATTTACCAGAAAGGAGGAGGAAGAAAGTTGTTGAAGAAATAACTCCTCTACCGGCAAAACATTTACCAGAAGAGAGTGATGAAGAGGTCAAAAGTTTTATATGAGTTCAAGGAGAAATCGGTGTCAACAGGAAGTGGTGACTTTCTTAACTTCTATGGATGTACAAGTAGACAGGTCGAGGAGACCAGGAGATATAAGGCAATCTTCTCGTAGTCCGTGGGAAAAGTAGAGTAGTTTAATTTTTACGATTTGATATATGCATTACATCTTGTACATTGTGAATAGAATTTGTTCTCTTTGATTGGATAGTATTCAAGCATTATATTCTTGAGTAAGCATTGTAAACTGTGATGTTATTTGTTTGACTAGACGAACTAGCATAAATATTAACTATTGTTGCAAGTTGAATTGGTAGAGGCTCAAAGCCAGTGTAATGTATTGCATGCTCAAAATGAAAATCTAAGCACAAACAAGATCTGTGTCAGTAAATACTAAAGAGTGTAACTGAATCGAAAGACGAGATGGATATACAAATAGCAGAAGGGCGACGTATAGTAGTTCGTATAACCGAACAGCTAAAAAATAAAGAGGCTGAACTATCCAGCAAGTTAAGAAAGATTAAGGGGCTAAAAGAAGATATAAGATGGAAGGATATGGAAGTTCAGGATATGGTAAGGCAAGTTAACCAGCCGGGGCGGTGCCTACTAAAATGATGGATCTGCTGGTGGTGTTAAAAAAGGAGGAAAATATTGTGAAAGAGTTGCAATACCATGTAAACGTACTGGAGGTGGAGATAGCGGAAATACAGGCAACTGCTAAGGAGGCAAAAGCTCATGCTCGAAAATACGAGATATTGTTGTTAGCTGCTGATGTGATTATAAAAAAGATGAAAGAGACCCGTAATAAATAAAACAAAAATATAAATGAGGATTGAAACAAGGTATCTACTCTAGAGCATACCATACAGTTGTTAGGGTTAGACATCTTGGAGTACCAATCAGAAAATGTGAAATTGTGTGACGCGAATATTAAGTTAGATGCTGACCTTTTGAAGGCGGAAATCAGTCTTAACAAAAGTAAGGTAAATATTGATAACCGTGAAGCTAAAATGGAGGGGTCAATATCTTTGATTTACCATATGGACGAATTGATGACAGTGTTGGAGACTCGGAATGATGCGACGTTGGGTGAAAAATGAGCTATGGAAGAACATTGCAACAGTTTGGATGCTATGTTGAAGGAAGCGAATAGAAAACTTGGTGAATTTGTTCTTTGTAATAGAGTAAAGAGTGAGGTAGGTAATACATATGAGAGAGGGATGACAGCGGTGCTATCTTTTTTTTGTATCTGAATCTAATTGATTGGAAGCGGAGAGTAAAACTATATATGACAGTTTGGTTTTCAAAAGTGTTCAGTGTGAGATGCAGTCGATACGATCAGAGTACTTAGATCGCATGGTGGTGAGGATTGGTGCACTTAAAAAGAGGATGATTAGGAAAGGAAAGCAGATTTTCATCGGGAGGATGCCAAAGTTTATGCCTACACGTCTGTATCGATATGAGGAGAGTTCGAGGGGTGATGATGTCATCGATAGTTCGAGCGATAGTGATTGATTTAAATGGATGATTGTAAGACTGTAATAGATATAAAACTGTTAAAATGTAGCGTTAGTGATCTATATATATGTGTGCTCACCTTTATATGAACCAGCTGTGTCTTTGTGATCTGGTTGGCGTTAGTCACATAATAGGAGGTTGGTTTGGCTAAAGCAACAAACACTACAAATAAGGGATCGAACTATATTCAAACAATAAACGATCTGAAATGTAAAATAGAAGATCGTATTTGGCTTGAGGTAACAAATGATATGTAATGTAATAGAATACGGTACATCCACTGGCTATCTAATCTGTATATCGAAGTATTTGCATGATATATTAGAAAAGCACTGAGATGTTTAGATATAGTAGATGAGTACGGTAGACAATAGTAGATTGTACTATAAGGTAGGTCTATCAAACATAAGTATTTCATTGATGTAAGACCGACGTACCAGATGATAGATTGAGTATTGTATATAATAGATTTTACTCTGATGTAGGATGATCAAACATAAGTATTTCATTGATGTAAGACCAACGTACAAGATGATAGATTGAGTATTGTATGTAATTGATTATACTCTAATATAAGAAGATCAAACATAAGTATTTCATTGATGTAAGGCCGACGTACAAGATGATAAATTGATTACTATATGTAATAGATTATACTCTAGTGTAGGATGATCAAACATAAGTATTTCATTAATGTAAGACCCGACGTACAAGATGATAGATGAAAAATCGAAGAGTACACTATAATAGAATACCATCTACGGTATAACTTCAATCTCCGTGTATTCCAAGGATTAGGTACTCAATCTCCATACTTGGTAGCAAGGTCGTAATAACCAAGTCTGCTTTCTCCAATGGCGATAAAAGGTCCTTCCCAATTCTCTGCGAGGTTCCCAACATTAAGTTCCTGGCAATGTTTTGGTATCTTTCGTAATACGAGATCTTTAATTTTGAACTCTATATGATGAACTCGTTTTTTATATAATCTTGCTAAAGCTTGATGATATCTTCCCAAGTTCATGACTGCTCTATCTTTTATCTCTTCTATCCAATTCATGTTACACGCCAACTAGAACTCGTTTTCTTCGTCAGTCATGGTATGATCTAGTAATGGGTGATGATATTGAGTAGGGATGATTGCTACAGTACCGTATGCTAATAAGAACGGTGTACAATCAGTTCATACTTGGGGTGTTGTACGATATGCCCATAATATGTGTGGTAATTCTTACACCCAGTTACCCTTCTTTTCTATCAATCATTTCTTGATGCCATCAACTATAGTTCGATTGGTAATCTCTACCTGTCCATTTCCTTGTGGGTAATAGGGATTTCAAGGAGAGTGAATAATGTTATGCTGATTGATGAAGTCAACGATCTTGGATCCGATGAACTGAGGTCTAATGTCGATTCTGATGTGGTGAGGGCATCCATAACGTATTATAATAGTTTCCCATAAAAACTTGACGACTTTGTCTTCACGGGTTCGATACAAAGGGACTGCTTCTACCCATTTAGGGAAGTAGTCTGTGGCTACTAAAAGGTGATTTTGTTTTCCTGGTGTAGTTGGGAACTCTCCCACGAGGTCGAGGGCCCATCGCTTAAATGGCCAGACAACTTTGCTAGAATAGAGTTCTAAGGCTAGAGCTTAAATTTGGGGTCCATATCGCTGGCAGGCGTCATACTTGCTTGCATATTCAATGGCTTGAGCTTTCATCTTAGGCCAAAAGACTCCTTGATTGAGAGCTCGGTTTGCTAAAGATCATCCTACTGTGTGTGATCCACAAGTACCTTCATGAAGGTCTTGTAGAAATTTTTGAGCTTCTTTGGTAGATAAACATCGGAGATATGGTCCTGTGACTGAGATTTTGAAAAGGCAGTTTTCATTAATGACACAACATTTTGCATTATCCAGCACCTGTCTTCGTTCAGCAGGATCCTTGGGAAGTTCTCCATTAAACTCATTTCTGGGGCCTATGTATGTGAGGAAAGGTTGCCTCCAATCATCCTTATCCCTTTCACCGCCCCCAGTATTAATAGAATTTGAGCTGATGATGTTAATGCTGAGGTTAGATACCACTTCGATCTTTAAATATCGAGCTTCTATTCCTAAGACTCTAGCCAGATAGGCAAGGCAGTCTTAGTGTTTGATTTCTCCATGGGGCAGTTATTCTATAGTTGCCTTTTTCAATCTACTCATTTTGTCAGCTGCTGCTGCGGCGTAGTCAACCATCATTCCATTTTTCAGATACTTGTCTGTATAGTAGCTCACAATTAATAAATAGTCTATGTACATGGATAGTTCGGGTACACCGATCTCTAGAGCCATATCAAGTCCATGGATGAGTGTTTCGTATTTGGTCTCATTATTGGTAGCTTCGAAATTGAGTCGTATGGACTCTCAATTCCGTTATTAGAAGGTATGATTAGAACGATCCCAATGCCTGACCCAGCTGGCCCGACAGAACCATCAGTGAGAAGGCGTTAACCCTTCTTGGATATCTAATCTGATTTTTCTTTAAACTATTCTTCAGTGATGTTCGTATGATCTTCTTCCCAGTCGAGGTCATCGACGGGAAAATCTGTTACTGCTTGCCCCTTTTCAGAATGGCATGGTTCGAAACGTATATCGTGTTCTCTGAGGGTGATCGAAAATTGTTGAACTTGTCTGGATTTATCTCGTTTGGATCAGATCTCTCGTAAAGGGTAATTTGTTATTACTCGAACTGAGTGAGCTTGAAAATACTATTTTAACTTCTGCGATGTATAAACGTGAGCTAGAAATAGTTTCTCGATCTTTGTGTACCGTGTCTCTACATGAGTAAGCATTTTCCTGATGAAGTAGACAAATTTTTCTATTTTCTTATAAAGTTGAATGAGTACCAATCTTGGTGATTTGTCAGTAACTGCAAGATAAACTATAAGTCATTCTCCTTCTTTAGGTGTACTCATGACAGGTGGCTTCCCGAGGTAGCATTTTAATTCTTGAAATGTTGCTTCATATTCTGTAGTCCATTCGATTACGGGGTCTTTTTAAGGTTTCTTCTTCTTTGTCCCTTCGCGTAATAAGTCAAATAACCATTGACAATGATCTGAAGATTTTGAGACAAAATGATTGATTGCTACGATCTTTCCTACTAATTTGTGTACGTCTTTCTTCATTTTTGGGAGAAGACATAAACAACAGCGCGCAGATACAATCTAGATCAGCCTCAATTCCTTGCTTGCTAATTAGATATCCAAAGAATTTGCCTGACTGGACCCTGAACTGGCATTTGCCAGGGTATAGTCTCATTTTATAAGACCAAAAAATTTCAAAAGTTGTGTATAAATTTGTTAGGTAGTTCTCCTTTTTGAGACTCTTACACAATATATCATCAATATAAATTTTTATCATTTTTCCAATGTAATCTTTGAACATTTGTGTCATTAGTCTTTGATAGGTAGTTCCAGCATTCTTAAGACCGAATGGCATGACTTTGTAACAGTGCAATCTGTGTTCAATGATAAAAGTTATCTTCTCTTGATCTTCAGGAAACAGAGGTATCTGGTTGTACCCTGATGTGGTATCCATCATGGACAAGAGTTCATGTTCTGCGGTTGAATCGAGCAGATGCCTGATGATAGGAAGTGAAAAGCTATCTTTCGGAGTATGTTTATTAAGATCCGTCAAATCCACACATACTCTGATTTTTTCCATTTTTCTTGGTATTGTTGCGATGTTCGAGATCCAATCTAGGTAATTGGCTTTTCGGATAAAACCAACGTCAATGAGTTTGTCGATCTCTTTGTTAACTTGTTCACAGAGTCTTGGTGCTAGAGTTCTCTATTTTTGCTTGATTACCACACTTTATCTTTCAAACTCAACTTGTGGCACCCTAAACTTGGGTCGATGCCTAGCATCTCGTGGAATGTCCACGCGAAGACAGCACTATTATCTTTGAGAAATTGAATGAGAGCATTATGCTTTAATGTGGGCAATAGAGTCCCGATGAAGGTACCTTGTTTGTCTTCACTGATCTCGATTTACTCTGTAGGTTTTGCGTTTGGCAGTTCGTGTTGTAAATTTTTTTTTGTAACATTCCTTGTGATTTTTTGTAATTGTTATGCGAGCTGTGGTATTGATGGTTCTGTCACCGTGGTAACACAATTTTTACAAGCTCGAGCAAGCTTCTGACTACCTTTGAATTCATAAATCCCTCCATTCCACTTAATGCGGAGTGCCAAATGGTAGGTTGATGGGATAGCTCGTATATTGTGCAGCCAACAACATCCAATAATACCCAAATAACATTATTATACATTGATAACATAGAATACTATGTCAACGGTTACAGGTCCGACAATGATAGGAAGTATGATCTTTTCTACTCGTTCTTCTGTAGACGCATTGAATCTACTGATATCAACATCACTAGGCTAAACTTTATTAACCAGCTCCATTTGATCGATTGTGCTTTAAAAAGAGCATTTTGATACTGCTACCAGTATCCACCATCATGGTGTGCAGTACAATATTCCTCATTTTCAACATGATCACGAGCGCATCATGATGAGGAAAGTTGACATGGCGTACATCGCAGTCTTCAAAAGAGATTTCAGTACGGTGTGAGCTGGATACAGGGAGTAAACGGCATTCTTTGTCGACCATGGATAAGTCATGGCATTGGCCGAGGCATCGTCTTTTCTCTCTAGACGACCTATTGATGGTTTGATTTTTGATAAAATGGCTGAGAGAGATGTGATATAAATGTTTCTCTTCGACTACTTCTTCTATCTGTACGATCTCAGTAGGAAGTCTATAACTCCCATTTTTATAGCTTTTAGCGTCTGCAATATATTATTGCATTCGTCTGTCCGCAAAAATATACTCCAGCAATCGTTATAGAGCGAAGCACCATTTTGTGTCATGATGCTGAACTTTGTGGTGTATGCTGCACGGTTTGGTTTCAATGGGCTGGAGATATTAGGTATTACGGAAAAAATAATCCCTCTGGAGTATGGGATATATGCTGGCCATTGTGACATTCATCTTTGGAAGGCAGGGCTTAGGCATATTGTTTCCCTTTCGAGGTTGATCATCGTTAGACTTGGTACGTTTTCTGTCTCCTCTGTTGTGAGTACTACGGTCTAGTTCTATGGGTTGATTTCGTATTGTCAAGGTTGATTTTTGAGTTTGTTATCTTTCGGATACCATTATTTGAGATCAATATATCCATTGAGTTTTTCGATCATGTCCTCCAAGGTCGTTGGTTTATTTAGGATTAGATACTCCTTTGCCCTTCCATCAATGAGCAAGGCATTCGTAAACATAGAAATGGTAATCTTCTGGTCGAGTTGTTCCACCTTTCTGGCCAACTCCAAGAATTTCTTTGTAAACATCTCAAGCTTTGTTCCTAGACTTTGCTTAAGGCTTAATAGAGAATAAATATTTTCTTCCTTATCTCTGTTGTGTGAATATTTCTTGACGAAAAGATCTCGTAACTATTCAAAAGTCGTAATAGATCCTTCTGGAAGTAAATGGAACCATCGCAAGGGCTCACCTATTAAACTGATAGGGAAGAATCGACATAGAATATGGTTGGATGTTGAATGTAAACCTAAAGCATTTTGGAACTCTTGCACGTGTTCCACGGGATCAGTCCCCTTGTATTTGTAGATTTTTAAAGTATAAAAACTTGTGAGGACTTTGCCATCCAAGAGCTCCTAAGCAATTGGGCTTTTCTATAATCCATTGTAAATTCCTTTAGCAGTCTGAGCCTGAGCTTCGAGCAATTATTTGATATGCTTTTCAACATATTCCTGAGTCACATACTGTCAAGCTGTAATGGTTGGGCGTGTGACGTGTCCTTCTCGAGGATTGTAGTCGCCACTCCCTTTACTTAAATGATCTTTTGCTGGAATCCGAACCCTTTGAGGTGGATTCTTTGTTTGTCTAGCTCCTGCGAGGCCACCATCAACTTCTTGGTGGTCCTCTTGTATTTGGATAGGCTCGACTTCCTACTGTAGATGGTTATATTAAAGTTTACCTCCCAAGTTGTTGGCGGGAGGTCCTAGTCTGTCATAAATAAAATTTGTGAGCCTTCTGGTTGTACGCCTTTGTTCTTTGGAGTGGCGATCTATTGACCCTGCAGAACCTTCAGTACATCTTGTATACTTGCTATTAGTTGCTCCAGAATGCCACGTCCTTTATGTTTCAGAGTTTAAATTGGCCCGCAACTCTACAACTACAGCATTTTTCTCTGCTAGAGTAACTGACGTGTTCTAACCTTGAAGCGTTATTCTGAATAAAGATAATCAACGGGTTTTGAGACAATGGGATTGCGAATTACGATTCCCACAGACGGTGCCAAATGTAATAGCCTAATTTTGGGATTAAAACTTAGCCTTTACACCTTATGTGGTTAAAACGCTCAAGAACAGTAAATAACTAACAAGATAATTTAGGGTAGAAAACCTTTGAATAGGTTAAAAATTGCGACCTCTCTTGAGGATTTTGAGAAAGAGAGAGAAATATTATTAAGATTGCTAGCTTATTACAATGAGTATTCTGAGTATTTGAGTGTGGATTGTAAGAGCGAGGATTCTACCGTTCTTCATCTCAAATTCTCTGGTTCTATTTATAGGTCTTATAATATGACCGTTTGGTGACCATAAAGATTTTTAATAACGGAAGTTACAAAATATATACATTTGATGGCCTTTGATCTAATTGTGTAACGGATTGATCTTACTGTCTTATAATGGCTTTATTGATGACGTTGCTATCTTGTAACTGTAAAGCATTGTTTACTGTGCCACGTGCATGTTGATGAGTTTGAAAGTTTGTATGTTGGTCGAGGATGAAGTATGAGTTTGAGATGCGGAATAAGCCACTACAGGAACTTGAAATTCAAAGTCAAGGAAGCATTGCTAGAGTTTATCTTTATTTCATTGTTTGGCATTAGAATCAATTAATTCACTAACCCAAGTAAACACACTTGAATGGTTAATAGGTCTAGTTGTTTGAAATGATGGCAAGGTGAGGATCCAAAATTATTCCATAGGTGAATATCCAGGCCATTCCCAACTTTCCAGACTAATTGAGATTTAATAACATCCTTAGTATGAAAGATATTTTTCGGAAATAGGAGTCGGAGGGTGCTTGGTCACAATGAAGAAATGCAGTATTTTTATAATAATTAGCTTTAAACAATCTGGTACGGAAAACGTTAGGTTCATTAATAAGTTTCTAGACAAACTTAGCAAGGAGGGAGGTTCTTTGAAATTCATAAAGCTTAATCCCAACCCCTCCTTCAACTTTTATACTACAAAATTTCTTCCATTAAGAAGATGTGCTTTATTATTGCCATTTTCATTTTTGCCCTACCAAAATTTGCAATATAGAGAGCCCAGTGGTCTAGAAAGGGTCACAGGTAAGGCAAAATGGGACATTTGATAAATAGGTAAAGAGGAGGCCACACTCTTGATAAGGGTAGTCCTCCCAGCTACTGAGTGACACTTATTTTTCCAGCCCCCAATTCTCCTAGTAAAATTACTTTTCAGGAATTGAAAACTAAGATCTAGAATGCTTAAAAGGGGAGCCAAGATATCTTTATGTTTCGAAATTTCTTTTAAGCCCCAAAGAATTCCTAATAAGAGCACATAACTGGGGATGCAGGTTATTTAAAAAGAAAATAACATTCAGACTTTTCAAAGTTAACAAATTGACCAGAGCAAGCTTGATAAATATTTAATATGTCAAGAATACAATCGGCCTCATCCAAATCAACTTTTGCGGATAGAAAACAATCATTTGCAAACGTAATATGGGAAACTAGAGGGACATCTCTGCAAATTTTGATACCATGCAACTTGTTTATATTTTCATAAGAATTGATCATGAGCCTAGAAAAAACCTCAATACAAATGAGAAAAAGGTAGGGCGACAGTGCCGCCATCCCCCCCCCCCCCCCCCCCCCCCAAACGTCTTTCAGGTTTTATAACCCAAAGGGAGATCCACTAATTTTAACAAAAAAGGTGATAGAGGAAACACAATCCATAATCCAGCTTGAAAAAGTGAAGTTAAGGCCTAAAGATTTCAAGTACTGAGCCTGGATATTCTACTCAATGTGATCTTAAGCCTTACTCATATCTATTTTTATCCCCAAGCAACCCTTGACTCCCTTTTTTTGTTTAAGAAATGCATAATTTCTTGCACCACTGCTGTATTATCTTTAGTACTCCTATGTTTGATGAAATCACTTTGACAAAGGGCCAATGAATTTATCTAGTACAATCTTTAATCTATGAGCCAAAAAATTTGAAAATATTTTGAAGATTACATTACATAAGCCAATTGGTCTAAAATCTTGGACTTTACAGGCTGAAGAAGTTTTTGGAATAAGGGAAATATTTGTCTGGTTAAGTTGGGAAAGGAGAAAGCCAGATTGGTAGAAATGAGAATCCAGGCCAATCACATCTTCCTTCATAATAAGCTAGTATTGTTGAAAGAAGAGGTGTGAACCCATCAGGTCCAGGAGGCTTGTATGGGTTCATACCAAAGAGGGCAAACCTAATTTTTTTAGTATCAACAACTATGGTAAGGATAGTATTATCTTCAATAGTGATCTTAGTGGGAAGAAGAGAATTTATACTTTCCAAATTTAGTGGGTTATTGGCATCTCCAGATAAAGTAAATAACTCAGTAAAATACTAGATAATATGGTTACCTATATCATCTCTAGAAGTCACCCAATAGTCAATGTCAGTTTTGAGTCTATTAATGAAATTATTGTGTTTCCTAAAATTTGTAGATTTGAGAAAATACTTAGAGTACCTATCGCCATGTCAAAGCCCAAGTCTCCCTAGACTTGTGCTTGTTAGGGGGAATCGCGCGAAATACATCCCAATACGACATTTGGCTTTATCCAGTTAATCATGACATACAATAGGGTTAAGAAATAAGAGATTAACCAAGCACACACTATTAGAGATACTTATGTTATGAAGTGTAGTCTAGGAATTAGAGTATTAGGGTATTTTGGGAACTTCTTCTTGATTAGGGTTTTCCTATTTTCTTATAAGTTTCTTATGACTTCATTGTAATAGTCAAGGTTTTGCAATAGAATAATAGTTTAGGTATTGCAATTATATCATGCGAGCCACATCGTAGCTTCCGCTCTCTCTCTCTCCCTCCAATGGCAACAACTGATTTTCTAGGGTGCTTTTTGATTTTTGGGTGTTGATTTGAATTTTGGGGGGTGCTTTACTGATTATTGGGTGTTTTTTGAATTTTTGAGGCGATTTTCATTGGTGACGACAGACGAATCGAATAAAAAGAAAAAAATATATACTTTTTTGGTGTGTGATAGATTTAATTTTTTTGTGGTTTCTCTATTCAATTTTCCCGTGGTTTGTGAGATCTCTAGTAACTAGGTATTCTTTACAAGTTGGCATTAGTTATAATTATGATTGGGTATTTAATATGGATGGTATTCGGTACGACTCGCTTCAAGTGATTAATGTAAAGTTAACGGGTGGTAACTATATTTATTGGGCATATGTTATGAAGAATTTTTTAATGGGTAAGGAGATGTGGGGATATATATAATGGATTATGAAAGTTCCATTTGACAGTGAGGCAAAAGACTATGAAAAGTTGTTGGGTACTTGGGAGAAGATAATTCAAAGATTATTACTTAGATTAAAAACTTTGTAGATCTTTCAATTGGGATGCATCTAGCTAAATTTGAAACAGTAAAAAGAATTTGGGACTATTTCAAGAAACTATATGTGCAATCCAACTTTAAAAAATGATATCAATTGGAATCTGACATTCAGGTAGTTCGACAAGAAGACAAGAACATTCAGAATTTTTATTCTATTATGACTGGTCTATGGAACCAGCTAGCACTTATCGAGCCTACTGAACTTAGTACGGTAGAATTATATATCAAGTTCCGAGATGAGCAAAGATTAGTTCAATTTTTGATTGCTTTTTGAGATTATTTTAAGGTACTTTGTGGTTTTATTCTCTATCACAATCCGCTCCCGTCAGTTAACATAATTGTTAGTGAGTTTTGGCTGAAGAATTGCATCTTAAATCCTACACAAACAATGCATTCTTCCTAGTCATAGTGCTTTAGCAGTTCCTTCTCTACCCACATATAATTTGCAATACAAATTGCAAACCAGAGTTGGTTTTGATGAATGTAGCTTTTGCGGACAAAAAGGTCACTGTAAGTCTTCATGTTTTAAGTTAGTGAATAAAAGGCATCAACAAAAAATCTCACAACATATTCCTCATTCGACGACAATCGCCTCATCTGAACCTAGGATGTGTTCTAATCCCATATTATCTCAAATCGCATATCAATTGTAGAAAATCATGTCTACCTCGGACACATTTTCTGGTTTGGTTGTCAAGCCTACTTTAACACCTTCAATACCAGAAGCAGATTGGGACATAATAACAAAGAATTGCGTAACATTGCATAACAATATAGCAACATGGAAATAAACAATAAACACATCACATAACAAGGGAATTATCAATCACATCACATAATAATGGAAGTAACAATCACATCATATCGCATATCAGTGGAAGTAGCAATCATTTTTGAAAATTAGATTTTTTTGTTGTTTTTGTTTTAGAAAACTCTTGACCTTTCACATTGTGAGTTTGAGGGGGGGGGGGTGTTCGAGATACTTATGTTATGAAGGGTAGTCTGGGTATTTAAGTATTAGGGTATTTTGCAATGGAATAATAGTTTTGGTATTGTAAATGTATCAAACATAACAAAAAGATCTATTATGGTTCAGCCTGACGGGCTACGTCCACACTTACCAAGCTAATGAATCCTCTATGTATTCGTAACCGTTTCAAGCTATCATGAAACCTTGCCATATAAGATCTCAAACCTAACAACGAAACTCACATAGATTTAAAGGAATACAAGAGATCAAGATATCAAACCATTAAGAACTGAAGTTATCTCAATCTCATCGAAAACCGTTACGACCCATCTCGAACAAAGCTTTTACACGAACCATTACCCTCGAACTATCATTACTTTTCTCCATCGCTTATTACCTTCTTCTTAAACCATCTCTCTTCTCTCCCCTTTGATTCACATCTTAACTTAGTATCGGAGATGATCTAGAAGGATCTCATAAAAAGATGAACACCTAAAGAAAGTAGGACTTCCCAACTATGTTTTCCTCTATTTTAAGAAGACTACTCCATTAGGAAGTAAGACTCCTCCTTTAATTACTATTTCTAGGAAGTCTACTTCATTAGAAAGTAGGACTCCTTATTACTTGAGGAATACACTCCCTGCTGGAGTAGAATTCCATTGTAGCAGCAGGAGGTTTCCACTTTTATATATAAACCAATTGTAATACGAGTAAGATTCTAATTCCACTCTATAAATAGGCATTATAACTCTAAAAGGGTAATCAATCTGGCTTCTCCATATTAAAATTGTTTTTGAACAATAAAAAGAAAACCCTAGAGGAAGTTTTCTTCAAATTTGTTCTTGTGTTTCCTTTTTTTTATCGTATTCTATCATATTGTGCATTAAGTGGTATCAGGGCCAGGTTTTGTTCATCTGGGGAGTTATTGTTATTTATTGTCTCAACGCATAACTGTCTCAAGCCATCTAGGGATGATCCTATTTGAGGTTTAGCAATTCATAGGAAATTGACTTTGAAGAAGAAGAACAATACGGACATCATGTCTGGAGATGATGATGACCGAGTCACGAAACTTGAGAATTAGATTTTGACCTTGATAGTTGTTGTCAAAAAATTAGTATTAGGTTTGTCTGCCAATAAAGCCTTTGCGGCTTCCACTTCAGGGAAACGATAAGATCGTGGCGCGAAGAAGAGGTTTATGGTGAATGAGGAGGGAGACACCAAATCTGGAGGTTTTGAGTAATCTATGCTAGATGAAGGCTCCATAATAGATACTCGTCTACCATCAGTTGATGATTTCTGGGTTGAGCGAGATGATCCTTTAAAGAAGGATAGTATTCTGGAGAAGAAGGTAACTGCAACCATGAGGGGGAACATTGAGTCTTTTAGGATTGGTCGAAAGGGTCCGCTTCCTAGCAAATCTAAATGGTGTAGTCATGATAAGTGAACTTCTAAGTTCCCTCATCTCAATTTCTCGCTTGAGAAGAAGCTCAAAATTTCAAGTTGGGGGGGGGGGGGGGGGGGGGATGATCCAGGAGTATCTCATAAAAAGATTGACTCCTAACAAAAGTAGAACTTCCCAGCCAGGTTTTCCTCATTTTTAGGAAGTTTACTAGTTTAGGAAGTAGGACTCCTACTTTAATTACAATTTCAAGGAAGTCCACTTCATCAGGAAGTAGAACTCCTTATTACTTGAGGAATACACTCCTTGTTGGAGTAGAATTCCATATTAGAAGTAAGGGATTTCCATTTCTATTTATATATATACCAATTATAATATAAGTAGGATTCTAATTTCACTCTATAAATAGGCATTGCAACCCTAGAAGGGGAAATCAATCAAGCTTCCCCATATTGTAATAGTTTTTGGGCAATAAAGTGAAAATCCTAGAGGAAGTTTTCCTTGAATTGGTTCTTGTGTTCTATTTTCTTTTTCGATTATCGTCTTTTATCAGATTGTGGATTGAGGGAGGCCATTCTCCCTCTTTTCATCAAACCCCTAAGAGAACTCTCCAGCTTCCATAACCTTGTAAAGACCTCTTTCTCTACACGGCTTGGCCATGGAGGCTACATATCAACTAGGTTAGGGTTAGGTCTCTCTAGACCTCTAAGTCTCTTTTATATCATAAGAGACCTAGAATACAAGACTCAAACAAATTACATATTAAGAGGCACCTTTCATGAAAATATATATGCTACTATCGATCTCTGTTCGAACATGAATATATCCTACTCGAACAAGGGTAACATGATCAAGTTAGGCACATCCTATTCAAACAGGCTAAGTTCCTTTTCGAACTTGAACATTTTATTTTCCTCTTTTTTTTAGCCGCAAAACCTAAAAGTCCCTCAAGAAGCATTCCTCCATAATCTTAAGTTATTGAAGTTTAAATTTAAGGTCAGATTCCCTAGAAAGATCATATTGGTTACTAAAATTAGTTTGGAATTCAATAAGTTGTTTTCCAAAAGTTTTAATCTAAGTATGAATCTTCCCTTATTTAATCCAGTTAACTAAACTTAACTTTCATCAACTTAATGACAGTTCTAAAGGCTGGAGAACCAAGAACTCTATTTTTCTAGTCATCTTGAATAATTTAAAAACAACTAGGATATAGGGTCCACATTGAATTAAAGTAAAAATTTTGTGGAAGATTTTCATCTTTGGTGAAAAGAAATAGAGAGACCACTCCATGATCTAAACTAGATATAGGGTAATTAACTGCGTTGGCATTAGGGATTTAAATTGACCAGTCTCAAATAGTCATAACCCTCTCATGCTTTTTCCTAATGTGACTAGATCTTTTTTGATTATTGCACCAAGTAAATGGGACCCCTTGAGCTTGAATTTCTTTAAGACCTAAATCAAAAATGAAGTTTTCAAAGATAGTGGAGATAGAAACTTTCTTATTAGTACCCCCTATTTTCTCCCAAGGAAACATAGTTTCATTAAATTCAACCAAGATTCCTAAAGGTATATTTGTGAGGCAAAAAAGTTTAAAATTCGGCTAAAAGATAGGCCTTCTATGTTTTTCTGGTATTCCATAAACCCAAGAGAGTATCCAAGGATTAAAAGAAGGAGAGTAGTCAACATAAGCATGGGCAACAAGTGGGCATGTAAAATACCCATTTTATCTTTCATATTTAAAACATCTAAAATCATATTTTATTCTTAAATAACTAAGTAGTTGATTTTTTATAATTTCAGGATTCTAAAGCCGAAGTGTAGAAAAAAGATGGATTTAGTGTTAAGAAGTAAACTGTTGTAAAATATCACAAAGTTGAGGACAAGTTAAGCCAATAAACAAGCTTCAGCAGTCAAGATACTTTTCTCCTCTAAATATCTAAGAAAATAAAGATTATACATCAATATATTATCTTTGGATTTGATTTTCATTTATATATTTTAGGATTACAGAAGAATATTGAGAAGATTTGGATATCCCTAGAATATAAGGAAGATATTTGAAGAATAATCATGATAAGATACCAATAAGATATTAAGAATATATTTGACAACAAGGATATACTCAGATAAAATATTCGTAATATTTTATAGGTAATTGATTTTAGTATAATATTTTATGCATATTTTTAAGATATGGATCCTTCCTCTATAAAAGGAACTATCTCACTTTGTAATGGATCATCCAAGATTTGAGAGTTGAGAGCATTGCAAAAAGATTGAAGAGCTTGGATCATTACACATTTTGTAAGTTAATTCAACGTTAACAAAGATTATTATTTGTCATTCATATTCTCTTTTAGCCTATATTAATTTTATCTTTGTTATCGTAATGGTCGGCTAAATTCTCACTTAGGTGAGGATGTAGCCACCATTATTAGTATTTAATCTATGTTTTGACAAAGAATTCTCTTATGTGCTTATTGTTAAATTCATTTTCTTCGTATTGATTAAGATGATTTAATGGGTAATTGTCTTGTGATATAATCCATATTTACCTTGATTATATAAAGTTTGCACATTTTTAATAATTTGAACTCTTATGATGCATACTTTCTAATGCAACATCGATTAACACGACATATTTAGCAATGACTTTAATGTTGCATATTTTTAATGATCATTAGATTAATATATTATGAGATGGTAAAATTATACTTTTCAAAAGAGATGAATTGCCTTAATGTTGTTATTATTAAATCTTCATGAGTTGGGAATTCATAGTTAAATCAAGATTGAATGCAAAAGGTGGTGGTGAAATCTAACCCTCAGTTCTCTTAATCATTGTCATAAACGTACATCTCACTAATTGAATATTGTTTTTTTAACACAATTGTTAAACCATTTTTAGTTACCTTCGAAAAGTGAGCAACAATCTAAAAACCCTATATTTTATAAACCAATTTGATATTATTATATCAAATGGCGTCGCTGTCAGTTTCGAATGGTTGTGACTATCTAAAACCCCCTATGTTTCACAACCCGATTTGATACAACTTGTAGGTCCACTACATATAAGCATTTAAAGCTTACCATTTTAAATTAAAACTTTGTGCCAGTTAAAAAGAAAGTGGGGCATTAAGTTAAAATGCATAGATCAAGGATACAACTCCAAAACGTTAGCAACTGCTAAAGCTTGGATTGTGGGCCAGTTTAAATACATCAAGATGCCACCATCAAGATATATGAGTACTCATTAATGGAAAAAGCTTCTGAGGTGTTGGAATGAACTGTTGTTAAGGTGTACTAGGTAAACGGTTTTAGTTTTTGATTACCTTGTAATTCGATTAAAAAAAATAAAAAGAACAGGAAAAAACAAATTAAAATAAAATCTTTCTTTTTCTTTTCTCTTTCCCCTCTTTGAGTAATTTGTAGTATGGAACAACTTTGAATCTTAAGTGTTAAGTGTGTAATTAAAGTAAGGATACTCGTATAATTTTTCATGCAGGGGCTAATATTGGAACCCACCACATCCGGGGAGGATCTCTCTGCACTGTCTACTTGAGCAAAATAAACCGGGTATGCCATCTCAACGGTGTTAACGGGGTAAACAACGTACCCCTAAAAATGCCACCCCACAGGTATACTCTTTTACCGTATCATCTTGTGAAGCGATCAATTTTTATTTATGCGCCTGATGTTTGCGCACTTTTAAATTCCACCATTAGATAAAGGATAAACAAAAAGTAAGATTTCGTTAGCCATGTGTGGCACCGTACACTAGGACTTTGGGTGGTCACAGACCAGTTGTAATGACATGTTTTTTGGGAAGATAATCTTCGCCAATACTTTAGTTTGGATTATGAAATTATAACCTTAAGCACATAGGATTTTACATGGTTATTATAATTGTTGATTGGTAAGGACGTAAAAATGTCTGATTAGTAGAGTTGTAGATCCGATTAACATATTATTTATTGTATTTATAATAAATGCATGCAGTTATAAAAATAAAACAGTTTCCAATTTTAACGGGTAGTGGGCGAACTTCGTGGATCTCCCTGCAATGGCTCTATTTGACCAAGCATAATGGCTACTTTAGTGGGTCGAGCTCTGTAGTCGCAGATGTGACATCTTCTCAAATGATAGAATATTTTTGACTTATTTTTGTTAGCTTCTTCTTATCGATTCTGGAAAATATGTTATTACAATCGTCCCATTCTTGACATAATTACTTGTTGTTACATCGAGAAGAATATCAGAATGGGAACAGGTTATCGAATACTTTAAAAGCTTGTGTTCTATTATTTTCTAGATGAAAGTCAAATGAATATGGTTATGTTATTTTCCCGATGAGCATTTATGGGAGAACGCTGGACTGTGGTACCTATGAAGGTGAAGGCGAGGCTTTAAATTGATTGAGAAGGAGGAAATGGTTGCTCGGCAGCTTGTGAAGGTAAAGTAGGTTGTGATGGTGATGACGTGGTTACAGGAATTAGACAATGGGTTTTTGGAGCGTGTGGACGTGAAGTATGGTGAGTTGAAAGAATTTTACTTTGGCCGGATGTCCATGTCGTCGTATTATCCTCTACTAGTGGAGCCGTTATATGAAGAAATGACGAAGTTGGAGGCCGACCGTACAAGAGATGAGTTTTTCTTCCGGTGCCAGTTTAATTTTGTGTTGCTGAAGACCTCAGAGAGTATCAAAAATATTTGTAAATTAGCCACTGTTCACGTAGAGAATAAAGTTGCTTTGGTGAGCAGGGCTACCTATGGTGGTTTTTCCGAGTGCTGTCATTTCTGTAATCCCCCTCAGGTTGTAAGATGGTAGTGGTTATAGAGGAGGGGGGTGTGGTTATTTTTCCTTTGTGGGAGAATATGTTACACTACAAATGTAAAGTAACTTGTAGTATGAGTTTGAATGTAATCGAAGTAAAGATCCTTGAATGTAAAATATAACAGTTACATATATGAAATAAATCTTGCTGTGAATTTGTATCGATAAAATATCTTGTTATCTTGAATGAAATGGAAAAAAATAGTAATTGTCGAATTATGTTGCTTCAAATTGCAATTAGATCTCGACAAAAAAGGTCGGGCTACCTATGTTGAACTATAGTAAGATCTCAAAGTGGTAATTGTTGACTATGTAGGGCCCATAAACGGTTCCCTGGGAGGTGTAATTGACTGGGTAGCTGAGGGTCAAGTGGTAGTCATTGATGTCTTTGACTCTTGTGAGTTGCGCACTTGGAGTTGTCATATAAATACCCCTTGTATTTATGAAGAAGTCATTTGGTTGCTGAGAAGATGGTTAAGTCGAGGGTGCAGCTGTGTAAGGAGTTTTCCAACCGTGTATACTTCAAATATTGGGAATTGCTAGAGCGGTATTTTGGCAAGAGCTATATAAATGGGCAGCCGTTGGTGCCTGTGGAGCCCAACTATGAAGAGCTAAATGAAGTGGAGGTGAAGGTCGCTGAGAAGGAGTACTTGTTTCACTGTCAATTCTAATCTTTGAGTCCTCCCAATACGTTGGTAGGATAAGGACTCGAGCTAAGGCGCTGGTAAAGAAGGAAGATGTTGTCACTGCTCAGAGCCGTTAAAAAATGGACTTATTAGCTTCCATAGCTCTTAATAAATGAGTAACATTGTACTATGTTGTTTGACTTAAATAAATAACTTTATTGTTGTCAAATTTTGTAATCGACTTCCATAATACTAAATTTTTTTTGAAGTATAGTTGGGTATATTTTAATTGTCTTCTCGAATGTGCTGTAACTTGTGTTGTATAAAATTTGTGGTTGTTGAATTGTTGAACTTATTTTATATTTTGAATTGCTGTTACAACTGTCCCGTAAATAGAGAAGGGGATTTAAAAAAGGAAAGATGTATGGAAGTTTAGGGAGAAAAATGGCTCGGTGTTCTCATGTAGGTGATATTTTGAGGTACAAGGAATTGGATGTACAAACTCTATTTGTTAACATAAGAGTTGCTTTGGCGAGGATGGATATATCAGAAGAGTTAAAGAGAGATATGGAAAGGTTGGAGCAGCAATGCATGGGCTTGTTGTCGTTCAGGAAGCGAAGGTTCAAAGACTTCGAGAAGAGGTGATCAAGGCGTTCGCTCGAGTACTCGAATGGTCGTGAATGGGTACAATAAACAATCGCATGGGGCCTATAAATAGCCCCGTGGTTGGCAACTGTTCACACACCACTGATTCAAAAAAAATCTACTTAAGTTCTAACTCTTTGTGTTCGTCTCTTGTGTCATTGTCAACCATTAGGAACGAGGATATTAGTATATTGATTCAGAGGGCTAAACTTGCAAAGCAAAAGGATACATAAGCAACGCGACTTCAAGGTTAGTGACTGTGTGGATATTTTTCTTGCACTTTAATATCTCACTAAATATTATGTGAATTTGTTTAAAACCTATGTAGATATGAACATGGTGGATATAATGTAGGAAGTAATTTGAGTTTGTTTGTGTGTGCTGGAAGAAATCGAAAAAATGCAGTTATAGGGTTTTTGCTAAATTTCTTATGATATGGATTGATGGGGATATGATTGTTGGTGGGATGGTATCGAAAGTGATCAAGGAATGATTTGGAGGAAGGGGTTGGCGGTGATGAAAGTTGATGAGGGGAGAGAATGTATTTTGGGCATCGTTATGATTACGGTACCACTTTGAGTTTGTCTATCGTGATATGATATTGGATGGTGTTTGGCAGCTGGAGCGCTGCATTTCCTGCTTAATGGACCAGATTTTATGCCAGAGAGTGCATAAAATCAAAAATTTTGAACTCGGTTTGCTTTGGCAGGAAATCTTGGTTTTGCCAAAGTATCTTTAAGAACCATGTGGTTCCTGTACTTCGAGTAGAAGATGTTAGGGACAGATAGATAGTTCTCGATGCTAGGACTTAGTAAAGATATTACATAAATCATGTATCAAGAACTAAATGTAGTAACGTGTGAATCAAATAGGTATAAAAAGAATGATGGGCTGGAGAATAATTTCAGCAACAATAATGATACTAGCATATGAAGTTATATAATATATCATATATGATAGTATACTAACTTATAAAAGGGAATCTAATTTTTAGGCTGATAAAAATAGCTGAACCTATTCAAAACAATGATAAAGAAGGAATTTTTGCCAACCTCGTAAAAGCAGAACCACTCCTAATTGATATAATATCATGTGTCCAAAAGTTTGGTGGGAGGTATAGGGTTGGTTCGATTAGCGCGGATGTGGCAAGTATCGATCAATATAAAGTGGCACCCAGGGTGGTAGAAGTGTCGAACGAGGAGGGGACCAAGATAGACGTGGATTACAAGCTGCAGGTAAGTAATCGAGAAGGTTGTGATGGTGGGGAGGAAGATGTCGAAGGGGAAGAAGAGGTTTGCTATGGAAAGTCCCCTAAAACAAATAAAATTTTAAGCTTTAAAGCAAAGTATGGTATTCCTAAAGATATTAGGTTAGAGGAATACCATTATGGGATAACATATCAAAACATTCCTTTGGATGGCATTCTTGTCCATCGAGAACAGATAATAAAAAAGGGCTAAAGCTGCCTCTTTGAGCTTACCAGAAGAGGTTTTTAAACTTTTTTGATGTGGCACCTGGTTAGTTTAATCCCAATATTTATGATCTATTCTGTGTGGTGGAAGTGATAAATAGTTGATTAAAGGCCGGAGATAGGGGAAAAGCTTATCATGGTAGATGATCTATGTGTGTATTACACACTAAAAACAAAATCCACAAAAGCTAGGGTATAGGTACTTTGCGAGGTTTCTTAAGAGGCCCCTCTTTTACAAAATGGTATCGACAGGGGCCCAGTATTTTGATGAATGTCTCCACATTTCGAGGAACTATGAGTTCGATAAGAAAAATCCTGGGGAGCCTCAGAAAAGAAAGACTTTCCAATTAGGTGTGTGTTTAGGTAATTTGTATGTTGAAGTTTGTTGACTTTGCTGTTAATTTTTACTGGCGTCTAAATTGTTGTTTGTCCTCGTGCAACTTTGAAGGAGATCGATAGAAATTTAGCTATTTCAGAAAAGTTGTACAATATCAGGAAGGGTTACTTCGGTCGGATCGACAATTTGGTTGTTGACCAAGAGAAAGTGGACGGGTTTTTTTTCAAGAAGCTGGTTTAAATAGAACTCAAGCTAAAGGTGCTAAAATCCTAGTTATCGATGGTAAAATGTCTGCCAGGAATAAGAGAGCCACAGATTGGAGCTTGCCTCTCGAGAATCTTTCTATGAGTGGCTATACAACTAATTCTGCGACTGTAAAGAGGGAGGCTCTGCTAACTGAACCCTTTGGGATGAGTAAGAAGAGGAGGGCTGCCAACCAGCCTGCTCCTCCAGCTCCTCCACGGAAGGGGGTATCTCGATAATCTCTTATTAAGGAGAGATAGAAGGTCAATGTTATGGCATCAGGGGTTGCAGATGGTCGACCTCCAAAATCGGCCACTTAGTTACAGGTAATGAAGAAATCGTCTGTGGGCCTGACGAAAAATCATCGAGGCGAGGAGTTTAAGTCCGAGGTCCAACGACCATTGAATCTTATACCGCTGGGATGACTTCTTTTGAGGAGGAGTTTCCTGACTACTTGGTGGGGGCAGAAAGTCTATCATCGATACTCTTCAAAGGCCACCGAACAATGTACAAGATTAGAAATTTCTCTGCTTTGCTTCGACTAATGAATTGTGTCCCTCATTCGAGAACTCATATTATGACTTTCTTGCAAATCAAGAAGTTTCTGGTCAAGGGGAAACCTTGCATCCTTGGTGCTGGGACTCTGGCAAACCAGCTTCTCGCGTACAAGAATATCGAGAAGGAGCTGGTGAAGGAAAAAGAGGATCTTGTCCATGACAAAAAAAAGTTGGAGGCGAAGGTGGAAAAGTTAAATCTTGGGGCCTAATCCACAATACGATAGAGAAACCCTAGTTGGCAAAAAAGTACAAAGAATGCCAAATTGGTTAGAAAAAACAAGAGATTAAACAAAGTAATTACAATAAAAATACTATAAACCCAAAGCTTCTTCCTTCGAACTCTTCTATTGAACTAACATAGATCTAGAAAAATAAACTAAGTCCTATTTATATACTAGGGAACTAAAAATACAAATAGAACACATTTCGAGGCAAAAACATGCCTAAAAAATACAACCAACGCCAAGCTCGTTCGAACAAAATCGGGAGTCGTTCGAACGACTTTACGCGTCTAAAACCCTAGAAACTTGGCAAGTTGTTCGAACGGTATCCAAGCTCGTTCGAACAAAAATTTTCTTTGGGCTAAAATTCTAGTGAATATGAAAAAGGTCATTCGAACGACTTTGGTTTCCTGGGCCAAATTCCAGAGAGGTGGAATTGTGTCGTTCGAACGACTCTCAACCTTGTTTGAACAACTTTGGCCAATTTTTAAATCATCATAGATCCTCTTGGATCATGACTCCCCCCTTTAGGGGCCTTGGGCTCCTGCTCAAGCAGGAACTGGAGATGCAGAAATACGGTGCTGCCCATTTCCCTGCTGTACCACTTCGACTTACTAAGTAGCTGACTCTTCTTCCCAACTTGGAACGAGTCCATACCACCCCGTCTTGTAGTATGAACTTTCTTCTCTAGAATCCCATCCTCCTACAATGGAACTTCTCTTTCCATCCATAAGTCATCAACTGACGGTAGGTGAGTGTAGAGTCTTCATCTAAAAGAGACGGCTTAAATAGCTTCCAATGCTCGGTATTAATCACAGAATACATCTGCATAGAAGGCGACAAATCCAATTCATACTCACATGTCTTGCCTTGTAGCAACTTTTGGCGAAACACACTATGCCTTTTGGGATCATCATAACCTGTAATATACTCTGACGTAACAAAAGGTTGTATCTGCATAGAAACCAACAAAGCGGAAGTAGTTGGTAATGGGGGTCGAGATAACCTATCAGCCACTAAGCTGTCCACTCCCTTCTTATACTGCAGAAGCAAGGGGAATTGTTAGAGATATGACATCCCTTTCATCTGGTGAGCTTACTATAGCATAGACTGTGTAGCTAAAAACTGGAACCGTTTGCGATCAGAATGTACTACAACATCCTCTTACAACTTCCTAATGTCGGCTTGTTATTTATAAGACGTTGTCATTAGAGACAATACGCTAGCCGACGTACCCTTGTGAACCGATTGTACCAATAACACAAACTTGTCGTTCGCATTAACCAGCCGCTTCACCTGAGCCGCCATTACGAGATTATTTGTGGTAACATGCTCCTTACAAGCATTGATATAGAACTCCTTTCCTTCCTTCACAAGACGATACTTGAGAGCTCTACGGTAATGAATCGAATCTCGGTCCCAAAGATGGGTTACCCAAGATGACCTGACACACATCCAAAGAAACCACTTCACACGTCACCACGTCAATAAACCTTTTAGTGATTACAAACTTGAATGTACACTACTTCGTGATCATCAAATCTGCATCTTTCTTAATTTACCCCAAACCATACGACTTAGGATGAGTTGTAGTTTTCAAACCCATCTTCTCCACTAACGCCTCAGAAATTAAAAAAAATTAACTACCCAGATCCACAATGGCCTCGACTAAGCTCTGTTGTACCTGAACCAGAATACTAACATGAAAAAGTTCTTCCCGACTCTCTTCCTCGGTAGCCAAAGTCTGCTGAAACGTAAGTATAAGCGTAGGATTTAGTTTATCCAAATCTTGGAGATCAACAACCTCTGTGGCTAGTACATATCTCTCTTTCCTTCTCTTCTCCTACTTCGGCCTAAGCTCCGAGTGAAGTTTCCAACAATAATCAGAAATATGCCAACTCACCTTACAATGATTACAATAATACTCCTTGAGCGAAGAACCCTCTCCTTTGGCCTCTCCCTTATGCTCTTTTTTCCTACTAGACTTGTACCCCAACTTATTCTTATCGACTTATTTGTCACTCTTTAAGTACTTGCCTTCAATAGCAATTGCATTCACGGTAGCATCCTCGATATTGGCCACAGTAAAGAGCTTCAACTCCCTTCTAATGGACTCCGACAAACCCCCCGTGTACTTCATGAACACCTCATACTCGTCCACATCAATATCAAAAACCAAAGCTTGGTTATGAAATACCGAAGTGTACTCCTGAACGTACTGCTCAAACTTTTGGCACAAATTATGCCATTTATACCATCTTTCTTGCTCACACCTAATCGGATAAAGCAGTTTTCGTACTAATACCTTACGAATTTTAACGTAGCAAAGCATATTTCCTGAGCATTGGAATATTGCTAAACAGAAAAATAAGTTTCTAGCCAATTATCCAACTTTTAGGCATCGATTGAACCGTCGAATACCAGAATTTCAATTTTAAAATTGATACAAAGATTACGCATAAGATTCATGGACTTACCAATAATTGATCGCTCCTTGTCAGATTCGGCATCACTAGAATCACTATCGATCTCTGTAAAATCATCGTCTTCATCCACCTCTATAACCTCTTTCTTCCTCAAGCAGCCTTGCCGTTAAGAGCGACCTTGCCGTTTTACTGAAGCGGAAGCCTTCGCAAGGTTTGTGAGACACAATTGTTCTACTAATACCCCTACAGTAAAAGTTAGGTCGAAAACTGTCATTTCCAAAGTTGTGAGTCGGTCGTTGGAATCGCCCATCTCCAAATCATCATTCTTCTTCAGATTAGGTTTGCGATAAATTTCTAATGGACTCACAAGCTTCTCCTTCATTTTCTTGAAACACTCACGTGTAGAGACCATAAACCACAATCAACCCCTGAAGATTATAATTGGAAAACTGATACCCCTTAATCCACAATACAATAGAGAAACCCTATTTAGCAGAAAAGTATGAGGAATACCAAATTGGTTTAGAAAAATAAGAGATTAAATTAAGTAATTACAATGAAAATACTTTAAACCCAAAGCTTCTTCCTTAGAACTCTTTTATTGAACTAACATAGATTTAGAAAAATAACCTAAGTCCCATTTATATACTAGGGAACTAAAAATACAAATAGAATGCTTCTCATGGCAAAAGCATACCTCATAAATACAACTAATGCCAAGCTCGTTCGAATAAAATAGGGAGCCATTCGAACGACTTTACGCCAATTGGTCTAAAAACCTATAAAATTGACAAGCCGTTCGAACGGCATCCAAGCTCGTTCGAACGAAATTTGTCTTTGGGTTAAAATTCTAGTGAGTATGAAAAAGATTGTTCGAACAGAAATAAAAGTCGTTCGAACGACTTTGGTTTCCTAGGCCAAATTTTAGAGAGGTGGAATTGGGTCGTTCGAACGACTCTCAACCTCGTTCGAACGACTTTGGCTAATTTTCAAATCATCCTAGTCCTCCTGGATCATGGCTGGGAAGGTGAAGGATACGGCTATTCATGAGGTGAAGAAAGCCTGGGATATGGAGAAAAGGAAAGAGATCGAGCAGATAAGGGCCGATCTAGCAAAGGAGAGAGAATAAACTTTGGCATTGTAAAAGATGAACTTCGAAGGAGATGTTCTGGAATAGATTCTTTCTTCCCAGAGGGCAATGGAGGTGGAGCATTCCAAAGTCCCCAACGAAGTGAAGACTGAAGTTGATCGGGTGAATATCGACTCCCTCAAGCGTATGAAGGCCAATTTCTCTAGGCAATTTAATGTTATGAAAGAGAGAAAAGATTTTTATAAAGGGTTGGCTATTACTGGTAACCTTTTTTTTTTAATTTTGATGCAGATGATAAAGCTCTTGAGGCACCTGAGGCTCCTGCGGCTACCATTCCCGAGAGAATATTGGATGAGATTACTCCGGGTCTCCCAGTAAAGGTTAATACCCTAATATTTCTACCTGCAAAGTAAAAAGTTTGTTTTTAAAAAAAATTTGTGTTAATGATTGATGTACAAGTGGTCAATGGGACCGAAACAATTTCTTGTCTATTTTTGAATGATTAACTTATGTTATAGTTGTTGTCGATGTATTGGCTAAATTCTGAAGTAGTCGATAAAGATGCATAGATTGTTTATAGAAAAGTATACCAAGTATTTGATTCGACAAGAATGATAACATTAGATACTAATATAGATAATGCGTAGATTGTTAGGCAAGAAGTTGAGTTGATGTAAGGAGGGCCATGTAATGTCTCTACGAATAAAGAATGATTATCAGATGTTGTTCCTCTATGGGATATCTGGGTTTTGAGAAAAATGACAAAATATGACATGTTTTGTTCAATAAGTAATGAATTGTAAACAAAGTTATCCTATAATTAGATAGATGTTTATCGAAGAGATAAAAATTAGTTGTGGTACATACTTGACAAGTATATACCGATACTAAGAAAATGTATAGTGGAAAGATGTAATTAACAGTAAAAATGTCTTTATTTGAATTATGCGAAAGTGGTTACAGCAGTTATCTGTAAAACATTTTTAGATGGGTTGTATTCCATAGATATTCGAGTTGCACTTTATCTTCAGTCATTAACCAGTATGTCCTACTGCCATTCCTGTCGCTGATAATATATGGCCATTCCCAGTTTTCAGACAACTTGCCAAAAAATTTAGGTCGAGTACTGTCTTGGATGCGTCGCAGGACAAGGTCCCTGATATCGAATATTCATTTTCTGACCTTCTTATTGTAAGCTTTCTTGAGAGTGTCATAGTATCGCCCCAAGTTTATAAAAACATAATCTCGAGTTTCTTTAAACATATTGAGGTTGCAGAGAAGTCCC
The DNA here is from genome assembly GCA_014058105.1 of Kingdonia uniflora. Classification (NCBI taxonomy): domain Eukaryota; kingdom Viridiplantae; phylum Streptophyta; class Magnoliopsida; order Ranunculales; family Circaeasteraceae; genus Kingdonia; species Kingdonia uniflora. Next base: position 351,599 of record JACGCM010001713.1, read on the forward strand.
AGTTCATTTTCTTCATCTGTGACTTTTCTTCGGGTACTGGGGAGATCAAGATCTGAGGGTATAACTGCTTTAGTTATGAAGGCCATCATAAATAGTATACAGCCAGTAGATGTTTGAGGAGTCGTCCGGTATACCTACAAGACACTAAGTAATTCATCAGCCTATCTGCCATTTTTCTCATCAAGGCGCTTGCGTAACCCTGACTTGATGCTCTTGTTGATGGCTTCAGCTTATCCATTTCCTTGAGGATAGTATGGTGCTGAAGTAGAAAGTTGAATCTTGTATTTGTGGAGGAAATTAAGGACTTTGCTGCTGATAAATTATTTTCCATTGTCAGATCGGATCATTTGCGGATAACCAAATCTGGTTATAATATATTCCCAAAAAAATTAGGTGACTTTATTTTTGTCAGTGTGACATAGTGGTACTACTTCCAACCACTTGGTGAAGTAGTTTGTTACCACGAGAACAAACATTTGGTTACCCGATGCTGGGTGGAAAGGTCAAATGATATCGATCGCCCATATCTTGAATGGCCAAAGGACATTGCTAACGTGTAAGTTATGGGCAGGGCTTATAATGTCTTAAGCATGAATTCGGCACTTATAGCATTTCAGACAAAGTCTTCATAGTCTTGTAGCATTTTCTCCCAGTATAACCCTTGAGTGAATGCCCATTGTGCCAATGGCCTTCCTGAGATGTGAGCTGCGCAGATTCCTTCATAAAGTTCTCTAATTTTAACTTGGGCTTGTTTTGTGAGATACATTCGATAAGTAGTCCTCCCTCAGTGAATCGATGCAAGAATTTAGCTTAAACTTTAAATCGTGGGCATTTTGCTAAGTGGTCGAGCTTCTTCCTTGTTACTTGGGAGGATGTTAGAATTGAGGTATGCATAGAATGCTCTTCTCCAATCTTTAAGATCTTCTGCTTCAGTAACATTGATCTACATCGTAGAGCTTACACCGAGACTTGAATGTTTGATGACCTTGATGTCCAAAGTTTAATTTTTACTGTCTTCGAGCATTTCAACAATATAGGCTAATGCGTCAACGTGGCGGTTCTCGGCTCCAGGGGATTGGAGATTGTGGTTGTTTTGAATTTCTTCATTTTTTCTATGACCAGGAATGCATAATCAACCATTTTGCCTGATGTTTTAAATGTCTTATTGTAATGGTTGGTTGCGAGTAAGGAATCGGCGTAAATAGTTATTTCTTCCGCTCCAAGTGTGATAGCAAGATCCAGTTCGTGTAAGATAGCTTCATACTCTATTTCATTGTTGGTGGCATAGAATTTGAGTTTGATAGCTTTTTCAATTCGATGGTTGGATGGTGTAACAAGGATGATGTCGATCCCTGATCCTCGTGGTCGAGCAGATCTGTTAGTAAAGAGTTTATATCTTGTATATCGTGACCATGCGTCTGGTTCTGCAATTGAATTATCAACCAATACTTCTTCGAGTTCCTCCCATTTGGGGTCTTCGACTGGAAAATTTGTTAAAAAGTCAGCTACTACATGTCCTTGATCGATATCTGAGGCTCGATGGAGATATCATATTTGCCTAGGAAGACAGACCATTGTTGAACACTTCAGAATTTTTCCTTTTTAAAGAGGACGAGTTTGAGTGGGAATTTGGTGATGACTTTGATAGGGTGGTCTTGTAAGTAAAGTCAAAGTTTTTGAGAACTATACACCAAAGCCAGTAACTATTTCTCAATTGTTGTATATCTTTTTTCAGCTAGCATGAGAGTTTTGCTGATAAAGTAGATGGGCTTTTCTATACCATCGTCTTCTCGAATAAGGATAGAGCTTATAAAGTCCTATGTGGTCGATAAGTATAGTGTTAGCGTTTCACCATCAATAGGAGTACTCATTATGGGAGGACGCCCCAAGTATCTTTTGAGATCTTGGAAAGCTAATTCACAGTTAGGGGTCCAAATGATTTTGTTGGGTTGCTTTTTGAACATTGGAGTTAGATTTCCACGGAGAATGAGGTAAAAAAGTTTGCATCGATTAGATGACTTGGAAATGAACCTGTGGAGAGCTGCAATATTGTCAATAAGCTTTTATACATCTTTTTTGGTTTGAGGAGATGGCATTGCGATGAGTGCTTTGATTTGTGCTGGATCAATTTTTATTCATCTCTTACTAACCAAATGACCCATAAATTATACCCGATGTAATACCAAATTGGCATTTTTTGGGTTGAGTTTCATTTGGTAAGTACGAAGGATGTTGAAGATGGTCTATAGGTTATTGTAATGATCTTCTCAGTTTAAGCTTTTACAGATCATATCGTCGATGTATACTTCCATGATTTTACCAAAATAATCTTTAAACATTTTAGTGACAAGTCGTTGATAAGTGGCTCCTACATTCTTTAATTCAAAAGACATTAATTTGTAATAGTAGAGACATTTTTTCATAACAAATGTTGTCTTTTCGAGGTCTTATTTGGCAAAAGGAACCTGATTATAACCAGAAGTTGCGTCTATCATTGAGAAAGGTTCGTGTCTTGCTACAGAGTTGAGGAGTTGAGGTATTAGAAGGGGAAGAAAATTATCCTTTGATGTAAACTTGTTTGGCTCTGTAAAGTTGACGCAGACCTTGATTTTTCCATTTTTCTTTAGGACTGCCATGATATTTGAGACCCATTTAGGATATTTGTCTTCTTGAATTAATCCTACACGAAGGAGCTTATCTATTTCTTCATTCACGGCTTCGCAAATACAGCGGGCTAAATTGCGACGCTTCTGCACAACTGCTTTACTGTCTGGAAGGAGGTTGAGCTTGTGGCATGCTATCAAGGAATCGATACCGGGCATTTCTTGAAAAGACCATGCAAAGATATCGACATTTTTCTTCAAAAGTTGTAGCAAGGTTTCTTTTTCGTCAGAAGATAGTTTTGAGCCAATAAAGGTATGTTTTACCTGCCCATAAAGCTTGACGGATTCCTCTACCTCAGTTGCATGTTGCTCGAATGTTGGAGGTATCTCCTGCTGTAATTGCTATGCTTTCAAAAATTTCTTATGTGAGAGTTGGTGGTGGTATTTTTGCATATACGTGCTACAACTTGACTCCCTTTGATTTCATAGATTTTGTGATCCATTAGAAATTACAAGGCTAGATGATATGTTAATGGTACTGCCTTAATAGAATGAAGCCAACTTCGACCAAAGATTCTCAAATACTTTGATTCAGCATCTATGATAATGAATTTGATGAAAGTGGTATCTGGTCCCGCTTGAATTGGTAGTGTGACTTCTGCCATAATAGATTCTTTAAAACTGTTAAAAACTGTGATAGTCGTTGTCGAAGCTTTGACTGAATCCTTAAGGCCAAGAACATTAATAACTCTCTTGAATAAAATGTCTGATGCGCTTCCTGTATCGACAAGAAGTGTGTGTAGGAAGTCCTGACATACTTTGAGCATTATGACTAATGGGCTATCATGAGGGTACTTGACATGGCTGGTGTCGCAGTCTTCGAAAGAAATATGATATGGACCTTTAACCTTGTTGAAGCTGGAAAGAAGTTTTGCTGATTTGTTTGATGATGTCATTTAGCAGCAAGATGTAACTCTATCGTCTTTCTTTCTCTTTTTTCCCTTAATAATTTTGATCATGCAAAGAGGGCGAGCTTGGTCTTGTCCTTGCTCTTGTTCAACCTCCTTTCTTTTGGCCTTTTCTTCAAGGAATTTCTGGACGTTAACGACATACTCATGTAGTCGTCATACAAGTAGAATGTGATGAAAGATCCATATTGGAGAGTAATAGTTGTTAGTCTCGTGGTAATGCACATTGTGATACTTACACAAGGGTTTGTTGGGTACATCAAGAATTGCATGTACTTTTTAAAACAAATCATTCCCTTTTATCGTTGGTAAGATAGTGGAGAGTGTGGTTGTCATAGGAAACAAGACTGGAATGGATTTGTCTAGTTTTTCATCTCTTTTATGGATATTGTCGATATTCCTCCCGTGCTGTTTGGGAGTTTCATTACTTGCTGACTTTGGAGGTGGCGATGAAAATGTTTCGTTGAAGTGAATGACTGAGGAGCATTTCATCTTATCCTTTTTAGACTGTTCCAATTAGATGTACTTATTAACAATATCGATCATTCATGTTACTGTCTTGGGCTTGTGCAAGGTAAGCTCTTCTCGAACTTTAGAGTCAATGTGGAGTGCGGAAGTGAATGCTGGAATGATAATTTTGGGATCAAAATTCTTAATTTTCCTTGTTTCTTGTAGAAAACGCTTGTAAATACTTGTCAAGGTCTATTTCGTACATTGCTTGAAAAAGAAGAAAGAGTCCACTGCTATTTCTCGTTCCTTAGCATGAGCATAGTTTGACTCGAAAAGGCGTTGTAACTAGCTTAATGTGATGATGGAACCTTCAAGAATAATATGAAACCATCTGAGAGGTTCTTCCTTAAGGCTCATGTTAAACAATCGGTAAAGCATGTGATCAAGTTTAGAGTATAACCCAACTACTGTTTTAATGTGTTGGACATGGGTAAGAGGGCCAGTGAGGCCTGCATATTGACAAAAATTCTCAGGGATGCGATAGGTTCATCTCAATCCAATCGAGAACAAATCTACAACCTTGATTGTCAGAATGTATGGCTTGGATCCTATTATTCAGGCCATCCAAGGTAATAAATTACTATAGAGTATTTGGTGAGGCTACAACTTGAGGATTAAAGTTTCTCTGCCCTTCTAGTCCCAGCCTGTCTCTCACTGGTCGTCATACCAATAGTGGGGGAGTTTGGTGGCGTGTGTGTCAACTTTCTTGAGTTGTTAATGCTGAGGATGTGAGTCTAAAATATCAAGTAGCTATGTCTGGATTCCTTGATCTAGATTGAGACGTTTAAACTCGTTCTTCTCTTGGTAGGTTCTCTCTTTGGGTTGCCCTAGAGCGATGATCGCTCCGGGGTTGGGGAGGTGACGTTTGACAGCCAGTTAGCCAATCTTCATGTCTTCGTAAATTCTCCATTTCTTTCTGATGTGTTTAACTCTGTTGATCCAAGGCTTTTCTCCTCTCGTCTCTTTCGACTTAAATTGCTTAGGCATGGATTCGTTGATCTTTAAGCCTCTGGACTCGGTCAGACTCCATTTGTTTTTGAAGTTTAATCACGGCAATGTTTAGATTGATTATTTCTTGTATGAGGTTGATCTCGCGATTTCTCTGTGTACTGAAGGCACTACAGAGATTCATGTTTGTCATCGAATTATCTAAGATCACAGGTGGTAAAGAAAAAGTATGGTTTTCCCATAGACGGCGCCAATTGTAATGGCGTATTTTCTGGGAGAATAATCTTTGTCAATACTTTAGTTAGGATTATACAATTATGACCTTAAGTGCACAGGATTTTACATGGAAACTCTGTAAAGTCTAAGAAAAACCATAACCTCGATGAGGGTTTTGGTAAAAGAAATCCAATAATTTGCTAGTTATTATAATTGTTGACTGGTAAGGACGAGAAAATATCTGATTACTAGAGTTGCAGATCCGATTAACATATTCTTTGCCTGTATTTGTAATAGATACATGCAGTTATAAAAATAAAATAGTTTCCAATTTTGGCGGGTAGTAGGTGAACTTCGTAGATCTCCCTGCAATGGCTTTATTTGTCCAATCATAATGGCTACTTCAGCGGGTTGAGCTCTGTAGTCGCAGATGTGACATCTTCTCGAATGATGGAATATCTTTTACTAATTTCTGTTAACTTCTTCTTATCGGTTATGGGAAATATGCTACTACACCAGTGTAATATTTTCGGAACATGATATTGACTACAAAAAACCAAGATTAAGCCATAAAAGACATAGTTAATCAAAAAGGCTTATAGAGCTCGGGTTGGGATCATAAGAACAGGCTCATTAAGACTCCTGATTATGGCTACATTTTTTGTTGGACATAACTAGTGTGGAAAGGTGATCTTAAGTGGTTTTCCCTACCTAGCTTCCAGCACAGGTGCTTCTAGGTGGCTAGAACTACACATGAGTTATTGCTAAAGCAATAAAAAAACAACTCAATGTGCGAACCGATCTACTATTAGGAATAGGAGTAACCAAACCTTGAGACCGGGTTTACAACTTGGCATTAATTACCTCACATAATTGACACCTGGTTGACATAAAATTACCGTTCAAAGTATTCTACAATCGGAACCCCCTAATTCCTAGGTGAGGTCATTTACTAGATGGTAGAAGTACGTACCTGGCCTTTGGTTGACAGATACTATACTTATTTTAGTGCACCTCATTCTTGTATGATCATCATTGTTTACACTTCTAGTAGTTTATAAAAGAATAGTTTCGAGTGCTTGAGTATCGTCTTGAGAGGCTTCGAGAATCTGGCTTGATTGATATTCTGATATACTTTGAGTTAGGTGAGTCAACCCATTAGGAGATTCTAATCTCCATTAATACTAAAGATCATACAAACCAGACCCATAGGGAACTTATTCCTGTTGAAGGTGAGTTAGAAACCTTTGTATTTCACGTATCTCCATTGAGACTCGATCCGAGTCCAATTTCTTTGCCCAATCCGTTTATTTTTCCACCCTAATTATTTAAGATGGACGATGTCAATGACAATGAGAATAATAATGTGAATGGTCCAGAAGCCGTGCGGGCCTCACTCAAGGATCACATGTTTCCTAAAATGACAAATCGGACTTCATGCATTATTTTGCCTCCTACCACTGGGCAATTTGAACTCAGAAATGCACTTATTAATTCATTGCCAAAATTCTCGAGTGGGGAGGATGTGAACCTATATGTCTATATATGGGATTTTGATGATTCAATGTCTCTCCAAAAGTATAGGAGTGGCATCGAAATGGAGGCCATTAAATTTATTTTATTTTCCTTTTCTTTACTAGGAAAGGCCTGAGTAGGCATCAAGATCTACGCCCTAAATCCATCATGAGTTTTGAAATTCTTACTGAAGCCGTTTTTTTGTAAAAAATTTCTCTCTTGAAAAAACTGGAACCCTCCGTAGGGCCATTCTTAGGATTACCCAACTTCATGGAGAGAGCTTAATGGATTATCTAGACAGTTATAAGAGACTGATCCTACAGTGTCCTCATCATGGTATCAACTCATGGGTCCTAACTAGAAATCTTTATGATGGATTAGATGCTGAAACCAAGAGAATTGTAAAATCCTTTTGCTTAAGAAAATTTACTGATAAGGATGATGTAGAGGGCTTGGACTTCTTCTAAGAGATGGTTAAAAAATTACAAACCTGGGGAACCATGAGAGAAAATGATATAAAAGAAAAGGGAGGTAATGCCTTTGGATCTAACTCCAAGTAGAATCCTATACTGACAACAATCATACCAAAACTAAAATCTCTGGAAATAGCGAATAACAAGATGTCCGCTAGAGTGCCCGTTTCTCATGCCAGCATGCGCTGTATGTAATAACCCAAAACATTTTGTTCACGACTGCCCCTTTATTTATTAAATTAGGAAGGAAAATAAGGGGCATGTAAATGCTTTTCATCAAAAACCTTATGCGCTACCCTACAACCAACCTTAAAATCAAGGAAGATCTTCAGGGAATAACAACTCATTTTTGGATAATTCCAACAATTCGTATGGAAAATCTTATTACCATGGAAGTTTTGCAAGGAGGATAAACATACAAGCCTAATCTGAATCAATTTGGTTTATCCTACCAATTCAACCACCAACCTCCTTAGCAGAATACTCCATATATTCCCCCTCAGAATAGGAAATCATCTTCTAAGGATGGCATCCATGCCTTATTACAATCAAATACCCAACTAATCCATGGCTAGGATAGAAAAAACCATGCTCAGTTGGCAATTGGGCTAAGTACTAGAGACAATGGTACATTTTCAAGTTAAACCCAACGGCCAACCCGAAAGATAAAAGTGAGAGCTTCAATAACCGTGATCATATAAATGTGGTTATCAAACTTAAAAGTGACAAAACTTTAGACAACAAAGTTAGGATGCCTGAGGATAAACCGCATGTTAGTCCTAATCCAACTACTAAAGATGTTGAAGATAAAAAGGAATTTATGAGCGAATAAAGACCGATCACCGGGGAAGAGACTGAAAAAAGTTTAGCAAACAGAGAAAATTGCTGAAAATATTACGTCTAAAGTTCCTAAGGCACCTTTTCCTCACGTGCTTGCTAAAAATAAGAAGAAGATACCCGAGGAAGAGGTTAAGGAGATCTTAAAAAATCTTAAGATCAATATTCATTTTAGCGAGGCAATGCAACGAATTCTTTCATATGTGAAACATGTCAATGACTTATGTACGTTCAAACGACAAATGAATGTTTCCAAAAATACATCCAACATTCATGATTGTGATAATGTTATTCAACTGGATACTCAAGTTAGCTCAATAATCATGAACAAAACACCTTTGAAAATATAAAGATCCTAGAATGCCAACTATTTCTTATCATGTAGGGGCATATTGGATAGGGAAAACCTTGCTTAATTTAGGTGCCAATGTTATCCTAATTGTTTACTTAGTATTAGAGTAGTTAGGACTCAAGGGACTCAGACCCACAAATCGAGCCTTACAGCTAGTTGATAGGTCCATTCGAGTTCCTAAAGGTTTGGTGATGGACGTACTCATCGAAGTCGATAACTTCTCTTATCCGGTGGAATTTATGGTCCTTGACACAAATTTTGTAGAATGTCCTCAAGATGAGATACCGTTGATCCTTGGCCGACCCTTCTTGGCCACCAATGCATTAATCAATTTTCATAGTCGAGCTATGAAGTTGACTTATGGGAATAAATCTATCGATTTGAATATCTTCAATGCAACTCATACTCCGTTTGAAGATGAACACGATGAGTGTAACATGTTTGGTATTGTTGTACATTTCACAGTTCAAATCCTAGAAATTTATTATAAGCTTGCCTTATACACTTTGGAGAAAATTTTGATGTTGATGACCTTATCAATGAGGTCAATGCCCTTTTAGATTTTATCCTCGTTTTGGATGTTACTGATGTGGCTAAAATGCTAAAAATCAAAGATTCAGTTCCTAGAGTGGATAAAATACTATTAAGTTAAAGCTTTAAACCTCTCCCTAAAAATCTCAAATATGTTTATTTGGGTCTTAATGAGACTCTTTCGGCCATCATAACATCTGACCTAAAGCCTTAAAATGAAGATAAATTAATGCATGTATCAAAGGGAAATACAAAGGCTCTTGGATGGAGTATCTCGGATATTAAGGATATTAGTCCTTCTGTATGAATGCATAAGATAAAGCTTGAGGATAATACCAAGAAGTCTCAAAAAGGGAAATGGGGGCTTAACCTGACTATGGCCGAGGTTGTGAGAAAGGAATTTATAAAATTACTTGATGTCAAGATTATTTATCCTATTTTGAATATCCCATGGGTGAGCCCTATTCACATTGTTCCAAAGAAATTGGGAATCACTATTTTAAATAATGATCACAATGTTTTGTCCCCATCCGCATGACTATAGGGTGACGAGTATGTATAGAGTATAGAAAGCTCAATTCGGTCACTCAAAAAGATCACTTTCCTTTGCCATTTATGGACCAAATGCTTGAGTGTCTCGTCGGTCATGAATACTATTACCTATCATCGCATGCCATTAGGGTTATGCAACGGTCCCACCACATTTCAAAGATGTATATTGAGAATATTCTCAGATATGGCTGAGTATTTTCTCGAGGTATTCATGGATAACTTCTTTCTCTTTAGAGATTCGTTTGACCAATGTCTCTACCACTTATATCTTATCCTTGCTATGTGTCAACACAAACATCTTGTGCTAAACTGGGGTAAATGTCACTTCATGGTGAATAAGAGAATAGTTTTAGGACATGTCATTTCTGACAAGGGATCAAAGTTGATAAAGTGAAGGTAAACGCCATATCTAGCCTCCCGTACCCACAAAATGTCAAGGATGTTTGATCATTCTTGGGGAATACTAAATTTTATTGACATTTTGTTCTAGAATTTAGCAAAATCGCTCAACCCCTTAGCAATCTCCTCACTAAGGATACCACTTTCTTAATTTATAGTCCATATCTTGAAGCTTTTGAGAATCTTAGGATACGTCTAACATCTTCACCCATTATCCAACCTCCTAAATACGAGTGTTTCAAGTTGATGTGTGATACATTTGACTATACAATTAGGGTTATTTTGGCACAATACATTGATAATCATCCGTGTGTCGCTTATTATGCCAGTAAAACTCTCAATGATATACAATATCTCAATTATATAACCACAGAGAAAGAAATTCTTGCGACAGTTTTGCTCCAGAAATTTTTTGTCCTTATCTCCTAGGTTCCAAAGTAATAATCTATACGGATCACGCCGCTATCAAACACCTTCTCCCCAAGAAGGACATGAAGCAACATTTGATCTGATGGATCATGTTACTTCAAGAGTTTCATATCATGATTCGGGATAATAAAAAGGTGTTAAGAATGTTTTAGTTGACCACTTTTCTCGATTGGACAATGATTCCCCATATTAGTCATTACTTATTCGTGAGTCATTTCCCGATGATCAACTCATCATATCTATTCGCTTAATACCTTCTGTACCATGGTTTGTAGAGATTGTGGAAACTTCCTAGCTTTTGGACCAAGCCTGATAAAAACAAAATCCTTAGTGAGGTATAATGCTTCTTCTAGGGCGATCCATACTTATTCAAGTATTGTTCTGATCAAATTATTAGTTGATGTGTCCTAGATTCCGAACAAATCAAAATCATAGATTCTACAAGGCTTGTAATAGATGTTAGGGAATGAAAGCCTTGTCTCACAGCAATATGATACCTCTAAGCCCTATTTTGATTGTTGAACCCTTCGGTGTTTGGGGCATCAACTTCATGGGCACATTTACACCATTTTCAGGGTATATATATATTTTGTTACGAGTTCACTATGTTACAAAATAGGTAGAGACTATTCCATCCAAGACCAACAATATTTTAGTTGTCGTAAAGGTTCTTAATGAGAACATTTTGTCCCATTTTGGCATACTGAGAATGATTATTAGTGATGGAGGGTTGCATTTTAACAGTAGAATGTTTGCGAACTTAATGAAAAAATATTAAGTAACGCATAAGGTAGCCAAACCTTACCACCCGCAGACTAGTGGGTAGGTGGAGGTTTTTAATTGACTAAGTGATGTTCTTTGGGCTTATCATACTGCTTTTAAGATGCCTAGTGAAATGTCTCCCTACCGATTAGCTTACAAAAAAGTGTGTCAGCTCTCTGTTGAATTAGAACATCGCACCTATTGGGTAATAAAAGCATTAAATTTTGACACTGGGAAAGCCATTTTACATCACAAGGTTCAACTCAATAAGTTAGAAGAACTACGTACAGAATGATGCATGTCAATCAGCAAAGACTTACAAGGGGCGCATGAAAGTATTTCATGCCATAAATGTTTTGCAAAAATATTTTGCAACCAAATTAAAAAGTCTTGTTATACTCTTCACGGTTGCGATTATTTCTTGACAAACTACAATCTTGATGGATAAACCCTCTCATTGTTAAAATAGTTTGTCCACATGGTACAGTTGAAGTTGAGGAACCTAGCACTAACAAAATACATAAAGTTAAAGGTCAATAGATTAAGCCAAATTATGAGCATTTTAACTTCACATTCCTATTGAATTAGAACACCACACCTATTGGGCAATAAAATCATTAAATTTTAACATTGGAAAGGCCATTTTACATTGTAAGCTTTAACCCAATGAGTTATAAGAACTACATAATGATGCATGCCAACCAGTAGAGACTTACAAGTAGCGAATAAAAGCATTTCTTGACAAAAATGTTTTATCGGTTGCAATTGTTTCCTGGCAAACTACAATCTCGATGGATCGGCCCTCTCATTGTTAAAACAGTTTATCCACATGGTGCGGTTGAGGTTGAGGTTGAGGAACCTAGTACTGGAAAAATACATAAAATTAATGGTCAACGGTTTAAGCCATATTATGAGCATTTTAGTTTCACCAATAAAGACTTGAAGCTTCTAAACTCGGTCTATGAGGACTGACATCCTCATCATTTTTACCAAACTTTCACTCAGTTTAAGGGTACATTATTTCATCATGCTGAAGAAAATAAACTTAACATTATCTGGGAGGCAACCCATGTTATATCAGGTACTATGATCCAAATTTTTTTTCCCTTCTTTTAAGGCATGTTTTTAAACATTGAGGACAATGTTTATTTATAGTTTGGGTGTTGTATTTATTACTTTTGCTAGAATTTTGACCAATCAAAGATAATCAAGTATTTTAAGTATGAATTATCCACTACAAGAAAAACAACTGCCTAAGAATAAGTTTTGCCCTGAAATAATATAATTAGGATTATTATAAGCAAAACTAGCTCTAAAAACTTTTATAATGCAAGGCATACATGTATGATTAGAACTAAAAGATGAAGAATTATCACCAATCCCGAGTATAGTCATAAACTATGTTAAAATAACAAGGAAAAAGTCTACCAGTGAGAATCTAGAGTCTAGGTTACAAAGGGGCACCAAACCCCGGCAACCTAAGCCAATTGGTTGGATTGTCAGCCTAAAATTATATTGCGAAGATTTTACTTAGGAAACGAGTCCCAAAATAAAAAGGCTTATAGCTATTCCCTAAAATCAATAACAGGATTTGAATTGACTGAGGAACTTGTCAAGCTGATCGTTGGATTTGTTTTACCAAATACGAAATGACTAAATATTGACTCAAAAACCCCTAATCAAAGTTGTGCGTGCAATAACTATTTTTACAATACTCGAGGATATTAGAAAAATATTTTAAATTTCACCTAATTATTGGGTATTATCTCTAGTTTCAAATAGTTCTCCAAGATCTATATATATATATATATATATATATATATATATATATATATAAGGGGTTTTTCTTCTTAATGTTTTTGCCATTGTCAAATATCGATAAGTTAGCTGATATGGCCTAAGGAGTATCTAAACTACTAGAATGCCCTTATTGACTTTGTGGGTATAGTCACTGCAAACCCTCACGAGATCATGATACTCATCCTATGGAGGTAACTTATAGGTTTAACAGCTTGTCGCATATGCTAAATGCAATCGTCTAAGCCACGAAAGAGTTACGTTTTTATTCTTTTCTTTGTCCGATGACTAACAAACTTTAAGTTTGGTGGTGTTTTATGGGCATGTAAAATGCCCATTTTATCCTTCATATTTAATGCTACTAAAACCTTATTTTATTGCTAAATAAGACTAATTAGTTGATTTTCTTTAATATCAGGATTCTAAAGCCAAAGTGTAGAAAAAGATGGATTTAGTGCTAAGAAGTGAACTGCTAGAAAAGATCACATAATTGAGGACAAGTTAAGCCAAGAAACAAGCTTCAACATTCAAGATATTTTTCTCCCCTGAATGTCTAAGAAAATCAAGATTATATGTCAATATATTATCTTTAGATTTGATTTTCTGAGATATATTTGAGGATTACAGAAGAATATTGAGAAGATTTGGACATCCCAAGATTAGAAGAGAGATATATCCCAAGAATAGAAGAATATGCATGATCGAGTACCAAGAAGATATTGAGAATATAATTGACAACAAGAATATGCTGAGATAAAATATTCACAATATTTTTTAAGTAATTGATTTAAGTGTAATATTCTTTGTTTATATTTAAGATTTGGATCCTTCTTCTATAAAAAGAACCATCTCACTTTGTAATAGATCATCCAAGATTTGAGAGTCGAGAGCATTGTAAGAAAGATTGAAGGGCTTAAATCATTCTACATTTTTTTAAATTCTAGTTCAATGTTAATAAAGATTATTATTTTTCATTCATGTACTCTTTCTCTAGCCGATATTCTTTTATCTTTGTTATCGTAATGGTTGGCTAAATCCTTACTAAGGTCAGGATGTAGCCACCATTATTAGTATTAAATCTATGTTTTGACAAAGAATTTCCTTATAAGATTATTGTTATATTCATTCTCTTTATATTGATTAAGATGGTTTAATGGGCAATTGTCTTGTGATATAATCCATATTTACCTTGATCATATAAAGTTTGCATATTTTCAATAATTTGAACTCATGTGATGTATACTTTATAATGCAACATCGATTAACACGACATATTTAGCAATGACTTTAATATCGTGTGCTTTTAATGATTTTTATAATAATATATTATGAGATGGTAAAATTATACTTTTCACAAAAGATGAACTACCTTTACGTTGCTGTTATTAAATCTTCATGAATTTGATATTCATAGTTAAATCTAGTTTTAGGTCTATGAGTAGAGGGTTTATTACCTCTTATACAATTACAAGGTGTAAAAATCATATTAAGATTGCTTAAATTCTATTAGAAAGTAAGATAGATTTTCAAAATCACAAATAAATCAACATAGATATTAAAAGAATAATAAAAACGAAAATAGTAAGAAAGGATATGAGAAAAATTAATGAAAAGAACCTAAGCTATAGCTGAATCCCCACTCTCTATATCTTTCTTAAGCCCTTTTATCTTCTTGTAACTAGTTGTGAGCATTCCCTTTTGGCAATGGATGTTCACGATTTTCCTCTCACAGTCTGGATTCACCGCTATGGTTAGGATTCAAAGTAAAACCCAGCAGGTCTGGATGATTCAAAGTTAAAATATTGATCAACCACTTTAGATGGTCTCTCTTGTATCATCTCAGGATTTGGGAAATAAGGTGGTCGCTGCAATGGCCCCAAAGTAGAGAAATTAATAGGAGAAGAGTGGAAGAGACTGTTTGTTTTTGTTAGAGGTAAAGCCTCTAACATCTAACTCTACTCTAAGTCCATTTAGAGATAAAGTTAGAGGGGAGTGTTTTAGTTTTAACTCAACCTATAGGTCATGATAGTTAGATGATAATTTGTTTATTTTTTTAGAACTGTTAGAGCTAACTTAAAACCCTAAAATCATAGATTATTGAATTACCCATCTCCCTAATAAAAACTCAAATATTCATCTCCTCCATGTTTAAGGCACCACCTTCATATTACCCCATTCCCACAAATATAACCTCCACCTGCCGCCACCATAACCTCCACCTGCCATTCGCCTTAAAAAAATATAGCCATAACCTGTATAGCATCAAAAAAAATATAGCCATAACCTAGATAGTATCAAAAATTAAGCATAACCTGGATAACATCAAAAATAACAACACATACATCCTGGATATCATATAAAAAAATTAAGCTAACCTGGATAACAAAAAAAAAAATAACACATACACCCTAGATATCATAAAAAAAAAACATAACCTAAATAGCATCAAAAATTAAACATAACCTGGATAGCATTAAAAATAATAACATAATAGTAAGGCCAAATGTATTTTAGCTCCAAGCAACCAAAATATATAATTAATAACTAATAAACATTTATCAACAACAAATTAAAACAAACACCATTTCATAAATAAAATAGTCTTACATGTTAAATTTATTACATCAAACTAGAAATAGATAGAATTCAAACTAGGAAACTATAAAACACAAATCTGGGCAAATAACAAAGTCATCTTCTCCTTATGTGGCAACACATCATGCCTATACCTCATTGCTTCTGGGTTAACTTCTAAGATTTTAACCCACCTAGGTTCATTAAGGTTAGATGTACCAGTTACTTCATCATAACCCTCCCTAGCCAGTTATTTTAGGGTCTCCCAAATCTTATACCTCAACTTTAGATAGTTCTATCTGTTTCTTAAATCATTAAAAGTGACATCTCGTTAGAATTCCTGGATGCATTTCTCCCTAATATTCCTGAATGAACTCAATTTAATATTGCCTCTTTTGTCAGTGCCATAATTGTCAATCTCATATTAAGCTTTCTCCATGAACCACAAATCCTTGAAGGGATAAAAAAAATAAGAATGGTCTTTATTGAAAGACATCTGAAGTGGAAAAAGAATAATATTTTAGTAATAAAATATTCTTACATGTCAAATTTATTACATAAAAGAACTTGTACCTAAATAAATAAGAAAAATACAATTTATTCCTTAGTACTAAACAATATACTACTAATAAGTACTAAACAATTTGTAAGAGTATAATTAACATGTATAACAATAAGAGAGAATTATCATCTACAAAGAATAAATTTGTGATACCTTTTGAAAGTTCAGAGATAATATAAAGAGAGCTCACAACCTATCAAGAACTACCACAAATCAACTCAATAACTTTTTAATACACAAGCAATTCAAAAACAATTTATAGACTTGTTAAAGAGGTGGAATGTGGCTATAAACTTGGATATCCATATTCTTTAATACACAAGCTATTCAGATTCTTTGTAAGCTACCAAAAGGCATCAGAACGGAGAATAAACTTGGATAAAAGCAAAATATTATATGGAGCTATGCACCCTGGAAGTAGAAGCAAAATCTTTAATCTATTTGGCATCAATGAAGGCAGGCAACCAGAGGTATGTTTAGGTGTACCACAAATGCAGGGCAGAGTCAAAACATTACTTATGAACAGCTTGGTTGATAAAATTAAAAAAAAGAGCAGTAGGGTGGGCATGCAAGCTACACTCATACCAGGGAAGGCTGGTCTTAGCAAAGTCTGTGTTATCTAGTCTGCATATTTATAATATATCAATCTATAAATAGCCCTATAAGTTTATCAATGATTGTGAATCCATTATAAGGAACTTTTTATGAAATAATAACCCAAAGACTAGAAAAAGCATGCATGAAGAAAGTCTGTAAACATTATGCAGAGGGAGGGCAGGGGATTAGAAGATTCAAAGAGATTAACATACCTAATTACAGATTGGGAAGTATTTTGTCAATGTGATTAGGGACATATAGATGGAGAGAAGTAAATTATAGGGTTTCTAATTGTCCCCCAATGTTGAAATTGAGGATGAAACCCTAAAAATAACTTGAAATCTCGGTCTTTGTTATGAATTATAATGGGTTTTGATTTTCTCAAAGGGCGATCTCCTCCATGATGATGATTTGAGATAAGTTTGAAGGCTAAATTTTAACAAGCAATTACAGATTCACAAAGTTCAACAAGTAATTTACAAAATTTAACAGATTCAACAAGCAATTACATATTTAATAACAATTACATATTCAACAACAATTACAGATTCACAGCAATTCACAAGATTCAGAGGCAATTGCAGATTGACTTAAAACTTCAATCATAATTCACAGGCAATTATAGCAATTTACAGATTGATTTATTAAATCCTCAAATCATAACTTAAACCCTAACAATAATTCACAGTAATTACCTTAAATGAAAGAGAGAGACACACACACACACACACACAACTAGTAAGAGAGAGTAGAGAACACACACAGAGTCGTTAAAATTCTGTTGGTCGCGGAGTAGAGATTTGAAGCTCTGTAGAGAGGGAGAGGGAGCTTTGTGGAGTGGAGAGTCATTGGTTTTGGGAGCTCTGTGGAGTGGTCAGTGGGTTGGAGAGGGGAGAATAAAGAAAGAAAAAATTTATTTTTTGGTTTTGGGGGAGAAGGACTAGAGGTAGGAATTAGGGGAATAAAGATGGGGTAAGAAAGAGATAAAAAGAGACTTAGAGCCTCTTACCACGAAATCAACCCATTTAGCAAACTTACTCAAATTAGAGAATACTAACTTGAGTAAGATGTTAGATGCAAACTTAAAGGCAAAAACAAATGGCTCTAACTCGACGAGTAAGAGGGAGCTAGAGTTTTTAAGTTGAGTAAGAGCCCTTACTTAACTTAGAGCAAAAAAAAAATTACCCCCGAACTGTAAATTTTGAATATTGGATAGAAAGTTCTTTAGATCATGTTGAAACAAGGAATGACTTTGGGCTTCCACAAAGCTCAACTGGCCATAGAGATGCATAGCGTTTGGTAAACACTGTGTGCTTGGAGTAGTAACCCAAGGCATAAAATTTACGAGACCCCCATGGCTAGAACCAACCCCCAAGTTTTTTAAGCTAGTATTACCCGCCTTCAATCTTCTATTATATGTCCATGGTTCATTGTGAAAAGCCCTGTGGTTCCTAGTAGTCCACATGAGATTTGAAACATCTAATGCTGATTTAGACGAATTTTACCCAATCCAATAGCCTATTTTTTCTTCATCTATCTTTTTGGGTCATTTTTAATAAGGCATGCTTAATCAAGTCTTGTTCAACATCATGGGTTTTTTTCCCTTGTTTTAGATATTGGGCCCACTTTTCAACACCACCTTCATTAAACCCTGCCGACTGATTTCCTTACAGGGCAACACTAAGATTCACCACAACTTGAATGTGAAGCTCCTCTTCCTCAACCATCATTTGAATAATCTTTCATTTGCTACCATAGGTCGTAACTTTGATATAGTCAGTATAACTCTCTTTCACCGAAAGAACCACTGTCAGACAATTACCTTCAAGATGCCCAATTTTTTTATAAAAAAAAGGTAGGCAAATTTTATAAAATCAATCAAGCTAGTACATAAGAAAAATTCAATTGTAGACAAGTTCTCTAATCAGGCTCAAATCAAGTGAACCTATAGTAATTCTTATATGGAGTTTCTACATTATTAAGGAATCAAGGTCTGGTATCATAATATTCTTCTAAATCCTCCTGCAAGTAGTTGGCACTTGTTGCTAGGGTTATACATCAAAACCTGCTAACCCGTGAAACTGACCCGGACCGACCCGAACCGGCCGATTCTGTTCGGTTTTGAAGATAGCCGGATCGATTTCGAGTTCGAATATTAAAACCCAGTTGTACTCGGATCGGTTTTGGTTCTTCAGTTCGAGTAACCGACAAGACCCAAACTAGACCGAAACAAGGGTTAATACGGTAAATTTCAGAATTATAAAATAAAACCTATCTCAATCTTCTCACACAACCAACTCCACAGCCTCATCTTCCAGATATGACTGCGCACCCAACAAACATTCAAAATCAAAACCTCTAATCACAAACCTATTCTAGTTCATGATTGATTACTAAATTTAGTGGAGAAGTTGCAGTTAGTAATCAAGAAGAGTGGTGCTTCAGCTATAGATGCACTCGTTCAGCAATCTTTTGATGTATTCTAAACTGTTGACTCTATAAGATTCATGGGACTCTTTATGTTATTTGAGGTTTTCGCAAATACAAGTGTGTTTATGTTTACAAAGTTTGAATTCTCATTGACATTACATTGGTTTATTACTTTATCATGTTAGGTGTTCTCCTCAATGAGCACAAAGTGACAAGAACAAACTAAAGACGCTTTATGAGGTTTAATCTTACTTGATTTATGTTTCTTGATCTTGTATAATATAATATTAACACCATCTTACAACATATGGTATGTGTTTCTAATACATTTTCTATTATATATTACTTGTCCATGTAAAGAACTAGAATCTTGGTATTTTTCATACCAAGCAGATACAAGTGGTGTGGTATTCATCTTGAAATTTGTCCTCCCTTATTGTCAAAAGAAGCAAATTTTGGTTCCTGGGGAATTTCAGGGGATCTAGAGATGGAACCACCCGATTAAAATCAAAGCTTTTCTGAGGCATCTCTCCGAGTACTTTCTTGAGTTCAAGATCATCGGTCGGACGACAATCCTCCAAAACTAATTTGTCAATTAATACAACTCGCCCAATACCACTGATCATTCTAATTACTACATAATCACCCTTTCCAACCCGACTTAGTCCGGTAGTAAACAATCTGAAAAACCGATAAGAAACCCGGCCCGACCCGACTTAATCTGACCCGGTTCTGGTTCGGGTTTGGAACCAGTCCATCTCGGGTCCGGGTTCCAAAATATATAATTTCAGATTGGAACACTCTTATTAGTTGTTGCGCATTCGTTTGTACTGAAATTAGCCTCCCTGTAAGAGTGCTCCAATCTGATAATCATTATGGAATATAGATACTATCATTTATCCTTAAATTGCCATGGAATATTACCCCCACTATAAGCTGCAACTGTTATTTTAGAGTCTGTAGTGATCATTAGTCTTGGCCATCCTCTTGAAAGAACAGTTTCCTCTACTGATAGTACTATTGCATATTCATCCATGTATGAAGTAGTAGTCCCCATGCCATGTACTAGAACCCCTTTGTTTTCTATTTTATGGTCCTTGTAAACTATTCCATATTCTCCACTACCTAGATTTTCTCTGCTTGAGCCATCATAGGTTGCCTTAATTTCACAATTTCCAAGAGGAGTCCATTCACAATTTTTAATGTCTGGAGGCTTTTTGTGCTTGCAAACCACCTCTAAAGGGCATATAATTTAAAGGTCTTGACATGCCTAATTCGACCACAGTTGAAACTAGGTTTGCAATTGGCATGGTAAAATACCAAACTGAACCTAAACTAAACGAAAAAAAATAGTTTCGGTTTCATATTTCTTGAAATTGAAAACCAAAAAATACAATTTTTGTATAGTTGGTTTTGGTATGATAGTCTCAAAAACCGAAAAACTTGAAAATACCAAACCAAAATTACTGAAGTACATAAATGCCAAAACCATTGGAGATGATAAACTTAGATGTTCGAACTCATGACAAGTTTTTTATATTCATAAGATTTTCATTATCATATTACCCCATATTAAGGATCACCTTTAGTATATGAAATCTCGTTATGATAATATTCTAGCTAATCATTGTAACTTGGAAAGACTTCAAAAACTTTTCTTCCTAAATAGATGTTATAATATAATGAGATTATACCAGAACCACCAAAATTTAAGAATACCAAAACATATATACTGATACCCAAACTATAAAATATACAAAAAATTATCAAAACTAAAATATACTAAAAATACCAAAAATTTGATGATTTGGTTTTGGCTTTTATACTTGGTAAACCGAACGGTTTGGTTTTGGTTTTGGTATTACCTTTGGAGTTTTGGTTTTGGTATTTGCGAATTACCAAACCAGATCGATGAATAGCTACCCCTAGTTAAAACAAAAGAAAGAAAAGGAGATTTTCATATTTGAACTTAACCACTGAGACTTCTTTCCCAGAAAAACTTCTTATATTTGCCTCTCTCACAAACCGTTCCTCAGTGTCAACATTTACCCTAGCTCACAGAAAAGGCCCCGAGTAATTGTGGCTATCGTCATGAATATCCACTTCTAACACTAACCTAATCATATAGCTGTAATGAGGCGAAAATCTACCTTAGTCATACATTCATGAGAAACCTAATGAATTTGAATCCAAAAATGCATGTAATGGAAATCCAAGGTAAACTATTGAGGAAAGAACTTGAATTACATTCATGGATGTTCATTGGAGTTTGTAGGATGAGCAAAGATCAAAGACGGAAGGAAAAGATCATGCATAGGATTTTTCAGTGCTCTGTTGGAATAGATTTTATGTCTGCTCGAACAGAAGATGCAGAATAAGCTTTATTCGAATAGACTTTGAAGTCTTTTCGAATGGACAACGTAAACTCAGTTTTAGAAGGTTAAAGTGAAGATGTTGGCTTACCTCATAATCCATACTTTAAGTCCAAATTGATGTAATAACTTCCTAAGTATACAAGGGACACTTAATGTATTTCTTAGATTAATCTTTTGGTAAGTTTAATTCTAGAGAGAACTAGGGTTTGAGAGATTCATCAAAGCTTCAAGGAAGCTTAAAAGATCAAATTGCAATCTATTAATTTATAGTAGATTGCTCGTAGGGAGTGGTTTTTAATCCGTAAGGATTTTTTACTTCCCTATTCTAGGTAAATCTTGTCCTTGTTATTTGTTCTTCGTTGTTTATTTCTTGTTCGGTAATTTTTGTGATTCGCTCTTCTCGTAGAAGAGAGACAAAGCTACCTCAATTCTCAACAACTAGTATCATAGTGCTTGGTTTAAGGCTTGTGTGGTGAAGAATGATGATCGATAAAGAGAAATTGAAGATCGTAAAGTTTAATGGTTCAAATTTTAGAGTATGGAAGATGTAGATTGAAGATTATCTCTATTAGAAAGATCTTGACATACCACTAGGTGAGATTGAGATAAAGTCGGCAGATCATGATACTACAAAGTAGGCATGCATGGATCGCAAGGCGCTTAGAACTGTTAGGTTGACGCTCTTATCTTAAATTCAACATATGATCTCCAAAGTTGGGACAACAAAGGAGTTGATAGAGACATTATCTTCTATGTACTCAGAACTATCTGGGCCAAATAAGGTACGTTTATTACGTTATTCATTTACTTTAAAGATAAAAGAGAATGGTAGTATGCAAGCTCACATTAGTAAGTTCATTATTATTCAAGCCCAGTTAGAATCTGTGAAAAAAAATTTCACCGAGGAAGTAAGAGAGTAGGCTCTTTAAGGGCACATACCTAAAAGCTGGAAAAGGTTTATTGTAGTTGTGAGTTATTCATCGGGGAAGGAAGATATTAAATTTAAAACTATAGTCTTGTTGATTATGAGTGAATAGAATAGGCATAAATCACAAGAACCTTCTTCGAGTTCAAACGATAGTGTGCTGAACGTCAAGGAAATAGGGAGGCCTTTTAAAAAGGGGTTAATGAATAGAAGGGGTTGTTCATATTAAGGGGAAAGTCCAAGTTGCATAGTACGTGTTTAACCTGTGGAAGGAAGGTTATATCTTACTGAGGAGAAATATACAATAAACCTTACTAAGGAGGTTATATCTGATGAGACTCTACTTCTATCGTGTGACGATGTAAATGAGTTATGAATAATTGATTTGGGTGCCTCTTTCCATGGTATTACAAATGTAGGTTTCCTAACTAATATTGTAAAAGGCAACTTCGGTACAGTCTTCTTTGCAAACAAGAGTGCACGCAATATTACTGGAAAGGGAAATGCTAGGTTAAAGTATTCTTCAGGGGTAACGTTGATTTTGAAGAATATGCGACTTGTACCCTAATTGGGGTATAGCCTTATCTTTGTTAGCCTATTGTTGGATGATGGTGGATATGTAAGAACCTTTGGTGATAATTTTTGGAAGATCATAAAGGGAGCTATGGTAGTAACTCGGGGCTTCAACTAAGGAACATTGTATATAACGCAAGACACAATTTCCACTTTTGCACAACCACTCATGAGATTAATACAAGTACTTGGCACAAATGGCTCAGTCTCATGTGTGAAAAAGGGATGAAGATGGTGGTTAGTAAGGGAAAGCTAGAGGGTCTTGATCAGGCTGATCTTAAGTTTTGTAAATAGTGTGTTCTTGTTAAACATAAGAATCTTAGTTTCAAAATAATTGAAAGATTAAGGAAACCTGAAAAGCTAATCTTTTTCATACAGATGTTTAAGGTCCAACCAAGGTGTCTTATCTTGGTGGTTCTCATTATTATGTTACTTTCATCGATGATACTACTCATAAATGTAGGTTTATTACAAAAAAACAAATCAGATGTGTTTGATAAGTTCAAGAAATTGAGGGCTCCAACTGAAACGAAAACCGGCTTGAAACTGAAGTGGCTTAGGTCGGATAATGGGGGCGAGTACTACAGTGATGAGTTTGAAGACTATAATACATCAAATGGGATTTGGTGGCAGAAGACTATTCCTAGAACACCACAGTAAAATGGTATTCTAGAACGCATGAACCAAACCATAAATGAAAGAGCAAGGAGTATAAAACTCAACGCAAGATTGCCAAAATATTTTTGGGTGGATGCGGCTAGTACGGCGATGTACTTTTTAAACAAAGGGACTTTGACAGCTTTAGACTTTGGATAGCCTAAAGAAGCATTAGACCGATCAAAAGGTAAATCTTTCCCTCTTGTATATTTTCGGTTAAACCTCATATGTGCTTGATAATTCATATATAAGGTCAAAGTTGGATTCAAAGTTAACGAAGTGCATATTTATTGGATTTGATGGTGATGAGTTTGGGTACCGATTTTGGGATATGAAGAATCGGAAAGTCATTCGGAGCTGAAATGTAACATTCAATAAGGAAGTCATATATAAAGTCTACAAAGTACCTGTGGAAAGTAATCAAAGTGAAGCAGCAAAAAGTATCAACATCGAATTTAAACCCTCTCGGGGGGGTTGATGAAGAAGTCGTGGTTGAATCCGATGCATCGGATCAAGGCAAGGAACCTAAGGATCTAGACAGTCTAATAGTACTTCGAAAGGAGCTAATGAAACTAAAAACTCCGGCTTGGTACATTAACTCCCTATATCACTTATTACTTACGGATGGTGGTGAACCAAAATTTTACAAGGATGTTTTAGATGTTGAAGCCAAGAGCAAATAAGAGCTTGCTATGGATGATAAGATGCAATAATTATCAGTAAATCGAACTTGGGATTTAGTCTGACTACCAAAAAAGAAGAGAGCATTATTTTTGGTAATACAAACTAAAGCAGGAATCTGACGATTCAAAGAGATTCAATGCTAAACTTGTGGTGAAGGGCTTTCAGCAGAAAGAGGGCATTGTATTTGGTAAGATTTTTGCTCATATTGTGAAGATGTCTACTATTTGGGTTATAATGAGTATAATTGCAGTTGAAGATTTACATCTTAAGCAGCTTGATGTCAAGACAGCATTTCTTTACAGCAACCTTGATGAAGAAATTTATATGAAACAACCATTAGATTATGCAGTCAATGAGAAAGAAGATCTAGTATGTAGGCTCATGCCGAGGAAGTGGTATTTGAAGTTCGATCAGTTCATGTCCAGAAAAGGTTATTTAAATTGCAATGCGGATCATTGTTATTTTATCAAGAATACTGGAAATTCATATATCATTCTACTTCTGTATGTAGATGATATAATGGTAGTAGCAAGTGCCGACATGGGAGAGATTGTCAAGTTGAAGGAACAGTTGCCCAGGAGATTTTTATGTAGGACTTGGGAGCTGTAAAACAAGTTCTTGGTATACGTGTTATACGATACATAAAGTGATAAGAATTAAAGTTATCTCAAGTTAAGTACATCGGCAAAGTACTTAAGCGGTTTAATATGGATGGTTCAAAGGTGGTTAGTACACCATTGGGAGGTCACTTTAAATTGTCAAAGCAATGTTGTCTGAAGATACAAAAGGATCATGATGAGATACGAAAGGTTCCTTATCAATCAGTGGTTGGTAGCCTTATGTACACTATAATTTGTATTAGACCAGATATTGCCCAAGCAATGAAAGTTGTGAGTAGGTATATGAGTAATCTAGGCAAGGAGCACTAGAGAGCTGTGAAATAGATACTTAGTTGTCTAAAGGGGACATAAGATATGGCATTATGTTATGGGGGTTCTCAGATATGCTTACAAGGTTTTGCTGATTTTGATATGGTGGGTAACATTAATAGGCAAAAGAGCACTGGTGGCTTCGTATTTACATTGGGAAGCGGTACAGTGATATGAGTTTTGAGGCTACAGAAGATAGTAGTTTTGTCTAGAATGGAGGCAAAATATGTTGCGGCTACAGAAACTTGCAAGGATATGGTTTGGCTTAAAGGGTTGATGAAAGAGCTTGGTAAATAATAACATCTTCCTAAGTTGTATAGCGATAGTTAAAATGTGATACACTTAGCGAAGAATGCAGATTTTCACTCTAGGACCAAGCATATTGATATTCGATATCATTATATTTGTTATCTCCTCGAGGACGGTGTTGAAGCTCTTGAAGATTCATACTGATGTAGATTTGGCCAATATGTTTTAGAAGGTGGTGGCATTTCAAAAGTTGATGACATATACAACTTATGTGGGTCTTTATGGCTGAAGGTCTGGGTAACACGAGCAATTTATTATTGGAGATCTGGAGATGAGTTACAGTAGATTCGATTTCAAGTGGGAGATTGTTGAGGAATGAACTTGAATTACGTTTGTGGATGTTCATTAGAATTTGTGGGACAAACGAGGATCGAAGATGAAAAGAAAAGATCATGCATACCATTTTTTAGTGTTCTGTTCGAATAAACTTTGTATATGTTCGAACAGAACAAATAGAATAAGCTTTATTCGAATAGACCCAAAGTTTATTCGAATAGAAGTCTCATATTTTGTAAACTTAGTTTTAGAAGGCTGAAGTGAAGACATTGACTTGCCTCGTGATCTGTACTTTGAGTCTTAATTGATGTAATAACCTCCCAAGTATATAAGGGATACTTAGTGTATTTCTTAGGTTAATCTTTTGGTGAGTTTAATTCAAGAGAGAACTAGGGTTTGAGAGATTCATTGAAGCTTCAAGGAAGCTTAAGAGATCGGATTGTAACCTATTGATTTATAATGGATTATTTGTAGGGAGTGGTTTTTTATCCGTAAGAATTTTCCACTTCCCTACTCTTGGTAAATCTTGTCTTTGCTATTTGTTCTTCGTTGTTTATTTCTTGTTTGGTGATTTTCGCAATTCACTCTGGTCATAGAAAAGAGACTAGCTACCTTTATTCTCAACATAAATACCTTAACCCCTGGAATCCATTTCTTTGTAGAAAACATCTGGCCTCTCTAGGACCAAGTACTACGTGAAAAATGGTTATTAACGATAGATATTACTGTTGTTATTGCATGATTACCAACTTATATTCTGTCGCTAACAATTGTCGCAAAAAATAGAGTCATTATTGTTACCGACAGTTATAAATGTTGTATTTTGGCAACATATAAATATGTCGCTATTTATTTTAAAAAAATATGACAATTATATGTGTCTCTCTTTATGTCGTTTAAATGAGATAAAGTTGTTTAGTTTAAAAGTATATGTCGCATTTCATGAATAAAAGTTATAATAATATATGTTGATTTTTTTGTCGTGAATTTTAAATAAATAAAAAGATATACATGTTGTTCTTCAAGAAATTCAGCAATTGTATGTGTCGTTTTTTATGTCATTTTATTAGAAAGAGACATTTAAAATTAAACATACAAACCTTATAAATATGTCGTTTTTGAGAACAAATACAATTTTTTTTAATTGAATGGAATACCATATTTTTCCATTCACCTAGACAATGTTCTTACCAAAAATATACTTGAACATTAAACCAAATTATTCCAAAATAAGCTATTTATTAAAAATCTCCAAAAATGTGTTTCGAAATAACTTTCAATTCAACAAAAAAGAAATAGTATACAATATTAATCAAATAAACACGGTACAACTTTTCTCCCAAACTATGATCTCATCGGCGACAACATCCTCAAGCGGTCCATTTTCTATTACATGAACGATCTCATCTATTAATATATTATAGAAATCACGCAAAGCTCTTCCACCTTACTGAAGAGTTCCATAAGCAACTGTAACACCATACCAGTCTAATAACTTACATGACCTTCGCGAAACCGGTATGGATGGATGATATGCGTTAGCAAATGGTGAACACCCACTCTAGAGATAATGAAAATTGCATAAAAACATTCAAATATAATAACATGATAATTTATTATGGAAAATCATAACATAAATAATATATAAATCAATGCTCGAGATGATGTTTCGATGTCAGAAGTACGACGCTTTTGTGACTCATGAGGAGAATCTCGAGATTCAAATAATGCGAACCTCTCTTCAAGTTGCTTTCGCGTATTGGCCTCAAAAACCAGTTGTTCCACCAGAGACTTCAATTAAGATTGCAAATTCATGTTTGTCGCCTTTTTATTTGCATGCTTCATTCTAAAAAGTAGTGTACTCTCCAATTCGGCACTGGACATATCACCAAAGCCCCTTATGTGACCATTTTTATCTTTTCTAAACACATGTACATCAAAGAGAAACTCAATTACAAAAATACCATTTTAATAAATAAATATAGACCCCAAGTCTTTCAAGTTCTTGGTTGTAGATGTATCTCACCCCAATCAGAAGAGATACACCAAGTACTGGATGATATTCTTGTGATAATAAAATTATAAGGCTATGTACCGAGACCCTCTACTGAGGAATTCAACTGAGGTTAATTTTCCTTTTTGTGCCCAACTTTGGTTCCAGCAAAAGAAAAGTCTTGAAGTTCTTAATATAGGAATCATCGATGAAGTATAAATCACCAATATTATAGATATCGGGGAGTAAAGCCGACCCTATAATTAGAGAAGATCTAATCATGAAAAGTATGCATAAATTATTTAAGTTATGAATACCTACACCACATCCTCAATCAAAAGATATCTATTAACTATTGGATGATATTCTTATGATGCTAAAATTGGAAGGTTGCGCGCATAGAATTGCTAGTGATGAGTTCAACTGAGGAGCTGTAAAATGCACATCTTTAATAGAGTTGTTCAGCAGTGCGATACGATTTGCATGGGATTATTCAAGTGAGTGCATCCCAAGTGGCCAAAATAAAGGCCTCTGATACTTTATGCTTTAACTTTTTATTTGATGTGGCAGTTTCTGTATCTTGCAATGGGGATGAAGTTGTGGCTCATAATGATGGTTCATATTTTTCATGTTTGCCTTTCTGCGAGCGTAGTTGAACTCACAAAAATTATTTTTGATGAGATGCCTGGAAGAAATGTGGGGTGCTGGAAGGCAATGACTACGGGTTACTTCTAAAAGGATAAACGGATGGAAGCATTGGAGATTTTTTGTCAGATGGACAAGACAAATGTGAGACCTGTAGAGGGTACTCTGTTTGCAAAGAAAAACCTTTAAAGGGTACTCTTGTTTGTGTGCTATCTGCATGTGGTCATGTTGCTTAGATATTGGTCGGCACATTTACCATAATTATGTTGACCAAAAGATAGTTTTGTCATGTCATATATACATGGTGGATCGAACAACACTCAAAATAACATCACATACTTAACATCAATTAGGGATTCCACGTGATTTCAAACGTGTTTTTACCTTTAAAGACCATGTGAGGTGCATGGCTTAATTCCCATATCACTTGTAGAGCTTCCATCATCACCTCGAGACCTCGGGTTCAATGTTCCTAGGGGTACAAACCATGATATAAATAAAAATTTCTATTTACTCACTTCAAGGTCCGTGATTTTATGCCTAATTTCCACAATTTCATCATTGTTGCAGTTAATTGAAAGCTTCGTAGTTAATTCATCCTCCAGACTCTCTTTATCAGAGATTCCCCCCCCCCCTCTTAGTCTTTACTATTCACCCCATGGCTTTTTTCTCTACCCATAAACAATTTGTACCCCAACTTTGTCTTTACTATTCACCCCATGTCTTTTTTCTCTACCCATAGACAATTAGTTCCCCAACTTTGTGAGAATGCTAACTATAAAAGGCGGGGGGGGGGGGGGGGGGGGGGGCAGATAGTTAGTAAAACTAATCAAGACTAATTTGGAAATTAAACACCTAAACCCATCATTACTCCAAACCACAGCCAAAGTAGTATTTGGGTGTTCAAAAGCGGTATTGTTTAAAGGTCTCCATTTCCCATTAAAAGGATGCAATCTCCCGCTCCAAATTGAGAAAATAACTTGATTAAAAACCAAAGCATGTGCTGGCATCAGGGAATTAATACGTAACTTGCATGCATGAAGAACCCTTAAAAAATGAGAGAAAAAAACAAAAAAATTGAGACCTAATTAAATAACATCATTAGTTAGAGAAAATCTGTAATCAAAACCTACATACATATGAGTAGGGAAGCACACAACCCGGAAACCACCCTAAAACCCAACTCAAAGCACCAAAATGCAAGTGAAGAAACCAAAGTTGGCTCTTAAACCCTAAAAATCCTAAGTATACATAACCCCATAATCAAATGATGATAAAACCTGCCAAATCATTATAAAGCTTGCTAATAAACATATCTAAATATGCACAATGAAAACCAAACCAGAAAGCCTTTATATCTTTGATATCAATGATATGAAACTTTGAGATATGAGTGCCCATTGTAATTAATTAGGCAAAGAATTAGGCCGTCGAGTTTTATTAGATATTAAAGGATACAAAGATACATATGATAGATTCCAAATGACTATTACATCAGTGAAAACAACTCCTAATGATTAAAAGAAGAAAAAAATATTGTATTAATTTAATTTACCTGTATGGTCGAGTAATAGTCAAACGATTGTAAAGAGTGTTTTCAAACTGCACTTCAATTTTTCCTTTAAAATAATTTTTGTCAATGCACCAAAACTCCTTAACCGCTTTCTCTTCACCCTCCTTTCTTCTCAATCTCTAGATTGAACGTCCTCATCGATCTGGTAATCTGAAATTGCAAGCATTATCTACTAATCTCTTAAAATTTTAATTTTAATTTTAGGTTTATTTTCGATCTTCCCTTGCTGATTTTAGGGTTCCCATCTTGTTTTACGGCTTTGGACTACTTGGAGATTTTTAGGTTTCATGGCACCATAGAGATTTCCCTTGCCACCAACTCCGGTCATTTCACCTCCGATAACCGAAATACTAGTAAGGGTATTGGGCTGACAATAGGTTGGGTTTGGGGAGGGTTAGGCTATACCATCCTCATCCCCTTTTTATTCGCCACTACTATACGCGTCCCATTAACTTGTTTATCTTAATCGGGAATTCCCCAAATCCGTCCCGTTAACCCATTTAAACTTTTAAGGACTCGCAAACCCACCCCATTAAAGTGTAAATTAAATAGGATATGTCTAAATTCAATACTAAAGAGGAGAACATTATAAATGGGGAGGATGTCGGGGTTAATTTACAAAACACAAATACCATACCTGCCCCAATTATGAACGGGTTTCTTTTTATTTTACCATACTCGATTATACTCCTACCAAACCGCTCCATTACGGGAGTGTTAAATTACCAACCCTAAGAGTATTTTAAAATTTATGTATTGAACCACTATCGGTCAAAGGATAGTCAACGCGGGGGGGGGGGGGGGGGGGGTATCAAGATACGTGCTAGAGTTAGAGAGATGAACAAATTTAAATACTGTGAGATATAGAAAAAGAAAAACGTGTTTCCATATGCATTGATTTTTTTCATCTCACATAAATTGAGTTGTACGTGTATTAAAGTGTCATAATGCATTAATTTATAAGTCATCGAAGTTGACTCACTAAGGTGGGATAACTCATACCATTCATAACATTTGTGAATAATGCACTTGCAACATTTTGTGCTTTTACGTTCGAAATTTTTTGTTCCTGTATTTTTTAATATGCAAGCCATTTTTTATAACGATCCATAACTCTAAGTTTCCAACTCAACGGGTTTTCAAACCCATGACTCCTCTCTTGGTGAGGGTCAAAACCTAATGAAATTTGTTATAGCATAAATGTTCTAGCAATGCCTGGTCGTCTGAGCTAATATTGCGATAAGGAAACCACTATTATGTGCCTGTTCTTCTACTTATAGCAACTACAGCAAAAAATGCAAGTTTGGGAATGGGCTCTGATAGGGGGCCCACAGAAACCCAACCCACACCCAGCCTCTCCCAGCAGCGAGTTTGACTTTGTGACGTGTTTTTTTATATAATAATTTAAACGAAATCAAAACACAACGCGTTGTTCTTTTTACCGTGCGGTAAAAGGAACACCGCCGCTATAACTGTTAACATTTCATTCCCTCCAACTCGAGTCATCATTTTACTTCCTCATCTCTCTCAATTCGAGCATATTCCTTAAAAAAATCAATCTCTCTCAAAATCAAATGGAGGTGCAAGAAGAAGATCTACACCCCAGTACATTACCTGGGTTTAGAGGGACAAGAGATCCAGAGTGGGCCGTAACTCAGTCGTGGTCCGGAAGGAAGAAAAAAGATAGTAGAATTTGAAGAAGTATAATAAACCCAAGGCATACCACACCCACCCCAAGAAAATTACCCAACCAGGTTTATTACTAGCCTCCCAGATGGTGTTATTCATATATATTATACTGACAAGGAACTCACGGTAAGTTTTGTTTACATTGTGATTTTGTTATTTCCGCTAATCAAGTATTTAACAAAATGCTCCAATTAACAAAATCGGGATTCAATGCATCCGCACGACACATTCACTATGGTGATCAAAGTTTCGAAGGAGATTTCCACAATTCTGACAATAAGAGATCCCGTCGTGAAGATATTCGAGAGCTTTATGGACATATGCTTGGGAAATTCTGATAATTAGCTAATTCAGGTGCAAATAGAGCGTTGGTAGCTGACAACACACACTTTTTTTTCCCGTGTGCGGAGATAGGGATCACTACAATAGATTTCCATATGCTGACATTATTGGCAATCGGCAAATATCCTACACAGGTGCCATATGACCACAGCTGGAGTATTTTATCCAATGCGAGGCAATTGTTCCCCTGCATCAAAAGTTCCAATATAAAGAGTGGGAACGTCAACATTTCACATTTGAGGACGTACTTGACCATCACAGATGATCGGGAAGATGATATTACCATTGTTCATACTTTTATCCTCTTCATGATAGGACATTTATGGTTCTAAACGGCCAACAACACCATCCCGCTTGGATATCTCGCGGTCGTGGCCGATTTGGATGAAGCTGCCGAATATGACTGGGGTTCTACTATTCTTGTTTCCCTGTACTATAGTTTGGATACTGCAATCACGATCGAGGGTGCCATCACTGGATTTTCCTAACTTCTTGAAGAACACTAATATTTTTTCCTTATAAGCTACAAATCAAATATTTTCCAATAGACATCTTAAATAGAATTTCAAATTATTTTTTATGTTGTTCTGAAATGCAGTATTAGTTCTACGAGTATTGTGGGGTTGGTCACCCTATTGTCGAGAAAATACTTAAGTTCACGTCCTATCCGTGCCTCAAAGCATGGGAGAAGGAGAACAGGAAGAAAATAAATGACCAGGCAGCGAATTTGTTTACTCTATGCAGATACCTCATTGACCACCAGACTATTGAGTCGATCAGCTGACAACCTTGGACGGAATCTGCGGTGTTACATTTAGATGGTGTATGTATTACATCGTTCTTGTCCCGTAAGAGGATATCATTTCAAGTCCCAAATGGAAACTG
Source organism: Kingdonia uniflora (assembly GCA_014058105.1). Classification (NCBI taxonomy): domain Eukaryota; kingdom Viridiplantae; phylum Streptophyta; class Magnoliopsida; order Ranunculales; family Circaeasteraceae; genus Kingdonia; species Kingdonia uniflora. The sequence goes on from JACGCM010001713.1 coordinate 384,509, forward strand.
CGAGTATTACTCGGGAGATAGATGTTGGAAGCAGTTGACTGGCACTACGGTTATTCCTTTAGATCCTTCGCTTAGCTTATCGCCATATCATAGTCTGGCTGATTTATAAACAATAAGACAGGTCGGTTTATTGACTATGACCAGTTTGGGATAGGGGAAGAGCGAGAGACTTACGCCTCATACTGGGCTAACCAAACTTAAGAGGTAGGCTACCTATTAATAGATTCCAAGAGGATGGGGAATATAGATATGCTCGAACCCACTGTACTCAGGGCTGGCATTATACCCATGATGGTTACGTCAGTAGAGGTTCATAGCTTATCCCAAGACTTTAGTTTACCTGGTAAGGAGGAAGGGTCAGACCCGGGGTTGCACATGGAGTAAACAGGGAGGTGTAAGATGTTCCCCATCTACCGCTTGAGGGACCCGCCATCCATGTCTGCCACTTACAGCGCAGATGAGTTGTGGCACCTGACTCATGGTATGCAGTGACTTGCCCTTGTAGAGCCTGCGTATGATACCCATACAATCCAGGGTTACTACTCTGAGGAAGAACATGGACATTGCAGACGACCAGCTATATTCGCATATAAATAATTTATTTATGCATTTATTTATTTATTTCTTAATGTCATATTCATTTTGTTAAAATTTAAACAAATTGTCTTTGTCTTATTCAGAACCTACATCTGAGGAGGGGTCGTGAGGTACGGGTGGTGTCGCTACCACCTGGAGATGGTGCGAGGACGAGGCAGGGGACCTGTGGACATGGTCTGCGAACCAGGGGAGCCAGTAGTAGCTACAGGGGGTCAGGTACTGGAGATGATATTGACCTATCTCAGTAGATATATGTGTTTTTTATGTTTTTATAGACGTAATATTTAATTGTAAACATCAATGTTGAACAATTTCTATTATAGAATTTTGTTTCTCTATATAAGTACTTGTACGGCCTGATGTCCCATTTCTTTATATAAATCAATATTAATCAATTTATTTTGAGTCTTGAATTTAAATTGAAATGCAATTACAATTCTTAAAATAGTAGTTCTACACACAAAATGAAACTAAAAACATATGCAATTAAACTTAATTCACCGTTCACGGCTGATATAAGTATTAAATTCGGACTACTCAGTAAGGGAGAATGGATCTCATCCTTAGTTTTCTAGACGATAATTTACAGAAAGATCAGGCGGGATATAATTCTGGTAAAAAATATCGTATGGAGTCTTGAATGGGAACGACTGATTGTATTTCTCATACCATTCATCGCTGGCTTCGTAGAGAATATAGGCTAGTGGAACACCTCTGATTCGTCTATCAATACTCTTTCGTATCTCATGAAACTCATCATATTTAACCTTAAGCACATTCCACCTGTTGTATAAATCTCTAGGAGGGTATTAAAGTTCTGTGTACTCCCTGAATTGGATATGAACTCCATTCCATAATTGATTAAAGTTTGAGTTGTCAGAGAAGTAGATTATCAACAAAATACTACCAGGACGTGGCCAGGGCGCAGTCTTCATTTTAGCCAAATACCACCGAAGAATCCTATATTAGAGCTAAAAAACTCAGCATTGTTGAGTTCAAGTAGAGGACCTATTATTAGAGCATCTCCAGCCAACATATATATATATAGTAAACAGTAGCCGTTGTGATGCTAAAACTAGTCGTTGTGAAGGGCCCAACAGAGGAACTAGCCGTTGTCAGAAATTAGTGAATGGTATTCTTTTTATTGCCACCTGCACTGATTTTAAACAACTACTTCTTCTTCCCCCTTATCCTTTTACACTTCTCTCTTCTCAAGAAACTTGTTTCACCTTTACCGTCAACACCCTTCACTCAACTCTACAGCCTCAAATGTCTTCCTCATCATCTTATTCATCCATTGATGATCCTCCACGTGTATCATCATTCTCCTCTGACGATCTTATGCTTGATTATATGGCGGCAATTTGCATTTTGTACCAAAATACAATAAACCTAGTAGTACATGATGCAACTTCGAGTACGGCGGGAGTGTCATGGGCCGTAAGGATATGAAAAAGAAGCGAGATCACAAATTGGGGCATTACAGCATTATACGGGACTACTTCAAGCCGGGGTGCACATATGAGTCGAACGAATTTTAGCGACATTTTCGTATGAGTAGACACATGTTTATGCGTATATTCGATTCAGTCGTTGCACATGATTATTACTTTGTCCAAAAACCCAACAACGCTGGTACTATGGGGTTATCACCGTACCAAAAGGTAGTTACGACACTACGTTTCCTAAGCAACGGTGTTGTGGCAGATCTTTTTGACGAGTATATCCGAATAGGAGAAAACACAACCTTACTAAATATGGAAAAGTTTTGTGTTACAGTTATAGAAATTTATGGCGAGGAATATCTTCGAGCACCAAACACAGCCGACATCGAAAGGTTAAAAGCGATCGGAGAGTCACAGGGATTTCCTAGTATGTTAGGAAGCCTTGATTGCAAGCATTGGATATGGATAAATTATCTCATAGCTTGGCACGTTCAATTTACTGTTCATTACCCCAAGGCGATACTGATTCTTAAAGCGGTAGTTTCATACGACCATTGGTTTTGGCATGTTTTTTTTGCGTTACCAAGGTCTAACAATGACATCAATATCCTGCAATAATCATATATTTTTACCAAACTGGCTGATGGTATCGCCCCGCCTTATAATTATACAATTGCTGAAAAAACTTATAATATGGGGTATTACATAGTGGATGGCATATACCCCAAATGGAGAACACTTGTCCAAACCACAGCCAATCCGATTACAGCGAAACAAAAATTATTTGCTCAACAACAATAAAGTTCCTGAAAAGACGTAGAATGGGCGTTTGAGATTTTACAATCATGGTTCAATATTGTAAAAAAAAATCGGTAAAATTGTAGAAACCCGAGGTTTTGAATAATGTCATGAATGCGTGCATGATAATGCACAATATGATCATCAAAGAGGAATGAGGTTCATTCCCATTATACTTAGACTACGATCCGGCCGATCCCTCAACTATCGAAGGCGAACGATTCAATATTGTATGCGAACGCAAAATAATATAATCTTTTATATCGAAAATAAACCGTATTCGAAGTCAAGAACTGCACTTTGATCTAAATGATGATCAAATCAAGCATTTGTGGGCCGCGAAGATAAATCTTCAAACTTAGTACTTTAATTCTTGTATTATCTGAGTGTTCTTGATGTAATTTAATGCTTCTTGTCGTACAAGCTTATTAAACAAGTTTTTGATATTACATTATTCTTGTATTTGTTTTAATGCAATATTTTCGGAAATAAGCATTTCAAAAAAAAAATTACATTCTTCAATAGCAAAGTATATTATTCAAACGATTACATTATTGGAAGGTAAACTACATTCTTGGAAAGAAAACTTCTATATAAAACAAAGTTAAATTACATTTCATCACCACTTCAAGTACCTGGTCTGTCCCTCTTGGCCAGACGTTCCATGACCTCAGCTTGCCTTAGTGGATAGTATTGTAATTAATGCCCATAAAGATTACTCAGGTCTTTATCCATTATTTTGTAATCTTCTCTTGCTTGTTCCAAATCCATTTTTGTTTGCCATTGTTGATTTGTTTTAGCTCTTCTTCTTTCCTTTTCTTCTTTCGCTTGTCTCTTCTCCAACCGTAGTTCATCTAGCATTGTTTGGATACCGCTACAAGATGTAACAACACCATCCAAGGCCTTTTGTGTTGCAAAGTTTTTTCTAAAGATTTTTTGGCCGATAGGCTTGCTTCTATCCTTATGCAACGAACCATCTAATTTAAAATTTTGGCCCACGGATTGAGGTGTAGGTGGTTCATCGGGGTCCTCTAATAGATTTATTTGATCCGACCGAGTTTCCCAGAGAAGAATTGTGCGATGTGTTCTAGGCTACATTTCTTGGTACATTCCCCACATGGTTCAAGCCATCATCATTTAGGTTGGCCCATCGCGGTTCTCGTGTCAAAATCGTATACGCTTCACGGTGTTTGAAGTCATTATTGCCATTCAAGCCTTGATAGATCTTGTGTGCATCATTTTTCTACAATTTGCAAAAATTACCAAATACAAATAAATAGCGTGTATATCCAAGATAAATAACCAAAATTGAGTTAAAAGAAATTAGAACATACCCGATCTTCATCAGTTTTCCCAGTTTCGCGCCGAAATCTTACTTGATCAACTATCCCCTTGTACGCCACACATTATGTATTAAGAGGATACCACTAAGCTTTCATTGACCCACATGATCCTCGTGTAGAGCACTCGGGGTCTTTGTTAAAAGAAATGTTAACCTTTTGATAGAAAGTAAAACCTTTGTGTGGCCCACGGTCTAGACAGAAGCCGTTGTAGTAACCTACTCGCAGCCTTCTACCCCAGTCAAACACTCAAAGGCTACTTCGAAGCCTACTCAAATGTCTCGAAGCCCACTCAATCCCCCAAACAAGTCCCCCAAGGATTACCCGAAGACGAAGCCTCGACTTTGAACAAAACTCGAAGAATAACTTCACTTCAAAAATACTTCGACCATATCCATACACGGTCGAAGTGTGACAAGATAGCCGGCTTACTAGATAAGAACGGCGTCGCTATCGGTTTAATCAGCTACAGTGATAGGACCCTCAGACGGTTACAGTGTCAGTATACAGTGACAGACTGACAAACAGCTACAGTGATAGGGCATGGTAGCAAACCCTGCATTTCTGGCTTCAACACCAACTCTGGGATATCCGCTCGATATCCGGAGGATACCCGGATTGTACCCTTATAATCTGACCTAACCTTGTTGACTCAGCCCTTCTTATTATCCTATGAATAGGAGAGACGGGGATCCAAGGAGGGGTTGGAAAATCTTTCCCCATAACATATACGTTTTACCTTCGATCACCTTGTAAAACCCAGTACTCGAACCTTGGTGACTACTCGATAAAAATATAAACACTCTTAAAAATCTTCATCAGAGGTCATGGAGAGTCACATTCCAGGCCTCTACGCAAGTATATTGTCCATAGATTATTCGTATTCTAGGTTCCCTTTGCTTGAAGATTAAACCCCGTGGTGTAAGAGCCGACTTCCCCCCATTACGAAGTTAGGCCCCTACATTTGGCGCCGTCTGTGCTTCCCACTCTACCTATCTCCCCTTCTTATTTCCCTCCCTTTGTTCTCAACTCTAACAGATTATTCTCAATGGTACCCACTCTCCGTTCCAGTTCTACCCATGCCGGCAACTCCGTCGACGGAGTGGCGTCCCAAATAGCCTTACTTTCTCAACAATTTGCTTAAGCTGAGGAGCACCACCATGAACAACTTTACCATGAATGGGAAAAACACCGGCTGGAGTTTGAAACCGAACAGAATCGTCGCCTGGACAATGCCGACAGACAGAACTGGGCGATTGACGAGTTACGTAACATCGTCCAAGAGTTGCAGAGACTGCAGCCTCTGGAAGCTGCTCGACCATCCCAAGCACCAGCCCCGTCGCGCGTGTCAGCCCACGCCCGTCTGGGACCCCTACCCAATCTCGAAGTACCCCTAGTCTATATCGGTGTCGAGGGTGCTCCCCACACTATTCCCCCTACTGGTTCCATCCACCTTGGCATCCACCCCACAGAAACCTCCTCTGACTCCACCCTTCGCTTCTCCAGACATCCCAAACGCCGCCCTACTCGAGAACGTCTCGAAGAGCGTAGCGCCAAAAACATACTACACACTCGACCTTATCACCTTCGATCACCCCCTCACCCTACCTATGATGCACAGTAGGACATCGACCACAAAATACAACCTGTCGTTCGAGTCAGCGCGAGCCCAACTCCCAACTAATGGAGTCTTCTAAATAACCCCCTTTTCCCCAAACTTCTCGCAATTAAGATACCCCCCAATTTTTGTGCTCCAAAAACTCAGCAAATACTGCAATACAGACCCTCAATCGCACATTCCCAAATTCTAAAACGTTCTGAGCCTCTATTCCATAGCCGACTACCTGCTATACCGTCTTTTCCCCACAAGCCTCACAGATAGCCCCCTTCGATGGTATCATAATCTCCCTAATGGTTCGATCCGAAGTTTTGAGCAACTTTTACAGCTTTTCATCACCCAGTTTGCCTTCAATAAAGACCGAGAGGTCCGAGTTGACGCTCTCTTCAATTTTAGAAAATCCAGCAGTGAAACACTCGAAGCCTTCACCAAGAGGTTTCTCGATAAATCACGGAAAGTTGAGATCCTTGACTGCATGAATACTGCGCTCGCGTACTCAAATGCTTTACCAGATCACAGCCGTATAAAAGAGTACCTGATCCTCCACAAACCTTAAACCCTCGAGGAGATGCTCTCAAAGGTCAATGGCTATATCGACCTTGAGCGCCTCCATAAATCCCGTAATCAGGTCTAACATTCGAACATTACCATCAATAAACCTCGACAAGGCCCACCTTCTACTCCTACACCCCTGATCGCTCCTGTCTTACAAGAGACTGAGAGCCGCAAATGCCCTCACAATGACAACAATGTTGAAACTCGGAAGAAGCGAACGAAGTCAGTCTTACCCACACTTACTGCCCCTCACAACACTCTTCAACCATATATACAGGTAGACCCCATATGGCGTATCCCTTTCCCTATCGAAGTCAGACCAGGCAAACCTTACTGTGCCAACCACAAATGTAACTGTCACCACACCAACAAGTGCTTTGCCCTCCAATGCTCTCTTAAAATTATTCTCAAAGCAGGTCGTCTACATCAGTATGTTGTCAAACTTCCCAGCTACCTTGACGGGTCATACCTCAAGTCTCAACCCACCCCTGCTGCCGACTCGGCCGAGGTGCATATCTACTAAATACATTTTATTAAAGTCAATAACATCGACAGTGGCCATTCTAAGAGCAAGCGTAAGCGTGTCGAAGAATGTTATAAACTCACTTACCAAGAAAAGTTACCCGTCCTCATGCCAGAATTAAGCCTTTGCCCTCAACTCGAAGGCATCTCTTTCATCGACTGTGACACATCCCATGTTCGTTTTCCTCATTCCGATCCATTAGTCATCATGGTTAAGATCGAAAACAACATCCTCCACACAATACTCATAGACACAGGAAGTGCAGCTGATGTCCTCTTCCTCCAAACTGTCCAAGCCATGAAAAAAATTAACCTCATCACTGCTGTAAATGTTGAACTCAAAGGTTTCAACGATACCACAGAAGCTGTTGTAATTCGAATCAGCCTCCCGGTTACTACCGGCCCGGTCACACTTTAAACCAGCTTTCTTGTCATCGACAAGAAGTCAGAATACCTCGGCATTCTTGGGCGTGACTGGCTCCATGCCATGCGTGCCATTCCCTCGACCTATCATCAGACCCTTTGTTTCACCACCCCTGAGGGTACATGGAACTTGAAAGGCTCTCAGCACCTCGCCTATTCATGCGAGCACCCATAGATCGATCAGACCCGGAGGCTCGTCAGTCGCCCATAGCAATCACTATCTGTCTCTCTCTCCCTATACCTTTGATAGATACCACCCCACTCATCGAGCCCACTATTTATATCAAACTCGATGGTCCTGGTCGAGGTACATTCATTGGAACTTTTTTTGACAAGGCAGAACGCCTTGAGTTTTCATATTTCCTTCGAGCAAATAAAGATGTTTTTACATGGACGTTACAGGAGATGCCCGGTGTCGACCTCAGTTTGGCATGCCACCGCTTCGATCTCATTTCCCATTCCACAGTAGTAAAACATAAGAAGCGTACCTTGGCACCACGACTTCGAGAAGTAGTAAACCTTGAAGTAGACGATCTCATAGCCGCAGGTTTTATCAAAGAGGTAAAATACACTGACTAGATATCAAATATTGCGGCAGTTCTCAAGAAGAACGACAAGATCATAATCTGCATCGACTTCAGAGACCTCAACAAGCAAACACTAAAGGACAGTTTCCCATTGCTAATCATTTTAGTACTCCTCAATGCCACTGCTGGACATGAGCGCCTATTTATGATGGACGCAGCTTCGGGTTACAATAAGGTACCCCTCCTCCCTAAAGATCAACTTAAAGCTTCTTTCATCACTGAACAAGGCTTTTACTATTTTAATGTTATGCCTTTCGGCCTTAAAAATGCGAGAGCCACTTACCAACACCTTGTCACAACCATGTTTAAACCTGTGTTTGGCAAGTCGGTCGAAGTTTATATCGACGACATGCTATGCAAGAGCCTTCAAAAACATACCCACATTCAGGACCTAACCAAAGTCTTTTCGATACCTCGAACATACAACATGAAACTCAACCAAGAGAAATGCCAATTCGGTGTTTCGCCTGGTAAATTTTTAGGTCACCTTATCAGTAAACAAGGTATTGAGATCAACCCTACCCATATTCGGGATCTCATTGACATGCCTTCGCCCCGAGCCAAAAAAGATGTCCAAAAAGTAGCTGGTAAGATAGCAGCCCTCAACATTTTCATTTTCAAATCCTTAGACGGATGTGCTTGGCCCTTTTCCCTCTTACGTGGCCAAGGCATCCACAAGGAAAAAAAGAAAAATATCCTTAAGATTAACTGGACACCCCGACTATGAACATGCCTTCCTCGAACTTAAAACTTACCTTGGTCGACCACCCATTATCAGTACTCCTATCGAAGGTAAAATACTCTCTTTATACCTCACTGTTACAGACACTTCCATCAGTTCGGTTCTCATTCAACTTGACTCAAACATCAAAAAACATGTATATTTCATCAGCAAAATGCAAACATCCGCAGAAATTTGATATTCAAAACTTGAGCGCTTGCTTCTCACCCTTGTCTACTCAGCCTGCAAACTCAAACCATATTTTCAAGCTCACCCAATCCGTGTTATAATAAGCTACCCCTTTTGAGAAGTGCATAGTAAGAAAGAGAAATCGAGACGAGTACAACAATGGTCAATTTATCTTGGTGAACACGACATTACATTCGAGAAGCAGATATCCCAGAAAAGCCAAGCAGTAGCAGACTTCCTTGCTGACTTCCTGGTCGAAGACGTTGATTGGGAGGAACGTGAAGATAATTCAACAGATGACCAACCAAAAGTAACAGATCTATGAAATCCCAACACCGAATGGCGTTTATTCACAGACGGATCCACTGGACCTAATGCTTTAAGGATCGGGATAGTCCTGGTCACCCCTACCAATGATCGAATAGAAAAAGCCGTTAAATTAAACTTTGAATGTTCTAATAACGAAGTTGAGTATGAAGCTTTAATTCACGGCCTCAACCTCCCACTCGACCTCGGCATTCCTAAACTTATAGTTTTTACAGATTCCCAACTTGTTCAGAGACATTACACAGGTAAAAATCAAGATAACGGTTGTATGGCTGAATATGTTATTTACGTTCGACAGTGCATGGACCGTTTTCCTAAAAAATCTACTATCACTCATTACCCTCGAGGAGAAAACCAACATACAGATGTCCTCACCTACATAGTAGCTAAATTAGGCCAATCAAAATCCTGAACCCTCCACATTGAAGTACTCGAATACCCAAGTATCGACCAGATGGAAATCAATGCTATTAATACTGGAGGTGAGAGTTTCGATCCAGACGACTGGCAGACACCATTCCTCTACTACTTCAGCAATTCAACCCTCCCAGATGATCTCAAAGCCAAGCGATCTTTGTTAGAAAACTATTGCAGATACACTATCCACAAACATGAATTACATCGCAAATCCCCAAATCGCGTCCCCCTTCGCTGCATATCTCAAACCGAAGCTTCTACAATTCTAGCCGAACTCCATCAAGGTACCTGCGGTGTTCATACTATTAGTCGTTATATGGCCCTTCGAGCCGTTTCTCAAGGTTTATTCTGGCCGAACATGAAAAAATAAGCCGAAGAGTATGCCAAACATTGTGATAAATGCCAACGTCATGCCCATGGCATCCACAGCCCTTTGTAAGACCTCTATTTATGTCAAGTCCCTGGCCATTCAAAAGATGCGCTATCCATCTCATTGGCCCTTTTCCTAAAGCCTCAGGCAGCCGAGAGAATATCCTTGTGGCAACATACTATTTTACCAAATGGGTCGAAGCTGTACCTTTGTGCCAAACCAGAGAATAAGAAGTCATCAAGTTTCTATGGGAAAACATCATCACATGCTTCAGTGCCCCCATATGATTTGATGTGACAATGGTTCCCAGTTTACTGGTAACAAAGTCATAAATTTTCTCAAAAAACACAACATCGTCCTCTCACCCTCAACACCTTATTACCCTAAAGGAAATAGTCAAGTCGAAACTATCAACAAAACCATAGTCGACGGTCTCAAGAAAAGAGTCGATGCAAAGAAAGGTTGATGGGTTCAGAAGTTACAGCATGTCCTTTGGGCTTATCGAACAACAACAAGAAAATCTACAGATTGCACCCCTTTCCTTCTCGCATACAGTACCGAAGCAGTGCTCCCCACTCAATTCGAAGTACTCAAACGAGATCCAAATCTCCCAGAAGAAGACAATGAGTTTGGGTTAGGGTGCAACATGTTATGGATCAACAAAACCAGAGATCGAGCAATTGCCAACCTTGGTCGTTATCATTTGTCCCTCCAGAAGTCCTATAACAATAGAGTTCGACCACGAAGTTTCAACATCGGAGATCTGGTACTTCGACGAGTCAACCAATCCTTGAAGCCTCGAAACGCCGGCAAACTAGCCGAATCTTGGGAAGGACCCTATGTCGTGTACGATAAAACCAAAAAAGTCTCATATTACTTAATGACAGAAGATGAAGAACCTTTACCAAATTTGTGGAACACAATACAGCTGGTCTCCTATAACAGGCCAGGGCCTAAGCCTTGTATAAATGATATAAATACAAAATAATCAATAAGCAGTTTTTTCACCCCTACTTCGTCTCCTATTTTTATTAAATTTCTTGGTTTAACTTAAGTATCATGTCAACCCTTCTACCCGACTGATACTTGGGGGCGACCTTTCAAACCTCCAATTTCGAGCAAACTCGAGGGGCAAGGATGGTCGACAGACCAGACCCACGGGAATGCATTAGGGGCAAACAGTTATGCTTCACTGTGGCTTTGGCCTTCGAAGACCAATCGATTTCTTGGTTTCTTCTAAGTATCATGTCAACCCTTCGACCTGACTGATACTTGGGGGCAGCCTTGAAATTTTCAAGCTTCTAATTTCAAGCAAACTCAATGGGCAAGGATGGTCGACAGACTGGACCCTCGGGGATGCATTGGGGGCGAATAAATATGCTTTGATCAAGTTTAGAACCGTTAGATTCCAGTCGATTTCTCGGTTCACCCCAGGTATCATGTCCACCCTCGCCCCGACTGATACTTGGGGGCGATCTTGAAATTTTTAAGCTTCCAACATTTGAGCAAACTCGAGGCGCACAGATGGTCAAAAGACCGGACCCTCGAGAATGCGTTGGCGGCGAACATGTCTTACTTCGCTGTGGCTTAGGTCTTCAAAGTCCAGTGAATTTATAGGTTTCTTCTAAGTATCATGTCAACCTCGACCCGACTGATACTCGGGGGCGACCTTGAAATTTTTTTAGCTCACAACATTCCAGAGACTCGAGGGGCACGAATGGTCGACCGACCGGACCCTCGGGAATGCGATGGGGGAACCATATCTTACATCGCCGTGGCTTAGGCCTTCGATGTCCAGTAAATCCCTTGATTCGAAAAGAGTATCTCAACCACCTCGAAGCTCTTCAGGGTTTGATCACTTTCCAATCATTTGACAGAAACAGTACATGCAGATACTATTATGCATAAATATATATAATCCTACCACATGTAAGAAGTTTTACAACAGCATATATCTGAGAAGCAGTTTCAACACAACTCAAGTCAAGTCATGCATCAAGAATTCAGAATCAGCCTCAATATATCAAAAATCCAGCACAAAGTAAGGTCAGAACAATACATCAAAACCAGTTCAGAACATCAGTCACAAATTCAAATTTAGTTCAAACCCAAAACTCAGCAGTTCAACACAATTCAAGTCAGCAAAGCTAAACAAAATCAGTTCAGTACAATAGTTCACAACAATAACAAGTTCAACGACCAACTCCACAGAAAAATAAACATGGTTCAAATATTACAACTCAACAACAACTCAGAAAAAGCAGACATGGAACTCCAATACAAATACTTCATATCGGCACGGTTGCATCCTCTTCATATCGGCACGGTTGCACCCTCTTTCCCAATAGGCCCTCCAGCACAAATACCTTTAGCACCCTCCGCAGAAGGCTTTGACTCCGCACCATCGGCGGCCACATCAGTAATAATTCCAGCGCTGGTCGCCATGATCACAGGAGCCTCCACGCCACCTCCAGCACCTCCATCTACAACATCCACAATAGCCGCCTCCTCTTTCATCGTCTGCAAAGCATCTCCAACAACCAGTTCTGGGGTAGCAGGCAAGGGTTCCAAAGTATCGGGGTTATACCCCTTATCCTCTATAAACTCCTTCAGCTTGACAATGACTCTACATTCACCATCAAATTGCGCCTGATAATACGCTTTCTGTTCTGTCTTTTCCTCATCCTTCGCAACAAGCTTCGCGGCATACACCCGCTCCTGATTATATCGTTGATTCTCGAGCCTCTTATCGAAGGAATCAGTGATCGCTGCCAGATCCTACTTCAAAACTCTGATCACAGACAACAACGAGGCCTCAGTCCCTCGAGAAAGCTCTTGACTGTCAAGTACCTCCCATAGCCTCCTCTTTCCCACTTTTACTGCCTTGTTGAATGACTGTGCCCAAGCATCCGTCTGCTAGAGTATTCAAACCATCAGCATTTCCCAAAGCACAAAGTACTTAAGAAAATTTTAGAATCTCACAAACAATAATAAACAGTTACCTTAAACATAGTCTTCTTCATCTGCTTCGAAGCTTCATCTAGGTCAGCATCGCAGAGTTCGGTCATCGAAGTAAACATGGCTAGAGCCTGATCTTGTTGCTCAGCCTCCATTATTTCTTCATCCTCATCCGCTGCATCATCTTCCCTCAGCGCCCTACGCCTTTTGCACTGGACAACCTTCGTCTGTTGTGCCTTCGGAGCCTCGGGTACGGCCCTGTCTTTCCCTTTCTCAGCTTGTGTTGGTACCTTCCTTGGCCTCAGTCTCGAAGCATCACTAACCACTTTGGGTTCCGGCGCTGCTTGCTTCGAACCCCTTTTCAACTTTGGAACATACTGAACTGTCCTTGCCAAATCATTCTCCCCCATTTTTTCGGGCACCTTCAAGCCACCTTCGCCTTTCCTTTTCTTCGATGGCTTCGGCGTAATGGGTACATTTCGAAGCTGGGAATCTATCATTTTCTTCCTCTACCTCTTGATACTAAGACTCTCAAAAATAGAATTCACCTACCCCTCACTATAATTGAGCAAGAAGTCAATATAGTTCCTCGGATTATCCCAAGACAGGTTCTTAGGACCTGCAGAAAAAATAGAAATATGATAACAACGTATTCGAGAGATTTATCAAAAAAACCTTCGGCAGCAAACTTACTCGGATTATAGACTCTATGATGCAACTTATAAAGGTCTTCCCCTTCGACACTCTCGTAATTACCCCGAACTACAACTAAGTCTTTATTCCAGCCTCGGCCCGTCTAGCACAGATAAAAAAACTAGGGGTTCTTAGGGTAACACTGGATGTGATAGATACCCATGTTTTGGTTTACCTTCTTCGAGTAGAATGACACAACATCGAACCACTTAATCAAACCCCTCCCCTCACTGCTCAATTTGGCATTCATCCCCTCTATTACCCTTATCATCTCGTAAAAATTGTCATTCATTTGAACTGGAGCAACCTCCTAAAAATTCAACACCTCTTTCACTAGCCTTCGGAGAGGAAGTTCTATTCCCAATCGAATATGGCCTTTATATGCCATTATACCTTCTCGCGGGTTCGACTTGAAAGTCCACCCTGCTCCTGCTTCTGCTTCGTGTAATGCTACCCCCACCTTCGATAGTTCCAACTTGGCAATAAATTGATTCATTCTCATTTTATCTCTAGCCGAAATAGAACCCTCAGCTTTATTCAACTCTGTCGAATCCCCACTATCATCACTCTGCTCCCCCCCCCCTCCCCTCTTAGCACCCGAAGGCCCAACATTACCCTCATTTCTCTCCCCTCCCCCTATCTCCTCCTCATCACTACTCCCAGTTACTACCGTCTTACAATGTCTAGTAGTCAAAACCCTACCAGCCGACACTATAACGGCTAAAGGGGGATCAGTTACAACATTTAACACTTCTAAATTGCTGCCCTCATCCATCGAAGCACGACCAAAAATCCTAGCCTCATTTTCTTTGACTTCCTCGTCTATCAGCCTTATTCTCGAAGCTTGATCGGTACGCATTTTATCCTACAGAAGAAGATGTACGCAATTAGATTGATACATTCGACTATTATGTATCAGTAACTCATTTTTCATCTACCCTCTCCAACAGATACAAACACATTCCAAAACTTGATCCTAAATCCAGTCCCTCCGCCAATACCCTCAAAATCCCCAAGTGGGCTACAACCTAGACTCACGAACTCCCTCCGTCCTTGACTATAACTTCCTAACTGCCAACCCAGAAGATTCTACTTACAGAATGTAGCCGAAAAAGCTAAAAAAAAAATAGATAGAGATCAATTGACATACCTGTGTAAGAAGAAGTGTACTCGAAACAGCAAGTTAGTCCGTACCCAGCAATAACTTCAGCAACCTCTCCCAAGCTTCACTTAGCAATGGCGTACCAATTTTCTTCCTCTCACCCTCTGGTTTGTTTTCCTGTGCAACAATACATTTTGTTATTTCCCTCTCATATATATACCTCTTCAAAATACCAAAACCATCTCGATTTCCAAACCGTTATTATTACCACGCCCCCACTACCTCGGCTTTTTGGCTGTGACATGTTTTAACTGATTTACCCCTTATTCCCCTCACGTGTGAAACGCACGCTCACTCTAATTTAACTTTAAATTCAAAGCTTCTCAAACCTTCTGATCCTCACTCGAAGCCAGCCAGTCAAATTCTAACATCAAATCATAACTTTTTCCGTAAAACAAGTAAAAATCATGATCACCTGTATGGCACACTGCCCCAGGTGAACGTACCATTCTGACAGACCAACTGTCTGGGCTGTCAGTACGACCAGTCAAATCAAATAAACCTTCGACACACTTCTCACTTACGAGTAATCGAATATACCGTGTATCGAACATTCATCCTCAGATAACCTCAAATTTGATTCCCAAATATATCAAACCTTCGACAAAGCATAATATTACCTTGACAGATAATACTTTTCACTTCGACATATTATAATTTTTTACTTCGACAGATTAGACTTCTACCTCGACAGATAATACCTTTCACTTCGACATATTACAATTTGTACTTCGACAATTCAAGATTTTATTTTGAACATTCACAGTCCTACTTACACACAGTACATAAATATAATTCGACAGTTGTATTACCAAACCCCAATTTCATTTCATACAAATCAACAGAGTACAATCCAAACATAAATTACAAAACCCTCATATACCCATTTAACCCAAAACCCAACAAAACAGTTGAAAGAGACCCTAATTATCAGTGAGGTGCTCCTCCTCGACCACAACCTCAGTACCAAACATCTTTCTGGTTCACCATTTCCTCCGCAAACGACTCCAGCAGGGACAACCGGTGGCCGGGAAACGGTCCCATCATCTGCAATATTCCCCACCAATACGCGAAGGGCATGCCAGCAATAGGTGCCCTGGGTTCCGCTTTAAAAAGATCTGGCATCTCCGCATCAATGTCTTGATCAATACCAAACCTCCGTTGTAACCCCAACGTCTTCTCCTGTACTCTTGCTTGGGTCTTGGAACATCACTGTTGTTTTGAGAAGAAGAAGAAGCCATTATATTCAGAGATGAAAGAAAAGTTGTATGCAATCCTCCCAGCAACACCCATTTTATACATGAAGGTACACTTCAACTTTCCCTCTTCCCAAGCTACATTCATTATTGTCTTCAATTTTTCTCCTAAAAAACTCAACAGTCCAACCTCTACAACTTCCTAGACGTAACAGTTTCATTTGCATGCGCATTCAAACACCATTTATGAGGACATGCAGTCGACCATCGACCCTCCTTACACTTTGACCGACGCCCCCTCCCTAAGCTTCAATTAAACCAGGGTCAATTATCTTCGACCATATCACTTTACTTCGAGGTCACTTTTTCCAGCAATAATCAGTACTACCCATTAACATTCGATGCGATATATTTGCTATCGCGCCTACTAGTCTATTCATTTCCAATACCTACCAGTTACAAACACTCAAATATGCAATAAAATATTATTCTCATTCTATTCTACCAGACACAACAACAAAACAATAATACCTCTCAACCACAGCAAAAACAAAAACCTCTAAATACAACCTTACAATACAAAAAAAAAACCTGTACTATCGCCACCACCTTTACCACTGCCTCAAGAAGAGCCTACCCTATTTTTAGATGGGCCAGTTCTACTCGCCAATCCTTGCTCCTCAATCTCCTCTTCTGCACGAACAAGATACTCAACCAGAGCAAATAGGTAGAGGTAGCATTTTTCAACAGTCGTAAAATGGTACTTCAGCTGCCCCCAAAAGTAAGAGTAAGGCTCCCCGTTGATGGGTTCTCCGGCCTCCAACTCTACCAGTTCATGCATATCCCAGTCGAGATCATGATGACTAAAGAACTTCACATGCAATTCCGCTGTCTTTCGCCCTATGCGACGATCTCGGGCGAATCCCATCCTTTTTTGGTATCGCGTATTCGGAGTGGTATCCATAGACTTTTTCAAGAAATGCAGAAGGAAGAAAATATAATGAAACAGAAGAAGATCACACGGTATCCCTACCCCCATAACCCATACTTATAGCCTCATCTCATTTATTACCTTATAGCCACCAACATCTCCTTATTACCCTCTTTTATTACCTCCCCTAAAACCAACAGTCAAACCGCTCAAATTTCAAGGCCAAACAGTTTTCTCAGTAAATGCTTTTTTACCTATTTTTAAGCCCTTTGCTGAGAGGGGGCGAATGTAGTAGCCTACTCGCAACCTTTTATCTCAGTCAAACACTCGAAGGCTACTTCAAAGCCTACTCGAATGTCTCGAAGCTCACTCAATCCCCCAAACAAGTCCCCCAAGGATTACCCGAAGACGAAGTCTCGACTCTGAACAATACTCGAAGAAGAACTTCACTTCAAAAACACTTCGACCATATCCATACACATTCGAAGTGTGACAAGACAGCCAGCTCACCAGATAAGAATGGTGCCGCTATCGGTTCAGTCAGCTACAGTGACAGGACCCTCTGACGGTTACAGTGT
Source organism: Kingdonia uniflora (assembly GCA_014058105.1). NCBI lineage: Eukaryota > Viridiplantae > Streptophyta > Magnoliopsida > Ranunculales > Circaeasteraceae > Kingdonia > Kingdonia uniflora. Next base: position 401,936 of record JACGCM010001713.1, read on the forward strand.
CAGTATACAGTGACAGACCAACAGACAGCTACAGTGATAGGGCATGGTAGCAGACCCTGCATTTCTAGCTCAACACCAACTCTGGGATATCTGCTCGATATCCGGAGGATACCCAGATTGTACACTGGTAATCTGACCTAACCTTGGTGACTCGGCCCTTCTTATTATCCTATGAATAGGAGAGACGGGGAACCAAGGAGGGGTTGGAAAATCTTTCCCCAGAACCTATACGTTTTACCTTCGATCACCTTGTAAAACCCAGTACTCAAACCTTGGTGACTACTCGACAAAAATATAAATACTCTTAAAAATCTTCATCAAAGGTCGTGGTGAGTCACATTCCAAGCCTCCACACAAGTATATTGTCCATAGATTATTCGTATTCTAGGTTATATATTTGACTCCCTTTGCTTGAAGATTAAACCCCGTGGTATAAGAGTTGACTTCCCCCCGTTACGAAGTTAGGACCCTACAGTTGTTACCCACGCCCTTGTGAGATACGTGAAGTCTGCATCCGTCCAATGCAGTCCAGCATCATCCGTCTCGTCCACAAACTCAGCATTTTCCAGTACTTGCATGTTTTGTGTATGTTTTGCAGGTGCTCTTTTCTTTCTTCCTTTTCCTTTGTCTTTCTTGGGCGCTGTCACTTCAATAGGTATTGGTGCATTTGTACCACTTTGATTGTGCTGAGTAGATTCACCATGGAATATGCAGTTCTTAAAGTAATTTGAAGGTTAAAAGCTTTGAGGTTGAGTGAGCGGATAGGGTTGATAGTACGGGTTAAACGCCTGAGGTTGCAGTTGAGAGAGTATAAATGGTTATTGATACTGTCCTCCGAAGGTATCCCCTTGCGATATAGTAAACAGGGGTGGGGTCTGTTATTGGAATTGAGATTGGTTGTGGTAGAAGTATTGAGCGAATTGTGATGATAGGTGTTGGGAGAATGGTGTTGAAGGTAGGTTATAGGAGGATGGGGTTGACGGTGTAGATTTATTACTGTTGGTGCCGAAATTCGCCATTTGGAGAGAGCGTAGAGGTTCTCTTCTATGCTCTGCAATTGGGTTTGGGAAAGAAGAGGTAGCCAGGAAGAGCTGAGACAAGCTTTATGGGAAAATCTAGGCGGTAAAAAGAACACCGCCAAACTCTTTTTTTTTAGTTTGAGCTCATCAAACTCAACTGGGCTCTGGCATGTCCAGCTTGGCAAACCTACACTCATTTTGGCGCTGCTGGGAGCAGGGACAGAGCCAGGATTTTAGTGTTAGGGGGGGGGGGGGGGGGGGCAAAGCTAAATAGGGGGTTCGGGGGCAGTGCTCCCGAAAAAAAAAATCCTAGTATTATAAGGTTATTTTAGTCTTTTATTAAAAAAAATATAGTGTTATGTGTTATTAAACAACCAAAAGTAAATACTCAAAAGAAGATAATAAAGCATATATCATTAAGAATTAAAAACGAGGTAATGAACTCATATTTTTTGAAAATAAAGTAATAAGATTATAATACTACATCTAGTCAAGTATGACATAGATTATTACAAAAGAGTAAAATAAAATCAAACATTTTACCTTGATCATCAATTCATGCTTAAACAGTGAAGATATCTATCCTAAAATCTGAACGACGTGGTTTTGCGATAGTAAAATTCTCAATGATTGAGTCTGTGCTAAAACTGCTCGCGATATCCTTCTCAATATAGATAATTATGCTATCTTCAAGATACTTATCCTCCATCTTAGTGTGAAGCTTAGTTTTAATTAATTTCATTGCTAAAAATGCTCTTTCATTCGTAGCTGTCGAAACTAGAAGGGTAACCAAAAGAAAAATTACCCGATACGTAAGAGGGTAAGTGACTATTTTTCCTTTCTTCACCATTTTGTGACACAGTTCGGATAAAGTTGACAAGTCTTCAAACTCATGATTCTTAATCACCCCAAATTCAAAAAGTCGCAACTCTTATGGTAGTTGTTCTTTTTCAAAAAATGTAAAGTCTTTGGGGTAAAACCTATCAATTAACTTGCAAACGTTATCAACTTCGAAGAACTTAAAATTCTTTCTAGGGTCCAAAGCTGAACTAAGAATTAACAAATCTATAACATTCTCATTAAACCTACAATTCATCTCCTGTAGTTGTTTGTCCACCACTTCATGAAAAATGTCAAAGCGATAATGATGTCCAGCCGTAACTTCATGTATTTAATGGCAAAAATGACCTTTACCCGTAACATAAAGACTATCCATGTCAGGACTATCAATATCATTTTTAGTGTAGAATATATTTACCTTGTTAATGAGCCCATTCCAACCATTGCCTCTGAAATCTTGGATAAGTTCTTTAGTGGTCTCGACTAATCCCATTGCATTCCAAATATCATGAGTCTTACTTTGCAGGAGTTTACACAACCTTTGAGTGATAAGCATAAGCTCTTTCATAACATGCATAACAAAGACAAACTCATAAGAAGTTAAATGCATTAATGCAGTCTCTGCGTTTGCACGTTGACCATAATTTATTCTATTATTTGTGACTTTTCTAAGAACCATCTTTGCTGCAGTAAACATCTTCATTAAACTTGAAATAGATATGCAGTGTGATCCCCAACGTGTGTCCCCATCTCTTTGCAAAGATCCTATTTGATTCAGCCCCGTTCCTGATGTAAGTTTACCACAAGCAATTAGATATTTTACAATTTCTGCTTGTGCAATATGTAATTCGTCCGTCATTGCGCTTACTTGAAGCAAACACAATATTAATCACGAAGCTTAAATTTGAGAAAAATTGATGGACAAGAGTTACTTCTTTTGATGTACCAACTAGTGTTAATTGGAGACAATGTGCAAAATAATGAACAAAATAGGCATATGGGCACTCATTGAGAATTAAAGCTTGCAAGCCTTTCCATTCACCTCGCATGTTACTAGCTCCATCATAACCTTGCCCTCGAATATTTGTTATACTTTGGCTATTCTTAACAAGAAAATCTGTTAATTTATTCTTCAAAGTTAATGTTGTAGTGTCTTCAACATGAATAAAACCGAAGAAACGCTCGCGCAAAATTCTATATTTATCCACAAATCACAAAACAATACCCATTTGTTCTCTCTTAGATTCATCCATTGCTTCGTCAATCATAATACAAAACTTTGCATCTTCAATTTCACTATGAATTGCATCTCACGTCTTATTTGCAATTACATCTAAAATATCTTTTTGAATCACTGGTGATGTATATTTTGCATTTTTAGAAGCTTTCTTTAGAGCTTCGGCGACATCTTCATTATAAGAAACTAATAACTTAACCATTTCGATAAAATTACCACAATTGTTGGAAACATATGTTTCATTGTTGCCTCTAAGTGGACAAGCTTAAAAGGTTAACCACCAAATATAGTCAGTTGAAGTCTTCAAACGTAGCCGACTCCCTAATTTATCAACTTGAGATCTTTTGTCAATGAGAGTGTCAATGTGTTGTGCCCGATTAAGTAGATCCCCAGAAGTTTGCTCAGCTTTGTTATGTGGGGAATTTGTATCTTTTCCGACGTGACATAAAAATGCATATTTGGCTCCATAAACCTTCTTCCATCTTTGAAATCCTTCACTACTGAAAACATCTGATCCCGACCGATTACTACACTTTGTATTAAAAACAAAAAAAAATAGACAATATACCTTGTTGGTAGTAGGTGAGTACTTTAACCATGTCGGAAATTATTTGAACCACTTTAACTAAAAATGACGAGGATATTTTCCTTCTCCGGTCCATGGATATTCCTCCTGATCCATCTTGTATTGAAATGGTCCATGGAGAAGATATGCCCGTCAAACTTCATCACGCCGATCTACGTGATACTCATAGATTTGTTGACGCTTAGCAGGATCCCACTCCAATAAATTAATATCAAATTCTTTAGTATCAATTCTTAAAAAATTTGTAGGACGTTCATCGTCATCAATCGCAATATTAGTTGTAGACGCGACATTCAAAATAGATTCTACGACATTTGAAGTAGAAGATACGACATTTGAAGTTGGAAGTGCCTCTTTTGAAGTAGAAGCTACAACGTTAGAAGTTGGAAATGTGTCATTTGAAGCAGAAGCTATAAAGTTTAGAGACGAAGTTTGAGGAATTTTCTTTGAGAAAAATGCTGTAATTGGGATATCAGGCTTATGCTTTCCCATGATGATTAACGAACAAAGCTATATTTTTTGGGGAAAACAATAAATAATACATTACACATCAAAAGAAAAATAAATAAATAAACAAACATTACTTAATTAAATATGCAATTTACTAATTCATCATCTCAAATTTTCAAAACAACATTACTGAATTAAACAATTTATATGGAATTAGAAAGGATCGTGAAGAATCGAAAACTAACCTCTTTTACAAAATTATGAACTTTATTTGTCCAAAATTTAGCGATTTAGCGAGACTCTCAGTTTTCTAGAAAGATACTAGTGAAGATGACGAACAAAGTGCGAACTCGTCGACAATTCTTAACTGCGAATGCAGCGAATCAAAGAGGTTAAGTTAAGATTGAAACACAAACAACAAATTAGATTCAAAATTACAAGTTTTGAGCTTGATTTGAAACTTACCTGATGAAGAACATAAGAAAAGACATGAATTTGCTGATGATGATGAGATTTGAACTCGTCTTATAATCTTATTGTCTTTAATGGTGGTCGGTGGACCAATTAGGCACCAAGCACGAGGAGTCGGGAGGGAAGGGTGAGAGTTAGAAAGATAGATAAGGGTTTATTTACTTGAATTTGAGTTTTCTAGTTTATTTACTAAGGCATCCCTAGATAATAACAAGGTAAACATAAGGTTTATTATTATTATTATTTATTTATTAATCCGCCTCTAGCTGGAGGCTAAAAGTTTGGGTTGGGTTTGAGTTTTGTAAACTCAGGCCTAAGCCCTGCTGGAGATGCTCTTATAAAGGGAACACATACAAAATTTGTGTTCCTAGTCCAATTATGAGACGAGGTCCAAGCGTACAACGAGTCGACGACACAATAGGTATAGAAGGGTATTGTTGTAAACTACCATGTAACCCAAAGAAGCAAAATGAAATCAAATAGATTTGTATTTTCCAAAGCGCTCCCATCAAGTTAAAAGTCTCCGGAGGTAAACCAACAATTTCAAAACCCTCGCTCTCCCAAACCCAAACCCAAACCTAAACCTTTTGATCTCTCTCTCTCTCTTTTCCTTCTCTCTGTTTCGGCTCTCTTCGAGGCATGCGAAGCAAAACCCCTTTCGTCGACTTCTCAGCCATGAGTTGTTCCTCTCTCGAAGCTCTTTGAGTTGTTATTGTTCATCTCTTGCCCTCTCTCTAAGCCCCCTTTGAAATTTCTCTCTCAATCAAATCAGAGATGGTTTTGGGTTCTCGATTAGACGGAGGAACTCAAGATCTCCCTCCTCGTGTTCAGAAAACCATCCAATTTATACAAGAGATAGTGGGGAATCACTCGGACGATGATGTTTATATGATGCTTAAAGAGTCTAACATGGACCCCAATGAGACTGCTCAGAAGTTGTTAAATCAGGGTGAGTTTTAGTTTTCTCTGATTTAATTGGGTTTGGGTTTAGTGGGTACAGTTTTGATTTTTGTTTTGTAGGGTTTGTTTGTAGTTAGTGATTTTGACCTAAAAAGGGGTTTTTGATATTGAGGTTTTGGGTTTTGCTGAAACATGTTTAAATCCCCTAATTTGGTGTTCTAATGCGTTAATGCTGAGTGGGTTTAGACCAAAGTTGCAGAAATTTCCTCACAATGTTACAATGAATTAGCTCTGCTTTTAATTAGTGGGTAAAGTTTTTATTTTTATTTGGTGGTTTTGTTTGTAGTTATTGATTTTGACCTAAAAGGCTTAGTTGTGAATGGGTTTATCTTATTGGGGTTTTGGGTTTTGCTAGTGGGTAAAGTTTTAATTTTTATTTTGTGGATTTGTTTGTAGTTAGTGATTTTGACCCAATTCTTAGTTGTGAAAGGATTATTGTCATTGCGGGTTGGGTTTTTTCTGAAACACTAGCCTCTTAGCCTGTGCTAGGTTGGGTTTTTCTGAAACACCAGCCTTCTTAGCCTGTTCTTAGCACAGGCTCTAGCTAATGTAAATCTCTCTCTCAGATAAAATAACAGAGACCATGACTAAGCAATTGATTTTCTTCAATTGAGATAGTTTAAACTTCTCAATGACAACATACATAATCTATAACCTCATCTGATCTATGCAGTAATTGATGCTTATACTTAACAAAATCTGCCTTCGGTTGTAATCATTATTCCCTAAGGAAAAGTAAAGTTAACCACAATATGCAAAAAAAGTACTACCTGTGTGTGTAGCGAGCGTGTTCAACTTTAAGATGATTTAAGATAGGTTTGAATGAGTATATGAGATATATATGGTAACTAAATTAGCTTCCCATCATAATGAGTATATGAGATATATATGGTAACTAAATTAGTTTCCCATCATATGGTAGGAGATGCTATAACATATTTTCCACTAATAAGATCAAGGTGAATACTGGGTTGGTGCATGAAATTCATTGTTATTAAAGGAAAACACACCTGCACGGAAGGTATAATTTACGTTTGTTTTCTATACTATTTTACATATGAAACACTAAGTTAGATAGTATTCTAAGAGAGGCTATGGGTTGTATTTGGGAATTAATTTTGTCATTAGGTGTTTATGTAGTGAGTAGAACAATGATGAAGACTACTGAAATAAGGAGACATCTTCAGCAACTAAGAAAATACCTATAATACTGTGATTTATTTGCGAATCGTTGAGATGTAGATTAAGTTATTAAACTCCAATGTAGATTGAATTAATCAACAAAACATAAATTCACTTACAAAACAATCAGAAAAGAGTATCATATTGAAATGGCTTTCCAAAAAAGTCGACCTTTTAACTTCTAGAAAGAAATCACCCGACCACGTTCATGTAGATAAGTGCATCAGCACAACTAATAAAATACAATGTCAAATTAGCTAGGTGTTATTCCGTTACATGGTTCAATGGTATGTTCAAAAGTTTAATGATGTGCTCTAATCATCAGGATTTACTTTACAGATCAAACCAAAACAAAGAGAGAGACTTTTGTTGAAGAGCAGAGCCGTTAGAGATTGTTTTAGCGTAGGAAGTTGATTTGAAATAGATACAAAAGAGGTGTGAAGGTTATGCATTTTTATAGAGGAGAGATGATAAAAGAGATTTCGAAAAAGAGATTACAGTGACTTTTGGTGGAGTCATGGAGAAATTTTAGGTGAGAGAATTGATTTATTGGAGATGTTTAAGGAGAAATTTTAGGAGATAGAATAAAGACTTTGGTGAAAAACCTTTTGTGATTGGGAAAATAAAACTGCCACTTGGCTACTCTCTCCACGGTAGAAAAGTTTGCGCTTTTAACTAGTAGGTATAGATGTATAAAGCCCCTAAATTAGTGTTCTAATGTATGTATGCTGGGAGGGTCTAAAGTAAACCTGCGGAAATTACCCCACAATGCTTGCTAGTGCTACAAAGGATTAATTCTAGGTTGAAGTCTTGTACCCTTTTTGTGTTGCGACATAGGTTAGTTTTGTTGGTTTCCCATGCCCAGAATTGTACATTCTATGCCTAACTCAACACTTAACATGTTTTTCGAAATCCTTTTACAGCGAAGTACCAACCTTGCGTTGAGTATCTTTTGCAATTTTAAGTATAAATGAAAATCTATCGAGAAATTACAATACCTAGAATTTTAAATAAAACACAAGATTCGTACTTTAAATGAAACCCAAAATCCTTCAATCTCTCTAGAGTGGGACTTAAAGAGCTGATATGTAGACATAGAAAGTAGTTAGTTTTCGTGAGAATCTTTTTGTTTAAATAGTTATTCCACATTGTGTTTCATTTACTCTGTAAACTTTGTATTGGTGTCTTCTCTTGCCTTCTAAGTTATGGATTTTGTGTTTTGTACCGGGTCAGATACATTTCATGAGGTGAAGAGGAAAAAAGATAAGAAGAAAGAGGTATGTTCTATATATAACTCCTTGCAGTTGGATGCTCCTTCCTCTATTGTTTGATTTTGATTAGATATATGTTCATGATCTGAAGTTTATACCCCATTGTAGGGATATAAAATGAATGTTGCTTAGTTTAATTTCATATTAATGTTTTATACGTTATGCCAGAATCTAGCTGTGGAACCGAGAAGACAGACTGAGCATATAGCACAAGAGCGAAGGCTTTATGCATTTTCAGATCGCAATGCTCATAGAGGAGGTTTTGTCCGAAATGCTGTACCTGGTATTGTAGATTAAACTTTAAACCTTTTCCTTATCATTTCTGTAAATCTTGATCCTTCAAGGGTCTTTTACATACTAGTAATAATGTTTAGCTGCAAAGGCCAACATATCAATGCCTGTTTCTGTCTAGTTGGTGGAAAGTGCTGAAATCATAGTACTCGGGGTTTGATTAAATTTTTGGAAATAGTCAGTCTTAAAAATATAATGAGAATCTTGATAAACTAGGAATCCTTGACGGGAAGTATGCCGTCTTAAGTTTTAGTACAAAATACTAGCATTTTCATTAAAAGCAACATCTTAATTTATGTTCTATGCATGACTCTCCTGCTGAAACTTTCATTTCATGTATAATCCCTGTAAGGCGCACACGGAATTGAAGCCTCACCTATAACGTCACGGTATCTAAATTTTTTCCCTAGGCCTTTTTTGTTTTTGTTTTTTTTGTAGATTTCATTAATCAAGATGTCTAGTCTCCAAAAAAGATAGAACCATAAATCGTATTAAAAAAGCTCTCTGAACCGGAAAAGTGAAAACACAAGAAATGAAGAACTCATGAAAGAGAAACAAAACAAGGACCAGTCTCCCGTACAAAACCACTATTTTTCTCTAATCATATCTTCACATTTAGCCCCACACCTGTACTGGTTGTACAACAAGGTTAGAGCTTTGATATCTGTGCGAAGGATGAGCAAACTATGATCTATCCATCTAGGACTCTGATTTTTTTGGTCAAGAGTTTCCAATGGGCTCACTATTTATAGGGTCAACCTAGATTGGGCTCTCTGTTTATAAAAACCCATTAGAGTCTTTAAGGAAGGTGACCTTCCAAATTTATTTGAAAGGCCATAAAGTGGTTACACTTTTTTAATTGTCGTTCTTTAACATAATGGTGAAATGGGAACCGGTAAGCTTACTTCAACGTAAAAGTGTTGTGAAGAAGTTAATAGGGCAAAGATACTAAATTGTAGCTTACATGCCTACACTCTTCAACGTACATAGACTCTATGACAACCAATGTTGCGGCATCCGTTATGTAGAAGTAATTTGTACCATATTTTCATTAAGGTAGTCATATATGCCAGCGTTTGTTTAAGAATCTAAGTATTAAAGATGGAAAAGTGTTTCAATACTTAAAATAACACATTCTGATATTTCATTTTGGATGAAATGTTACTGGCTATCAGGATCATGTAAGCCTTAAATGAACATGAGAAATAAGTGGAATCAACGATTTCTCATACAAATAGACAAGTGAAATAATGATTTATTGCGTGTTAATGTTCAGATCCGTAAATGTTAACGAATTCTATGTAGTAACGCAAACATTGTATCTCGAAAAACCCCTGTGCATAGCTGTGTAGACACCAGGCAAAAAGATTTTTAAAGTAGTTTGCTATCAATGATCCTCAGCCTCTGTGTGTGTGTTCTTATACGGGTTTTAATGTTATTTAATAAGAATATTTCAAGTAGAAATGTTTGTTCGATGAGAAGACCATCTCTACAAGTTTCATCACATTTCGATTATAACCCTGTAAATTGAATGTCATCTTTGATGGGGTTAAAGTAACAAAATACAATGAAACTTTGTGTAGATAATCTATTGGGAACATTCCTACCAAGTTATTCCTATTCCTTAACCTGTAACTTCTATTACTGGATCGAGTGTACACTTGAGTTTACAAAATTTGTCTCCCTTGCTCCTAATAGAGATGGCTGTGGAGGAAGATGATTGTTTTTGAAGATTATATTTGTGTTTTGTACTTGGTTATTCATTTTCCCTTTCTAATTGGGTAAGACTACCACTTAATTACATTGGTCCTATAGTTAATTACTGAAATTGTGCTGTATTTTCTTCTAGTGTGGGAGCTGTAAATCCCTACTATTTAGGGTACTTTGTAATTGATTTCTTTTTTCTCTCTTTCTTATATTACGACCTAAGATGATACGGTAAGATGTGCATTGTTGTAATTTGGAGTGAGGATCAACTACAAACACTGTAACCGTTGTGAACCAAAGTTCCCTTTTACATATTAGGGCTGGTTAGACTGTCCTTTTAGGAGGGTTGGAAAATTTTGATTCGTATTTATAGAAACTATATGGAAACAACGATATAAACAAAAAGAATAAATGGTCTCTTGAATTTATACTCTATGAAAGAAAATTACAATAGTTATCTTTCTTTCTCTAACCCTAACTTGGGCTTTTCTCTTAAACACCAACACTACTACCTCTGTCCTCAAGACTCTCCTTTATAGAAAAGAAACCCTCTCCTTCTCAATTACTACTTCCCCAAAAATAGAAAACATATCTAACTATAATCTACGCATACTTGGAAACTAAAAAGTTGGATGCGCCAAGTAGGAGACACACATGATAGGTCCTATCAAATCCCTTCCTAAGAAGAATTCGTAGGGGAATGACAGGTCACTGCGACCACCGTCTCTTCTTCAGTGTCGTCTCCTCACATTTGCTGAAGCACCTTGTCAATGTGATCGTGAACATGCTGAGTAAGAAGAGCTATATGCTTCTTAGGATTTGGGCATTCTCTTCTCATATGTCATGTCTTACCGCAATTGTAACATATTGTTGAACTTGTCATCTTTGTCGTTTACTGTGGTTGATGCCGTAGTTGTCGCTGTTGGAAAAGTAAAAGAAGAATAAGCTACCGGTTTGAGTTTTGTTTCCGCCCACTTGGCCATCTCAATTGGTTCAACGATGGAATACATGTTGACCATAGTAAGCTCATATTGAATCTTTTTAGATATACTTGTTTTAAAGCGGCTAACTTCCTGTGCCTCTGTCTCAAATGTAATGACCCTAGAAGAGAAGATACAAATTCATTTGAATATTCATCTATCGTCTTCAACTAATATCTCAAACCTTGGAGTTTCATAAAGCTATCTTCTTTATAAGAAATTGTTATAAACCTATGTACCAGTTCTCGCCTTATTGATGCCCAATTAGTAATGTTCGCATACCCAATATCCTCCCGCACCTTCTGTAAATTATCCCACCAATTTAATTCATAATCAGTTAATTTGGTCTCAAATAGAACCACTGTTTTGAGATCCCCATAATGTTTATACACTAAAATCTTGTCAACCCGGTTAAGCCAATCCATAAGAGCGTCAGCATCGGCATTACTGTCAAACTCTGGAATGTTTAGTCTCACCTCTTGTCCTACAATCCTAAGTGCGGAAACTAGCGCGTTAACAATTTGATTGCCCTGGTTTTGTGTTTGGAAGCGACGTCCCCCAATATCTGAATCACTGTGAAATCCATCGTTGCGGGTTCGTGGTGCAAAATTATTGGGTTGCACACCACGACCTCTCCCTCGCCTCTCAAAAGGCAATACGTATCTGTGTACCTTTTGTTGTACCCTCCCTATCCTCCACTGTCTCCCCAATACCCATTGTCGTCTCTGTCTACTCCATGAAACCCAAACCCCGAATTACGTTGTTGGTCTTGCAAAACATTCCCTCTCTGTAGTACGAACCTGTTTGTTATCCTCGAAAAATTATTGGGATGTTGTGGTGAATTCGGACCAAAGTAATGTGTCGTAGGTGGCAGGTTGTGGTCTCCCCTAGGGGATGTCAGAAGAAGCATTATCGGTACCGTTGGTGTTGAATTTTCTGCTGCCATTGATGGCGCTGTAGGAACTGTTGGCGGCGCTGTTGCTGGGGTAGTAGTCGTCGTAAAGGACAAAGAGAGCGAAGATGTTGCGCTGCTGCCATTGATGGCGCTGTCGGAGCGGCAAGTAAAGGCGCCCTCATTGTTGGGTTCGGGAGCGATAATGGATTTATTGTCGGTAATGTTGTCACGGTTGTGGGTGACGTAACGGTTGATGGACCCCTTTCTCTTTCTCCTCCGATCGCAGTCTCTCTCTCTGGTATCGTGAGTTGAGAAGTGTTGTGGGTGGGTTCTATTCTTGTGGGTCTAAATGTGTAATGCTAGCCCGCCGATGTTGCATATGGGCTTTGGACCCCAGATTCTGAAGTCCTAACACGATCCACACGTGACTGCTCTAAGTACCCCACACGTGTGCCTTGCTTGCCGCTGTTAAGTGTGCCCTGCCCGATGCCATTTATGCCTTCCCATGTACCTTGCCCGTGAGTGAGGAACGTGCCTTGCACGTGACGAAAATCTGCCTCCCCGCGATTCTGACGATTTTGGCCTTTTTCTTTGTGGATGTACATAAACGTTTCATGTATTAATTTATTACATCTTACTATTTGTAATAAATATGCAGACACAGAAGCCGACAATGTGTGTGGGTAACTTTTGCAATTACTCACCGAATATTTGATTTGAATTTTCTTTATTGATCTATTACAAATGTAGGGCTTCAATCACTTATCTACACTCAAATTAAATAAAATCTACTCCTATTAAAATCTGAGTGATTACGAATTGAATTTCTAAATCTACTAACTATTAAAAGTTTACTTGGACTTCACGTTCGTTATACAATCCAAAGCACTACACATCCTTTACTCAATTCAAAATAGAAACTATAAATAAGCTAGATAAAATATAAATTAGATAGAACCATAGAAGAGGAAATGAAGAGAATGTCAAAGATGTTCATGTGTTCCGCCTTAGTACATACATACATGCATACATACATACATACTCTTTGCTACTTTTACAATTTATAGTAATGTATGCATGTATATTCTCTCTCTTTGTACTGATACATGCTGCATAGGATAAATTACAAATGGAAATCAATACATGATACACAAATCTTAACTAAAATTATCTGACTAGGTGCAGGGATCAGCCGGCAATTTCGCATTGTGAAAGATAACAGAGTTAATCCAAACTCAAATAAGGAAATAACGCAAGCATCAAATCAGTCTTCAACTTCTACCAATGAGCTAATAGTCCCAAATGTTTCCAACCGCGGAAAGATGTACTTTTTCTTTGCTCTCTCTATCTTATCTGAGCTATTATTCTCATTCCTACTGCTTTAACATGATTCATGTATTATTTTGTGTAATATATATTGTGGAAATTTTGCATGACCTTGCAATGATATCTCTTCTCTATCTGCAGCCCAACAACATATCGATCTGATCAAAAACATTTAGGTCCTAGAAATTTAGAGCGGCCGAAGTCATCTCAAACTTCAAATGGTCCCTCTTTTTTGGGTGTTGCACGTGCTCGAGATGGGAAATACATTGACACTAATAGGAAGGGAATCTTGGATGAGACCAGAGCAAGAATCCAAACATCGAGCTCTCAGGTTCAGGGGTTAAAGTCACACAGTTCTAGGCCGTATTCTCCGACACTTGCATCAAACACTTCTGTAGTTGGGTTATATTTCTCATCTTCCGACCCTGTTCACGTGCCTTCCCCTGATTCTAGATCATCTGGAGTGGTTGGGGCTATAAAACGTGAGGTCGGGGTGGTGGGTGTTCGCAGGCAACCTTCCGATAATTCGGGCAGAAATTCATCAGTCCTCAACGGTTCTGTCTCAAATTCACTACCAGGAATGGAAACTCCTACATCGTCTGAATCAGTTAAGCCCTCTGTTGGTACGACAAAGATGAATGAAAGGGATAAATCGACTACAACTGAGTCAGCTGTCTCTAGCATTTCTGTCAATAAAGCAATTTTGGGTAATCAACAAAGCAGCCGTCAACACCCGCATCTCACAGGACATCAGAAGGGTATAATCTTTATTCATAATAATTTTATAAATGATTTTCATCTTAGTCAGGTATAGGTTTGAAGAAGCTTAATATTTATCATGCAGCTTCGCAGTTCAACATGGAATGGAAACCTAAATCAAGTCAGAAGAGTACAATTTCTGGAGTTACAGGAACATCAGCTACCCCCATTTTATCTCTAACTGATGATTTTGCTGAACTAGAGATTATATCGGATCAGTTGAAGGAAAAACTTTCGGAAATTAACCTTTCTGGGGATGAGCATGTAATAATACCCCAACATCTTCGAGTTCTCGAGTCTGAGCGCGTAAAGCTGACATTTGGCAGCTTTGGAGCAGAGTTTGATTCTAACAAGGGCTTTCTATCACAGTCTCTACCTCTTGAAAATGCAGAGCACGAATCAACCGGTGGACATTCTGCAAGGTTGATGCTAATTTTTGCAGTTTTTTTTTTCATTCCCTCATATTCTTCGGAGTGTATTCCAGTTTTATTTGTAAATTAATGCTAATGCTTAGTGTAGATTAAATGTGTGAAAGGATAATCAAAGTTCTGATTATTTTGAATAAATTATAAAAAGTTTGACACTACATAATTAACTGATGGATGATTTGAACGGCAGTGTGTCAGCTCCTTCAACCTCCAGTGAGGATGTTAACCAGGTAGATTTACTTGATGTTCAAGATAGACAATCTGGTTCTGGTTCACCGGCATCAGCTGAAGCTGCTGATCATCCATTCCCAGATAAGGAGTATCAGAGTCCGCGGAATTTGGAGGGTTATGTAGATATTGGTTTGGTTCGAAATGATAGTCTGTCCTATACTCAATCTGAACCACAACAAAGACAAGATCATCCAGAAATGCTTGGTTTTCAGGTGAGTCCATTATCATTGTTGGCATTTCATTATTACCTTGTTACCTGTTATTGCTTGATATCATGAATAAGACTATTGGTAGTATGTAGCACTTTAAGTTTGCGTATTATAACTAGCAACTTATTTAGACCTTTTAACCAGAAAAACTACCATAGTATACTTATTTTGCACATCTGCTCCACTGTTTATTTCCCCAAGTGCAAATGAGGGCATAAAAACAGCAACAAAGAGCATAATGTTATCTTGGTTTGGGTGGAAACGGTTTGGCATGACGCTTGCGAATTCACGATGAGTCAAAGTAACTGCCAAAATCTTTTTCCCAAATAAAAACTGTTGGACACCATTTCAAATGGAGTCCACCTCAAAATTGTTTGCACTTGAGCCTCAGATGCTAATAAGTGGGTGTTTTTGGTCGCTTCTGGAAATGTATTAACTTCGTAGAACACCAATCCTAAGCTTTTTCATCTGTACAAGTGTGAGAGACACAATAGTAAGTGTTTTTAGTGTAATTTCGCTCTAGGTGTTGCTGTGTTGATTTATTCTAAAAGTACTTTAAGTTCATATAACGCTTTTAATTCCAGCATGCTTTTCATTTCTTAATCTATCTCATTTTCTGTTCTGCTACCAGGCATATGATTCTCAAAGTGGTTACGATATGCCATTCTTTAGACAAACGACGGAAGAATCTTTTAGAGGACAGGGTGGTGTACCATCTCCTGCAGAGGTATGATGGTTATTTCATTATTCCTTATAGGGGAAATGGGTATCTCCAAAATAACAAAATATGCTATTTACTTTTATCATCTGAAAAGATAAACTCCGACATGTTTGTTTTATGTGCATAAGCGGGGAAAGCTTAGTCAATTTTTTTAATTGAATATTTTTTGATAGGCCTTGGGCTCCCATACATCAAACAGCATCCCTGCCTCTACAGTTGGAATGGTACAACAACAACAGATGGCACAAATGTATCCACAGGTCCACCTATCTCATTACCCAAATTATATGCCATATCGCCAGTACGTTTCCCCTGTTTTTGTCCCACCTCCCATGGCTATGCCTGGATATTCTAGTAGCCCTGCTTATCCACACCCCTCAAGCAACAATGCATATATGTTAATGCCAGGTGGTAACTCACATTTGTCTGCTGGCGGACTTAAGTATGGAACCACACAGTATAAACCATTCCCTGGGGTCACTCCCACAGGGTTTGGAAGTTACACCAATGGTGCAGGATATGCTGTCAATGCGCAGGGAACAGTTGGTGGTGCTACTAGCCTTGAGGATTCAACCAGAATCAAGTACAAAGAGGGAAACCTTTATGCTCCAAACCCACAGGTAATATATTTTCAAGCTCCATATTAATCAGTTATTCATTTCATTGAGTTCCACCTCAAATATGGCGCATGCAACACTTTTTATGTACACTCATTTGTTATAGCATAGTCAGTCCATTAGCCAACCCTATTATTTGATACAAGGTATCCATGAATTGAAGAATCTTCGTGTCTGTGAAACCAAAATTTTCAAAGCAACCAATATAAGCTTATCTATTTTCATAAAGAGAGGACTATGCAATTTCGAGCGGTAGTGCACTTGGCATTGCGTGGGGAAGGCGTCCATCTTTGATATTCTGCTCTTGTAAAGGATATTTGTGAATAAACATGATCAATGATTATATCATAATGATCCTACCACAGTGCTATTTTTCTGGACTCTCGCCTTGGACTATTCAGTAGCAACATTCCCTGAAGTCAACCTAAGCATTGGAGATTTTATTATTTTACTTTAGCTTTTGCTCTCTAAAATTATCCTTTATCAAACTAGTGGCTTCTGCACTACAAAGGATATAAACTGCAGATGTTTGGATGACGATGTCTTTTTGTTACTTGTTTTTTCTCTCTTGTTCATGAAACTCTCTGTGAAAATATTTCTGTTTAACAAGTGCCTTTTCTACTCAATGTTCTTGTCAACAATCCACTCAATTCATTATGGCTTCTGCACTCCACTCTACTTTTTTCGAACTCCACTCCCTATTCTTTTGAGAGACGTATTTGTCAATCGCTCATGTGACATACTAAGAATAAAAAAAACTTGTCTTCACAGAAGATCTAGGTTGAGCGCCTGAGCAGGTCCAGAACTTAAATTTTTGTGAACATTTCATTTGTTTTCATTCCTTATAGAGATTTTGATATTCCTTAATAAATGGTAAGAGATATTCATTATGAAAACGTTGCACATGGGTTTCATTTTGAAGATATTGAGGAGCGTCAATTTTTTGATACTTAGCAAGGGAGAAAATTATAGTCCATGTCCATTACATGTGCACATTTTCTGTAGTACACCGTACACATGACCATGCTTTCTATCTGATTTTCTTTGCCATTCACATGCTTTCCAGCTGCATAATTTCCAAGTTGAAATATACTCTTGAGTTTTTCTTTGCCATTCACACCGCAAACTTAGAGCTTGAGTTTTTTGTGAGAGGCACAAATAAAGTGACATTAACCCACGATCGTTAGATTGCTTATTGTTTATTATTAGCATTGTATTATTTATCTAATCTTATAATCTCGTTTTATCACAGGCTGAAACTTCGGAAATGTGGATTCAACCAAGCCCAAGAGATATCACAAGTATGCAATCAGCTCCATATTATAACCTAGCAGGGCAAGGACCACATGCTGCTGCATATATGCAGTCACACACTGGACATGCATCCTACAATGTTGCAGCAGCAGCACAACAAAATGCACATGTGCAGTTCCCTGGTTTATATCATCATCCATCACCACAACAGGCTCCAATTCCTAACCCTCACCACATGGTTCCGGGCAATGTCGGAGTTAGTCTGACTCCAGGTACTCCTGGGTCTCAGACATATCAGCAACCCCAACTTGGTCACATCAACTGGACTACAAATTTCTGAAGCAATAAGACCAATCCAATTCCCAGATAAACAAGGGATGGACGTCGGCAATTGGGAAGGTTTTCTTTAGCTTTTCTTTTTTGCTTTTTTTGTGAATGGAAGCAACTGATAGAATTAAAGTGTTGAAGTTAATATATGGCAGGTTTGTTATTTTAGTGTTTACGTATTGTTGCACTCAATTTTCTCTCCCAATCAGCTTAATGTCGATTTTTTATTGAGCACACACAATGATAAACCTCCCACCACAAATGAGCCAATGCCTACAGACGAAGATTTATATTGAACTGAGTCAGGTAGGGGTCAAGTTTTTATATTACCCTTAGTTTTCATTTTGCCTGAATTTTGTAAATAAATTTCTTGATAAAATCGTTGTATTCGTATATGATTGTGCTATTGACCTCTTTTCCTATTTTCTAGGGTGATATTTGCATTCCCAACTCTGTAAATTTATATTTGTACGATCGCTCTATTGATCTCTTTCCTATATTCCATTCCTGACTGATGATATTTGCATTCCTATTTCAGAAAAAGTGTAATATGTTCTTTCATAGAACCATACTGAAATTTATACCAAGAACAGGAAGATTGGAGCCCAGTAACAAAAACATTAAAATAAAACCTTAAATTGAAATGGCTCAACACTAATTTAATTAGGAATCCATGACACAGTAACAGATGGTCCTTGACAGAATGTAACTAAAATTGTTGTTATTACCATATGCGGCCATGGCACAATTTTCGCAGGCATGTAAAACTGTACATCTATTTTTGGGTCCAAAAGCTATTTTTCTGTCATTTCCCTTGCAAATACAAGGTACATCATTTTTTTTGTCCGCATACAAGGTACATCATCGTTTTTTTCCGCAAAATAGTTTAGTACTGGTTTAATGCGTTAGGTTGCCATTGTTTTGGGTCCAAAAGCTAATTAACCCTAAAAATATACATCAATGTAGGGATCAAGAAATTATACCAATCAGATGGGTCATTAGTCATATCTTTGAGGACTGCATCTACTGTCATTCCTGCAGAGAAAAGTTTGTATTCTTCTCATGGGATGCATGTCCCTCGAGAGGCGTGGATCATGTTATGATGCAAGCATATACGACATTCCAAAACTTGAAACCTAATGAAAACATTCCAAATAATTGAGGCATATGAGGACTACCCAGGGGAGCCCTTTTCTCCGGCATCACCCTTGAAAAGGGCAAACATCCCTTGAACCCCATAGCTTGTATTGTGTCCCCCTTTAGAGCATGGGCAGCAGGATAGGTATCGCTATATTAGCGATCCAAATTTTGAAAAATGTCTTTTTCAGGCTAGCTATCGCTCAAATTACGCTAAGTTTAAGAAAATAAGTGGCTATCAGTAGCGAGCCCGTTCAGGTCAGATAAATTATTAAAAAAAAATTATTATTAAAAAATTGTTTAGTTTTTTTTTTAATCTTTAACTACGCCAATTGAATTGGCGCAGTGTATATTTTTTTATTTTTTTTATTATCTTATTATTAAAAAAAGTATTTAAAAATTTTGGGCGCTAATTGAATTGGCGCACAAATTTATTTTTTTATATTATTTTTTACTAAAAAATATTAAAAAAATAAAATTAAAATTAAAAACTGACATCTATTCCCACCCTGGAAAAGGAAAAAATTTTAGCTTTAAGTACATGTCATATTTTCCCTGAATTTATGCCTAGGTGACTCGCTAACTTAGCGAGGCTACTGCCCATGCTCTTAGAGGGCTGTAGGAGTGCCAAACACTAAATGCTTTTCAGTACAAGTAAACTATACTATTGGGTAAGAAAACTCTCTTAAACGGAACCGCAAAGATACAATTTAAAAACGAAAATGAAATCCTACGAGAAATATAAACTCCTAGTCATAAGATATTATGTGACTACTCAATCTAAAAATGATGTTTCTATTGTATGAAACTATTGTAAAAAATAAATAAATATGGAGGCAGCCATAAACACTGCCCAAAATTATTAAGGCATTATGTTTATTCAAACTATAAATCTTCCAGTATTGTTATGATTAATAACTGAATCTGTAAATGAGATTATACTAACCTCTTTTTCTACTCTTTGGAAAATCACATGTTCTTGAGTAAAGTCTTCCCTTGGATTGGCTGCAGACCTCAATGGGATGGTTTTTTGTGTTGTAGCCTCCAAAAGAGACTTCCTCTCTATTTAACCTGATAGGGTTAGAGTAGTCTTCCTATTATACCCTCAATCCCTAATAAAAAGTAACACTAGGTCTCACCTACCTTAACTTGGTGTAACAATTGGGCACAACCAATTACACATATACGACCCATTAACATGTGTGCTTGTGAATCAAAAGAGTAATGCCGGTATAGATGGAAAATATTTTTAACCTGATTCACGGTTTTTTATGAAAAGTGGATGACCATCCTTTATTTTTTAAAGCCACACATGATAATTTGTCGAAGGCAATGTTACAATGAACTTAACTGTCACTCTACGACTACAAAGATGGCTAACACAGTTCATGATCAAATTTTGGTTAGGCCTTTGAGCACATGCCTAATTCATATCGTGAACATCAGGCTAGCAACCTCAATAACTTTTAAGTGTAATTTCTTTAATGGTGGAGTTTAATGTGTGAATGGCAAATGTACACCTTAATGATGTGCTGGTACATTTCCATTAGTGTCCTACAACATGTGTTTACCAGACACATGTCATTTTAATACTTAGACAAACCGTTATACGAAGACCATCGCTCATACTGAAATGAAGGCCAAATGATGTGGAGCCTACCCATATCCAGCCCAAGCAAACTTGAGAAACTTTTTAGTATTCTCTATAGGCACTTGATACTTAGACAACCGTCATGTGATGAAATCACTCATATCTAAACTTTATTGCAATTGCATAATTTAAACTAAATATATGCACATATAATAACGGATCCAAATATAATAGCAGCTAAAAACTCAAAAATCAATTTTGAATGTCGACCAAAATAATAATCGGGAATAACTCCCACATGGATAAAGAATCATAATACAGTAACAATAAATAAACCAATAACTACTCCCACATAAAAGAGCGATCCTTAAAGAGACTCCAGCAGCAAAATCTGAGTCAGAGTAGCCCAAAACTATAAGCTCATCCGATCTCCTATAAACCAATCTGTAATATATTTTATCCTCTTTAAATGGTAAAGAACATTCTGACTGCCTGCTAGTGAATATTAGAAGGGTTACGATGGTACCTTCCTAACATCCTAACAGCAAAACTAATGTCGAGTCTCATACATATCATGCTATAAGCTTTCGTCTGCTGAAGAAATCGGACGTGACTACTAGCGAGTAAAATATCATCGACATACAAAACCATAAATGTAAAATGTCTCCCACTCTGATTGACATATATACAACAATCCATTTGCATTCAACTGCCTTAGATCCTTTAAGTAAATGTGTTAACTCCCACACAGAGTTATGAGACATAGAATCCATCTCCTCCGTTATGACATTACGCCACTGATCTACAAAACAACTAGTCATAGCTGAACTAAAAGATACTAGATCCACAAAATTAAATAATTTTCCTTCAATTGAATAAAGATGATAACCTGAAGAAATGGCTAAACAAATAGGGGTTGGGCTGGAGGTGGAACGACAGGAAGCTGAACAGGAGCGGGTGGAGGAAAAAAATCTGAGGGAGAACTGATCCTACGACGGGGTCTGGAACAAGGTCTAGAATCGTACTCGTCACAGTATCAATATCAGATAAACGTGGAAGCATAACAACACTGATCAGAATAGCAGCTGGACTGCGAGTTACCGAACCCTCCTCAAAGAAAAACTCACTATGAATAATATTGGTAAAGTGATCTCCCTCCTCTATAAAATGAGCCTGAGCACACTTAACAATCTCTATGGGTCGAGAAGGATAATAAAAATTAAAACCTATCAATCTCTCTGGGAAAATAACGAAAAAATAACTAACAGTCCTCGAAACTAACTTTTTGATATTCAGGTTAAACTATTTTGCCTCTACTGGACAACCCCAAACATGCAAGTGATTAAGACTATGATTTCTCCCAGTCCATAGATGATTCAGGAGTAGTGTACTGGGCTACAATACCTTGATCCCGCAAAAACTGATAGAATGGTCCCAAAAGTTGACCGTCTTGATCGATCTTATCATAATACTCGCCTCCTCGATCTGACCGGACAATCTTGATGTTTCGATCTAACTGTTTCTCAACCTCTAACGGAAAAGACTTAAATAAATGGTTAAGAGATAGACGATATAACCCATCAACTAGTAAACCAGAACCAATATGGAATCAAGATGAATAATGTCAAAACCACCATGTCTAAAATCAAGCGAAAAATGCCAACAAACTCAATGGGGAAGCTTCTTGCATCTCCCGAGAAAAAACTGTTCCTCAAGTCTTGTCGGCCGCCTCCTGATGAACCATTGTGGAGAATTCAAAATGTGAACAGTTGCCCCAAAATCTAACTACCAAAAGTTGGTGGAAACATTAACCAAATTTGATTCAAAACAAACATAAACGTGTGAGCGCACATTTCCACTATCGTCACACTTCAGCGATAAAAGTTGAGATAAGTTACTGCACTACCTTCTCTTGACAGAACCTTCGAACTGTTCCTTAAAGACATCTAACAGTTCCTGGGAGTAGTTAAATTCCGTCAAGGTCTCAATATTAGTCAATTGGTTCTGGATTATATGGTTCTTAGCTGCATGAACCAAAGACTTATTGTAAAACGTGTAAAAAATAAAATTTATACACGCTTAACTTGATCTGTAAAGATCTATAACTTGATGTCTATAATCTCGATCCTACCTGGGGTTAGGATAGTCGAGTCAGAGTGTATATAATATTTATGGTATTGATTATTCACTTTGCGGGTACAACTATGTATCATCAAATCCCTCTTTTAGGTGGTGATTTGACATACATTACCCCCTAGATGGTGATTACTCACGCTCAAGACTAGACTGACCACGTACAGTTTGACTCAAGATATTTCCTCACCTTTGGGCCGAGGGTTATCCTCATCTCCCCGTACCGTGTAGCCTATCTTGACCCATTAATTAATTATAAGTTTATTAGCCTCCTTTGGGTGGTCTAATTATTTTAAGATTAATTAGTGCAAGGTAGTCTTAATGAGACTTTACAAAAGAGTCTCAAAATTGAGAGAAGCATTCAAGTTCATGAATAAAATTCCTTTGGGTGTATTTACCCACTTTATATCCCGTCTTCCTAACGACTACTTGATCTCACTTAAACCCCATTGGAGATCATTGGGAATAAAAACGCCATGTATCTATTAATGATATATTTTGGCTCATGCCAAATTCTTTATCTAATTAATATGATATAGTAATTGTAATTGGTATATGATTATATAATCAATAATAAATATGTGAAAAACTATAATGTGTCTTAATATTGTATGAAGTAACCTACTAATCCTTAAGGACTTAGATTGGATATATGTGTAAATACGATGCCATGATATAAACTTTGATTTGATTATCTTGTTAAATTAAAGTTGGGTATAAACTTAGCTGATGATGCCAGATGACTCAATAAAAACTTATAAATCCGGAGGAACACCAAAATTCAAGCAGGCACAATGTTGGATATCCAAAAATCATAAACCAACAGTGAGAACAATAATGTTACCATGCATGATGCAACCATAAGAATATCCCTTGTATTTTGTCCGTAGATAGTGATCAGTCTACAATCCTATATATTACTCAAAATATACAGACATTCGACCATGTCCTATGAATACATCATAACATGCTAATAAATCCCAATGTTATATGCTATATAACAATATATGAGCTCCTACAGATATCGGACTATCATATTGGTTATGTTGTACAATGTAGCCAATATATAACAAAAACCGGTTATGTTGTACAATGTAGCCAATATATAACAAAAACCAGAGATTCAACATGGTCATAAGCACAACAATAAGTAAGAACATAAACCAATACAAAAAATTGCATATATCACGATTTTTAAGCAATCAGATCTTAAGTCATCAATAAGCAAGCACCATGAAATAAGTTTCGACATCATCATGGTTCTGCTCGGAATATCTTTCCTCCTCCATTCTATTCTCTTAGCATTGAAAAAATAAACAAAGGTTTGATGGAAGTTCCAATATCCCAAATAAGGATTCAAGCCCCAATCTTTCCCACAAATCGGATTACAGAAACCTAATCTCTCTTATAAATCAGATTATAGAAACCCAATCAATTCAGATTAGTTAAACTCATACGTGCAGCCCCAAATTTGGTTAAATAGAAAACGAAATCAGATTACAAGGATAAACCCAATCTCTTCGCAATCACAAACCCAATCAACACAGTGAAAACCCCCAAATCAACACGGTGTTGAGAAAACAGAGGTACGAGCCTATGGAAACGATCCTCTTTAACAACAACAATCTTCAAGCACCAAGCCATTACAATCCTTTTCGCAAAAAACAGCCAACAATGCTAGCATCAAAAACAGGGAACTTGTCCTCCGGTAAGAAAACTGCAAGTACCTCGGTGCCTTTCGGCGAGAACAAATATGGGTCTGAAACCGGTCTCCAAAAACTCTCCCTTGTCTCCTCCCCTGAGCTCAAACCCACAAGGAAGCAAGAAAATGAATGGGTATCTGTACAGAGGGTATGATGAGCTTCCCATGAAAAACTCATCAGCAGGAAGCATTGGGACAGGGTAATCCAATCTGAAATCAAAAACCCCAACAACATAACCACCACTCAAAACAGTTAAATCCTTAAAACCCTTTGAAGAACCCTCAAGAAGTACCAATAATATCCCTAAAGGAGAACCCACGAAAAATTGTTTCAAATCAGACTTGAAACCCTTGATTTGAGACCAAAATCTACTCAAATTGATTTAGAAATTTGCCCTTGAATCTGAGATTTGGTGGAGAAAACGTACTTGGAGAAGATTGAACCATAGTTTTAAGATTATCGGTGAGAAATTTGGTTGAGATTGTGAACCAAATCATAATCGAAAAACGATTGCTATTGAAAACCCCAATTTCCAGTTTGGTTTAGGTTGTTTTTGGGAAGAATCAAGCCCTCGAACGGATTCAGCAAGAACCCTAAAATTTGAGAGTGATTGATAGGGAGAAACAGAGAGACTCGGTTAACATAACTCAAAAAATTGCTGTACTCGAACGATGAATAGAAAACAACAAAGTATTCCAACAAAACCATTAAAGTAAAACAACTTCTGAGAGCAATTATTTAACCAAAGTATTTTTGCTCAGACACCAATTATCAGAATATTATACAATTACTAAGATCAATAACTGAATCTGTAAAGGAGATTATACCATTTTAGATGGAAAATCCAAGAAACTATACTATTGGGTAAGAAAACTCTCTCTAAACGGAACCGTAAAGATACAATTTTAAAACGAAAATGAAGTCCTAGGAGAAATATAAACTCCTAGTCAGAAGATATTATGTGACTACTCAATCTAAAAATGATGTTTTTATTGTCTGAAACTATTGCCAAAAAAAATAATATGGAGGCAGCCATAAACACTGCCCAAAATTATTAAGTCATTATGTTTATTCAAACTATAAATCTTCCAGTATTGCTTCACAATCTCCAGTCCTTGATCAAAGTGATAAAAACGTCAGTCCTTTTGTTTGTAAACGCGGTAAATAGGGCTTGAGCATGTGCATGTCTTTGCTGGTCTTTCTCTGTTGTTCTCTCATGCTCCTTTGATATCTCTTTCTTGCAGGCCTCTATCTGTTTATGTTGTAAAACTATTTCCACATTTTAGAGATAAGCGAAGCATGTTAAACTAAGTACAATAATTAAAAGCGAGATTTATAGTTTGAAATATGAATACCAGTCTGAAAGGCCATCGAGGTATCTCGCAATCACGGCATTTTTTCTTGAGAACCGTTTCACAAACATCTAATTTGACAGAAGCAGTTTTGATTGGAAATTGAAAATAGTAGAACAAATCATTCAGCGTCATCTTTGATGTTCTTTGTCTCTGAAAATCATCAAAGAAAAAAATTTGATCATAAGGTAATCAATAGAGCGTAATATCGTAAAAAAAGAAAAAAAAACTGATTGTGTAAGGTTTATGGTGGAATTAGTACCTGTGATGCGATTCTGTTGGTGCCCGATGTACTGCTTTCGGGTATATCATGGCTCAAATCACCTGCTCCTATAATTTCAACAAAATACAAAGATAATAAATCAAGGAAAACATTTGACGTATTCTCACTAATTAACTGAGACGTTGGGCTGTGAATGTCCCACAAAAGGCCTTGCTGCTAAGTGAGAGTGCATGCCTACTAGCACCGAGGCCTTTTCTGCAACAAACAAAGCCCTCACCACTAAATTTTTAAGTAAACAAGAAAAATAGGGTATGTACTTGCCTCCTGTTTGTCTTTGTTGCCTTCGAGCTTGCCATGTTTGGACGAATTCTTCAGTTGTAGCATTACTTTTATTCCCAGTTAGTCCGACACACAAAGTGTCGTAATAGTAGAAGAGTGGATCTTCCATCGTACTATAACCGGCATTTGCCTTCTCTTGGCAATACTGAAGCAGGAATTTTTTAATACTCCCCGTTCTTTGATTACAAAAACTGCAGTATCACAATCAAACAACAAAATCGGAGAATTAGAGAGCACACCAAAATACCAAAATAAATTCGTTAGAGCATTAAAAATAATGTCGACGTTGAAGTACAAAATTTATAGTCCTTACTCAATCATACTATGATTTGTGTCCGCAGTCCCATTGTTATCAGAATGTGTCTCGAGAATAGCATGACAGATGATTCCAATTCTCCCATGAACTTCAAGCTTTGTAGTATGAGTACCTAAGAAAGATTAGAAGAAAAAAAACCAACCGCTTTAGTCCAACAAAATTTGAATGTAAGTTTTCTAACATTGCATACCTTTGTAATGTATAAATTCTCTAATAACATGGCAGCAACTGCAATTATACGGAATTAGCAATGGAGGCCAAGTCAAAAGCGGGACAAAATTCATATCCTCGTTTCCGTTTTCTCGACTCGTTTCTCCATCTTGGTAATTAGTAGTGTCTGGAGGATCCGGTTCCACTGTTTTATTTTGGAAATCAGTAATAATATCTGGAGGGTCCAGTTCTGTCGTATTATTGAAAATGTCCCAATATTCCGGATCATCAAAAGGGGTTTCCTCCGATTCAAGAACATCATCTTCTGCAGCAACTTGAACGGGTGCCTTTCGTGAACGGAGATTGTAAGTGCTAGAACGATTGTTACCCCAAGACACAAAATCATTGCGTCGTTCCATTGTGCGTTTTGCTTGGAGATCACAACAGTGTGATCTCAAGCAATGTTGATTGTGGTTTGTATGAAGTGAAAAAGTTTTTGAAAAACAAAGGAAACGATTTATAGAAGAAAAGGGGCGGGAGTTAGTTTATAGCCGTTGTACAACATACGGTTGTGTTTTCAAACGGTGTAATTTGTGAGTGCAAAAGCGGTTATTACTCTTACCGTTGTGCCCTCTGTTATTTTGATTTTCCCCTGGTCCTTCCCATATTATTTCACCCTTTATTCGCCCATGGTCCGTTGTCTCATTGCATCTCCCTGTGCTATGTAGGATCACTCTCACAATCTCGCCCAACCTTAAAAAAATTAAAAAGAGAGAAGATTTTGGGGGTCTTAGATGGTGCCACGGCCTTTAGAAAGCCGTGACAATTGCCAACCTCGGAGAATTCAACCCTTCGATGGAAAGTTTTTCGATTGTGACACCGCTTTTTGAAAGCCTTGACTTCCATATAGACCCATGGGTCATTAGAGCAGCAGCAGCTAGGTTGGTTCAAAATCACCAAATGACCCTTTTCAACTATCGACCACGAAAAACCCACCCTTGGTGAATTTGACCATATGCAGTTCTAAACTGCACAGCTCCATCCAACGGCAGAGGAGTGGCCATGTGTCAGCATCTTAGCGGCTTAAGTGTGTCACGCAGTTTTGAACCCCATATGCACTTGATAATAATTTGAGTACTTCTGCTACGAATCAAATGAGATTTGATATTATGCAAATTTATCTTGTAGGTAGGTTCATTTTTTCTCAATCAACATGAAAGCTTGACAGTTAAATCCATTTTGATCATTTTATTGGTTCAACATTAATCATACACGAACGTAAGATTGTGTACTGATTTTTTCATTCTTTATTTTTTTTCATAGGCATATATAGCACATTACTTAAAAATGGATCATCACAATATATGACAACTTTTACAAAAATTATAAGCATAATATAATTTTGCTTATGATTTCGAATATAATTTGCTTACAAGGCATAATATAATTTTTAAGTGTAGTACATATATATATTTTGAAATTCTCAAATATTTTTGCAAAATATTCAAACATAGTATACTATCATCTATAAAAAGGATGGAGCTAAGTGATGTATAGCAAAAGAAATTGTAAGAAGAAGCATGAGGAGGGTTTTTGCAATGGGTTTACTAGCATTCTTCATTCTTCTCATCGGGTCTTCTCTTGTTGTTGGTTCTGAAGTCACCAAAGGTCCGAGTCGCCTAAGATCTCCGCCAAGTTCAATGCTTCCAAGGAAATATGGTTACGAAAGAGTTGTTCCCAGCGGTCCAGATCCTGATACGACTCCTCCATGTCCACCTCGCTCTCAACCTGAACGTTGCAACCACGGAGGTGCCTTGATCTGAAGGGTGGTTAAGCTTGTAATGAGCTGTTAAATTAGGAATAAAAGGGATTTGTCAATCTTTGCTAGTTTAGCATGTTCACTTTCTTAGTTTATTAATTGAATAAGTTTTTTTTTGTTATTATTTTTCTCGGCTTGATTCTCCAACATTAGATCAAAACTAATGTATATGCTTCATGTACTGTGCTTATAATATCCTGTCCAACTGTAGGACGTTTATGGAACTTCAGATTTATCTAACCGTGAACGTCATCACTTAAATTGCATTGACAGAATAAATAAAGAAGTCGAAACTTGATTGTTTTATTTCCTCCATATAATTGTTTAGCTAAACTGAGGATAAATAATGAAAATGAGAGAAATACCAATAGCTAAAGAAAACAATCTAAATATAATCTGTCTGGGACTATGATGAAGAAACACTAAGCACTATTTGCACTAATTGAGAGTCTGAGACGATCCTATACAACTTTTAAGGAACTCTGTAGTTCATCAAAAGTGGTGGACTTGAGAGAGGGCTACAAAGGCACATTATTGTGTATTGGCCCTAGCTAGGAGCAACGGACAACAAACACCTTTAAGAGATTAAAAGGAGTTCTATGATACTTTGCTAGGCTTTGTTTGTACGAATTAGTGAAATTCAAATCGAAACTCATAGTAATGGCCTCATAGAAATCAAAGGCAGTTGAGAAGATCGTTTGTAGTTCCAAGTTGGTTTAAAAAAAATAAAATCATGATAACTCTTATAGACCACAACCATGGTTTTAAAAAAAATAAACATATATTGACATAATAGGTCGAGAGAAATTTTTGATGCAATAAGTTTTAGGGGAAGTGTAAAGGTTTATAAGTAAAGTGCAGTGTCGACATTTTATTTTCTCTCTGTTGTGGTAGAGAAAAAGGGCGAGCTCTTAAAAACATGTAAGGAGAGAAAATGCTTGAATGTGGTTTGAGAAGAGAGAAGGAATGAAGTTTTGGAGAGAGAAAATAATTAAGAGGGGAATGCCTTAATTAATTTAGACTAAATTGACCTGTATATATATGGAGGAGGAATTTTTTTTGACCTCTCCTGGGCCATTAAACATTTCGTCTCTCACCCTCCATTGTGTGACACGTGTCCAAGAGAGAGAAAATACTAACCTCAGTTCGCAAATCTCTTTTTATCTCTCTCCAGCAAATCTTATCTCATCTTAGAAATTGTACTTCACTAATCTTTGTGATTTTTAGTGAATCTTAAAATAGATCTACTTTGTACAAAGTTTAACTTCTCTTTTGATCAAGTACCATATACAAATTTAAATTTCTTTCTTGAGCTTCTTGTTTAGTTAAAATTTTGAGGAGTAATCCAAATTCATGGTTGAATCATGGGGTTAAGAGATTCAATTACGGAATAAATAATAACCATAGAAAACTAAATCAAATTGGGATGAAAATTCAGAAACCATGTAAAATAATCATTTTTTTTTTGTTGGTTTTAAATCATGATATCATCTCAATTCTCAATATTTAGAATATTGAGAGAAAAGCTGAAACTTATTATGATATAAAGGTTTAAGATGAAGAGAGGGATTTCTAATTTGAAGAAGTGTTTTAAGTTTTTAGTAGAGATGATGAGAGGATATATAATAGGTTTTGAGGGAAACGAGGAAGAAGGAACAGTGCATTGTTATTCTCCCTCCTAGATAACTTTCTTTTCCAAAATTATAACTCTCGGTTTAAGTTTTGGGAATAGTTTCTTTCTCTCTCAACACGTGTCACTCAATGGAGGGTGAAAGACGAAATGTTTGATGGCTCAGAAGAGGTCAATTATTTTATTTTATTTTTTCAGAGTGTATGTGCTCCACAGTAATGGGAGTGCTCCATATTAAGATCTCTAGTGCCCAAAACAGTTCATTTTGCTAATGCCTTAAAGTGAAACATGTCACATTTTCAGTTAACTTTTTGTACTTTGGGTGGTTAGTTTGGTCATCATCCACCTACCGCCCGGGAGTAACCCGTTCCACCGGCATCCGTATTCCGGTGTTTTTTTTTAATCAAGAAAGTGAGATAAATTAGGCCTCAGGGGCCGAATAAGAGTTTATAGAGTTCACCAAAGTTGCTGCCTCTGAAGGCTCAAAACAAACAAATGAGGGGAAATGGGCACCCTTAGCGGCTAGAGCATGTGCCTCAAAATTACAAAAAGGGTCAAGGCATTCAAAGTGAAACTCTAAAAAATGAGACGCTAAAGAAAGCATATCCGGTGCCAGAGTGAGGGCACCTCAAGAGAGATCAATAGATTTTGACTCAAAAGCTTTTACAAGGCGACGACAATCCGTGAGAACCAAAACTCTCACCAGGCCAATGTGGAGTGCTGCTTCCACTCCTCTGATCACGAAGATCGCCTCTGCCTCTTCTGAGTCCGCCGCCCTAGAGGAGTCAAAACTTGTACCATAACAAAAAAGTAGTGAGTCTTAATAACAAAATCGGAGCCATAAGGAGAGTCTTTGTTAAACCAAGACGCATCCACTCTGACAATATGATAACATTCCCCGGCTGAGGAGGGGGGAATACACTGGTCGGTCTGTTGGTGAAGTCGGGAGTGTGGGTGGTGTCAATTAAATACTTTTTTGTAATATTTACTGACTCTTTAGGGTTTGGCTTAATATTATTGAAAATAAGCTTATTTTTGCTAGTCCAAATAGCATACATTATGGTATTAATCTACCCCCAAAGGGAAATAGAGTCTATTTTAAAAACCTTCTGACGAGAGAACGTTTGCAAGACTTTAAACAGGGAGTCTAACTAAACCCAATTGCTAAAATCGAAAGAAATGTCATAAGCATACCATAACTCTTTTACATTTTTACAAAAGAAAAGAGCGTGCGTGGTGGTGGTTTCTTCTTCTTCTCCGCATCTGGGGCATGTGATGTCCCAAGACTTGTCCCCGTGCCACAAATTCGTCTTTGTTGGGATTCCGTTCTGCAAAGCTTTCCACAAAAAGAATTGGATTTGAAACGGTACCTTCATTTTCCAGACTATGTCTCAGTTAATGTCGAGCTGCGTAGGGGGGCTGGTGCGTTACCCGTTTCGATTTTGGTATTGCATGGAGGATTGATAGACATATTTGACCGTAAGTGTAGGGACCTATCCCTCGACCTCACTTGGAATTGAGCTGTCACCAGTTCGAATAACCTCCATATCAGGCTCATACATTTTTCAACATAACTTCTTCAGTCAATATTTCAACATACTCCGTGAACTGGTGAAGAACGTGGGTCGAACTTAAACTGGAAAACCTGAACCAGTTAAAGACACCTGTCTTTCACGAACTTGTCAGTTACTCAGTCAACCGCCACTAACCATATTGTTTGTAGAATGTGCTCCAGCACGATGAAGAGCAGCGGAGAAAGCCTATATAATGAAGAAGTTCCAAAAGAGACAAGGGCCAGAAAAATTACACAAGAGATCACCTAGAAATTACATATTCTAGATTCTCGATCAATCATCAAAGCATATTAGTTACAAGACTCTAGCATTTTCTATTCTTAGAGATTACTTGTAATAAGATATCCGCCTCAAGCAATCAAGATACTTTCAACAAAAATCCTTCACACGAGGTCGTTGCTTTTTTACCTATTCATAGGTTTTACACGCTAAAATCACATATTTCATTTCTAAATTTCCATTAGCCATTTCGAGCTTACAGAACTTGGCCATTACATTTGGCATCGTCTGTGGGAAAGATTGCATTTTTGCGATATCCTAAGGCAGTCTTTCACTACAACTTTTAATCATGGTTACTTCTAGACGACCGGTTGCAGTAACTCAGCTCTAAGTGTCCATGGAACCGGGGTAGCTCACAGAGTTACGAACAAATCTTAACGCTGAAACTAAGAAACGTGTTGAGCTTGAACTTCAGTTAACTAAGGATCGAGAGCTCAGTGAGAAAGAGCTCGATGTTGAACGACAAACTCGTTTGGCAGCATTCAAACGACATGAAGATCAGATAACAACAATGCAGACTGCCCTGGAGGCTCTGCAAAATACTCAGTAGGCTCCACCAACCAAAGGTCACGATTAGCTTCCAGAGACCTCCCGTATTTCTGCAAGGGAAAGGTTAGGACCTCAGGGAGTCGCCAGTAAAGCGATGCCCAAGAATCTACACCGCAAACCACAACCCTCCATATACTTGGGGGGTGAAGTTCAGTCCGAAGTCAGTCGAGGTCACAAAATTTTTGTCCACCGTGAGGAAGAACAACGACCTCAACATCATGTTCCAGCACGAGATGGCCTAAGTGAAGGTACGGGCACTCATCATCCACAGCCAGCTCATGCAATAATTCAATCGATACGTCATTACGTCACAAAAGAGCATATGGACTAACAGATTAAGGAGTTGATCGAAGCACAGGTTCTAGGTACTACCGGCAATACCACAAAGATACAAGGAAGTCTGATTGCTAAGAAACTATTCGATATGGAGATACCAAAAGGTTTCCATACTCCAAAATTTACAAATACAAAGGTACTGACCCGAAGAAGCACATTGAACAATACCATGATTCATTGGGGTTGTACTCCAATCTCAACCACATCCTCTGCCGTCTGTTCGCCACAAGTCTACAGGAGGAACCACTTTGAGGGTTCCACTCTCTCCTTGAAGACTCCATCTACATATTCGATCAGCTGCAGAAGCAGTTCATCAAGGCGTATGCTCATAACATAGATAAAGATGAGAACTTGCATTCTCTTATCGGTCTTAAACAGTCACATAGATAAAAGCTCAAAGATTTCTCAAATAAATTCTTATAGCTCGCGCAAAAAGTGGATAACCTCGATCATAAAATAGTTGTTACTGCTTTCACCAATGCTTTTTGGCTCGACTGCAAGGCCAAATAATACCTCTTCCTTTACAAACCTGTGACCTAGGAGGAGATGATCACCAAAGTTAGCAGTTACGTCGACTTAGAGAGGATGATGTTCGAGTGAGAGAAATCTACTAAATCCGTCTTGTCCACCAAAGGCCCATCTACAGATCGAGCCAGTGAACCCAAGGAGGAACAAGGAGATCAGAAGCGCACCAAGGGCAACGTTGGTTACCCTCAGAGAGGCGGTCCACCAAACAAACCCATCCTCCTAAAATTGAACTTCCGAATCTCTACAATTTTTCCATTACTATTGAAGGATCCACTCTATCGCGTCTTTCAACCACTGGAACCAAATGATAGTCGACCATATTGCCTGTATCATAAGGTAAATCATCATACTACTGGCAATTTCTATGCTCTACATCTGTTGCTCGAGTACATTTTTAAAGAGGGACGGATACTCGAGTACATTGTCGATCTAAAGTCGCACAAGGATGGCAGCTATAAGAAGCAGCTTGAAGTTATTTAGGTCAATGATCAAGCTGAGGAAAAATTCCTCTACCATATGCACCACAGTAACATGATCGAAATTAATCAGATCACCAATTCCAACAGATCAAAACGTAGGAGACTATCTGAATGCTACGATCTCACACCTCAAGACAAAGAAGTCAAGCTTCTCCCTGAGTCGAGTAATCGCCGGCTAGGAATTTCATTCGAAGATTGCGATACTAGCCATGTCAAATTTCCACATCATGATGCGTTAGTAATAATGCTGAAAATGAGAAAGTTTGTCATGCACACAATGATGATCGATACTGAAAGCAGTATTGAGATTATGTTTTAAAGCATAATCGACCAGATGGGATTGGCTGAGCAAGTTATTCAAAGTGACACCGATATCAGTGGGTTCAATGGTTCCAGAGAAGAACAAATAGGCAAGATCATCTTACCTATTACCGTAGGACCAACCACCATCGACGTCGTGTTCTATGTCATTAATGCCAAATCTTGTTATCTCGGGATTATGGGCCGCTGCTGGATCCACAACATGGAAGCAATCGCTTACGCATATCATCAGGCACTCCGATTCAAACAAGAAAATGGTATATATGAGATCAGAGGCAGTCAGAAGCTCTCTCGAGCTTGTAAAAATACCATCTCTGTTATCCTAGATACCTCCGACAGATTGGCTGCATATAAATTATAAGAAGTTGATCACCTCAACGATCAATCTTCCACGGACGAGCCTACAGAATACATCAACCTCGATGGACCTGGCCGAGGTACTTTCATTGGTACTAAGTTGTGTAAATAGGAAAAAGATGTTCTCATTCAGTTCTTGCAGCTCAATCGAGATGTTTTTGCATGGTCTTTCGAAGAGATGCATGGGGTCGATCCAACCAAGGCATGTCACAAGTTGGCCATAAATATCAATGCCATAGCGGTCAAACAGAAACAATGGCATCTATCACCTCGTCTTCGAGATGAAGTTAACACCGAAATCGAGAAATTAATCAAGGTGGGATTCATTCGAGAAGCCAAATATCCTGACTGGATATCCAATATTGTCGTTGTGCTGAAGAAGAACAGAAAAGTCCAAGTTTACGTAGATTTCACCAATCTAAACAAATATACTCCAAAGGACAGTTTCCCTTTTCCCAACATTCATTAGATCCTCAATTCTTCAGTCGGCCATGATCTTCTATCTATGATGAACGTTTCTTTAGGGTATAATCCGATTCCACTTCTGGAAGAAGATCAAGAAAAAACAATTTTCATTACTGAAAGAGGTCTTTATTGCTACAAAGTCATGCCCTTCGGACTAAAAAATGTAGGTGTTACATATCAACGGTTAATGACTACTATGTTCAAGGCACACCTAGGGAAAGTCGTTGAAGTCTACATTGACGACCTCTTGTGCAAGAGTGTACAGTCAGCCAATCACATCTCAGATCTCAATACAATATTCAACATTCTTTGATCTTACAGGATGCGTCTCAACCCTAATAAATATCAATTCGGGGTCCATTCTGGCAGATTTCTCGTCACCTTATCAGCAAGAAGGGAATTGAGGTTGATCCAGATCTGATTTAGGCTCTCCTCAACATGCCTTATCCAAAAATAACAAAAGATGTTCAGAAACTTGTTGGCAAGATTGCCGCGATCAACCGATTCATTTCTAAATCTTCAGACCGCTGTCGTTGGCTGTTCTTATTACTTCACAGTTATACCAAACGAGGAAAGGTTTGGCCAAATACAGAGGTGACATGGATACCAGAATGCGAAGCAGCTTTTCAGGATCTTAAAACCTATTTGGGGAGGTCGCCCATAATGAGCACCCCAGTAGATAATGAGGAACTGATTATCTACTTATTAATCACAGATACTTCCCTCAGCTCAGTTCTCAATCACCTGGAAGAGAAAATAGAGAAGCCAGTCTTCTTCATCAGCAAGACCCTCACACCAGCGGAAACAAGATACTCTAAAATTGAGAAACTTTTTCTCACTCTTGTTTACTCTTCACAAAAACTCAAGTACTACTTCCAAGCTCATTCAGTCAAAGTCATGGCAAACTACCCACTTGGGGAAGTCCTATCCAAGAAAAAAAATTGAGAAGAGTGCAACAGAAGTCAGTCAGTTTGGGAGAATATGATATTAAGTTTGAGCAACGTCATTCTGAAAAAGGTTAGGCTATTACCAATTTTCTTGCAGATTTTCTTGTAAAAGATCCCGAGTGGGAGGAGCACGACCCTGGCCTTACCGAAGAAACGCCTGAGGATCCACCCCCCAAGCCATTCGACGAACGAGCTGAATAGATCACTACATCAGGATAGAGACTTCTCACAGATGGATCAGCAGGACCCGTAGGGTCAGGAATCAGAATCGTTTTAATTACCCCTTCCAATGACAGAATCGAGAAATCAATCCGCTTGGATTTTGAGGCCTCAAATAATGTCACCGAGTATGAAACTCTCATTTATGGACTCAACCTCGCTCTTGAGCTCGATGTCTCTGAACTCTCAGTTTACACAGATTCACTACTCATCGTCCACCACTGCTCAGACAATACAAGAAGAATGAAAGATGATCGAATACGCAGCCCTCGTTGCAGATAAGATGAGCAAGTTCGCGAAAGAAACTCTCAATTATCTTCCTCGCGGTGAGAACAGGCACGCCAATTCCTTGGCATATCTAGCCGGGGTCTTGGGTACAAAAGCTTAATATCTCCAGATCGAAATCATTTCAACCCCTAACATTGATCGTATTTCTGTGTGCACGATCAACACTGGGGGCGATAAAGGGGGAGACGACAATTGGCAAAAGCCTTTCTTAGCCTACCTCAGAGTCGATAACAATTATAATGGGCCACTCCCAGTAGATCCAAAGGAACGCCGATAGCGGACCAACAACTCAAAGTGCTACACTAATCAAGACGGTGTGCTATACCACCTTTCTATCACAGAGACTTACCTCAAGTGCCTCTCCAAATCAAAAGCGGATGAATTACTCCGCGAATTACATGAAGAGACTTGTGGCTCCCATGTCGCAGGTCGATCACTAGCAAAATAGAGCAATCACACAAGGAGTATTCTAGCCCGGTATGCGCAAGCAAGCAGAGGAGTACTCTCGCAGATACGACACCTGCCAAAGACATGGACACATGACAGGCGCCCCTGTACT
Source organism: Kingdonia uniflora (assembly GCA_014058105.1). Lineage (NCBI taxonomy): Eukaryota > Viridiplantae > Streptophyta > Magnoliopsida > Ranunculales > Circaeasteraceae > Kingdonia > Kingdonia uniflora. The sequence goes on from JACGCM010001713.1 coordinate 438,991, forward strand.
CAAGCTCCATGCAAGCCAGGTTTTCTGGCCATTCAAAAGATGGGTACTAGACCTCGTCGATGAATTCCCTAACTCTCCAGGTAATCTCCGTCACCTACTCGTAGCTACCGATTATTTTACAAAATAGGTAGAAGTAGTTCTACTATCTTGAACCAGAGAAGAAGAGGTCATCTCTTTTATCTGGAACCACATAATCACTTAATTTGGGTGCCCCCACCTAATTCGTATCGATAATGGGCCCCAATTTATAGGAGAGAAAGTCATAAATTTCCTAAACCACCACAATATCATCCACTCGCCATCTAATCCTTACTATCCTCAAGGCAATGGCCAAGCCAAAATTACCAGCAAAACCATCGTGGATGGACTCAAAATAAGGCTTCACTCACAGAAAAATGGGAATTGGGTTCGCGAGCTGCCTCATGTCCTATGGGTCTATCGTACCACTCCCCGATAATCAACTGGGTGTACCCCATTCCTCCTTGATTATAGTACTGAGGCCGTCATTCCTTCTGAATATCATCATCCAGTTCGTGACCACGAGCTAACTGACGAGGAAAATGAGTTCGAGTTGGCTGCAACCTCAATATGGTAGATAAAACCAGGGAACGCGTCATCGCTAACCTAGGTCAATATCATCATATGCTTGCCAGATCGTACAACAACCGAGTCAGAAGTCATGCCTTCAAAATCAAAGATCTCGTCCTCAGAGAAATTCCTCAACGTCACAAAGAGCCTCACGCTGGAAAATTAGTCGACAATTGGGAGGGTCAATTCATTATCACAGGTCTTTCATGCCTGAGATCATATTATCTCATGATAGAAGAGGGAATCCCCATTTCGAATCCTTGAAATACTAGGTGACTGAAATTGTATTATCGTTAAGCATCTTTCTACTCTATTTTCTTTCCTCCCTTTTGTTATTTAATTTTCAATTCCAAAAGTGAGATTTTCATCTCCACCCAATATAAATTCTGAACTTATCAATGAAATTCCAAGTTTGGCACAAACATCTCTCTAATTATGTAGATTCTACCAAACAAGAGATACGGCAAAGATAATACTAGCCTTCATTTTTTTCAACTTGTTTGGGTCATTTATAATGGTTAGATCAAGGATAACACTTGGTTCGGCTGACTCTACTAAATCTCTACGATTATAGTAAGTGTAGAAACTTGTTTCATATCAATAACCCCACCAGGCATAAGATAAGACAAAGGTAATACTAGCTTTCATCTCTTTCAATATGTCTGTAACATTTATATAGTTTAATCAAGTTTCAACTTGGTTTAATACAACCCATTTTTACGATTAAAACAAGTGTAAAAACTTGTTTTATATCAAAGACCCCACTAGACACAAAGATAAGGCAACTGTCATACTGGCTTTTATCTATTTCAATGTGTCTGCGACAGATACTATTTATTTCTTATGTCAAATTCATATTACAAGGAATTTTTTTTGCTGATAAGATGTCAGCCGTGCTTCCCCCTATAGTAGGGATGTTAGCCGTGCTTCCCCCTATAGCAAGAGGTCGAACATTCAGCCCATGGATTATAGCAACTCTACCCTTCTCTATCAGGTCAGCAGGTTGAGGACCCAAATTGGTTTCCATGGAGGTTGTGCAGTTCCCTCGGCCTATGTTAACTCCGCATATGCATCCCTTATCCGACAAATTTTTGAACAAGGTATCTCGTTCTAACTCAAGTCTTTTAACTTCCTCTACAAAATACGTAACTATCGTCTTTAGAAGGTCTAAGCGTGACGTATCAGGTACGACCATCCTTGTAAATTTTTCTCTCACCTTCTCAAGGCGTGACTCCAATCTAGCATACAAATTCTTCTGATGAATCATTTCCATATCAACTTTAACATCATGTGCTACATTCTCTTCCATTTTTTTTATATATATTTAGCTGATTCAGCCAGGTTCATAGCCTCCAGGTCCACTATCTGGGCTCAAAGTCTCTTAATTTATGCGTTCAACTCTTCCCTAGCCGGAATATCCTTTAATAATTCTTCTTTATTCTTCACCACCATTTCCTTTGCCTTGACTTCCCCTTCCAAAACCTTTTCCCTGATAAGAGCAGTATCCAACTTCTGCTGGCATTCCCTTAAGATTGTATTACCTCTCTGTACATGCCCCTGAATTCGAGCTACGTCACCTTCCAGCTCTCTAATTTGTCCTGATAAATTCACCACATCCCCACGGACTAGGGGAACTTGAACATCCTTCTTACTCCCCCTCGAGCGCTATCCAGCCTCTACTTTCTTGGCACGTGAGTTTGCTTATGCCAGTTTAGCCTTTAATCGTGCCACCCACTCATTGAAATTATTATACCTTCATTGTATTTTCCGAAACTCCATATCCTTGGCAGGTAGAGCTATATGTAAGTGTTCAGCCACGGCTTCCGAAGCTGATAGATTTTCTTGAACTACTCTCAGCTTATTATCTTTTTCAACGATTTTTTGTTTCAGTCGCTCCATCTCGTTTCTACAATTCTGAAGATCATATCGAAATTGTTCTTCTAATCTTTCTAGCGCCTGAATACGGTGCTGAGCCATTTCAACCTGCTTACCTTAACCATCAAAGTGTCAACCCGCCTTTGGAGCTTCGCGGCATGTTCTTTGATTTCCACCAGCTTTTTTAGCCCCTTGGCTATTTCGGCATCTTTTTCTTTGACCTTATGAGTCAGATCGAAAACGGCCTGGGTTACCTCCACAAGTTTAAAATGCACCTTTACGTGTTGATCTTCTCTGTTCTCATTCGCCTCCCTCATCCTATCCAACTCCTCTGTAAATTTCTGGTTACATTGGAGTACATCATCCTCACGCGAGAGAGCTTAATCCAATTCGATCTGTTCGATATAAATATTTTAATACAGTTCGATCTAGAACACAATCAATGTGCATCTATATTTCATTTCCAAACTTATATATGATTTCTAACATCTGCGGTGTGCAAATAATTTTAGACTAAAGGTTCAGATACATTATCAGATAAACGCTCCATGAGGTATATTGCGAAGTCTAAGGTACATACTTTCGATATACTACCTTGCATAAAGAGCGTTGAATTTTTCTATGCACTATATTAGTGATATTTTCCTAAAGCTGATAGAAAAAGTTGTGGCCTTTTTCAATCTAACCTGCAGCTCCGCTTGCGAAGACAATGAAGATATGGAAATCTCTTTCTCCCTGGCAAGCTCAGTCTCTAGGTCTTTTATCTTGAGACTCATTTCTCTAAGTGCCTATAAGAGGGTTACAAAAAAAAACTCAGCCTAAGAGTATTTAATGTACAGAATCCAACAGTTTACAACACCCATCCAAAATGTTCATACAAAACCAAATCATTTCTCTACCCTACCTTCTCATGCTCGCCCTCCGGGAGTTCGTTATTGTTCCCTTGGTTATCCAACACTGTTTGACGAGAGACACTATCAAACCCGTCAACTACTCCCACCGTGACCTCTTCCATCCCTTCATCATCTTCCTCCTCAATGTAGGTGTCCGCCTTAATGGCATTCACCTCCTCCTCAGAGTATCCTTTTAACATCAGGTGGCACCCCAGCCTGTCGCGCTCCTCCACCATCTCCTCCAAATTGGCCCTCGCCGCCACCTGTAGCTGACCAATTTCCACGGCATGGGAAACCTTCAGAGTCTCCAGTGGCTTGGAGTCCTTAACGGCATCAACTTTAGCTCGAGTTGACTTTTTCTCAAGCTCAATTTTCATCCTCATCAGCTCGGACTTGTCTTCCTCAATTCCAAGCCAGATCCCCTTTGCCAGCCGAGAAACCTGCAGAGCAAAAATCAACCTCAACATTAGCTCGAAAAACAATCTATAATCTTTTTTGCATAATCAGTATAGACTTACCATCTTGCTCATATCTTTCTCACCATGAAATATCGCCAATCTAGCCCTCTCCACAACCTCTTTGAGGTCGTCCACCATGGTCGATCGCTCTTCAACGACCTTTTCCCCCGATTTCTCTAAAGGTTTAATCCTTCTCCTTTTTTCTTTAACGACCTCACCACTTCCAGTGGTACCAGAGGCCGACAGAGTTTTTAACATTTCCTTTTTCAGATATTTTTGAACTATTGTGCTTGACATAATGAGTTCTGGCTGAACCGACCTATCTGTTCCAGGGGTCTTGGCTAAGTTGGTTCGACTTTCCCCGCCAGTTCCTTGCCTCTTCCCTTCGCCAGCACTTACCATCAACCTGGTCGATTGAGCATTTTTAACCTTCTTTGACCTGCTAACTATCTTTTTCTTCCTACTAAGCCCGAGTCCTTCCAACACAACTTCGAGCTCAGTCTCCTCCTCTGCAACTTCGTCCAACAATAACTCTTTCCTCTCTATGTGAGACTTCACACCTGTCATACAAAAAAAAATTATCAGCAATTACAGGCATAAGTTTAAACTCATCAGTAATATTATCTATGCATGGTCATACTTACTTTGTTTTACAGTTCTAAACCAAAGGTCCAAAGGTTCTTCATCATTTCTCTGAATTCAATTACCCTTTATCCATATGACGTTATCATTTCAGGCTCGACCTGCTGAATTCAGATCGATGAAGCGAGGCCGAGTTACGCTCGCACAAAAGTATGCCCCACCACTAGCGTGATAATTCTTCACCCCATAAAATTGCAACACATCCTCAGGAGATATCCTCCTCACCTTCCCCTCATTCTCCCAGCTTTCATTCAGGTGGTCACAAACACTAATTACCTCCCACATGTTCCCGTTCAATTGAACGAGACATGCCCCAATTACATTCATAATCCCCTTTGCCAAGTTGGTAAGGAGAAGACTCAGCCCATACTCTAATTGAGGCAGGTAACACAGAAAACCTTCTATAAGGTCACTACGAACACCCCCATCAAAGTACTCTAACGAGATCAATTCATCTATGCCCCTATCTCGTTTTCCACCTCTAAATCCTCCAGCAAATAAAAATATTCTTCCCCAGTCGGTACCGTGCAACCCCTAAACTGCCTACCGGCATATTCTACACAATTACCCCATGTCCCTCCTATAATAGCCTTGGCTTTACAGAATTCTCTAAATGCATCTGAACCAGAAGGATAGGACACCAATTGCCCAAGAAACCTAGAAATGGTTCCAACCCTACTTCAACCTCATTATCATACTTAATCGTCTGACAAGAGGTCGACACCCCGGTAACAGGTGAACTATCTATTTCGACTATAATTTATGCAGGCAAGTTTTCAACCCTACCCGACTGCCTTTCACGCTCGACCTACATACAGGTTCAGGTATCTATTATTATTTCATACAAATCGGTCATATCAACATATAGCATATCTTTTATATATATTATGTGTATATGTCAAAAGTACAGAAAATTGTCATGTAAACGATTTGCACAAATACATATATACTACGTACATCTCTACTAACCTTCAGAATCCGAATGAGAATCCGCAGTAACGCCAAACCCTTCCCTCACGACGCTGCTGTATAGCCACCTGCGTGATCCAATGTCATTCATTCTCTTCAACTGCTAATCACCCTCAGATAAGTTATTATCAGGTCTTCTGAAAAAAAATTGCGCCTCTCTCTCTTTGCTCACCATATTTTTAGAAGTAGAAAAATATTTGAATGATGAGGAATAAGCACTATTTATCTTTTTTCTCTCTAGCGGCTGGCAGTTATTGTGCCTCGCACGACCCGTCCTAGGTTTTGGAACTGGGGCATCCTTTCCACTTTCCATGTCAGACGTCTTGTACCTTTTCAATAAAACAGACTTTCCATCATTACCCCTCCCCTCATATTTTAACATATTTTTCTCTCATGTTTCCATATCTTTTTCTGACCTTCACATACTCATGATTACTCACCCTACACGATATCAGATCTCTGCAGCTTTACATACAAAACAAAACTAGAAGCTTCTGCATTTCCTTCTTTTTTGTTTCTCTATCCTTATCTATCATATTTATAGTGATAGTGACGTTATTCTCAAAACTGAGGAAATTTTGAAAATTATTCAAAATATTTATCACAAAAGTTTTAACAACATTTGCAACTATAGAGGATCCCATTGATGTACATAATTTTTTGTTAAAATTTAACAAACTTATATTTATCCATGATAAACACGTTACACATTATTACATCTAAACAACCTGATGACCACGTCAGATCGCATTACCATTCAATCAGCCATCTTCGAATTCAATCTCGACCTCAGCAATCAATTTAACAATTTCTTCTCGAGCTGTGGGATTCAACACCAATACGCGAAAGCATACCTCATAGAAGTACCAGGCATACTCACATTCCCTACTCCTAACATCTAATCCTTCGAGCTGACATTCCCTCACTGGTAACTCAACATCATAACCAAACACACCAAAAATCCTTTCCCGCACTTCAGCTTTCATTATAGCCAATCGTTCCTCCGCGGCATGACGTATCCTCAGAGATCAAGTCCGCACCATCCTAACCACTTTTCCAACTTCATAAATAATCCTACCCATATTTAAACATTTTACATTCACTTTCCCCTCAAAATGTGATTTTTACCTTTTATTTCGTAACAGAAAACCCCAGAATCTTGAGTAAAATATTTGAACTTATCTCTTCCTTCGAGCTCGTCCTTTACATTACTTTTTAGGTCGAGTTATCCTAACTAAAGCTATTCTTCCATCGAACTCTGTTAGAACGAATTTTCGAATTGCTAAATTCTTGAAATTTTTTGCTCCAACTTTTCAACACACGAAACAAAATCTATATCTACAGCAACACAAGTAATTGAATGACTAATATTTATTCATGTCAAAAATAATGTAAATGACTTTATAGATAACAAGTTTTTCACAGTTTTTTTAGAGCCACTGATAATTCAGGCACATTGACGCATCAACTTCTCATGTTCTTCTTGCTTTAGTGATCTTTCACCCTGATACAAAACACAAATTGGAACCAGCAGAAAGCTTCCCTCGCATGAGTTTGGTTGAAGTCTAATTAAACTTCAAATGGAAACTATGCAAGTAGTAGATTCAGTGCTATAACCAAATTCTCGAACTAAAGGACTACTGAGTACCAAAACGTGATGGAAATACAGAAATAGACTCCCAATGGTTGTCTCCCTCCTCCACTACCATCACCCCCTCCTCTGAAACTGCCACCACCGAAGAGTTGGTAAAGATGAAGAAGGCCCGACCTTAGAATCCATGGTGGTACAAAAAATTAGCATAACTGCCCCGCAGTAATGCCTATCCCTGCATATGAAGCCTTAACCTTGTTTTTCACGAGGGTACGGAGATAGGCTCACTGGTCCTTGCCTGTCAAAACGACGATATGAAACCTCCACTTGTAGTAGAACTCTTCCTCAGCTTCAATCGCTTTGTCTTCTGACATGCCTCAATACGTCAGAGGAATAGGAGCAGGCATCACCATCTCCAAGGATTGATCCCCAAAGTACTTCAACTTCAATATCTATATTTCAGTCGCAATCCTCTCTTCAAGGGCCATGCTGCGAGTCTTCACCATTAATAATTTCATAAAGACCAAGCATGCACTGCTCCAAAGATTAGCTACAGGTACTATTTATATAGTACTACATTTATTGTACATGTACGTTTTCCCAAGCATCATCATTTATTATAAATGTAACTTTTTGAGTCGTAACCGTCACATACATCAGCATCAACATCATCATTTAATACCCATTACATCCCAATAACCACACAATTTCTAACACGTCAACACCGTCATGACTACGTTATTTATTCACAATTTTTAAACCCCAATACCTGTTACCCTTTTATCCTTTTTTAACCAAAGCCACTCATGACTTCGATTGCGAGGGGGCAATTGTAGGGACCTATCCCTCAACCTCACTTGGAATCTAGCTATCATGAGTTCGAATAACCTCCATCTCTGGCTCACGTATTTTTTAAGATAACTTTTCCAGTCAACATTTTAACATACTCCACGAACTGGGGAAGAACGTGGGTCGAACTTAAACTGGGAAACCTGAACCAGCCAAAGACATCTGTCTCTCACGAATTCATCAGTTACTCAGTCAACCGCCATTAACCACATTATTTGGAGAACGTACTTCAGCACGATGAAGAACTACGGAGAAGGCCTATATAAGGAAGAAGTTCTAGAAGAGACAAGGACCAAAAAAATTATACAAGAGATCACCTAGAAATTACATATTCTAGATTCTCGATCAATCACCAAAGCATCTTAGTTACAAGACTCCAGCATTTTCTATTCTTAGATATCACTTGTAATAAGATATTCACCTCAAGTATAAAAATACTTTCAACAAAAATCTTCCACACGAGGTCGTTGTTTTTTTACCTATTCATAGGTTTTCCACGCTAAAATCACATGTTTCATTTCTTAATTTCCATTAGAATATTGTTACAGATTCATTGGTGTGATAGCCATTTCCACAGCCATTTCGAGCTCACGGAATTTGGCCGTTACAGTAAGGATACCATTTTTTCCCTTCTCCATATAAGGACGTCCATTCCTGGGTTTTTACTTAGGGGGATGGTGAGAATGAGATCTATAATGTCTTGATGGTAAAGGGATAAAACAAGGTCCTCATTCCAGATGCGACGGAGGGGGCAGATGAGATCAGCTACCCTAGAGATAGTTCTGCTGAGGGGGGTAGGTCCTACTGGTCTCCCGAACTGAATTTTAGGAATCCAAGGTTTCAGCCAACAGTCCATGCTTTCTCTATTTCCTATGTGCCAAATGAGGTCGAGCCAAATTATGTCTCTAGCCTGAAGAATACCTTTCAAAATCCAGGTGTCAGAGGCCTTGGTGGAAGAGAACATCGGGGACTCCTTAGGAAAGTATTTTTTTCCTCATGTTGTGAGCCCAGATCTTGTCAGGTTCTTTAATGATATGTCATAAGAGTTTGGCCAATAGGGATTAGTTGTGTGTGAGGGCAGTTCTAGTACCCAGACCTCCACATTTCCTCAGCTTACAAATTTTCTTCCCGCCAATCAGATGGGTCTTGCTTCTTCCTTCACAATTTTTTCCCCACAAAAATTTAGCATTCATAGAATCCAATTTGTTGTAGATTTTAATAGGGAATGGGAAAATAGACGTAAGGAAAGATGGGATTGCTGAGTTAACAACTTTAATAAGGGTAAGTCTATCCGCTTGGGATAGGTTTTTTGCCTTCCCACCCTCAATCCTGTTCGAAACTCGGAAGATGATGTCTTGGAAGTTAATGCTTTTGGTTTGGCTTAAATTGAGCGGGGCTCCAAGGTATTTCTCCCTGGTAGAATATTTCTTGATGTGAAGTATTTTTTGAATAAGCTTGTGATGTCTTCGGTGACATTTTTTTCTAAAGAGGATGCAAGATTTTTCCAGGTTAATATTTTGGCCAGAGATATTTTTGAAGGTGTCAATAGCATCTTTTAGATCCCCTGCTTCCCCCAGGTTTGCTTTGCAAAAATGAAACTGTCGTCAACAAAGAGAAGGTGAGAAGCAGAGGTGCTGCCTCTGGCCATTTTAATACCGGGAATATCTTCTTTGAGCTTCTCTTTCAGGATGGTTTTGGAGATAATGTCTCCTTGTCTGATGCCTCTTCCTAGTTTAAGGAAGCCATAAGGGGTACAATTAATATTAAAGGAAAGAGCAGAGGTGGAGAAGTATTGGTGCACCCAGTCGTACCACTTATCACAGAAACCCATAATTTTGAGGGTATCGATAAGGAAAATCCATTCCACTCTATCAAAGGATTTGCTCAGATCCAGTTTAACTGCCATAAAACCTGAGGTTCATTTCTTCTTTTTGAGGGAGTTGAGGATTTCTTGGGCCATAATGATATTTTCAAAGATTTGCCTGCCTGAGATGAAAGCATTTTAGGCGGGGGAGATGAGTTTGTTGAGGAGGGGTTTCAGCCAGCCAGCCAGGATTTTAGTGATGATCTTGAACTTTATATTGCAAAGACTAATGGGTCTGTAATGCTCAGGGATTTTTGGGTTTTTCTTCTTAGGGATGAGGGTGATATTGGTATGGTTAAATTATGTGAGGGGTGGCCTTGTACAGGTCATGATTTACTATTTTCCAGGACCTTTGATAGAAGAGAGGGGTAAAACTGTCTGGCCCAGGGGATTTATGGGGATTCATAAAGAAAAGAGCTTCTTTAACTTCCTCTAAAATGGAGTCCCTTGTGAGCTGGTTGTTGTCCTCAGCCAAAATTAATTTTTCCATAATATTTTGATTTTTAACTTTCAAGGTAGGGATGGAGGGTGCGAAGAGGTCTTTGTAGAACTCGACAAAGGTGTCTCCTGTGGCCTTTCGCTCTTGTACCCAGGATCCATTAGGTTTGTGGACCTTGCAGATTGCATTCTTCCTACTGTGAAAGATGGTAGATACATGGAAAAACCTGGTGTTATGGTCACCCTCTCTGAGCCAGATTTTTCTAAATTTGTCTCTCAACAGGATTTCTTCTTGATCAAGAGTATTTTCTTGATTATGCAGGAGGTCATGCTTAAGGTGGGTGTTTTTATCTATCGGGGGTTCCTTTGAAGGGCATTGATTTGGTCACTAAGGTTTTGGATCTTTCTAGGGGTGCAGTTGAAAACTTCTTTGTTTCAGGCGATAAGCCCTTTTTTGGTATGCTGAAGCTTCCTGCATAGGCGCAAGGGGAAAGAACCTTCTTGCTCGATAGACCAAGCTATCCTAATGATCTCCTGACAGTCACTGTGCATAGTCCAGAGGGATTAGAAGTGGAACTATTTTAGGAGTTAGTGGGTAAGTTCATAAGGATGGGACCAATGATGGGCATGTTAAGAAGGGCATCGTCAGGGAAGGTCGTTCTCCATGGTACCGAGACAAGGGCACGATCCAACCTCTGTTTGATTAAATCCTGGCCTTTCTTTTTATTCAACCATGTAAATGTAACACTGGAGTAACCCAAAGCGATCATGGAAGTATCGAAGATAAATTCTTCCAGGGGATTGGAAGATGCGTTGTCGAAATCGATTTTTCCATATTTTTCCTCTTTACAGGTAATACAGTTTAGGTCCCCAAGAATATTCCAGTGGACTGGGATGGAGTCAGCCATACTGGCAATAGATGCCTAATATGTGATGTAAAGCTGGGTTTCAAGGAGGGGGGGGGGGGGGGGGGGCGCTCGTAGGTAAATGAGCACATTCACGGTACCGGCTCCAAATCAGGTGTAGAGTTGGGGGCAGGGGAGTTACTAAGAGTATTAATCCCTTTAGGGGATGATGAGAGAATAGTGAGATCAATGTATTGGTGCCAAGCAAGCCAGAGCCCTCCCCCATGATTATCCGAGGCATTGACAAAGTGGGAATGTTCATACCCAAGGGTGGCAAATTTACGTAGGGATTATGGATTGGAAGATTTGGTTTCTGAGAGAAAAATAATGTCTGGGTTAAACTTCTTTTTGTGAGCCAAAAGCTCCCTAAGGGTGGAGGGCTTCCCGCTCCACTTACAGTTCCAGGAGAGCACAATAATTTAGAACCATGGGCCGGTGTCGGGCCCGCTTCGAAAGTTTGGATGGTCTGGGGGTTTGTGTATCTTCTGTTAGGGTCAGAGTTGGGGAAATGAAGTTGCAGGTTAAAAATCTTCCCAGACTCGTACATTCGAGACCACGTTCGGTGGGGTTTGTTTGAACGGGAAAAAAGGTTTAGGTCTGGGGTCTTGGAGAAAGGAAGAGGGAGTGAACGAGACCCACAAATCTTTGTCAAAACCCATTTAAGCTTCCACCCATCTCTCTATTAGAGGAAAAACGAGGGGGTCTAGCGGTCTGTTTGCTCAGTAAGGTTTTCCACCCCCAGATTCTCCAAACCCAGGGTCTAAGGTCACGGCGAGAGAGGACCTTTCTAAAAGTTGTAAACTTTGATATACGAGGTTTGGGCTTGGGTTTGGGGTTGTTCAAAAAAGGTGTTACCCACACATAATGTTTCTTATATGGGGGGTCAAAACCTGGTTTGGGTGTAGCAAGGGATGGGTTGTTCCTTCTACTAGGGCCTGATGTACAAACCCTGAGGGGGGGTGTGCAAGGGATTTGAATCGCCACCGTTCAAAAAGACAAACAGAAAAAGTGATAGACGCAGGTACAACAATTCTAAAACCACAATAAATAGAGCAAAAAGGCCCTAGTAAATTAACCGGGGGATGAAAGGACGCGCACCTTTGCGGGGTTTTCGGAATCCCCCGTTCCCTCCATTGAGCGGTGTGAATCTTGAAGCCTACGCTTAAGTTTGTCCCGACTAGGTTCAGAGTGCTTAGGGCTGCCGCTACCCATGTTGTTTCTAGTCCTGAAAAAATCTCGGTAACTAGGCGTAAACCAGCCGGATTGGTTTGAGGATAAGTACCCAAGCTCTAGCTGCATCGGTTCGGAGGTGTCGTCTTCCGGTGGTTTAACACATTTTTGTTCTAGAGAGAGAGAGAGAGATATGGTGGGTCTTCCGTTGGGAAACTCAGGAAGTTTATATGGGTGTCGGCCGGTCATTGCCTGCGTGTTGGGCCTTTTGGCCTATAGGGGGTTGGTTTAGAGAGAGGGGATCTTCCCAAGGGCGACTGAAAAACTTGTGAGGTTGATGAACTGCTAGGTCACCATGTTATGTGTGGTAGTTTTGGAAAAGAAGATCAGTGGCTCAAAGCCCAGGACCAAAGGGACAAAATGGGAGTATTGTTTTGTGTTGGGGCTCAGTGATTTAAGGCCCCCTTGGGAGATGGCCTGGATGCTAATTTTCGTGGGGGCTGAAGTTTTTCAAAAATAGATTTGTTTGGCTTGTGAGGGACCCATGATTCCCAAATTTGTATACAAAATCTATCTCAAACAGCTCTTGATAATTCTGGAGAATAGAAGTAGGTGAGGGTTCGGCGGGTCGCGCGATCTGTTTGCCTTTAAGGTGCCTGACTAAATCTATTGAAGTTGAATCAAAGTCTTCTAAATGCTTCCTTGCAGTACAATCGCCTCCAAAACCTGTGCCAAAAAATTAATAAAACTTTCTATCCGTACCCGACCTGGTAGCAGGCCTCTATCCGAATGGACCATCCTCTTTCCTCTGGTTCCTGGTGCTGTCTCTCTGTCCTCTGTCTTCCTGACAATAGTTCCTGTCGGTAAACTCCTGAAAAAATGGATGAGAGTAATTCGTTTGTGTTCGATCACCTACTTCCGGTCCTGTCTCTTGGGGAAAGTAGTCGTTAGATTTCCAATTGCTGAGCCGAGCAACTGCTAGTCGGATTTGCTCGCCCACTAAGTCATGCTTCCCTTCTTCTCTAGGTTGGTTTGGATAATGATGATTACCAGGAGGGGGGGTGTTGAGAGTATTTATGTCTAAACTGGCTTGTCAGTTTCCCAGCATATAAGTTTTTGAACGGGGATGTAAATATGTTCTTCGGTGGATTGACCTGGATTTCAAGGTGATCTTAAGTTAGTTTCTTTCTTGTAGTACTCGGTCGAATCTTTTGCAGAGAGCAAGCGGGTGAGCTATAATGCCGTATTATAGGCAGAAACCTTCCAAACATTCGTACTTTATTGTGACTTGAGCATTACCGTATGGCTACGGTCTGGACACTGGGATGGAGAAGATGAGAGGTTTGTCTGTGAGTAGGTTAACCAGGATCGTCACAAAACTAGCTTTACGTGGCTCGGTGGACGTCGGGTCATAGTTGTTCCTAACGTATTCCCCGATTTTATTTACAATAAGTTTGAAAGTAGTTTTATCAAGTAAATAGCACGACAATCCGTAAATTTGAACCCAACAAAGGTATCTAGGGAAGGAAAGTTCTGATTGGTGGAGAAGCGGGTCAAAATGTTGTTTGAGCAAAGAGAAGCCGTAAACATTTACTGGCGGCGTGGCCAAGATGGTTTGTTTGTCTATGTTGTTTTGAAAATTTGTAATAAAAACCCGAGACTCTTGCTCTAAAGAGAGTGGGGGTATATGAGGTATGAGCTTTGCCCATTCTCGAGTAACTTCTTCAAGGATCATCTCTGCTACGGTGTACTTCCAGCCTTTTTGCAAACCTTCCCATTTTGCACTATCAAGTAGGAGGATGGGGACGGGGTCATGCATGGAGCATCCTAGCATCATCTATGCTAGCTTTCCAACTCGGTCACAATTTATTCCAGCAGCTTCGGCTGCTTCTTCTTCTATAAAGACTTTTGGTGGGAAAGAAAAGCTGGAGGTTGAAAGTGGGAGAAATGATGTTTCTTGTACAAAAGAAGAGGGAGAAAAGAGAGTGTAAATGAGGGGGATGGTGTGTGTGAGGTGGAGAGAGGTGATTGGGGGAGGAAGGAGATAAAAAGCTCTTTCTCTCAGGTAAAAGAGAGGGCAGAGCTATTTGGGAAGGGAAAAAAATTTGATCTCTCTGAAGAGATTATATTTTAATCTTTTCTAATTAAAATTTGCCACGTGGCAGGAGAGAGAAAATCTCAAGAAACCAAGTTAACTCAAACTTAACACCTTTTTGGCTTTTTAAGTTTTAAACATTTTTTGATTTTAATTAATTAAATATTCTCCCTCTCCTGTAAATACCTACATCTAGGATATGAATTAACAATTCTATGTTAAGCCGATTCTAGTAGTTATGGCATGTATTACGGAACTTCCATTACATAAGCTTCCTTTCTTTCAAGTTCGAGCTAGTATGCCACTGTAATTACCGGTCAACCACTCTATCTAGGCATGATGTATATGATGTTCTTGAGAAGAAAAAATATTGTTAAATCAGCCATTAAATGCCATCTAACTTTAAAGTTTTACCCCATAAATATTAACACAGACTGCTACTAAGGCTCTCTAATGTTAGAAGAATCAAGAGTGGCCTTGTTCCATTTAATTCAAATGTTGTTCCATTTGATTCAAATGGAAGGTAACCTTCAAGAGTCTTGTGTACTGCTGAGTTGAGTTGGATTAAAAATATTTTTGACTTAAATGTTAGATAGAGAAAATAATATGTTTTTATTTAAAAGTTGGATAGAGAAAATAATTTATTAAATTAGGAAAGGAATAATAAATGGCAAAAAGGTGTGAAGTTAAAGTTAACTTGGTCTTTTACAACTTTCTCCCTCCTGCCAGCCACGCGACAAATTTTGATTAGAAGAGATCATAAATTTTCCCGTTTTGGGGAAGAGAGAGCATCAGGTGTAGCCTAGCTAAAGTATAGCCAGCAAGATGAGTTGGAAAGTGATATTTGAAAAAGTCATAAAAATAGACTTCTCAAAAACTACTCCATGTCAAAAGAAAAGTATGACATGTAAGAAAAAAAAAGGTTAAATAAAGTAGTTTTGGTTAAGAGTTGAGTCTAAGCCCAAGCTAGGAACCCAATAGGGTTGGGGTGTCCTATACAAACTTCTAGCAAACCCATAGGCCCAATAGGGTTATGGGGAGAGTTAGAGTAGAATAAGGAATCCCTTTGGGTTGTCTATATATATCACTGTACTATGTACAGAGAACACGGTTATGATAATCAATAAATCTTTTTCTCTCTTTCTTTTTTGTTCATGCTTTACTATTATTCTTCTCTAGATTCATCATATCCCAGCACGTTATCAGCAACCAAGCTCTAGGAACAAGGAGAGCAAATTTTTTCGTCTAATAAGAGATTTTACGGAAACCAAGCGATCAGGAGAAGAGGTATTTTACAAAAAATTTTGAATACCTATTTTCAGATCAATAATATATTATAGATCAACATGTTTCGAAAACCTATTTTTTCCTATTTTTTCGGATTAAAAACTAGGGCTTTAGTGTTTTTTACCCTTGATAAATGGTTGTTTTTGAACGAGTATATCTTTCACTGTGGAGATCAGATGGAGGCAAAACCACTTCGGTTGGATAGTCTGCTTCGAGAGCATTCCAACGATATATGGCACGTCTCAGGGAGATACCCCAATCGCTAAAAATAGCTCATTGAAACTAGGCAGTTTCACAGCCAAAAATGGCAGTTTTTTGGTCGCTAACGTCATCAATTTTTCTAATATTATTTTTAAAAAAAAATTTATATTTATGACATCATCCTTATTCATAGTGACGTCAGCAGTGACACGTGTCGTGGGCGTGTGGCATGCCACGTGCGCCGCACGTGCGGCATGCCGTGATACGTGTGACTCATGACAGTTACCGAAGGTGACACGTGGCAGCCGCGGGACTGTCACCGGATTTTTGGTCAGAAATGTTCGTCGGCCGGTCGACAAAATATTCTTCATGGTGACCGGAATATTCCTTGACGTTACCGGATCTGTGTACGTGTGTGACACGTGGCAGTGACGTGTGTGACACGTGTAGTGCATGTGCGGGGTACGTGTGACCGAGTCAGACCGGTTCAAATCATGTCCACCCGGTCCAGGCCTTGACCCAGACCGAGTCAAACCGGTCGAGACACTAAAATGGTTATTAATAGCCCAATTTTTGGTCAAATTGAGCCCAATTTTTTTTTGAAAAATTCCTATTGAATATAGCTACCCCGTGGATGACCCATTTTGATTTTTTTATGAAAAATATTTTTAAATTTTTTTGGGAATAGGTGCCCCATATAAGGGCATTAGCTCACTTATATGTGTTATAAGTACATGGTGTAATACCTATTTAAGTATCTTTACGATAGTTAATAGGATATTACTGGTATGCCCCTAGAATACTAATTATCATGATCGGGGATCACAGATAATACGAAACTAAGACTAATTTAGCATACGACTGTAAGTCATATCTAAATAACAATGAATTATCAATGACAAATAACTAGAGCTCAATTAGGAATTGACTTAGTTTTATTTCTAAAATATTGGTGTCTGAGGAACCAATTTTTCGTATCTAGGTGCAATTAGATGTTATATGCAAAACATTTAGAGGTATATAGGCATTAATAACAACCTATAGTACCCTAGAATATTAGTTTAAAGGCAAACTTAATCAACCTATCTTGTAAACCCAGCTAACTTTGGGATGAAACCACTTATTAGCTAAACATCTAATACCCCTCATATTCGTAGAAAATGGTTCATTTGGCTAAAATATACATACCTTTATAGAACTTGAGGGCTTAGAACACCCTAGTTCTCAGAATAAGGAAAATATACATTCAGTGGTTTTGAATAGCTATCTTGGCTAAGACTCTATTTAAACGCACTTTAAGGTTAAGATCACCATTTTGCGGGGTAAATTTATGATTTAACGCTTCATAGGATATGAACAGGGTTCACCTACTGATAATGATTGAGATTCACTAACTTCTATGCTATGAATTACCTTTAGTAATGATTGAAGATCATGTACTTCAAAAGGATTTCATAAGGAACGTACACATCTGGTGGTTTTAAATAATAATATTGGCTAAGATTTTATTAAAATGCACACCTAAGATTAAGATCGTCATTTTTATAAGGTAAAATTTGGGATTTAATTATTATAGAAGAATTTCATGTATTTTAGAATATGAACAGGGTTCACCTTTAATATGATTGGGAATCATTTTTTAGCTTTATTTCTAAATACTATGATTTGTCTTCCATGCAATTGATATATTTATCAAGAATTGTCTCTTATTACAATCTATATTTTGCATTATAGATGTCTGCGATACTAAAAACTGTTGAATTTTCACCATTGCTGCTCACTAAAGCCAATTACCTCACTTGGTACATTGATGCTGACTTATTCTTAAGTCACTTGGTCTATAGAAGACCATCGTCATTGGCAACAAGGAAGATCCCATGGACAAAGCAAGGGCTTTTTTTATCCTCCGTCATCATATTCAGGATGACCTGAAGACTGAATACCTCAACAAGGTTGAGCCAGGTGACTTATGGGCAAGCTTGCCGGGGAGTTATGGTCATTATAAGGCCATTATACTCCCAAAAGTAATGTACCAATGAAACAACCTTAGGTTCCACAATTTTAAGACGGTCAATGATTACAACTCAACAGTCCATAAAATCACTTCTCCACTTGAGCTGTGTGAGAAGAAAGTCGTTGCTGCTGAAATGATAGAGAAGGCTCTATCAACCTTCCATACTAGTAATATTGCGATTCAAAGGTAATATCGGAGAGAGAACATGAAGACTCGTACAGTCTTGATTCAGGCACTACTCCTCTTTGAGCAGAACGATGAACTTCTGATGAAGAATCATGTTATGCGGCCCACTGGGAGTGCGTTATTACCTGCGTCATACAATGTTCGATTTCGGGGAAATAACTCTACACGTCGGGGATGAAGATATGGAAGTGGCAAAGGAGGCTACCAGGGATACAGGACAGGTGGAAACCTGAAACCCTTTGGCCCTAGGAGAGGTAAAGGATTTCAGAAATCCTAGACACTAGGCAATGCGAAGAAGGAAAAGAAGACTGATCAGGGATCTATTTTCTTTAACTGTGGTGACATAGGACACTGGGAACGGGAATGCCATGAACCATGGATTGCTACTGATGATAGAGTCAGAACCCACCAGGCAGTTGTTGACACTAACTCTACCTCTCTGGAGTTCACAGCGTAAGACTTCTTCGGCGACACGATTGTCGTCATGGATCAACATATGGTATAATCTGCAATGATATCTTAGTAGACATATGATGTCACATTCGAGAGAGCACTAGTAGTTTCTTGTCTCGACAGACTTGATTTACTTTTGTTATAAGCATTTTTGATTTTGTTAGGAACATATCATTTATATTTCTATAGAGTGCTCGTGACATACATGAGATTCTCCATTTGTTCTAAATTATGATTACTCAAATTTATTGCTTGGGAAGTAGTTAAATTCTATGTATGCTAGTTGATCTACTACATACAACCTGCCTATGGATCTCTCTGCTCATTGAGCATGGCCGATAATCGGATGAGTGGCGACATATGTCTCAGAGACATTATTACCACGCACTCGATCCTTTTGAAATATGCATATATTTTTTGTCTAACCCTGTGCATCAGGGATGACACGAATATAATTGGCATAACCAATATGATAAAATGCACTGTGTGCATCACGCTATTACTCCCTAACGGTACAATACAGGGTATCTAAACCATTTTCTAAACTCATAAATCCAACCAGATTTTACTAAGTTTAGGGAGATACATGATAATGCTTATCACGTAATGACTATCGAGGAAAATGATAGATAGGGTTTTGTGCATTCACTCCATGTCTAAAGGTTAGTACACGCTATTAAAAAGGTTTCTAATACACTCCTCAGGACTTGGATAACGAGGATGATCATCAGGATTACTTCTCAACTTTCCTTGAAAGGAGAGAAGATTTTGAGAGTGTACGTGTGTCGATTACTTTCAAGGAAAGCCTATTATGACTAAAGTGGAGTGGGATCTCCAGCCTTTGCTCTAACCGCATCCATGGAGGCCCATGTGGACCTTTCCATCCACATAGTGGCCCACTTAAATATTTATGGTCATTAAAGATGCATCTAGGAGATGGTTCAAGGAATGTAATGTTAGCACGACTTCTCACTTAGATCATTCGATCGCAGGCTTAGTTCCTGGATTAACCGATCAAAGTCGATTGATGCGACTTGACGGGGGCTTGGGAGTTGGACTCACAGGCTTTTGATGATTATTTTACCTCTAAATAGGATAGATGATTGAGCATCGTGAGTACCCCATACCATAGCCAACTCAGGATTGGCAGAGAACCCAATCCGGTGATTTTAGATAATTGCTAGGCCACTGTTATTAAGATTACAGCTTCCAGCTTGTGTATGGGATATGCATTTTTTCTCCCGGAGCACTGATTAGGGTTCATCCCTTAGCAAATTATAAAAAAAATCCCAAAAGTGACTAGTAACTGGGTCAGAGCCTGGTGTTGCCCATGTATGAAGATGGGACCCTTAACGTCGGCCTGGTATTAAGTGGGTTATGATTCACATTTATCACTAGATATTTGGACCCACTGGCGACGTATATCCTGCAGGGCAGATAATTATTACTTTGATGAGACGATATTTCTAGCATTGGGGGGAGAAATGACAGTCAATGCTGAGGATGTTTCTAAGAGGTCTTAGAAAATACCATCGTTATCTTATCTAGATCCCTATACATAAGTTAGGTGACAATAAGGTTCAACGGATTACAAACCTCTAATAGGTCACAAATGATTTACTAGACGTATTCATAGACACTATTAAAGTACCGTAAGTGTATGTACCTGTAAGTAATACACCTACACAACAGAACATTCTGGGGGAGCTAGTACCGCAGTAGAACGTTCCAGGGGAATTAGTACCGCAAGCAAATCTGAGGCTCGCACTTAGTGCGAAGTACGGTTCGAAGAAAGTATTTTAAGCCGGGGAGCTGCAGAATAAGGGACATATATGACTAATGGTGTAGTCGGTTCATCAAGGATGGAGCCACCCATTTACAAAAAAATCATATTCGTTGTTGTACTCGCCATCAAGGATGAGAATTCAGAACCACTTTTTATAAACGACTGTGTGTTGTTGTACATGAACAAAAGTAGGTGTCTGGAATCCAAGCGGAGCTCAACTTGCGTATAATGTGAAGTGATACCATTGAGCCTATCAGTTATAAATGGGAAAGGTACTGAAACACAATTAACTCAGAGAGATAATTTGGTTAAAGCAAGACTAGTTGCCCAGGAAATCATTAAGAGATCAGGCATCGATTACAGTATGAGCTATTACCCAGTTATGGACACTATAATGTTTCAGTACTTATTAGTCTGTCAAGTTGTCTAGGACAAGCTAGACATGCGTCTGATGTAAATACCGCTTATCTATATGGGAAACTAGATACGAATATATACATGAAGCTACATGGGAAGGTATAAGCTTCTGAAGCAATTAAGCTCGACATACGAGGTGTGTACGTAATAAAACTGGAAAAGTTATTATTGACTTGAAGCAATGGGCCCATGTGACATAGTTGACTGAGTATTTGAAGGTTAAGGACTTTGCAAATATCCTTATCTGTCCATGCATTCTTATATATAAATTAGCTTTAGTATCATCATAATAGTATACTAAATTTGGATATCATTAGACCTCCTGGGGAGATCGCAAAAGCCGCCGAATACCTTGGGAAGAAATTTAAAATACAAGATCTTGGGAAATCAAGAGTGTCTCGATTTACAGATCGAACATCTTGATAGTAGCACTCATATACCACGCAATATATATCGAAAGAGTTATCTAACACTTCGATATGGATATAGCACACGGTGCTAAGTCGTTTATTGCGCGTCCAACACTTAAGTGTGGACAACGACATCTTTCACCATCTTAATCGGGGGAAAAACTCCTAGGGCCGTGGTACCATAACTAGGAGGTGCTTTGTTATAGTTAGCTGGGGTATACAAGACCCAATAACTCATTCGCAGTGAACTGTTTGGCTTGCCATAGTTTGGTTCCTACTCAAAGGCACTGGAATGGGATCAAGCACATTCTGAGATATCTCATCGGCAGAAAAGACTGGGGTTTGTTCTATCCACAACTTGGCAAATGAGAAATTATAGGATACGTCTGTCAGATCCACATAAAGGCCTATCACAATCGAGTTATGTATACAGGGCATATGATTACACTATTTCCCTGCACAACTTTTTTCCCAAGGGGTTTTGCTAGTCAGAGGTTTTAATGAGGCAAGTCGTTCTAGTATGGAACACCCTAAGGGGGAGTGTTAGGACTTTAGTCCAAGCCCAAGCTAGGAACCCAACAGGGTTAGGTGTCCTTTACAAACTCCTAGCAAATCCATAGGCCCAATAAGGTTATGGGGAGAGCTAGAGTAGAATAGGGAATCATTCTGGGTTGTCTATATATATATTACTGTACTATGTACAGAGAACACGGTTATGATAATCAATAAATCTCTTTTTCTATTTCTCTCTTGTTCATGCTTTAGTATTATTCTGCACTAGATTCATCATATCCCAACAGTTTTAACTTTTCCAAGACACTTTTTACGTATTGATTTAAAAAAAAAAGGTTTTCTGCGAAATAAAGTTGTTTAGGTGGCTACCCAAAATGTTTTACTGAGAAGAGAGAGAGCAATGAGGAGAGAGAGAGAGCAATGAGAAGTGAGAGCAAAGAGAGGATTAAAACCTAAAATAACTATCCTATTGGGAGTCTAAAAACAATTCTTCTCTTTATTTTAACTATATGGAGCCTACACTAGATGTTGTCATCCATGCCTTTAGAGCATCCACAGCAGTTGGGTGGATGAATTCGCCCAAAAGCAGGGTGAATCCAATCCACCCCACAGTAGTTGTGAATCCACCCCAAGGTGAATTTCCCACGCGCACTTCAGAACCGCGCGTAACTACTAATATTAAAGTCTATGCGTAGTTTTGAACTGCGCGCAATGAGAGCCATTGGATAGGAGCCACGTGTTATAATTTTAAAGGTTATATGGCTATGCGCACTTCAGAACCGCGCTGCGTGAATTCACCCCAAATCTACCCATAGGGTGGAAAATTCACTATTGGATGAATTTTGTTCTTGCCACGTCAGGTATTCACCTAGCTGCTGGGAGACGAATTGGCTGGAAAAGAGAAATCCACCCGCCACGTCAGGGTGTACCTAGCTGCATATGCTCTTATGTTTCAATTTTATTTTTGTGAGCTGATAAAAAATACCAACAAAAATGTCCCAAAACCTCGTACAAAAAATGGTGAAACTCCCACCTCTTAAAGCCCTCTCACTCTACAACTCCTCAATCCTCCAAGGCTTTGAACCAGCACACACCTCCACAACCATCATCCTTCACCTCCTCCTCTCCTCCAACATGCTCTCTCACGCTCAATCTCTCCTCCTCCAACTAAACTCTCGCCATCTCTCCTCACCATCATACTTAACTCTCCAATCTCTCCTCTCCCATTTCACACAACAACCCCACTTGACTCCATCTCTCCTCGTGTTACTCTACGAAGCAATCGTAAACTCTTATGTTCAATCACAAATGCCTGAGCAATCACTGTTTTATTTCAACCAAATGGTCGAAAAGGGGCTAAAACCAACATCAAACACTTTTAATAGTGTTCTAAGTTGTCTAATTAAACATGAGTTGTTTGAAAAAGCGTGTTGGGCATTTGATCAAACACATGGTGTGCTTGAGTTGAATTGTTATAGTTTTAGGATTATGATCAAGGGTTGTTGTGGGGTTGGTGATTTGAACAAAGGGTTTGAGCTTTTAGATCAAATGGGGAAGATGGGTTGGCCTCCAGATATTGTTAGTTATAATGTTTTGATTGATGGGTGTTGTAAAAATGGCCATATTGGAGAAGCAAAGAAGTTGTTTTTGGAGTTGGGGAGGTTGGGATTAGTTGCTGATGACTTTAGTTATACAAGTATGATCAATGGGTATTTTAAAAAAGGCTTTAAGAAGAATGGGTTTGAACTCTACGAGGAGATGAAGGCAAGAGGGGTTGTTCCTAATGTATATACTTATAATATGATGATTAACAAGCATTGTAGAGACGGAAATCTCGATAAAGGTTTAGAATTGTTTGATGAAATGGGTGAGAGAGGAGTAGCGTATAACCTTGTGACATATAACACACTAATTAGAGGGTTGTTTCGAGGGAAAAAATGTTGGGAGGCTGAGAAGCTGGTAGCTGATATGAGGAAGGCTGGTTTGAGTCCGGATACAATTACATATAATACGGTAATTGACGGGTATTGTAGAGCTAGGAAGTTGAATAAGGCTTTGATGACATTTGATCAAATGAAGGCTAGCGATCAATCCATTTCTTTAGTTACTTATAATGTTCTGATTGGAGGTTTCTCTAGAGCAGGAGATTTAGCTGGGGTTGGCAAGTTTGTCAAACAAATGGAGAAGGAAGGACTAACTCCTTCCAAAGTAACATATACGATCCTAATTGACAGCTTCATCAAGTCTGGAAATATTGAGAAAGCATTCGAGATACATTCTTCCATGGAGAGGGCAGGTTTGATATCAGATGTTTATACCTATGGGGTCTTGATACATGGTCTGTGTGTCGAAGGCAATATGAAGGATGCACTGAAGCTATTCACAGCGATGTTTGAGCATCATTTGGAGCCGAACAATGTGATTTACAATACAATGATTTATGGATACTCGAAACAAGGGAGTTCTTATAGGGCTTGGGCATTTATCCAGGAAATGGGGGATAAGGGAATGGTTCCTAACATGGCTAGCTATCGTCTTACCATTATTGTTCTTTGTAGGGATGGTAAATGGCAAGAAGCTGAGACTTTGTTCAATGAGATGGTTGGGTCAGGCTTGCAACCCAATTATTCAATATATGCGGCAATATTAGAAGCGAAAGAAAAGTTTGGCTCAAAATAAAGTTGATGATTAGGTATGTGATATGTTTTATCTTAAGATACAGTATAACCTAATAACTCGAAAACATCAGCTTCATATATGTGCAGACCACGGTTAACTATTTCTATATTAACCATCTAAACTTATTTCTAATTTCTATGTTACTTGCTTCAGCAGGATGCGGACCTCAAATTAACTATTTTGTGCTAAGATCAATTTGCGAGTTTTTGCTTTCTAAAGTGAAATGCATGCGGCGTGTAATCAGAGAGTTGAGTTGACCCAAGTCACCCAACCAAGGTTGAGGCATTGTTGAACTACGATGAACATTATTGCACCCAAGGTCAGATGATTATTCATGCTATCTTGTAATGGTGATAAGTTTGTTCTGTCAACATGCGTTCAGGGGATTAACAACTAAACTGACTAGTGACTGCAACTCATGTAACTAATCATCCTTAGAGCTGCCTGAGTCTGTGTTGGGTATATCTCTAAAAACCGAAAGCCAACCCAATAAGGGTTCGAACCCATGACTTCTTGGTATGGGTAGCTTATTTTTTGGTCTTATAACATAGTCCCACATTAAAAATAATGAAACGATAAACCTGATTATAGTTTCCTTAGAACTGATATGAGAGAGAATTACTGCGGGCTGGAACGTGAATGATATGCTAGAACTTAGTAGAACAACAACAAAATTATGGAATTAACCTCAACAAGAGGAAACCAAGCTCGAGGCGTGGGTCGCACTATCTTTAAGGAATAATTCGACCCACCCTGCTGTCGAATCTCCTCCCAGGATACAACGAGCAACATAGTATACAAGAGTTTTTTTTGTAGTGGAGGAACAACGTACTGAACTTGCAAATGACCAAAACGGTCAAAAAGAGAGAGAGATCGATTTGTAAACAAGGGAAGATGCAGTATGAGAACATATGAGATACGTTTCTCCTGCATGTTTTTTCAGAGAGGAAAAAAGTCAAATTTATGGACTTTTACAAAGCAACGGCTCTCAGAACTTGCTCGAACATGGGTGAGATATTTCCTCCAACGTGAGTACGTGGTTTCGGTTTCCCCAAAGACCAGGCAAGTCGAAAGACTTCGGCGTTCGTAAGTATCGTTACAGTGGACGTGTTGAGAGATAAGAATAGATCCGTTAAGCCCAAAGTCAAGAGACTTTTCTCCAAAAAGAATAGGGAGAGCCTAGCCCAAGCCCAAAGGGCCATCTAGGCCTCCCGAGCCAATTGCCTGAACCCGAGCAGGGCCGCTCAAGAGAGGTCCAAGTGCGTCAAAGATATAAAACCCTCCCTCATATACTCATACACATGTACACTTTCTCTTAGTCACATGTTACAAACATATTATGTGAGTACTACCTTATATGTTTAGTTCCACTATAGTTTACAAACAATGTAGGAGTAAAACTCAAGGCAAAACTTGGGTTCTTTCTCTCAACACACTAAAATAACAAAAAGGCTAAAAAACAAAGAGTTTTTATAAAGAGATTTTTGAAGAAATAGGGACCAATAGGTCTTGATGGGTTAAAACCCAAGTAAATATTTTATTTTGAAATACGTTTATTTGAAAAGATAGACACCCTCTCACCTACTCATTTGTTGTAGAC
The DNA here is from genome assembly GCA_014058105.1 of Kingdonia uniflora. Taxonomy (NCBI): domain Eukaryota; kingdom Viridiplantae; phylum Streptophyta; class Magnoliopsida; order Ranunculales; family Circaeasteraceae; genus Kingdonia; species Kingdonia uniflora. The sequence continues at coordinate 464,874 of JACGCM010001713.1, forward strand.
ACGAGTAAGTGGGAAACATGTGAGTGTGTGAGTGTTTGGTGGACTTTTAATCTAACATCCTAGCACACACACCCTCAGGCGGCCCGGTGGGCTGGGCCGGCTTGGGATCGGGATTTGGGCAATTGGCTCTTTCGAATTTACTTCCTCTTTCTATTCGTTGAGGGAGTTGTGTCAATTTCCTCTCCCACAACTTCTCTTTTTCGTTTATAAAAGAAGCCCTTAACTCAGTGTTTTAATCAGATCATAACACAACAGTTTCGATCTTTTCCTTCTCTCTACCTCTCTGTTCACGTCTCGAATTAGCGAGTTTCACAAATTTAAGTATTATAGAAGTGCAAAGTACAAAAGGCTTCTCTCCCTACAAGAGAGAATCTTATTATCCTAAACGGCCATTTTATCCTGGGGGCGACCGTGCGTCGATAAACTATTTGCTGGACATTGCACGGAAATGTCTTAAAGAAAGTGACATTGTTCACGACTCGGCTCTACTCCTGCTCCAGTTTTAATCATTGTTCTAGTGCTGCTGCGACTTCTTTTTCCAGTTACAGTTTTTTTTTTTTTCGGCTTCTTATTCATTGCTGAAAACGAGGTAACACAGTTTATATTTCTAACAGTCTATAGCCTTCGTTGATGGTTGAGGTGCAAGGTTTGTGTTTGGTTGCTGCAGAACAGGGTTTACACTTTGCAAACAATTGGAAAACAGATGAGCAAAACTGTCATAATCATAAATCACAAGAGATAAAAGTTTATTTAGGCAGAAGGGTATCAACTCAAGGAAAAAGGTGTGGCTAGAGTTTTTGTAGGACTACCACTTCGTAATCCACAATACGATTGAGAAGCTCGTGTTAGCAGAGAATTAACGAAGAACACTAATCGGTTTGGAAAAAGTAGAGATTCGATTACTCAAAAATGAAGTAATTACAAGAAAATCTCTCAAAAACCCTAGGTTTCTCTCTCTCTCTTTCAGATCTAATATAGAAAAGAAATAACCTAAGTCCCATTTATATACTAGGGAACCTAAAATACTAAAATCACGCATTTCGAGGCAAAAACACCCCTCAAAATACAACCACCGCCAAAAAGAAAAAGGCTGAATCGCGCCTCTGTTCGAACATAATAAGTTTCTGTTCGAATAAAATAAAATGTATTCGAATAGACAAAAATCTATTCGAATAAAATCCATCAGGCATTAATCTATTCGAACATACACTACTAGAATCAGCGTCAATGGCCACTGCTCTGGCCGTGGCTAATACCATTCGCCAAGGGTATACCCGTGCCCAGGGTCGTGTCAAATGGTGGTGTGGCTAATGCTCAGGCGCGAACTGGACCGTGGCTAATGAATCATATATAGCCACGGTACTACCCGTGGCTATTAATGCACATTGGATACATTATAAACCGTGGCAAATGACTCCATTGGCTATGAACTTTCCCACGAAATGTCCCGTGGCTAATACTCGTTATTTACTACAAAACTAGCCGTGGCTAATACTTGTTAATTACCATTGTTTTGCCTGTGGCTAATACTCACTATTTACTACAAAACCAGCCGTGGCTAAAGTCATTTTACAAAATAAATAAATATATATATATATATATATATATATATACATTTCACATTTGTACAATCACTACAAACTGGTAATACCACCTTTTATTTGCATTTAGCAATATATTATATAATAGCATCTACTAAAGCAACAAGAAAATGATAATAATGATGAAGTTAACCTAAAGCAACTCTTCTCTCTTCCTAAGAGCTTGACGTAACTTGCAAATTTTTTCTACTAGGAACCTATCTCCCTTGCGCTCCGTATCAGATAGTGTATCTAACAAAAATTTTCTATCAAATAAATACATTGGACTAGTTCGCTGTTTCATCTTATGTTGTGGTAGTTGGCCAGTATCCATCTTGACAACGCCTCTTCCTCCTTCCCCCATAAATCTGTAAATTGATTAAAATAAATAAGTGTGAATTGGATGATATATGTGGCATGAGTGGATACATCAAAAACCAAAACATAATAGTTCGAAATTATGCTTATTTTAGCCATTGGATAATTTAGAAATATGAGAGATGGGCTTTATAGCAAAGAGTAAGCAACACACTTGGAAGATCCAAAACAACTGCTGCAGCACTTGCTCTTCACATAGGCTTAGCCCCAACATCACTATCCAATGCATTTTCTAGTAATATAACAGATATGTTAATTGTTGTCACCTGTAAGATCAAAAAAATAATGAGCGGAAGAATCCACGGTCTATCGAAGATTGGCTCATAATAACAGAATCTTCTTGGTTATATCCAGAATAGCATGAAATAGCAACGATGGCATTCTTTAATAGAAACATAGAAAGAAAAGAGGATATGTATTAACACCATTTGCCAAGTGGTTGAAGTGCAATAGAAAATGAATATGTACTTACAATTCCAGCTAGAAGCTGTATCTAAAGTGCTAGTGTTCCATGGCACGAGTCGTTACGAGAGACTTTTGGGGATAGTACAAACATGAGAAACTGACCTGGTTGTGGTCAGGAAATGGGATAATAGATGCACAAACACCTAATATCAACGATGGGTGGATTTCACAGTGGGTGTAGTTTTCAGAGTATGCCTCTTCTGGATTAAGCCTAGCAGTTACAACAGAAAATGGGAAATAGTTAGATATACAATTAGGCCACAAGGAAGCATCTAAGATAGATAAAAATAGGCATAGAAGGTGCAGATTCTACGTAACATATTTAAATAGATTTTTGAGAAAGCCTTCAAATGTACTAGTGATTAAGACTAGCTCTAGAAAGTGGGGGGTTCAAAGATCTACGACTTTGGCTTGATTTTGTCTAAAATTTTATGATATCGACTAAACACCATACTAAAAAGAGTAATAGTGGAAAAGTGGCAAAATTACGAGTTGTTACCTTCGAGTAACAAAAGCAATATCTTGCACAACACAGCCTGAATGAAGCCTTCTAGAGCTCACGAATGTTTGTGGATTTGAAGTATCTCGGTTCCTGTCAACCGACCCATCAACTACTGCCCAAACACCCTCAGCGTGTTGCTTGCAAAACCGCAGAAAGTTGACCTCACGAATGGGAACTAGAGGTGAAAGACTTGAAGTTCCCCATGCATCTGCATATGAAAATTTTCTTCCCAAAAGTTACTACATGATGAGGCCAGTAAAGTGTTCATGGAAAAAATGATTATAGGATAAAGGAAATTACCAGCTGAAGTACGCCATTTTTCGTTCCACTGACTGTAATAAGTATCACATGTTGAGGCCGTTCAGAGAAAAACAAAACTAATCCAACGCATAAAATGTTGTCACTATAGTAAGCATTGGAATTAAGTATAAAAAATTGGATCAAGAAATAATTATATATATGAAGCCTACGAAAAATTTATGTGCCTGCAATATTCAGGGAAAAATAACTCTTGAAAAAATATGATCTAACCGCACTTTTTTTTTTTTTTGAAAATTGTTGAGGTAAAAAGAATGCGTCATTAGCCTATTCTAGAATATTCCCTGCCAAAAACTAAAGTTGTCGCCCAATTAACAGCTACATAAAATCTGTTCCTCCAGCTGATTACACGAGTCAGGTAAGCGGAATGCCAAATCAGCCAACTTATAAAGCCTGCATGGGAGATGCCCTTTTCATCCTGCACGCAGTAGGAAGAAACGAATACAAAGTTTAGATTTAACGAGATGAGAAAACACTTCCTTAGCAGTACTTTAGAAGGTTACAAAATGAATGTACCAATGCCTTGTAGCGCCTTACAGATGCTATACTTCCGAGATGCCCTAAACCAGCTTAACAAAAGCTTTGGTCATAATGATCTTTTACACACTATAAAGCAAGTTTACATAATTTAAAGCTCCAAATATGCCAACTAAACAGCGCAAACATTAAAACTGATTACAAATTGTCCTTACAAGGCACCGAAGTAGTTGTGTTGAGTAATGTCTTGATAAACAAGACTAAAAGAGAATACTGCAAATCAAGCTCGGTGCTTTGGCAGATCCAGTGGCACATCTTAATTTTCCCTAAGACACTCTTATGCTTATAAATTAGCAGGAAAGGGGTTAAGAGGTAGTGTGAAATTCAGGAGAAATGAATGGAGGGTTTCGACCCAGAGGCAAGGGAGAGAAATGAGAAAAGCGTTGTTTTAATATGGACATAGCGATTAAGGTGAATGATGTCTTCTGTAGTGTGATTGTTTTTTCTCTGATCTGAATTCTTTTTTGCTTGTAAACTTTGCTATTTGCTACAGGTTCTTAGCTGACGTTTAGCCATAAAAAGAGTGTCATATAAGATTAAAAGCATAATCCACAAATTACCAATAATACTCAAAATAAGTTGTTGATAAGAAAATTAACATGAAAGCCACAAACGACAATTTTGTAACAAGAGAACTGAAAATCTGACCTGAGCTAGAGCTGGAAATACTTGTTTCCTTGCCTTCTCGAGAAAACCCGCACAATCCCCCAAGTGCAAACACGTCCTCCACAGAAGGTACACGCTTCCACTCGTCAATACCAATCCTGTAATGTTCAATCAAGAATTGCTTAATTGATAGCAATGCACACCAAAACAAAGACATCTTATGGTAAACAAAAATGAAGAAAAAGCCTTTGCGCATACCTTCTCACGAACGTTGTATGTGGATTGTTAATGTAGCTGCATAGAATATCCTGATATCCATCCAACTTCAAGTCCTTAATGGCGGAAGGTTTCCTTTCCCCAGACTTCTTCGGCCTAACCAAGCTGTAGAGAAGTCGGAAAGTGTTCTCTAACAACAATTTTTGGTAGTCCATAAAAATATCCATACGGTGAGCTTTTGCATATGAATCTGAAAAGAAAGGAGAGTAGTTTCCAGCTAGTAAATCTCTCCGAACAGTTAATAGAGCTCCACATTCTAAACCAAGGTTACCACCATCTTCAATATTTACAGTAGATGATGACTTGAATACGGGCAGTAGCTGCTCTAAAATATCCATAAGATAATTAACAAATGTTTATTGCCTAAGAGAGCAGCAGGCTCGAAGTAGCTGGGAAACAAACTCGTTTTTCTCCTAACCTACAGGAGAGATAGAGCAGCATCTGAAGTGGATGACAGAGCATTCTTTTCTTGTGTAGTATCTGCCGTACTACCACTGGATTTGTGTTCACTGTCAGGCTGGTGCCAGTTTCGAAGCATCAAGGTGAAGTACATGAACACAAGGATTACGGTCTCCCCAAAAGAACTACGAGTTTTTGCTACAAATGATTCATTCACATTGATTTCATCCAAGAACCATTGAATAAATTTCTCCATGTCCAAGCTGTCAAGATTTGACCTATCTGTGAAAAGGCTCACCCATTGCAGATGATAATCTATAGAATAGTTGCATAGAATGACTCGAGTACCACTAGTAGTCTTCTCCATCCATCCTTTCAGTTATTCTACCAGCCAATAGAAGCAGAGAATTTACAACTCTCTTTGAAGCAGATATTGAAACTGTTCTTTGATTAATCAAAGAAGGTGAGGGGAATTCTGCAGGTTCATCGTCGGCTTCCAATAGATGTATTGATGGAGATGAACTCTGTATGTTGGCATCCTCAGAAGCAGCAACTGGCAACAAACTAGAACCGCCGCTTAATTTATCCATAGAAAAATGAATTTCATTACCATCTCCACCTATGGATTCAACTTCAATGGGAATTGCTGGCATGGGGTGCTCTCTACTATGTGGCTGAGGAAGATGATCTGCATCCAATACTTGATAGCATGCCTCACATAAATCAAAATCTGGGCAGACGGTACAATGCCATCGATGTCGGAGTATAGGAACAGTGGAGCAACCATCACAACAATACTGCACTGATGAAGTAGCAGAATCTTCTTCAATCAAGACTTGAGTAATTCCAGCACTAGCAATATCAGAAGATGCAGCAGGTGGTGTGGTCAATGCAATATTTTCCACAGCATCATCAGTACCCAACATAGTCTGTTGTGGATAAAGAACCTGGAGCAATCTAGAAGAGATTGCCAAACTGAACAAAAGATAAGTCAGGCACAAGAAATAAAAGAGAAAATAAAATGAGCTAAGACATAAAACGGCAAAAATAGACCTGGTGGAAGTCTGAACAGCCTCATAAGGAGCAAAAAGTAGTTTCTTGAGTAATGCAACAGCAGTTGCAACTGAATGCCTACTTCCAGTATTATTCTGATGTAACACAAGGCATTCTGCATAGCTATAAATGAGCTCCACTGATGGTACGACAATTTTGTTTATAGTTTGAGTGTCAGGTTGCTCTATATCCAATATTCCCCATAGCACATCCATCAACCCATCTATATCCAATTTTGTCTCTTCCAAGCATCGTTTATACGCCACAATATGCTAAAATTCAAAAACGCCTAAGATCAAAGGTCAGCTGAATATACAAGAAGAATGAGCAAGAAAATGTTAATAAATATTAAATATAATAAATTAATAAATATTAAATAAAACAAATTACCTCTAGCTCTGTTTTCACAATATGAATGAATTCATCAGGAACATTGGTAAATTTCTTGTAATTAATAAGTTAACCCCATGAATTAACTCCAACTTTCTTCTTCTTCCCATCAGGTAAAGGTTTGGATCTTCGAGATGGACCCCTTCTCTTAAAAGAAGATGAAGCACAAGAATATATCTTTCCTACACAAACAAAAGAATAATTAAACAATTATAACAATAATATTAACTCTATACAAATTTTACCTGCGGTATCCGCCACAGCGGAATCGGAATCGAGTGAATGCATAGTATGATCCATGAAAGAAACTGATAACCAAAGCAACAAATGTATAAGTAGACAAAATAATTAATTGTACTTCATATATATTAATTAAGTCAATATAAATAAAGCATAAGTTGTATATCTCGCTATGGCGGTAGGAGTCACATGGTTTTCAATTCATGAAAAGAGGTGAACCAAAAAGGAGTTAGTTGAAGATGACCAAGAGGTTTCATGGGTTCAAACTCAAATAAGGAGATCTGAAGTTGAATCTCTTACGCAACTCTTCGGAGAAGGCGAAGTTTCTTTGGAGTGGAAGATCCCAGAATACTATCACCCCGATTCGCCTTTTCATTCCGTCAACCTTCCTTCGGAAGATGTCACTCGAAACATCGCCAATCGAAGTAAAGTTGTAAAGGGAACCAGCGAGCTTTGGGGAGAAGATAGTACATATGAAGAATTGGAAGCAGTTATAAAAGATTATCCAAATGAGCGCAAGTTACCGTACTTAGCATCAGGAAGTACATTCAGGATCATAGTTGATAGCTTTGGGAAAGTGATGAGCTTTCAAGAACAAAACGAACGTATTCAGGAACTCATGTATATATCGTTCAAGATAGAAGCTGGTAGCATCCAGCAGAACTTCTAATGGGCTCTGTAGCAATCAATCTCTCGAGATTTGGATTTCGGATTGTAGAGTAATGAGATCTAGATCGAGGAGGAGTGAGTGATTTGGAGCAGTTTTGGTGAGATATAAAGGAGAAGAAGCCATGAGTGAGACCGAGAGGTTTCAGTTAGGGGCTGTTGGAGCATTGAGTCTCTCTGTTGTTTCGTCGGTTTCGATTGTGATTTGCAACAAGGCATTAATCAGCGCTTTAGGGTTTCATTTTGCCACAACTTTGACAAGCTGGCATCTTCTAGTTACTTTCTGATCACTTCATGTGGCATTATGGATGAAATTATTTGGCATACTTAATGGTATATCTATTGGCCTTCTGAATCTTAGTCTGGGTTTCAACTCCGTTGGATTCTATCAGATGACAAAGCTGGCAATCATCCCTTGTACCGTACTCTTGGAAACTCTTTTCTTTAGGAAGAAATTCAGTAGGACTATCCAGCTCTCACTTTGTGTCCTTCTTTTGGGTGTTGGCATTGCCACTGTCACTGATCTACAGCTCAATGCTCTCGGATCTGTTTTATCTCTGCTTGCAGTTATGACAACTTGCATTGCTCAGATTATGACTAATACCATTCAAAAGAGGTTCAAGGTTTCGTCAACTCAACTACTGTATCAATCGTGTCCCTATCAAGCAATGACCCTCTTCATCATTAGCCCATTTCTAGATGGGCTTCTGACTAATGAAAATGTTTTTGCTTTCAAGTATACTCCCCAAGTGCTGGTGTTTATCATTCTATCTTGCCTGATCTCCGTCTCTGTGAACTTTAGTACATTTCTTGTGATTGGGAAGACATCTCCTGTTACATATCAGGTCCTGAGACATTTGAAAACATGCCTAGTTTTGGCTTTTGGTTATGTTTTGCTTCATGACCCCTTCAACTGGCGGAACATTGCTGGGATTTTGGTTGCTTTAGGTGGGATGTTGCTTTATTCTTTTACTTTTGTATTCGAGAGGGTCAACAAAAATCTTTAGAAGCCTCCTCACAATTGTCTCAGGCAAAGGAGAGTGAATCAGACCCTCTAATAGTCATTGAAAACGAAGCTGGGATCGTAAACGATGTCCCCAAAGCTCCAGTCTGGACCTCAAACAAAGATCTACATGACTAAAGGCCTTCTCCAATTATGTTCAATTGTACACCCAGGAATTATTCCATCAAGTAGCAAGGAACGGTTCTCCTTCGCCTCACGACCTTGCAACAATCTGGATATTTAGAGTTTAAATGAAAACTCCATCTATTATAGTTGAAGAGAAAAAAAAAAAAAAGGCATTTATTATTGTAGCAATTTTGGTTATCACCAATACATGAATTATAGGCTAGCCAGTTTGTTTTATGTTTATTGAAAAGAGACAGATTTGTAAAAAAAAAAAAAAAAGCAATCAATCTCTCAAGATGAGACCGTGGATTTGGTTATGTCAAGATGAGGGCTGCATTGTATCTAGGTAATACATGGATTCAAACTTGCGCAAGATTTATTTCCCCAAAATCCTTCCCGTTCAGACCTTTTTCTATGTTATCTCCTAATACAAGAAAAATACCGATTTCCCCTAATACCTTCATGTTCAAACCCTTGCGAGATAGACACATCTCTATACTATCTCCAATCATAAGAAATATACCTATTCCAACTGACACCTCTATCTCTACCTTACATCTCAGCAACACCATGGAGGAAGTCTTCAAACAAGAACCCCAGATAGAGGAACCCTTTTACTTCAAGGCTTACTTGGCTGAGAAGGTAAACTCCGTAAATCAAGCCTTGGATAAAGTTGTTTCCTTCAAAGAACCTCAAAAAATCCATGAAGCAATGAGGTACTCTCTCCTTGCAGGTGGAAAACGTGTCTTTCCAGTTCTCTGCATGGCAGCTTGTGAGCTTGTAGGAGGGGAAGAATCAGTAGCAATGCCTGCAGCCTGTGCAGTAGAGATGATACATGCAATGTCATTGATCCATGATGATCTCCCTTGCATGGATAATGACGATCTACGACGAGGAAAACCAACGAATCACAAGGTCTTTGGTGAAGCCATTGCTGTTTTGGCAGGTGACGCTCTACTAGCTTTGGCATTCGAGCAAATTGCCAATGCCACACATGGTGTTTCGCCTACTAGGATTGTCCGTGTAATTGGAGAATTAGCGAAAGCAATTGGATCAGAAGGGGTTATTGCAGGGCAAGTTGCTGATATCCAGTCATCAGGTTTGGCTAACGTATCATTGGAGCACCTTGAATTCATACATGTACACAAGACTGCAGCTTTGTTAGAAGGCACTGCAGTTATTGGGGCAATTCTCGGAGGCGGTTCTGATGAGCAAGCTGAGAAATTGAGAAAAATTGCTAGGTGTATTGGCTTGCTCTTTCAAGTGGTGGATGACATTCTTGATGTTACTAAGTCATCAGCTGAACTGGGTAAGACGGCCGGAAAGGACGCAATCGCTAATAAGGCTACTTATCCAAAGCTAATGAGTATTGAGAAATCGAGAGAGTTTGCCGAGAATCTTAACCAGGAAGCTAAGCATCAATTAGTTGGATTTGATCCAGAGAAGGCTGCTCCGTTGATTTCACTCACGAATTATCTTGCTTCTAGACAAAATTAAAATGGAGTGATTGGAAATTTTGTAAACCAAAGTTGTGGAAAACGGTTGGTGGGACGAGGAAGCTTATATAGTTTCAGTGTAATGGTTTAACATAAGCTTACATAAAACTAGTATGTCGCTATGGCGGTAGGGGTAGTTGTGGCCTAGCAAGCATCCATTGATCCCTAAGGTCTTCTGTCAGGTCTGAGCCTTGGTCACCTCTATATCTCGCTATGGCTGCCTTGATCTTTGGAGGAGCTTCCTACGCCTTTTACTATAGAAAAAAATCTGCTGGTTTGGCTCTGAAGAAAGACCCGGTAGTTTGGGAATGCGCTAAAACACACTACTGCCTTCAGTCTGATCTGCAAAAAAGGTAACCATAGAGCCAAATACACTCAACGCAATTTTCTCACTGATGCTTTTCTTGATGTTGAGACTAGTAAGCATGGGCGGACAAGACCCTGTCCAACAGCTCCTGGGGGACTGGCAGACCCCTCCTTTGCTGTGGGGATATCCTTACTGTGTGCACTAAAGTTTTCCATTTATCCTTTAAGTCCACATATGTACGACGCCTAGCATTGTCAAAAGCACGTAGTTTAACATCATGCCATCTTCCAGTTCCAAGCTTCTCAACTGCGTGCACAAGTGCTTCTACTTCCGAGACAATGAAGGGTCTCCTTATACGATGATGAACAAGCTCTGATTGCCTACATTTTCCATCCACATGACCCACAGCCAAGGCCTCTGCACTCATGGTAACCATAGCTGTGGAATCAGGATTCTTTTGGGAAATTAGGTCATTGATTTTTTCAATGAAGTTGTTCAGTTTATTTACTTGAAGAGTTGGAGATGTGTCAGATATTGCTGGATTTGCAGAAGGCAGGGCAGAATACCTGGTCACTAGATGACTTGTGCTACAAGGCAGCAGAAAGAGAGGATCATCGGGACAGAGAGGCGGTGGAGCACTAGTGGGGTTTGGTTCCAGTGCAAATCCCAAACCATCCAGTTTATGTCCACCTAATAAAACCATTCAGAAGCTCCAATGAAATATGCAAACTATTGAGATGAGTTTGAAGGGCATACGGACACCTAATAGCAGGAGACCAAGGATCATATATCGACGTCATTAATTATATTCATTTGCCCAAATACCGAGATACCCTCAGTATATGGGTACTATTGGCATAAAAATATGTTGTTGCGATGAATAATGGAACTTTAAGAATATAACAAATTAACACTGCATCTGTCAGATACCTCAATGTAGGTTTTACTATAAGAAGATAGACAAAGTATATATTGATCCAATGTATCAGATAATAATGGTAGTTAACCTGATACATCAAGATACATAAACTGAGTATTTTTCTCCCATTTATAAGAGCCTATCCAACTGATTTATCATATCAATCCCCTAATTGTACAATATATCAAAACTCTATATTTTGATCCATGAAGGGAAAAAAAAGTACATCACAGAAAGTAACTTACCGGTATGAGAACGTTCCCCATCTTTCATACCCGTATCCACTTTCACATATCTTGGGCCCTTAAATTTTCTTATCCTTTGATCCCTAATACATTGCAGTGCTGCTTTAAAGGTCTTCGACCTTCGTGGGATAACCTCAGAACATCTTTCGTCAGCATCTCTACAAACTATCTTTACATCATCCCTACAACTGGGAAACGGACAATTATGAACATTGTCCCTGCACAAACTTGCCTTCATACAACTGTCTATGCCAACTAGTGCAGGAGTTTTTGCATCAAATAATTTGATTGAATCTTCTTTACTACACCTATTAAGCACAATTTCGTTCAATCCAAAATCAATCTCTCCCCGCTCCTCAGTCTTTATAGGAAGTTTTTTAAACTCGATTGTACTTTTGTTTGTTTGGCCATGGAGGGATCCCTTTGAACTATAGTTATAGTTGCTTCTTCGCGAACTATGTCTAGACACATGGAATTTCCCCACGGCATCTTTGATCACAATGTTCTAGTTTAAGCGGGTTTTTTTTTGACTTGTACATCTTGCTTCGTGATATCTCTAATAATGGTACTCCTTGACCATGACATGTTATAAGAGAAAAGGGTCAATGCAAACTCAGAACAGAGACAGACCCTTTGTGTGAACAGCTGTTTTATACACGATTTAATCCTCGCAAACCATCTCAATTGCTGCTAAAAAACCGATCCAATTAACTGGCTCGCCAGAGCTTCGGCGAATCAATAATGTAATAAACCTTGCATCACATTTGAAATGATATGTTGTTTTGATACACTTGCTTATTACAACATCATAAAAACCATGATGTAGAATTAAGGAACCCTAACTACAGCCACTAAAATAATAAAACCCTAAGCAAAATCATAAAAACCCTGACTACAGCCACCAAAATCAAGTACATGATCAGGAATAAATTTAGAGAAACATGATGTAGAATTAAGGAACGTCCAAAGCAAAATCATACAACCATAGTGACAAAAAACCAAATCAAGAATAAATACCCAAATAATAAATACCTAGAACTTGAGGGATTCAATTATGGTTTGCAAATTCCAAACTTCAATAAACCCTGTGAGTTCACCCGAGCAAACCAATTTAGAGAAACAGACGTATATATGCTTTGAGAGCTTTATGGCTCTAATCGATCAATCAAAAATTGGAACTTAATTACGTCTGAGAGATTTGAGATACGGAGAAAGAGAGATACGGTCGAAGATTTCAAAGATTTCGTAGAAAAGATTTCGAAGATTTCAGAGAAAGAGAGATACGGTCGAAGAACTACGAAAGTGAAGTGGGAACTGGGAAGAGTAGGAGGGAAAAACTTTCCAAACCAGGGAAATAAAACTTCTCAAATTTGGGATCTGCGTTTTTTATATTATTTGCTATGGTTTTGCCACGGACCAGAATTGGTGGCACCAAAAACAAATAAGGTTATGTCTTTAGCCACGAATTTTGTGGTTTGGCCACGGTTAGGTTTGTAGTATTTAGCTATTGTTGTCACCGTGGCTAAAACTATTATAGACCGTGGCTGTTGGTTTATTTTCTAGTAGTAAGAAATAATTATGTTCGAATAAAACCCATCAGGCAGGAAACTATTCGAACATAAATAATTCTTTTCGAATAATACCCAACAGGCAGAACTGTATTCGAACATAAACAATTTTATTAGAATATAAACTTGAAAACCTTCATGTCTTCGTCAGATCCTCCCGGATCATGGCTCCCCTCTTTAGGAGCCTTGAGCTCCTGCTCAAGCTAGAACTAGAGATGTTGAAATGCAGCGATGTCTAATTCCCTACTCTACTACTTCGACTTACTCGGTAGTGTACCCTTCTTCCTAACTCAAAACGATTCAATAGCACCCCGTCTTGTAATATGAACCTTCCTCTTTAGAATACCATCCTCCGGCAATGGATCTTCTCTTTCCATCCATAAGTCATCAACTGACGGTAGGCGAGTATCGATTTCAGAGTCTTCATCCAGAAGATACGGCTCAAACAGCTTTAAATGCTCAACATTAATTACCGAATACATCTTCATGAAAGGTGGCAAATCCAACTGGAATGCATTGTCATCAATCTTCTTGAGGATCAAAAACGAACCATAACGGATAAGTTTGAGTTTCTTACATTTCCCCTTAAGCCGTTCCTTACCCAAATGCAACCAAATGAGGTCGCCCTCTAGAAAAGTACACTCAACCCGATGTTTATCGTGGCGAGCCTTATAATTCGCTTGAGTCTTCTTCAAATGAGATTCAACCACCTCATGAACCTTGCTAATTTTCTCAATGAAATGCTGAGCTTTAACCTGCTCCTCTTCCTCCTTCCCTGACCCTGTCTTGTCGCCAAGACTAAACGCCAAATCAAAAAGGCTTTGCGGAAAGTACCCCAAACAAACTTCAAAAGGAGACTTCAACGTGGAACCATGAATCGCCCGGTTGAACGCAAACTGAAGATACGGTAAACTTTCATCCCAAGTCTTAGGATGTTTAGAATGGAATCCCCGTAATAAATGTACCAAAGTGTGATTGACGACTTTTGTTTGCCCGTTTGTCTGTGGATGAAAAGTGGTACTTCTCTTCAACTTAGTGTTCATCATCCCCCATAACGATCTCCAGAAATGCCCCAAAAAGCGGCTATCCCTATCATAAATAATAGAAGAAAGGGATCCCGAAATACCTCCAGACGTCTCTGAAAAATAATCGCGCTACTACTTCCCTTGTGACCATCTTCTGGCATGGAATAAGAACAATCATCTTGCTGAATCGATCCACCACCACAAAAAAATAGTCATTCTTACACCTGGTCATGGGCAAACCACCCATAAAATCCATCGAAATACTCTCCCAGGGTCGACTATGAACTGGAAATGGTAAGTACAATCCTATCTTCCTATTGGAAGGCTTCAATGTGTTGCATAGCACACAACCATGAACCACACAAGCAACATCCACCTGCATCTTCGGCCAATAGACATAACGTCGCAAATTCAAAAGAGTCTTCTCAACCCCGAAATCCACTGCAAAACGGTTTTTACCCTCAGGAACAATGTGCATCTCGAATCCACTACAAACGGTCTCCACCCTCAGAAATACATAGTAGACTGCCCCTATAAATTAAGCCATCCTTCAGAACATACTCGCAAGTCTTGCCCTGCAGCAACATCTCGTGAATCACACGGAGCTCCTTGTCGTCATCATACCCTGAAACGTACTCAGAAGGAACAATCGGCTGGATCTACAAAGCTACCAACAAAGCAGAAATAGTTGGTAATGGGGTTGAGATAACATGTCAGCCATCTTGTTGTCCACTCTTTTCTTATACTTGATCAATAAGGTAAACTGCTGAAGGTACGACATCCACTTCATATGGCGAGCTTGCTGAACCTTGGACTGCATAGATAAGAACTGTAATGGTTTGTGATCAGAATGTACCACAACCTCCTTCCCCAATAAGAAGCTCCACCAATGCTTCACTGATTGATATAATGCGTAGAACTCTTTATCATAGGTAGGATAATTGTAGACTGCTCCTGTAAACATCTCAGAATGGTAAGCAACCGGCTTCCCATCCTGTAAAAGAATTCCCCCCAATGCATAGTCTGACGCATCTGTCTCGACCTCAAAAGGCCGCTACAAATTAGGCAATGTTAACACTGGTGCATCCGTAATCTTCCACTTTAGTAACAGAAAGGTCTTCTCATGGTGCTCTTCCCATACAAACTGTACCCCGGTCTTTGTCAAAGAATGCAACGGTGCGACTATTTGTGAAAAATGCCCAATAAATTTTTGTAAGTACTGACAAGAACCCATAAAACTCCTCACTTCCGTCACTGTGCAGGGTTTAGGCCAATTAGTAATGACCGAAATATTTTCTAGATCAACCTTAAGCTCCTCGCCACCAACAATAAAGCCCAAATAGACTAGCTCTTGTTTCCCAAACTCGAACTTCTTCCCGTTCAGAAAAAGCTGTTGTGATCGCAATACGCCCAACACTTTGCGTAAATGCCTAAGATGCTCCACCCATGTACGACTATATATCAAGATATTATCCAAATATACAATCACAAAATCATCAATAAACGCACGAAGTACCTCATTCATTAGTCTCATAAACGTCGCCGGAGCATTGCACAACCCAAAAAACATCACTAACCACTCAAATAAGCCATGTTTGGTCTTGAACGCTGTCTTCCAAGTATTCTCCTCCCAGATTCTAACTTAATGGTAACCCGACTTAAGATCTAACTTGGTGAAAAACTGAGCCGTCTACAACTCATCTAAAAGCTCGTCAATCCGTGGAAACGAATAACGATTCTTCACCGTGATCTTGTTCAATGCCTGATAATCCACACACATCCTCCAAGACCCATCTTTCTTCAGCACCAGTAACACCAGCAAACCACAAGGTGAGCAACTCAGATTAATTACTCCTTGCTCCAGGAGTTCATGTACTTGTTTCTTGATCTCATCAGACTTAGTAACAGAAGTCTGATATAACCCAATATTGGGTAGTGGCCCACCATTCACCAATATGATATCATGCTTCACATCCCTCTTGCGCGACATCCCTTCTATGCCCAAAAAAAAGTCTTCATACTTCTCTTGCAACTCCCAATTTGTTGCTTAGAAGACATTGCCAAAGTAGACAATACTGTAGCCGACGGACCCTTTTGAACCGGTAGCACCAACAACAAAACAAATTTGCCGCTCGCATTAACCAACCTCTTCGCCTGAGTCGTCGTT
Source organism: Kingdonia uniflora (assembly GCA_014058105.1). Classification (NCBI taxonomy): domain Eukaryota; kingdom Viridiplantae; phylum Streptophyta; class Magnoliopsida; order Ranunculales; family Circaeasteraceae; genus Kingdonia; species Kingdonia uniflora. Next base: position 481,140 of record JACGCM010001713.1, read on the forward strand.
ATCAAATTACTGGTAGTAATATGTTCCTTGCACGCATTAATATAAAACTAAGTCCCATCCTTCACCAACCAATACTTGCGAGCACGACGGTAAAGGATTGCATCGCGGTCCCAAAGATAAGGGCTACCCAAGATGACTTGACACACGTCCAACGGAACCACCTCACATGTCACTTTGTCAATAAACTTCTCAGTAATCACAAATTTAAATGTACACTGCTTAGTGATCTTCAACTCCGCGTCTTTCTGAATCCAACCCAAACCATACGACTTAGGATGAGCCACAGTAGCCAAACCCATCTTCTTCACCACCGCCTCAGAAACTAAATTCTTCTGACTACCTGGATCAATAATGGTCTCGGCCAAGCTCTATTTTACTTGAATGTTGACAAGAATAACTCATCCCGACTCGCCTCATCGATAGCCAGAGGTTGCTTGAAAATTAGAGTAAGCTTAAGATTTTGCTTATCTAAATCTGGAAGATCTACAATCCCTACGGCTAGTGCACATTTCTCTTTCTTGCCATTCTCCTCCTTCGGTCGAAGCTCCAGGTAAAGTTTTCAACATCTATCGGAATTGTGCTCATTAGCCTTGCAATGACTACAAATAGTTCCCTTGAATGAAGATCCATCTCCTTTGGACTCCCTTTTCTGATTAAACTTTTAATTAGCCTTGTAACCCGACTTGCTCTTGTCGTCTTTCTTGTCACTCTTCAAGTACTTGCCTTCAATGGCAATTGCTTTAACGGTAGCGTCCTCGATATTTTCCACCTTGAAGAGCTTTAATTATCTTCTAATGGACTCCGACAACCCCCCCGTATACTTCATAAATACGTTGTACTCATCCGCGTCAATATCCAAAGCCAACGCTTGGTTATGAAATTTTGTAGTGAATTGTTGCACGGATTGCCCAAACCTTTGGCGCAAATTGTGCCATTTGTACCATCGCTCCTGTTCATACCCAATCGGATACAATTACTTCCTCACCAAGACCTTGAATTCTTTCCAACTCAGACTTCCGACATCATGTCGTTTCTGGTAGGATTTCCATCACGAAAGTGAGTGACTTGTGAATTTTAAAGTAGAAAAACAAATCTTCTGAGCATTGGAATATTCATCCACAGAAAAAATAGATTTTCAACCTATATAACCAATTATCTAATTTCTCGGCATTGACGGAACCATCGAAAATCGGAATCTCAATCTTAAAGCCAATACGCAGATTTCGCATAGGATTCGTGAACTTACCAAAACCTGGGCACTTCTTAACAGAATCGGCATCACTAGAATCACTATCTTTCTCCGTATTAACCTCGTCTCTATCTACCTCCAAAACCCCTTTCTTCTTCGATCGGCGTCGCCGTTGAGAGTGGCATTGCCGATTCGTCGAAACGGAACCCAACGCGAGGTTTGTGAGACGCAATTATTCGACTAACTCCCCTACAGTAGAAGTTAGGGTAGAAATAGTTGTTTCAAAAGTTGTGAGTCGATCGTTGGAATCACCTATCTCCAAATCGTCATTCTTCCTCGAAGAAGGTTTACGATGGATCTTCAACGGACTCATGAGCTTCCCCTTCGTTTGCTTGAGACGGTCACGTGTAGAGACCATAAACCACAATCAACCCCCGAAGATCGTAACTGGAAAACTGATACCACTTAATCTATAATACGATTGAGAAGCTCGTGTTAGCAGAGAATTAACGAAGAACACCAATCGGTTTGGAAAAAGTAGAGAATTCGATTACTCAAAAATGAAGTAATTACAAGAAGAAAATCTCTCAAAAACCCTAGGTTCTCTTTCTTTCTCTTTCAGATCTAGCATAGAAAAGAAATAACATAAGTCCCCTTTATATATTAGGGAACCTAAAATACTAAAAACACGCATCTCGAGGCAAAAACACCCCTTAAAATACAGCCACCGCCAAAAGGAAAAAGGCTGAATCGCGCCTCTGTTCGAACAAAATAAGTTTCTGTTTGAATAAAATAAAATATATTCGAATAGACAAAAATCTCTTCGAATAAAACCCATCAGGCAGAAATATATTCGAACAGAAATAATTCTGTTCAAATAAAACCCATCAGGCAGGAAACTATTCGAACATAAATAATTTTATTCGAATAAAACCCAACAGGCATAACTGTATTCGAACAAAAATAATTTTGTTGGAATATAAACTTGAAAACCTTCATACCTTTGTCAGATCCTCCTGGATCACTTCGTGGCATGTGTAGCATTGAGGCAACTCTAGCATGGTTGTTGATGCCATTTACGGGAATCTCGTGAGACATGGTGGATCAGTGGTAATGTTTTTGGTCAGCACTGATTTATAAGTCGTCAAGGGCCAACAACAGCTTGAGTAACCATTACGACACTATTTACCCCAGCCCAACATTCAGCAATAGTAATTGAGCATTTTCCCAGCATGAACGGGCGAGAAACCACAAAGAAGGTACCTTGTTCATCTTTAATGTGTCCACTAACTACACCATTGTTTGGTATGAAATGTGGAGTGCCAGGGGTCATCCATTTACTAAAAAGGTGTAGTTCACTGTTGGAAGACCTGCCGACCGCTAATTTTCTTTTCTTGTCAGAAGTTTTGGGGTGAAAACGATATGATACTAGTTTTATTTGGAAACCGCCAAGACATGTTTCACATACGAATCAATTTGTGGTTTTTGGCCAACCTTGGTCACTTGGTTGCCCACTTTTTTCCCAAGGGAATATCATTTTTCCTCATTTCAGGCAATGAGCAATGTCGTACTCTTGATTTCTGATGATATTTCACGTCTTTAAATGAATAAAGCTTCAGCCTCTGTTTGGTATGTTGGGGAATACATCCACAAATGATGGCATTTTGGTTTATTTCTGTTGATCCTAACGATTGGATCAAAATAAATACGTGAAATTCCAAAATTTGTGGAAGCATAAATAGTATACCAAGCAGAACACGATATGTTTGTGATGGTCAGTATTTCCAAAGATGTAGACAAGTGGTGACTATTGATTAAAGCATCTCCAACAGAGTGGTATGTTGTTAAGGTTTTCTCATACTCTTACAAAAAACTTATCCAAGAGGGGTATGGTGTTCAGCATACTCACCCCGATACCCCTCTAAAGTATGCGAAACCCGAACTTGACGAGAAGTATGCGCATACCGCCTAGACGCTGAACCTTTCAGCGCCCAACAACTTATTTAATACAACTGTCTAGGCGTTGAACCGTTCAACGCCTATACTTTTTTTTAATATAACTGTCAAAGGGGAAAAGTAATAAAATATATCTTTTGACTTTTGGTGTTGGGCGCGGAACGGTTAAGCGCCTAAGAAAAATAAAACTTAATTTATTGTTGGACCAAAACAGTATGCGATTCTGTAAAATATCGGTACTGTCAACCGGAATAGCATACTCTTTCTTTTCAATGTATTTATTTGTACACGCTTATGATATGTTTGAGAATCGTATCCGGGTTCAAAATTTATCATTCACCTCTTTTCCTATTGTTTTCCCTATTAAATAGATCTGGCAAATAAATGTTAGACGGCGCAGTGTCGGCTAACACTGACAATTACCTCTGGCTCGAGCGGACAACAGTACAATAGCACGCGCAGGAAAAGTTAAATTTACAGTGAGAGTCCCGAGTTTCCGTTAATCTCTCTGTTTAAACATCGACAGAGGGAGACCGATTACTCAGTGAGTTTGTGTCAGGCTTATTTTCTTTCTTGATTTGCGGCCGACCGAATCATCAATTGCTATTATTTCCCAATCAAACTTAGAATGCCAACACCACAAAGATATGTATGTATGTACTTCTATATATACAACTTGTGTTGGTGTTCAATTACCCTAAGAGTTTCATGGATCACTGGGAGAAACCATCATTTCTTTCTTCATTATTTGTCGACTCGAACCAACATTCCGTTTACGATACCAACTATGCTTACAGAGTGAAAGAAATAAAGAGGGAGAAAAAGTTTAGACTTTCTTCCTCAACTATATCCAGTTTGTCTTCTTGCTCGTCCGAAGGAGAGTTTATTGGAAGTAGTAGTAATAAGTCGAGGTCGAGCTCGTGGATTTCGAGCTTGCCAAGGCTTAAACCAGTTCGTACTAGTTTTCCCGCAGAGTGGCCTGTGCAAGGGGAACGTAATAAGGCGAGGGGTTACGGAGACTTAAAGAAGATCAAGAAATCGATTACTTCCCCGGGCGGTAAGATTGTTAAGTTCATTGGGTCTCTGTTTCATCCAGGGAGCTCGAAGAAGGCTGATCGCAGTGAAAAAAATGCTCTCATTACGAAACTCAGGTCCGGGTGTCCTTCCAATATTACGGGTGGATCGAAGCGGTTTGGGAGATTATGTCCGGTTATTACAGAGGTCGTAAACGAAGACTGTCACTTACGGGCACATAAATATGTTGACAGGGAGAAAAACAGAGGATCTGATTCACAAAGGTTTCGCGGGGTGGAAGACATTGCTGGGGATATGTTCAAGGAGTATAGGAAGGATCAGAGGGATGTTTACAAGGAGGATGATGACGATGATATGGGGAGTTATTCAAGTTCTGATCTTTTTGAGCTGGAGAATCTTGCGGCAATCGGAGTCCAGCGGTATGGAGAAGAGCTTCCTGTGTTTGGAACAACTAATGTTGGTTGCAATGCTGTCATTTCTAATCGATTTGTTTTGTAATTCTCAATTTTTGTCCTAGAAATTTAGTAATTTTTGCGAGTCTTAAATCATGCGTTATTGAAAATTGAAATGGACAGTTTGGGTCCTATGTTTTCCAAGTTGATAAAATGATACAAATGCAAAGAATGTCATATTACGCCGTATGTCACATACTATGTGGTAGCCAAGAATTCATAAAATGATACAAATACAAAGAATGTCATTAGTCTTAATTAAGGCCGTAGAGAATTCCAAATATTTATTTACTAGCTCTAAAATTGTTGAGTTCCTATCAACTAGAAGTAAGACTTGTACATGTGGTAAACTTTGAACATTAGTTTTGAGACTCGGCTGCTGGTGGAGATGCTCTCAAACTCGTACCCACTCGCTCAAACACGTTAATGCTAAAATAAAATAAAAAGACTAGAGTTGATCAACTACTTTCACATTGAGACAGAACAATCAAATCAATTGAAGCTTGTTATTGTTAGATCGGCAATTCCGTAATTAATTTGGGTAAATATGAGTTTCCTCTTCGGCAAGAGAAAAACTCCTGCAGGTATAATTCTCTTTTCCTTTTTGGTCTTATAATTTCAATTCCTTAATACTCCAATCCTGATCAATTTTTGATTAATAAAACCCTATCTAAATCTCTCAATTAGTCACGATAGGGTTCTTAAGCCGATGATGCCGATTCAACCATAGAACATTAGTTTGATATTAATTCTTATTTGCCCTTCCAAAATATATGTTAGAGGTAATCTGAAATTGCACTAGCATCACTGATTCTGAAGAATCCAGTCAGTTATTATTTTCAACATAACGAGCACTAAGTGCGGACAAATAATTTAGACAAGTTAAATTGCCTACTCTAATAATGGAGACTTCAATTACACATTACCAATATCACAAACAAAAATATTCTTGGTGAAAACCTCAGAACAGGGATAAAACTAGTGGTGGTGTCAATCAAGGAAACTAGTGGGGCTATTGCTTGATGAGGATGGTGCTGATTGGGGAAGAAATCAGGGTGGGCGAATAGGTGGGATTTTAACGTTGTAGAGAGAAAACTCCCTTCAATTGTTTGAAAATACCCACTAACTTAATTGATTATGTTTGATAAGATGATTCTATTGTTAGATAATACGAGAACTGATAAAGATTTCTATAGGTATCAATAGCGTCCATGTTAAAAGAGTAAACACCTATTTATTGACTGATTCAGAAATCCAAATGATTGATACTAGAACATCTTAGAAATATATTAAAGTAATCGTATACCGGAAGAATCACCGTAAATATGTAAGTAATAATTGTTATATGCTATTATTACCTTGAACGTTTAGTATGTTGAGATGTTGCATTTACAACTTAACATTCGGGTTGTAATAGTTTTTTATTTGCTGTGTTATGATGCTATTTTGTAGAGCTTCTGCGGGAAAATAAGAGGATGCTGGACAAATCTATTAGGGAAATAGAAAGGGAAAGACAAAGTCTGCAAACACAAGAGAAGAAACTTATTATGGAGATAAAGAAGAGCGCTAAGCAAGGGCAGATGGTACACTGTTCACTTTCCCACTTGTTATTTTGTTTGTTGCATTAGTTGTATCTCTTACTATTCTTTATGCAAATTTTTTTATAACTGTAGTTGATCTCTTTATGTAATTCAGTCAATTTTTTCCTTACGTTCTGTTTACTATTCTGAATGTGGTATGGGGTGATTGGTACCAAATTATAGAATTATCCTCCATTATGGTTTCTTTGGACAACATTCACATATCTTCTTTGAAGATTTTCTGTCTGCGAGATTTGAATATGTTATGGATGCCATTTTATTTACATTAAAGAGCGTGAGACGATCTCTCTAGTTATGCTCAACATTTGTGGAGTCTCACATATTTGAATACTGGTAAAGCTGTTTTTTTTTTTTAAACTTTGTATATGCAAATGTTTAAAGTGATAGGAACAAAAACATAGGACACTTTTAAGTTTATATGATAGCCCTATACAGCAGTTGGAAGTGACAGGAACAAAAACACAGAGGAAACTTTATATTTACTTTTTATAGGCAGCTAAAGCATAAATAAGTTAGCTTGATAACACTAAAGAAAGATACTAACTTCATTTTTAAGTTTTTATTTCATTCTTTTATTGATGTTAAAAAGATAAGTTATTTGGCGGAATCACTAATTTTAACGATTCTTCTCCAGAAACTACCAAACTAGAATGGTTATAGTTAATTGCAACTAGAAAAATTGTACTCCTAAACAGTCCATTTATTTTAGGAAACTAGTTGAAAGCATTAAAGAAAATAAATACGAGGGCCAGCAGGGATGATATTACAAGAGAGTTAACTTTTTCTACTTCTACAGACATCTTTATGTATCTTCTTCTTTGTGTCCATGGGCACTTTGATATCATATGCTGATATGGTCCCTTATTAGGGTTATCTTGATAAACACCCTTCGAGTAATTGGTTTAACTAAGATATACCCATGCATATATGTAAACTTCACTCCCCTACAGACTTTAGTTCCCACTACATAACCCTTTTTATCTTTATATTGCACTGTTATAATTGAAAGGCTGCTATGAATTATGTTATCGCAATCTCTGGTGGCAGTGACCAGCATTTTCGGTTCTTCACTTGCCTTTCTATATCTTGGAATATGGCTGGGTTAAAGAAATATTTATGATCTAGATGAGATTTGTTATGCATCTAGCTATATGCATGTAAGATAAATATCCGTTTCTGGATCACCATGGTTAGCGAAAAAAAAACGCATACCTATTATTTAAGTTATTCCGTTTCAAGAAAACAAGGAAGGAGAAGAGATGGTAGCCATTTGAATGAAACATGTTTCTGACCCTTTAGACGTTCATTTTCAGGGGGCTGTGAAAGTAATGGCGAAAGACCTTATTAGAACACGGCATCAGGTCGAGAAGTTTTACAAACTAAAATCACAGCTCCAAGGTGTAGCTCTGAGAATTCAGGTATGACTCTCATCCGCTTGTTATTTTTATGTAAATTTGTGGTCATGTGGGCTTACTAATGTAGTTATCCCATCAGTATGGAGAGCCATGGAATTCGTTTATTGGACTTGGACAACTTCATCTTAAGTCCTTTTTGTAGGAAAAGTGAAGGTCATTAATGAAATATTTCCTACAGTTTCTTATACATGTAAAACTTTGATGTACCACTAATTTTTCATGCCTCAATATTGTAAATCCCCAACTTTTTATTTTCTATCATGTGCATCTTCTTAACTATCTAGCTCTATTTGTAGAAATTTTCTCTCCATAATCTTATCTCTTGGAAAGATTTCTTGTTTCTGGGGGAATAAAGTGGCTATTGCTATGAAGGGGATGCTTCTTGTCCTCTTCACGACTAGATTGAAGGAGATTTTCTTGGATCATCTTGATGATTTTAATCATTTCAAGATGTTCTCGGTCATTTTTTCCTACTTAAGAGTTGCTTTGTTTGTGTTTAATTTTGCAGGAAAAAAAAAAAATTGTAGTCTAGATTTTTGTTTCTGTAGATTCTTGTTCAATTTTTTTTTCTTCTTTACTAAATTTCTATGCTGGGATTTTCGTCTATAGATATTATCTGTGACGTGTCTTCATAAATTATCTTTCTAGATTCTGATCTCTTTCTAATTCTTTTCTTTACAGAGTTTTCCACTTTTATGATTCTTTCTCACCGTAGATTATCTATCTCTTCATCAATATTTGAACTCTCTCTAATTTATCTCTTTTCATTTCCTTCATTTTCCATGAACCAGAGAAATACTATGGTTCTCTTATATCGGTGTATCCTATTGCTTTCTTATCTCGACCTCCATTTTGCTGTCTCTCGATTTCGTTATTTCCCTCCTTCGATCTTGTTCTTGATTCCTTCCTTTCTTTCTTTCTTTTTTTCTTTCTTTCCTAGAATCAGTAAAATTGGCATGAGAAAGGGTTATGGAAATTGTCATTACCTTGCCTTTATTTATTTGATTTTAGTGTAGTTTTGACCTTTCTTTCTTTGTGTTTGTTTGTAATATCTTAGATTTGAGGCAAGGTCATCCGTTCACATTGTAGTTTTCGTCCTTCGTAGATTGGACAGTTGACACAGGATGAAAAATGACGTTACCCCCCCCCACCTTCATTTATTTCATTTAATTGTAGCTTTGGTCATTTTTCTGTATTGGTTTGCGTAGCAAAGAATCAATTAAAAGAGAAATAACACAAATTGATAGCTGTGCAACATATTGGTGTGGCACCATACCCTTATCTGCTGTGGTGTCTAGGATCTCATTTATTAGTTCACCAGACTTGTATTGACCTTGCGGGGATACCTGGAATTCCCATCAACTTTGAAGAGATTTAGTAAAATCCTGTGCATACAACTAATGTGATTCAACATTTGGCCCTTTCTTGTTTTTCACATTTTCGCAGAGTTTAGGTAGTTTAATTTTATTTAGGAAAGCATATACAAGAATTTTGAACCTAAGGTCAATAAACTACTTGGTGGAAAAGACTACCATATAGTTGTGGGAGCTGAACTGTTTTTCAGTTCTTATTAGCCTTTTAGTTTGTGGATTGTTTTGCTTTTCAATACTGAAGTTGGAGTCACGCTTGCATTTTTACAGACACTTAAATCAACCCAAGCAATGGGAGAGGCAATGAAAGGTGTGACAAAGGCAATGGGACAGATGAATAGGCAAATGAATTTGCCTTCATTGCAGAAAATAATGCAAGAGTTTGAGAGGCAAAATGAGAAGATGGAAATGGTGAGTGAGGTGATGGGTGATGCCATTGACGATGCTTTGGAAGGAGACGAGGAAGAAGAGGAAACCGAAGACCTTGTGAGCCAGGTGCTAGATGAGATTGGAATTGATATCAACCAAGAGGTATGACTTTTATTCATCTATTTCTCTTATTGTTGTACAATCATTTTGAGATACTCCCTATTTCCTGAAAAGCTATGAAGGGTTTTCCTGCACAACTCATTTCCTGCCCTGAGAAACAATTTGTTTTGTTTATGCAGCTTGTGAATGCTCCCGCGTCAGCTGTGGCTACCCCAGCTGCAAAGAATAAGGTTGCCCAGGCTGAAGCAACGTCGGGTGGACATGACGACGGTGGGATAGATAATGATCTACAAGCAAGGTTAGACAATTTAAGGAAAATGTAATATTCCCCCTACAGTATAAACAGGGTTTTCAACTATGACAAAGAAGGAACGAAAAAGTGTTGTAATTTATGAAACTATGCTTGAAATTTATTGACATAGTATTTGGGATACTTTGGGTTTATATAATGTTTTCTGCTGTAAGTTTTTGCTCTTCCTTCATTTTTTTTCTTCATGAAACTGGGTGCTTTGTTTCCTCGGAATACATTTCACTGTCATTTAGTGTTATCTGCCAGTGCGGAGCTTAAACATAAATAGTCACAACTGGAAAATTAAGTGCAAAACTGGAGAATGGAGATTGAGACGTATGGCAGGTGATGCAAATTAGAACTACTTCGCCCATTCTTGAATCAAGAAAGCTGTAAATACTTCATGATCAATGATCATAAGGGGGGTTTGGCCCAAAAACTGTATAAATAACGCCATTAAATAAGAAAAAACTTGATATTGCAAGAAAACTGTTTCTTTTCCTTTAACTAAATAAAAAATCAGTGAGTTTTCTTTAGATCTGCTGCCTGATGGAAATAGAAATAAAATTGTGGGTGGCATGAAGGTTGGAGGGAAAATAAGAGAGGGCTTAAATGAGGTTGTGTTATTAGAGAGACGGAGCAGTATCTCAAAGAGGCTAAGCATGCTTACCAAGTACGTTATTTGGTAGTCAAATGATGGGTTCATGACCTATTTCTTTCGTGGTTAAGCTATTGTTCAGTATGGTTCAGTTAGCAATCTCATCTCGTAATATTCCAATATCTTATTGGAGTAATATTATGATGACACCATGGGATCATATCTATCCATATAATTTTCCAAATGATCATATTTGATCTGGAATATAACTCTTAAGACGTATATTCATAGGGATTCCATAGTTGTTTTCTTCCAAGGAAAAAAAATCTAAAATTATAAATCGTATAACTTCTATCATTCCCGCGACATGTTTTTGCCGTTAATCAGAGCAAAAAAGGTTTCCATCTAATATTAATATTTTTCAAAATCAGAATAAACATTTATGATGAGAAAGAAAAACAACATTCAAACTGGGCTACTCGACTCTGGTAAACTTCCTCTATAACTCTCCTCTTCAGCAAAGACAAGACGACGAGCAACTGGTGGCAGTGGAGGCGGTGCTACAATTGCACGACAAAGGGGACAGTCGGAGTGAGAGTAAAGCCACATATCTATACAAGGAGCGTGAAACGAGTGCTTGCAACGTGGCAGTTGCCGAACATCCTCACCCTCTTCAAAAACACACAAACACACTGCACATTCATTATCAGACGCTTGTTCACACACTTCCTCCTCTCTTCGGTACTTAAACGCAGATATTAAGTTGGCACTTGAGTGTCCAAAACTCTCGAAACTCTGACTTCTGAATCCTATAGGGGGAGAGTTTGGGGACCTTTGACGGATATTTCTTCTATGGTTTCCTGCACACCAACCAACTGTAATAAGGTTATAAAGCGCTAACACGACTGCGGTGGTTCCAATCACCACTAGGCCGTAGTAGAACAGGTTCATGTTGGGTTTGTGAAAAAGCGGTGGTGGTTGTGGGGGAGGGGGTGGAGCCGCCATAGAAGAAGGGCCAAGAAAATGTTCCATAGTGTTTGAAGAGTGACGGTGATTACAAAGAGGATTAAGATTATGTAAGAATGTAGTGGAAATTAATATAATTTTTACGTAATTCATTCTTGCCTCCACGGAGTCTACAAATTGTTTTGATTAGTTAATGGGTTAGGGATAATTGAGAAGTAGTGAAGACAAAGTAAGAAATAATCATGTAATCCAAGACAGCGACAAGTTTGTGAGGTCAAGTCGGCTGATATAGCTGATTCTAGGTTTTACCATATATATATCATCCATGACCAGGGTTTACGATATCATTCATGAGTCAGAATAGGCGCCCTCTCATTTAACTACACTTAGAGAACATTATTTCGATCGTATGTGTTTCAAGAGACCCCATGTTTAAGCTCATTGTTTGGAATGATGTCCCATGTTGATCATCGGTCGCCCATGTTCTTATGAGTCTTACCATTTTAAGACTTTCAGTTCCGGCAGAAATATCAAATGATAACTTGGTTCATGAAAGTTGAAAAAATTGAAGTAAGAATCACATAGTACTGATATTTTTAAAGTCGAGTAGATGAAATGCAATTTGCTCATAAGAATATCCGTCTTCGTTTGTCTCTCTCCCACACTAGATAACAAAATCGGACTGTTTTAAAAAGCAGCAACCCCTTATTGAAGCTTCCCTTTCTTCAGTTTTTTTTCTTCTCCCGAATTAAAAAGACTATGAACAACAACATTGCTTACCAAACTAAGAGCATCTCTAGCAGCAAGTGTGGGTTTGGGCGTGGGTTCTGACACCCTGACCCACCAAACCCACAACCCACATTCTCCTCCTCCCAGCAGCCAGTGTGACTTTGCCAGCGTGGTTTTTTTTTTTTTTTTTTTTTGCACTTTAGAGGAGATTAAAACCCCGTGCGGTAAAAAGAACACCGCGCGGGGTTCTAAACACCGCCGCAATTTCCGTATACTCAAATTTTAACTTCGACTATTGTCAAAAATTTTACATCTACCTCTCTAAAAAATACTTTGGTAAAAAAAACTTCAATTCCAAAAAAATCAAAATGCAAATGCCAGAGGGAGAGCCACACCCCAGTACTCTGCCTGGGTTTAGAGGAAGAAGAGATCCTGAGCGTTCCGTAACTCGCTCGAGGTCCGGAAGGAAGAAAAAACGGGTGGAATTTGAAGATGTTCAACCCCAAGATATACCAAACCCAACCGAAGATAACTTCCGGCGGAGATGTATTACCCAACTCCCAGACGGAGTCAGTCACATCTATTACACGGGAAAGGAACTCACGGTAAGTTTTAGTGTAATTGTGAAATTGTTTTTCCTATATATCAAGTGTTTGACAAAATGCCTCAATGAACAGAATCGGGATTCGATGCGTGTTCACACTTCGGTGTTCAAAGTGTAGAAGGATATTGCCACACTTCCAGCTGTAAGGGACGCCGTGGTGAATATTTTTGGGCAGTTTATGGATATACGCTTGGGCAATTAGGATAATCGGCTAATTCAGGCGCTTACAGAGCGTTGGTGACAGACCACACACACGTTTCTGTTCCCTTGTGCGGAGATAGGAGTCACTCCCCTCAATTTTACTATGCTGACATCATTGTCCATCGGCCGATATCCGACACAGGTGCCATATGATGACGCATGGTCTATTTTATCCAATGCGAGGCAATTGCTCTCCAACATTGATTCCAGCCATATAAAGAGTGGGAACGTCAGCATTGCACATTTGAAGACGTACTTGACCGTCGAAATCCATCGGGAGGATAATATTACTATCGCTCGTGCTTTTATCCTCTTCATGATGGGACTTTTGTGGTTCCAAACGGCCAACGACACCGTCCCGCTTGGATATCTCGCGGCCGTGAATGATTTGGACTTGGCTGCCCAATATGACTGGGGTTCTGCTATTCTTGCTTCCCTGTACCATGATTTGGATACCGTAGTCATGACCGAGGGTGCCATCACTGGATTTGTATAACTTCTTCCGGTACGTTAACAAGTTTTCCATTTACAAATCAAATATCTTCCAATAAACGTCTTAAATATAAATTCTAATTAATTTTTATGTTATTCCAAATTACAGTATTGGTTCTACGAGTATTGTGGGGTTGGTCACCCTATAGTCAAGGAAGAGGTAAAGTACCCGGCCTATCCGCGCCTCAGAGCATGGGAGAAGGGGAGCAGGAAGAAAATAAATGACCAGGCAGCCAATTTGTTTATTATAGGCAGATACCATATTGATCACCACACTATTGAGACGATCACATGGGAACCTTGGTTCGATTCTGCAGTGTCTGAGACAGAGGACGTACTGAATGCAAAACTTCTATCCCGTAAAAGGATACCACTTCAAGTACCAAATGGAAACCGTGAATATTACTTGGGGGATAGATGTTGGAGGCAAGTGACTGGCGAGGTGCGTATTCCTTTGGATCCTCCGCTTAGCATGTCGCCACATATTAGTCTAGAGACTTTACATGAGATGAGACAGGCCAGGTTCGTTGATTGTGAGCAGTTTGTGGTAGGGGAGGTACTAGAGACTTACGCCTCATACTGGGCTGAACAAATTTCGGAGGTAGGCCACATGTTGACAGATTCCCAGAGGATGGGGAATCTAGTTCTATTCGGACCGAGTGCACTCAGAGCTGGTATTACACCCGTAGTGGTTACGTCAGCGTCGGTTCATAGCTTGTCCCAGGACTTCAGTTTGCCTGGCGAGGCAGAGGGGCCAGACCTGGGGTGGCACATGCAGTGGACAGGGCGGCGTGAGAACTTCCCCATAGCCTGTTTGAGGGACCCGCCACCCATGTCTTCATCCTATGGCACAGAGGAGCTGTGGTACCTGACCCATGGTATGCGGCGACTCGTCCTTGCAGAGTCTGCTCGGGATGCACAGAGGATCCAGGAGGTGGAAGAAGAGCTTGCTATTGCCCGCAGGCAACTTGACAGTATAGATCATCAGCTATATGCCCATGTAAGTAATTTATTTATATATTTATTGCGGTGTTTTTTCTTAATGTCATATTTATTTTGTCAAAATATTTATAAAGTTTCTTTGTCCCGTTCAGGACCTACAGCTGTGGAGGGGGCGTGACGTACGGGTGGTGCCGCTGCCACCTGGAGGAGGCGCGAGGACGAGGCAGCGTGGATCTGGTCCGCGAACTAGGGGAGACAGTACTAGCCGCAGAGGGCGGGGTACTGGAGATGATTCTGAGTAGATATAGGTGTTTTTTATGTTTTTTAGATGACGTAGAAGCTGTGTTTGATTATGTAGATGATTCTGAGTAAACGATATATTTGTAGACGATAATGTTGAAATTGACTATCTGTCTGTTCGATTAAATTTGCACTAAGATGTTTTATATTTCTACAGACTATTTGGTGATATTTTTAGGTTTTTGGTAGAGATTCTTCAATGTCTAATCGAACCGACTATTTGTCGGTTTGAACTGACAATTTTGCACAATTTTGGAATACAGACATAGATTTGGCGATGAAATGAACACCGCGCGGTAAAAGAAACACCGCGCGGTGTTCATTTCACCGCCAAATCTAGGGTAAAAGACCTACAACTTCTTCCCATTTTACATTTCTCCCATTTTTACACCTCTCTTCCATTGGAAGCACATCTACCTTCTGGTATTACACCCTTCTTCAACTCCACAACCTCAAATGTCTTCTTCATCATCCGATTCATCCATACCCGATCCTCCATATTTATCGTCGTCGTCCTCCGATGACGATCTTATCTATAATTGTGCGGCGGTACTTTGCGTTCTGCACGAAGCTGCAATAAACATAGTAGTTGAGGATGCAACTTCGAGCTATCATGGGAGTGTCATGGGCCGTAAGGATAAGAGAAAGAAGCGCGATCACCAATTGGGGCATTACAGCATTATACGAGACTACTTCCAGCCGAATTGCACATACGAACCATGGGAATTTCGACGACATTTTCGTATGAGTAGAAACATGTTTATGCGTCTATTCGATGCAGTCGTTGCACATGATCATTATTTTGTCCATAAACCCAACAACGCTGGTACTATAGGGTTATCACCGTACCAAAATGTAGTCGCAGCACTACGTTTCCTAAGCTACGGTGTTGCGGCAGATCTTTTTGACGAATACTTTCGAATAGGAGAAAGCACAACCTTGTTATGTGTGAAAAAGTTTTGTGTTGCGGTTATACAAATTTTTGGCGAGGAATATCTTAGAGTACCAAACGCGGCCGGCATCGAAAAGTTAATAGCGATCGGAGAGTCCCGGGGATTTCCTGGCATGTTAGGAAGCCTTGATTGCATGCATTGGATATGGAAAAATTGTCCCAAAGCTTGGCACGGTCAATTTACTGGTCATTACCCCATGGCGACACTGATTCTTGAAGCGGTAGCTTCACACGACCTTTTGATTTGGCATTCTTTTTTTGGGTTACCAGGGTCTAACAATGATATCAATGTTCTGCAACAATCACATTTTTTCACCGACCTGGCCGATGGTATCGCCCCGCCTTACAATTATACAATTGCCGGGAAAGCTTATGATATGGGGTATTACCTAGCGGATGGCATATACCCCAAATGGGGAACACTTGTCCAAACCATAACCAATCCGGTTATAGGGAAACAAAAATTCTTTGCTCAACAACAAGAAAGTTGCCGAAAAGACGTAGAACGGGCGTTTGGGATTTTACAATCTCGGTTCAATGTTGTAAAAAATTCGGTGAAATTGTGGGACCCCCAGGTATTGAGCAATGTCATGAAGGCGTGCGTGATAATGCATAATATGATCGTCGAAGAGGAACGAGGTGCATTCCCATCATACTTAAACTGCGATCCGACCGAGCCCTCAACTATCGAAGGCGAACCGTTCGATATTATACGCGAACGCGGAACAATAGAATCTTTTATATCGAAAATGAACCGGATTTGAAGTCGAGAACTTCACTTTGATCTAAAGGATGATCTAATCGAGCATTTGTGGGCCGTGAAGGAAAATTTTCAAACCTAGTACTCTAGACTATTTTGTATTATCTGAGTGTTATTTATACAATTTAATGCTTCTTGTCGTACAAGTTTATTAAACAAGTTTTTGATATTGCATTAATCTTGTATTTGTTTTAACACAATATTATCGAAAATAAATATTTCAAAAACAAGATTGCATTCTTCAATAGCAAAGTACATTATTTAGACGATTACATTATTGGAAGGTAAACTACATTCTTGGAAATAAAACTCAAATATACAACAAAGTTAAATTACATTTCATTACCTATTCAAGTACTTGGTCTGCCCCTATTGGCCAGACGTTCCATTATCTCAGCTTGCTTTTGTAGATAATATTGCAATTGATGTCCAGACAGAGTACTCAAGTCTTTCTCCATGACTTTGCGATCTTTCTTTGCTTGCTCAAAATCCATTTTGGCTTGCCAGTGTTGTATTGCTTATGCTCTTCTTATTTCCTTTTCTTGGTTCGCTTGCATCTTCTCCAACCGTAGTTCATCCAGCAGAGCATGGACACCGCTACCAGATGCAGTAACACTCTCCAATGCCTTTTGTGATAAAATGTTCTTTCTGTAGAGTTTTTGGCCGATGGGCCTGCTTCCACCCTCATACAACGAACCAGCTAAGTAAGAATTTGGGCCCGCGGATTGAGGTGTAGGTGGGCCGTCGGGGTCCTCCGATAGATTGTTTGATCCGACCGAGTTCCCCGAAGAAGAATTGTCCGATGTTCTCCTGGCCACATTCTTTGGTATATTCACCGCATGGTTCAACCCATCATCCCTTAGGTTGGCCAATCGCGGTTCCCGCGCCAAAATCTTATACGCTTCACGGTGTTTGAAGTCATTGCCGCCATTCAAGCCTTTATAGATTTTGTGTGCATCCTTTTCCTACAATTCGCAAAATTATCCAATACAAATAAATAACGTGTATATCCGGGATAAATAATTGAAATTGAGTTAAAGGAAGCTATAACGTACCCGATCTTCTTCTGTTTTTCCACTGCTATTCCTAAATCGTTCTTGAGCAACTATCCCCTTGTACGCCACACATTGTGCATTAAGGGCATACCACTGAGATTTGGTCGACCCGCATGATCGTCGTGTGGGGCACTCGGGTACTCGCTTAAAGGCAATGTTAACCTTTTGATAGAAAGTAAATCCCTTTGTGTGACCATTAACATTTACAGAAGTTGTTACCCACGCCCTTGCGAGACACGTAAAGTCTGCGTCCGTTCAATGCATTCCAGCATCATCCGTCTCGTCCAAAAACTCAGCATCTTCTGACACTTGCACGATTGGTCTTTGTTTTACGGGTGCTCTTTTCTTTCTTCTTTTTCCTTTATCTTTTTGGGGAGCAGCCGCTTCAACAGGTATTGACGCATTTGCGTCACTTTGACTGTGCTGAGTAGATTTACCATGGAATAGATAGTTCTGAAAGTAATTTGGCTGTCGAAAACCTTAAGGCTGAGTGAGCAGATAGGGTTGATAGTACGGGCTAAACGCCTGAGGTTGCGGCTGAGATAATTTAAATGGACTTTGATATTGTCCATAACTGGGATCCCCTTGCGACATAGTAAACGGATGTGGGGTCTGTGATTGGAATTGGGGTTGAAATTGCGATGGGTTTTGGTAGAGGTATGGAGTGAATTGTGATGATAGGTGTTGAGCGAATGGTGTTAAAGGTGGGTTTTGGGAGGATGGGGTCGACGGTGTATAACTATTACCACTAGTGCCAGAGTTCACCATTTGAGGAGAGCGTAGAGGTTCTCCTCTATATTTTGGGTGAGGAGAAGGAGCCAGGAAAGAGAAATAATTGAGTTTGGCGGTGTTTAGATCACCGCGCGGTGTTCCTTTTACCGTACGGTAAAAGAAACACCGTGCGGTGATCTAAACACTGCCAAACTCAATTTTATTTGAGTGTGAGTTCCCCACACTCAGTTGGGTTACTGTAGTGCCAGCTCAGCGAACTCACACTCAAACAGTGCCTGCTAGGAGTGGTTTGAGTGTGAGTTTGGGTGTGGGCTGGAAAACCAAACTCAACCCACACCTGCTGCGTTTGCTTTACGTAGAAGAAGGCAACATTGCTCAATCCCTGTCCATCAGTATCAGAAATAAAACAGAAGCCAAAGTTTAACACGTCCTTCTGCAGTTGCTGCCCGTATCTTAAAAGTTTATCTGCAACCGGAATGGGGTCCGTTTTCTTACAAAATAATCAGCTACCCATTTCTGAACCCAATCTGAGTTCTGAGCAGAAATCACGGCTAAGTCACCAACAAGCAGCCCCAAAGGCATATCCACAGGTACACACTTGCTTTACCTAAACATCAATGTCACAAAAATCGTCTTGTCATAAAAATAAATAAAATACAGCCTAACTATTTTTCTGGAAATATATGAGATTATGGACGTTTTTGGTTTTTCCTGATAAAGCTGGCTGAACTAGAATAAGAAATTCAACGGCAGAAAGCACTTAAAGACATTTATAAAGAACGTCTCAAACAACTGCAAGGTTACCTAAGGTATTGCCTTGAGGTAGCACAGGAGAATGGGTTCTTGAATCTTATCACCAACAACACTGAGAGTGAGCAATAGTGTGACCAGTCTCCCAGTTTTGACAAATTAAATATCAGCCCAAATATCAGTTCTGCGGAATCAAGATCTAGGATCCGTTATAGATCAAGCGAAGACCAACGGACGGTATATCAATCCCAAAGAGGTCAGTATTCGAAACATACGTGCACACGTCTTCAAAATATCCCGAATTTTTAAGAAATCATTTCTATAAATGAATGCATATTTTCCCCGCAAGCTAATGTATATTATCTGATTAAAGCAGATCGAAATAGGAGATGTCACGCCCCAAAATCTGCTTTCTGATAATAAATCATAAAACACATTCTAAGGCTTGACAAGTCGGGCATCCCACGGATGAAACCCCACAGATGTATTATATTTTAACAGAAATTACATCTACTTACCAAAGAAACGCGGCGGAAAAATAACTCAATTATCGAATAAAATAAATAATATTCTCAACAAAATATACTAACAAGAAAATAGATTACGACAATACAATCTGAAGTAAAAATCATAAATATCCTACGACAGCTCAGCGATCCAAAGAACTCCAAAGAATCCCGAAAATGATCAACCAAGCCTCACTAAGCAAAACCTACTGTGCTCGACATCCTGAAAAAATATAGCGCACAGGGCGTCAAGTAAGCACAATTATTAGTGGTCACTGAACATGACAGACCGATCTATTATACAAAAGTACTAGTGTGATATAATATCCTATAAATATATATAAATGATGCAATGCATTGATGAAATGAGGTTCAATTATTAATGTTGTTTTTAAGCATCGGCGCCAGCCGGTATTATAAAATAGTTATAAAGTATTATTATTATTAGGTGTGGGGGATAACTAACAGACGATGTACACAGGGTCACTTTTAATTCAGTGGGACCACACTCTCGCACTCTTCTGTCCTCAACAGAAGCGTATCCCTTATTGTCGAGCCAGGGATTGGCGGATTCCTTTTTAGTGAGCCAGGAATTAGCGGGGAAATCGCCGGATCAAGGTGGTCAAGGAGTTTCCACCTACTGGTCTAAAGCCTGATTTATTTTTACTTTCAGGGATCTATGCCCACGGGGAGTATTCACAAAGAATAACAAAGCCGATATGTAACTGGGGAAGAGTTTTAGGGGCTTGCAACCCTGGAACACTGATAAACAGTCACCTAATATTTTGTTTAGGGAATCGAACCCAAGGACCTTGACATCATAGCCCTACTGTGTACACGACTCTAAGTTATCCTATGCATGAATGATTTAAGAGACCGACACTCAATCAAAATGACCTATCTGTCCTTGCTCTATAGGCAATGAGACTATATCATATGATTGGCGATCTTATGCTCACTGACCTTTCTACCCTCATATATATAGGAGTGGGTCTCAGTCGCTGATATTATACATTAACTATCAATGATCCTTCTACCTTAAGTTATTAAAGATTATATTACTTGAAGTCTTAAAATAGTAGCTAAGTTAAGCCGTTAACCGAATATCTTTCTTATCGGTAAACATCTGTATACTTACCCTAATATACTAAAATTACATCTGGTTTCTCATCAGTAATCATTAGGCTAAAAGACTAACAAACAAAAACAAACTACAAGGCAACTAACTATAAGGTTCACTTCTAATGCTCTCCCGCCTTAAATATTACTATCATCTAGACCATGTGTATTTACATACTCCAACAATACTAAGAACACCCAATTAAGTAGAAAACATATATAGTTATAGTTTGACTACAATTTCAAACCATGCTCCCTAAATATTTCTGCAACATCAGGTGGTGCATGATCATGTAAGCTATAAGAGGGAGGCGGTTAACTATGATTGACAAATACTATATATTGTTTAACAAGAGAACTACTAACCTAACTAATATCAACTATATTACTGATAATCTTATACAATGTTTACCTTTAATCTTGTGAACTCATGTGATCTGTTGTAACCATTTCAAATCACTTAATGCCAATAACATAAAGCATTATACATTAAGTATGAGCTATAATAGGTTACTAATACAAGAACAATTCAGATCATCAATGAAATTAGATAGCCATCTACTAATTTGCACTAATGCCGATTAAACTAATATTGCATACGCATGCGATTATACTAACATCGAAATTGAAAATTATCACAATCAATCAGCGCTAAGTGCTCGATGATAATGGTACTTGCCTGAATTAAGTATAAGAGGATAAAAGAAGGAAAACCAAGCTGTGTGAAGCTTCCAACGGTGATGAATTTCAGTAATGCCTCCCTCTTCTCTTAAGGGTTAAACTCTAGGTTTCGAAGAGATGCCTCAGACCTAAAATTAGTAGGATGATTTGAAGAATTTGGGGTAAGGAGAATTGGGAATTAACAACTAATTGTGTATGAGGTACGAAGAGGAGAATTTTGAATTAGTAGATTGGTCTCTTTGGTTTGACGGCTGGAGAAGGGTGAAGAGTGTTTGTAAGAGGAAGATAAGGGTTGAGGAGAAAATAGAGGAAGTGGGTGCTGAGATGGTGGAGAAGAAATACTTCTCTCGATCAACAATTTGAATTGTTATCAAAAATAGATACCCAAAAGGAAAGATCAAGTGCAACTAGTAGCATTCTATTAACTAACATCACACAGTCTAGACTAATGCACAACATACGACCAAAGAGAAAAGGAGAAAAACGGGGCGCTACATTCTACCCTAAAAAAAAAAGAAATTTCGTCCTCGAAATTTGGCACACTAAACTCTGCAAAAGGTACTTAAATTCTAGGCAAAACAATATACATACAGCAATAGGAAATTTCCTACAAATGCGGTTAAGCGAAGCTGAACTACCTAAATGCATAGACACAGACAACTAAGTCTCTAAAGTACCAGGCTCTATACCTATGGGACACATGCTGATATATGAACTAACTGAATGCAAGGCACCAATATCTAATAAAACTCTAAGAGGAGTATGAAATACTAATAAAGTACCTTCAACTACCGCCTTGTCTCCACTCTGATCATGCTGGACTGTAAACACTCTATCTTGAGCCTGACCCTGACCCTAACCTCGATACTGCTGAGTCTGTCCCTGATGATGCTGAGCCTGAGCCTGAGCCTGACTCTGCTGACCCTGCTGTCGCTGGTAACGCTGAAACTGACCCTGCGGACGGTGTCCCTGACCATGAAAACCCTGACCCTGCTCATAAGATCGCTGCTGAAACTGCTGCCCCTCCCTACTAGGAGAAAATAGAGGAAGTGGGTGCTGAGATGGTGGAGAAGAAATACTTCTATCGATCAACAATTTGAATTGTTCTCAAAAATAGATACCCAAAAGGAAAGATCAAGTGCAACTAGTAGCATTCTATTAACTAACATCGCACAGTCTAGACTAATGCACAACATACGACCAAAGAGAAAAGGTGAAAAGCGGGGCGCTACAGGAGATCAAGTAGGCAGAGGTACTACTGCAGTGATACATAAGGGATCATGGAGAGGGCTTGACATAGCTGTAAAGTGCATAAACCCAGACTTCTTTCATTCAAATGAAAGCAGTGTCACGTTTTTCGTCCAAGAAATTGAGACTTTATCTAAGCAGCGTCACCCATTTGTCCTCCATCTAGTGGGAGCATGTTTAGAACCACCGGAGTACGGATGGGTGATGACCGAGTTTTGTATCATGACACTGAAGGAATGGTTGCATGGAAAATGGGAGAGGCAGAAAGAGAGGTCTATCCCACTTCCTCCATTTTAATATAGGATAACAAAGGCATTAGAAATCGCTCTGGCAATGCAATATCTACATGAGCAGATCCCTAAATTAGTGCATCGCGACTTGATGCTTAACAACATTTTCCTGGACGATGCCATGCATGTCAGAGTAGCAAATTTTGGGCATGCCCGTTTTCTGTTGGATGGAGAGAAGGCGCTTACAGGTGAAACAGGCAAGAAATGATGGATATAAAATTTAAATCACAAGGTTTTGAGGATTTCTAAAGCTAAATATAGCATTGAAGGAAAGATAAAGATATAAGTCTGGCAAGAAAGCCTAAATATCCCCATCCTTCGTAAATAAAAAGACGAGGAAAAGAAAGAAAGCAAAGGTGCAACTCATTTTATGAATTGCACATAAGCAACATCATAAAGGACAAGCCTTTCGGATATAATTCTGAGATAATCTAATGAGCCCATGATTTCGTAAAGGTGTTGTACCACTCATTTTTCACAAAATTACACTATAAATCATGTTAACCCGATAGTTTCTAACTTCTTATGGTTCTGATGGCACACAGTTCTACTTTGTTGCTAGGTGTTTGATTTTTCTCTTCTTGGATGATCTTCAGGAACATATGTTTTACATGGTGTAGGGGCCTGATCTTCGTTGAGAAGCGAAGATGGCTCTTACAACACGGAGGTCAACCTCTCATCAAAGATGTACAAGTATATGGCCTAAGAAGAGACTAATTAGAGACAAATACTTGCGTAGAGGTCCGAATGTGACTCTCTACGACCTCTGATGAGGATTTTTAAACTGTGATTCTATTACTGATGAGTAATGATAAAGATCGCATAGGGTTTGGAGAGGATTTTTCTAACCTCTTCTTGGTTTCCCATCTCTCTTATTTATAGAGACATAAGAGGCTGAGTCATCAAGAGTGGGCCAGGCTACATGATTACTGTCCGGGTTTTCCGGCGGCGGCATTTATTACAGACATCCCTGTCGCTGTAGCTGAGAGACCAATTAATGTGCCGTCCAATCCGTTTGAGCTGACTGCTAGTCTCATCACACTTCTGCTATTCGAACGTACAATCGAAGGGTATCTGCTATTATGTGTTGATCCGTTCTCGAAGGTTTATCTGCTGTCGAGGCTTCGACTACAAGAGTTCCTTGAGGGGCTTGATTTTGAGTCGAAATAGTCTTCGATATGTTCGAGTAGGATACGAAGTAGACTTCGAGTGAGGAGGTCGAAGGCTTCGAGTAGGCTACCACACATGGCACCGGAGTTAATAAGGTGTGAACCCTACGACGAAAAGTGTGATGTCTATATTGTTTCGGTGTCATACTCAATGAGCTCATCACTGGTAACCATCCGTACATCGAGACTGGGTATGGTCCTGCTAAGGTAAACGATTAATTCCCGATTTCCAACAGGCTTCAAAGGCCTTTATGTTAGTTCTACTCTAAACTATGCATTGTTTTTCCTGAACAGATTGCTCTAGAAGTTGGATCTGGCAGACTTAGGTTTATGCTTTATGAGGACGGCCCTGAACTCAAAGAGCTAATTGATCTCATAAAACTTTGTTGGAATGAACATATTTCGACAAGACCATCATTTGCGACAGTCACTTGTACTCTGAGAAAGTGTTTTATGAGAATTTGAGTGTAGTTGATTAGCTTTAGCTTGTGAAGTCCCCCCGAAATTCTATTTAGACGTGGTTACTGAAGTTAATTATATGCAAATTTATCTCAGTGCTTATCCTATCACCAATCTCTGAATCAAGGGAGTTGGAACTTGGAAGTGATTTGCCTTGAAATGAAGTGTACCCACTTGAGCGTGTCACTGCAGGTGAGCATGGCAGGAATGATCCCTAGACTAAACTGACACAATCAAATCAGTGGGGAAGGCTTAGGCCTAAGAGTTCGAGAAAGTCTGATCCACTGCTTGGTTAGTGGGTTGGAAATGAAATTAACTCTGATTGTATGGCGTGATAAAGAGATTATTTAAGAGATCTCTAAATTACATAATCATTAAAAGTTCAACTGAAACCACAGATAGATATGGTGAAAAACAAACAGCTTTTACATGTATGGGTTTTTGGGGAGGAAAAAACAATGGAATTATGGACGGAGGTTTTTGGGGAGGAAAAAGAAAGAAAGAAAGAACGAACGGTCATCTGATATACCAGGAAACCAAATAGAATCCGTCGACTCATATATAGAAATAAACAGAAATTCTGCCTGCTAATTTTCTTTACCGGCCTGCTGGCCTTCCTCTTGTCTCATGGCTCAAATTAATACAATTTCATCACTGTACAACACTGTACATCGATAAACAACATGTACAAACTCCTTAAATATGACATGTTAGTTTCTCTAAAATACTGCGAAGAATACAAACTTGGAGCTCATTCCTGGCAGTGCAGAGACAATGGATAAGAAACAGATAAGATAACAAGTGTACAACCATTTGCTTATAATTTTTTTTGTCAAGGAGTTGATTGAAGCACAAGTTCTGGGTACTACAGATGACATTACCAAGTTACAAGGGAGTCTGATTGTCAAAGAACTACTCGATATGGAAATACCGAAAGGTTTCCATACTCTGAAAATTCGTAAATACAAGGACACCGATTCAAATGAGCATATTCAACAATACCGTGATTCATTGGGGTTGTATTCCAATCTCAACCACATCCTCTGCCGTTTGAACGCAACAAGTCTACAGGATGAACCGCTCCGGTGGTTACACTCTTTACCTGAATGTTCCATACTCACATTCGATCAGTTGCAGAAACAATTCATCAAGACGTATGCTCAGAACAGAGACAAAGATGAGAATTTATATTATTTTATTAGTCTTAAACAGTCACACAGAGAGAAGCTTGAGGCTTTTGCAAAGAAGTTTTTGGAGCTCGTACGTAAAGTAGACAATCTTGATCAGAAAACAGTTGTTACTGCTTTCACTAACGCGCTTCAGCTCGACTGCAAGGCCAAAGAACACCTCTTCCTCAGCAAACCTGCGACCTTGGAGGATATGATCACCAAGATTAATGGTTATGTCAACCTGGAAATGATGATGTCTGAAAGGCATAAATTTACTAAATCCATCATAACCACGAAAAGTTCATCCATAGATCGAAACACTGAACCAAAGGAGGATCAAGGTGATCAAAAGTGTTCCAAGGGAAACACTAGCAATCCTCGGAAAGACGGTTCACTACCAAACCGGCCCCCCCCCCCAAAGTTAAATGTTCAAATCTTCGTAATTTTTTCGGTCCTCTCCAAGGATAAGCTATACCGTCCCTCTCTACCATTGAAACCAATCGAGAACCGCCCGTACTGCATGCATCACAAGGTAAACCATCATTCTAATGATAGCTGCTATACTTTACAGAGGTTGTTGGAATTCATTTTCAAGGAGGGACGGATGTTCGAATACATTATCGATCTGGAATCATACAATGATGGCAGCTATAAAAAGCAGCTCGAAGTAATCCAGGTTGAAGATCAAGCTGAGGAGAAACATCTCTACCATATGTACCACAACAACATGATTGAAATCCATCAGATCACCAACTCTGGCCGATTCAGGCACAAGAGACTGTCAGAATGCTGCGATCTCATACCTCAAGTTAAAGAAGCCAAACTTCTACTTTAGTCGAGCAATCGCCGGCTTGGGATCTCCTTTGAAGATTGTGACATTAGTCATGTAAAATTTCTACATCATGATTCATTACTCATAATTCTCAAGATGAAGAAGTTTGGCATGCACACAATAATGATCGATACTAGAAGCGGTATTGAGATTCTCTTTAAGAGTACAATCGACCAAATGGGATTGGGCGATCAAGTTATTCTAAGTGACACCGATATTAGTGGATTTAATGGTTTAAAAGAAGAGCGAGTAGGCAAAATCATCTTACCTATTACCGCAGGACCAGCCACCATCGACATTGTCTTTTACGTCATCAACGCCAAGTCTCATTATCTTAGGATTATGGGCCGCTGCTGGATTCACAACATGGAAGCAATTGCTTCCACCTATCATCAAGCACTCCGCTTCAAGCACAATGATGGTATCTATGAAATCAAGGGTAATCGAAAGCTTTCTCGAGCTTGCAAAAATATCATTTCTGCCATTCTGATTACTTCAGACATATAAGCTGCATAGCAATTACAGAAAGCTGGTCACCTTGATGATCAGTTTTCAACAGAAGAGCCTACAAAATACATTAACATTGATGGACCTAGTAGTGGTACTTTTATCGATACCAAACTGGTCCAGCACAATAGGGATGCTCTCATTCAATTCTTACGACTGAATCAAGATATTTTTGGGTGGACTTTTGAAGAGATGCCTAGGGTCGATCCGGCTAAGGCATGTTACAAATTGGCCATCAACATCAACGCCATGGCGGTCAAACAAAAATAGTGATGACTATCACCTTGCCTTCAAGATGAAGCTAACATAGAGATTGAGAAATTGATCAAAGTAAGATTCATTCGAGAATCCAAATATCCAGATTGGATATCCAACATCGTCGCTGTCCAAAAGAAGAATGGAAAAGTCTGAGTTTGTGTATATTTTACAAATCTAAACAAACACACTCCAAATGACAGCTTTCCTCTTCCCAACATCCATCAAATCCTTGATTCCATAGTAGGTTACGAACTCCTTTCTATGATGGACGCCACTTTTGAATATAATTAGATTCCACTCTTGGAAGAAGATCAAGAAAAGACCACTTTCATCACTAAAAGAGGACTTTATTGCTACAAAGTCATACCCTTTGAACTCAAAAATGCAGGCGCGACTTATCAACGGTTGATGACTACTATGTTCAAAGCACATCTTGGGAAAGTCGAGGAAGTCTACATTGATGATCTCTTGTGCAAGAGCATACAGTCAGTCAAACACATTACATATCTCAACACAATTTTTAACATTCTTCGATCTTACCGGATGCGACTCAACCCTGATAAGTGTCAATTCAGAGTATATTCAGGCCGATTCCTCGGCCATCTTATAAGCAAGAAAGGGATTGAGGCCGATCCAGATCAAATTCGAGTTCTCCTTAACATGCCATCTCCATAGACGACAAAGACGTACAAAAACTTGTCGGCAAGATTGCCGCTATCAACCGATTTGTTTCAAAATATTCAGATCATTATCATTGGCTGTTCATACTACTCTGCGGTTGTACCAAATGAGGAAAAATTTAGCCAAATACAGAGATCCAATGGACATCAGTATGCGAGGCAGCTTTTCAGGATCTCAAAACCTATTTGGGGAAGTCTGCCATAATAAGCACCCCAGTAGATAATGAGGAACTGATTATCTACCTAGCAGTTACAAATACTTCTATCAGCTCGATTCTCATTTAACTTGAAGGATAAATCGAGAAGCCAGTCTACTTCGTCAGTAAAACCCTCACTCCAGCGGAAACGAGTTACTCTAAAATTGAGACTCTTTCTAACTCTTGTTTACACTTCATAGAAACTTAAACACTACTTCCAAGTTTATTCAGTCAAAGTCATGATGAACTACCCACTTCAAAAAGTTTTATCCAAGAAAGAAAAATCCAGGAGAGTGCAACAATGGCCAGTCAGTTTGGGAAAACATGATATCTAGTTCGAACGACGTCATTCCAAAAAGGGTCAGGCCGTTGCCGATTTTCTCACAGATTTTCCAGTGGAAGATCCCTAGTGGGAGGAGCACGATCCTGACCTTGCAAAAAAAATTTTAGAAGATTCGCCCACCAAAACATTTGATGAGCGAGCTGAATGGATTACAATGAAAGGGTGGAGACTTCTTACAGATGGTTCAGCAGGACCCGCAGGGTCAGGAATTGGAATCGTATTGATTATCTCTTCTAACGACAAAATTAAGAAATTAATCCGCTTAGATTTTAAAGCCTCTAACAATGTTACCGAATACGAAGCTCTTATTCATAGACTCGACCTCGGCGTCCCAGAACTCTTAGTCTACACAAATTTACTACTCATCGTCCACCATTACTCTGAGCAATACAAGAAGAATGATAAGATGATCGAATATGTAGCTCTTATTACAGATTGGATGAGCCTGTTCACGAAAGCAACTCTCGATTATCTACCTCGAGGTAAAAATAGACATATCGATACCTTGGCTTATCTAGCTGGGGTCTTGGGTACAAAAGCTAGATATCTCCAGATCAAAGTAATATCAACCCCCAACATTGATCGCATTTTTGTATGAACGATCAACACTGGGGGCGATAAAGAGGAGGACGACGATTGGCGAAAGCCCTTCCTTGTTTACCTTGGCATCGGCAACGAATGCAAATGACCCCTTCTAGCAGATCCAAAGAAGGGCCGACAGCTAATCGATAATTTAAAGCGTTACTCAAATCAAAATGGTTATTTATATCGCCGCTCAGTCACGGGGCCTTACCTCAAGTGTCTCTCCAGGAAGAAAGCAGACGAGATGCTCCGCGATTTACCTGAAGTAACTTGTGGCTCCCATTCCACAAGTCGATCACTCACAAACAGAGCCATTACACAAGGAGTATTCTGGCCAGACATGTGCAAACAAGGAAAAGAGTACTCACGTTACGCTCGAACTACATGTAAGCAAGGTGTTATGGCCATTCAAAAGATGGGCGCTCGATGTGAATTTCCTAATTCTCCAGGTAACCGCCGATACCTAATCGTAGCTGTAGATTATTTTATAAAATGGGTAGAAGTAGTTCCACTATGTTGAACTAGAGAATAGGAGGTCATCTCTTTTATCTGGGAACACATCATTACTAGGTTTGGATGCCCCACCTAATTCATATCGATAAAGGGCCACAATTCGTTGGAGAAAAATCTGTAGCTTTCCTCAACAAACACAACATCATCCACTTACCATCCAATCCCTACTACCCTCAAGGCAACGGTCAAGCAGAAATCACCAGCAAAACCATCGTAGATAGACTCAAGAAAAGGTTTTACTCACAGAAAAAAGTAAATTGGGTACGAGAGCTTCCTCATGTCTTATAGGCATACCATACCACTCCATGTCAATCAACCGGCTGTTCCCCATTCCTCCTCGCCTATGGCACCAAAGCCATCATACCAATAGAATATCATCATTTAGTCAGAGATCACGAGCTAACTGACGAAGAAAACAAGCTCGAATTGGCCTGCAACCTCAATTGGATTGATGAGACTAGGGAATGCACTATTGCCAACCTAGGTCAATATCACCATATGTTGGCCAGTTCGCACAACAGACGAGTCAGAAGCTGTACTTTTCAAATTGACGATCTCGTCCTCAAAGAAATCTCTCAACAAAAAAAAGAGGCACATGCCGGGAAACTAGCAAAAAATTGAGAGGGTCCATTCCTAATCACTGGTCTCACAGGCCTGGGATCATATTACCTCATGACCGAAGATGGAGTTCATATCTCAAATCCTTGAAATACTAGGCGACTGAAATGGTACTATCGTTAAGTCCCTCGCTACTCCATTTCAAATTCCCGCTTTTTCTATTCCAAAAGTGAGATCTTCATCTCCATAAATGTACATTCTATTCTATTCAATGAAAACTCCCAAGTTTTTTCTACATGACTCTTTACTTACATAGACAATGCATAAATTAAAGTAAATGTAATACTAGCTTTCAATCGGCTTCTATTCCGGCTAAAGCAAAGGTAAAACTAGCTTTGATCGACTCTATCATACTCTGCGATTAAAACAAAGGTAATACTAGTTTTTAATCAAAGAACTCTACAGGACATAAGATAAAGTAAAGGTAAAACTAGCTTTCATCTCTCAATATGGCTGCAAAAATTATACTCTGCGATTAAAATAAAGATAATACTAGTTTTTAATCAAAGAACTCAACCAGACATAAGATAAAGCAAAGGTAAAACTAGCTTTCATCTCTCAATATGGCTGCGATAATTATACTCTGTGATTAAAACAAAGGTAATAATAGTTTTCAACCAAAGAACTCTACCAGACATAAGATAAAACAAAGGTAAAACTAGCTTTCATCTCTCAATATGATTGTGACAAATATACTTTGCAATTAAAACAAAGGTAATACTAGTTTTCAATCAAAGAACTCTACCAGACGTAAGATAAGGCAAAGGTAAAACTAGCTTTCATCTCTCAATATGGATGCGACAATTATACTCTACTATTAAAACGAAGGTAATACTAGTTTTTAATCAAAGAACTCTACCAAACATAAGATAAAACAAAGGTAAAACTAGCTTTCATCTATCAATTTGTCTGCGACAAAATTTTTTTTTTTGGTTGCAGATACAACCACTACAAAGGATTCTTTTATGCTGTTGGGAGGTCAGCTACGCTTTCCCATACAATAGGAGAACGGTCAGCCATAAATTCTTGAGCTCGAGCAGCCACAGTAACCCTGCCTTGCACTACCAAGTCAACAGGTCAAGAACCAAACTCCGTTTCCGTGGAGTACATACAGTTTCCTCGATTTATATAAGCTCTGCAAATACATTCTCTATTCGACAAACAGTCGCACAAGGTATTTCTCTCTAACTCAAGTCTTTTCACCTCCTCAACAAAATAGGCAATCACTGCCATTACCATCTCTAAGGGTGATGCCTCCGGCATGACCATCTTAGAAAAATTCTCTCTTACCGTTTGAAGGCGCTCTTTCAACCTTTTGTACCGTGCTTCTTGCTATTGCAATTGACTACCTATGCAGGACATAAATTCGATGTTCTCCTTTGCCTTCTCATCAACTTTAACTGATACAGCCTGATTCATCGCCCTCAATTCCGCCACCTGAACACGAAGTTCCTCGAGCTCCCTATCTAAATCTTCCATAGCAGGAGATTTCTTTAACAGTTCATCTTTTTTCGTTATCAAGATCTCCTTACCTCTGATAACCTGCTCTAACTCTTGTTCCCTGCCAAGAGTAGTGTCCAACTTACCTTGGCACTCCCTTAACCGCTCATTTCCTTTTTGTACATGACTATGAGTTCGAGCTATATTTCCCTTTAGCTCTCTAATTCGGGCTGATAGGCTAACTACATCCCCTTGAACAATGGAGACCCTGACATCACCTTTATTCTTCCTTGAGCGCTCTCTGGCCTCAATATTTTTGGCAAGTAAATTGGCCCGATCCAAATTAGTCTTCAACTGTGCCACCCTCTCATTCAGCTCATCACATTTCCTTTACACCAACCGGAACTCTATATCTTTAGCAGGTAAAGCTACAGTCAACTGCTCAGCTACAATTTCAGAGTTAGATAGGTCATCTCGAGTTTTCTTCAACTCATTATCTTTCTCAATCATTTTATTCTTTAGCTGCTCCAGTTCGCTCTTGGTATTCCCTAAATCAGCTTGAGTCTGCTCTTGTTCATTCGTTTTGTTAGTTATTGGTCCTTCAGACTGGCCACAAAATAGCGTAACTCTTTCTCTGACATTTTTAACGCCTATATACGGTATTAAGCCATGCCAGCCTCCTTACTCTTTACCATGAAGGCGTCATTTTGGCTTTTAAGTTTCGTTGCTTTTTCCTTCATCTCCGCGAGCTCTTTTTACCTTTTACTAATTTTGGCATCCTTTTCATCGATCTTCCGAGTAAGGTCATCAACGGTTTGAGTTGCCTCGACGAACTTGAAATGTAGCTTTACATGTTGATCTTCCCTATCTTCATTTGCCTCTCTCATTCTATCAAACTCCGCCGCAAACTCTTGGTTACATTGGTATGTCTCTTCTTCGCTCAAACGAGCTGACTCCAATTCGACCTACACATCACAGATACAATATATCAAGTTCAATTTAGGATACCCACTCAATACACACATCTTATTTCTAACAAAATTTTTATTTTTTGACATCTACTGTGTGAAACTACTTCTAAACTTAAGGTCAAAGTATGATCCCAATTTAATGAACTACTTCCAATTCCATGGTACACATTCTCTACATTCTAACTTTTTTAACATTTTGATATTATATATACACATTTGAGTGCCAATGCCCCTAAACTATTAGCAAGTTTTTGGTCTGTTTCTACACTCTAATTTTTACTTTGTTGCTCTAAAGTAATGAAGTATACAAGTCAAATATTTTTTATTATTTTCTAACCTGTAACTCCGCTTGCGAAGACGACGGGGACGCTGAGGCGTCTTTCTCCTTAATGAACTCATTCTCTAATTCTTTTATTATGAGGCGCATATCCTTAAATTCCTACAACAAGGTTTACAAGCACATCCTAGCCTATAGAAGTCTATCCAACAAATAATGTTCCATTAGATTACAACATTTCAAACCCTTCATAATTATGCAATCATAGAGTCAACATTCTACTCTGCCTTTTCATTTCCTTTATCTGGACGCTCATTGCCATCCCCTTGGTTGTCTCACACCGTTTGGGGAGAGACACCATCTAACCCGTCTACGACTCCAACCGCGACATCTTCCGCCTCATCATCTTCTTCCTCCTCAACATAGGTATCCACCATAATGTCATTCACCTCAGTTTTGGAGTACCTCATTTTTAGGAGGTAGCACCCAACACTATCTCGCTGGATTACCATCTTCTCTAGATTCT
The DNA here is from genome assembly GCA_014058105.1 of Kingdonia uniflora. Taxonomy (NCBI): domain Eukaryota; kingdom Viridiplantae; phylum Streptophyta; class Magnoliopsida; order Ranunculales; family Circaeasteraceae; genus Kingdonia; species Kingdonia uniflora. The sequence goes on from JACGCM010001713.1 coordinate 514,402, forward strand.
TTCCCACTTCTACTGTCAGCTCGTTTATCTCCACCTCTCTCGCAGCTTTCACAGAGTCCAATCATTTCCCCTCCCTCACCAATTCAGTTTTCAAATGAGCTACTTTCTTCTCGAGCTCAACCTTTCCCTTATCGAGCTCGGCTTTCTCTTCCTCCACCCCGAGGTAGATTCCCTTTATCAAACGAGTAGCCTACAAAAATACAACAAGCATTGACCACATTGTTAGTTCGAATCATCTTACAGAATTCAACATATGCTTAAATCATTAAACTTACTATTTTACTCATTTCTTCCTCACCATTACAAACTGCAAGCTTCACCACTTTTAACTCGCCTTCTTCTTCAAGTCGATCCTCTGAGGCCTTCGCTCCAGTCAATTTGGAAGAAGGGTCAACCCTTCTCTTTTTTACCGCTCCTTCAACCTCACCACTTCCTATGGTTCCAGAGGTCGAGCCACGCTTCAACATCTTCTTCTTTTGAAATGCACGAGCCAACTTGCTCGACGTAGTGGATTCAGGCACATCTGAAAAATCTGCTCCAGAGGCCTTTGGCAAAATAACACGTCTTTCTGCATCATCTCCCCCTTCTTGTTGCCATCAACACCCGTCATTAGCCTCGTTTCTTGAGACTTTTGAACTTTCTCAGACCTGCTGCTAGCTCGTTTCTTTCTACTAATGCCGAGTTCTTTCAGCATAGCCTTTAGCTTGGTCCCTTCCTGAGCAATAGTGTCTAACAGGGACACTTTCCTCTTCACCTTCGATGTAGGACCTGCCAATCAACAACTCATTGTCAACAATAGAACAATATGTAATTTTAACATTTTAATATTATACGTTATTATACTTACTTTACTTTACAGTTCTACACAGAAGTTCCATGGGTTCTTCATCATCTCTCTGAAGGCAATCACCCTTCACCATATCACATTATCATTCCATATTCGACCTGCTGAATTTAGATTAAAGAAAAGAGGTCGAGTCGAACTCGCAAAAAAGTATGCCCCTTTACTTGCAGAATAGTTTTTCACACCATAAAACTACAAGACATCTTCAGGAGATATCCTCCTCTCAACATCATCCTTCCCCCACAACTTATTCAAAAACTCACAAACATTTATTACTTCTCACATATTCCAGTTCAACTGAACAGGATATACCCCCGTGATATTCATAATCCCTTTCGCAAGATTGCTAAGGGGAAAACTCAACCCATACTCCAATTGAGACAGGTAACACAAAAAATTCTCTTCCAGGACGGCCTGGACATCTCCATCATAATACTCCAAGGAGATCAACTCATCTAACCACTTATCGAGTTTCTCCTTTTCTAAATCAGCCAACAAAAAGAAATGTTCCTCACCAGATCCTATAATACAACTTTTAAACCGCCTACTAGCATGTTCAACAAAATTACCCCATCTTTCCCCTATAGAAGCTTTGGCTTTACAAAACTCCCTAAACACATCAAAATTTGGAGGATAGGATACCAATTTCCCAAGGAAATCTGGAAATTAAATAACTCCTACTTCATCCTCCCTATCAGATACTACATTCTCATACTCCGGCGATCGACCAGAGGTCGACGCCTCATTAGCAGGTGAAGTCTCCATACCAACTGCAACACTACAGATTAGGTTTGATCCTATACAAAACTCCTCACGGTCGACCTACACAGGTCTAGGTATTCCATCATTATCTTTTACATATACATCACCCATATACATATATCTTTTATATCTCATTTTTTGAATATATCAAGCAAATTTTTATAGATTGCTATAAAAAGTAATTTTGAGATTTGCATACCACAATTTTTTTTCTTCCAAAAGAAACACATTCACAGTATCACAAATCATCTACTAACCTTCTATGTCGGAATATAAATCTGACATAATGCCAAATCATTCCCTCACAACGCTGCTATATAACTACCTTCGTGACTCAATCTCTCCAACTCTCTCTCACTTTGATTGCTGATCACTCTCGATTAATTTCTCACAAAATTCTCTACTATTTTTTCTCTTTTCTCTTTTACTGCTCTTCAAGTTTTCAGAAGTTAATAAATGTTTGAATGAAGAAGATGGAGCATTATTTATATTTTCTCTCTCTAACTGCTAGCAGTTATTGGGCCTCGCACGAGCCGCCCTCAGTTTTGTAACTGAGGCATCCCTTCCATAATTAATGTCAGACGTCTTGCACATTTTTAGTGAAAATACCTTCCCATCATTGTCCCCTGCCCTATATTTTAATATATTTTTATCTCTTTTTCCCAAATCTCCCTTTAACCTCCCCACACTCATGATGACTCAATACTTACACAAAATCGAACTTTTACTGTAATTGCACCAGAGACAAAATTAAAAGCTGCCCACTTTTTCTATTTTTTTTTTCTTCTTCTTCTTCTTCTTCTTCTACTACTTATAGAAGTACTGACGTCATTTCCAAAGCTCTCAACATTTCATAAATATTCAAATTCATTTTTTACTACAATCACAAACAACATTAATAACAAAAGATGATAAATTCCAACTTCATTCTCATTCCATTTCTTTGACAGTTATTCGAACTCATACAATTCACTTTCTTACATATAATTATACCTGAAACATCTCTGATGTCCTGGGGAGCCACACCTGATCTGTTTGCCTCCCGCAATCCTCACATTTTCTAACTCGATCTCTTCTTTAGCAATTAGTCTCACAACCTCTTTTCGAGCTAAAGGCTCCACAATCACTTCTCGGAATAGCTCATCGTAAAAGCGACGCCCGTACTCAAGTTTCTTGCCCATCCAATCTAAATCTTCAAACTGATATTAGATCACTGGCAGGTCTGCATCATGGTCTAATAAGCCAAAAATCCACTCCCACACTTCAGCTATCTTTATCGTCAACCGTCCCTTAGCGGCATAACAAATTCTCCCAGATCGAGTCCACACCATTTCTATTTTCTTCCACCTGCTTAAAAGCTTATTTCCCCTTATTTTATGCAGTTTTCTAGATTACTCCAGATCTCCCACAATTCGTAATTATATTTTGCTCTTTCACAATAGAAAACCTTAGTATCCTGAGGAAAAATTATTTGAACTTATCTCTCTGCATCGACCTCGATGAATTCGACCTATTCCATATCGAACTTATTTTTTCCAAATCCAATATTTTGGAATGGCCTCCCTGAGCTCGAATTTATAACTCTTATATATCATAAATCTTCTGCAGTTATCTCTATCCCCCAATACTTCTAAGTCATTCAATTCAAAAACAAATTCTTATACATCTTTTAGGTTACAAATATATTTTTGCAGCTCGATTACTATAATATATTTTATAGTTCCAATCTCGTACATTACATTTCATCCTCTATTCGTAAATCTTCGAATTATTCATAGCTCGATTTTAAGAGTTATTCTATATATCAACACAAAGTTTACATAACAAGTTTTATTAAGCTCGAATATAATTTTTAGGTACTTTACAGATAACAAGTTTTTAGGTACTTTACAGATAATAAGTCTTTCAGGTACTCCAAAATCAGGTATTTTATAGATAACAAGTCTTTCAGGTACTTTATAGATAACAAGTCTTTCAGGTACTCCAAAATAACAAATCCTTCAGTTCATCTAACTTCAGTAATTTTTTACTCAAAGAATCTTCTGAAGCAAAGCAGGCATTGGAAGTCACCAAACGTCCTTCTCCATTCACACCAGATTATTCTAACCAGAAACTGAGTTTGTAGGAAGTCTGGGTATGAAAGCAGAAAGAGTCAGTGCTTGAACCAGCTCTTCAAATAGAAGGTCTTCTTAGAGCCAATAGATAATGATGGTGCAGGATCAGACTTTTATTCTCCGTCTCCCTTCTCCACTACCATCGTCGCCTCCTCTATAATCACCACCATCAGAGAGTTAGTAGAGATGAAGAGGGCCCAACCTTAGAATCCAATCCTACGTAAGACATTGGCGAAACTGCCCCGCAGTTACGCCAACCCCCGCATCTGTCTCCTCAAACTTGTCTTCCGCAAGGATGCGGAGACACCTCCAACGTTGCTCGCCTGTTAAGATAACGTGACGAAATCTTCACATGCAGTAAAAATCTTCTTCAACTTCAGCCGCTTCTTCTTCCGACATACCTTGATACGTCGGTAGAACGGGAACGAAGGTGGGCATCTCCAAGGACTGATCTCCGAAATACCTTAACTTAAACTTCTGCATCTCAACAGAAACTCTATCTTCGTAAACCATTCTCTGGGTCTTCACCATTGTTAATCTAGACTTCTAGAGAATTTTTGCAACAACAGCGTATTTTGCCACAATCCTTGGTATATGTACTATTTATATAACCCTAATATTTAATGTGCAGGTACGTTTCTCAAGCGTCATCATTCAAAACAAAAGAAACTTTTAAATCCCCAAACAACGCGTACATCAATATTCCTATCATCATTCAATGCACAAACATCCCTCCACAAAAAAATACATATTTTTCGTACACTCAAATCCCCATTAAATACTTTCTTCCTTTTCAACTTCTAAAGCCCATATACCCACAAATTCTTTCTCAACCAAAGCCACTCGTGACTTCAGTTGCGAAGGGGTAATTGTAGGGACCTATCCCTCGATATAACCCAATTCGAACTATTTATAGTTCAAACTACCTCCTTCCAGTTCGAATTACCTCCATATAATTCGAACTACCTCCGTATCAGACTTACGTATTCTACATATGACATAAACAGTCAGCATTGACACCTACACCACAAATTGATGAAGAACGTGGGTCGAACACAATAAAAAAGTATGAACAAATCAAAGACACTTATCTCTTACAAACTTAACAGTTGTTCAGTCAAATACCAGTTACCACATTGTTCGGAGAACGTGCTTTAGCATGATAGAGAACTGCGGACAAGACCTATATAAAGAAAAAGTTTCAGAAGAGACAATGACCAGAAAAATATATGAGAAATCACCAAGAAAACTATATTTTCTAGATTCTCAAAATGCCAAACTTCTTATTTACAATATCCAAAATTTATAGTTTGAGAGATCATTTGTAATAAGATATCAGCATCTAGTAATAAAAGTCACTGTTACTAAAACCCTTAACTCGAGGTCGTGGATTTTTAATTCAGAGGTTTTCTACGTTAAATCACCTATGTCATTTCTTATCTTACATTAGTTTTATCACAGGAACATTGGTGTAAGAGCTGATTCTGAGCCATCTCGAGCTTACTGAATTAGGCCATTACAGCAGTCAAGAGTTAACTGACGCTCGAGTTCATTACACTTTTCTGTTTTGGCGTGGCGATTCACCCGTAGTTCAGCGAGCTGTTCCAGTTCAACTGAAATATCGAGCTAGATTCCTGTTGTGGGTCGCTTAGAAGTGACCATGATTGAAAATGGATAATAGAGTGAATGTATGCTTTAGGATATCATGGAAATGGCCTTTTTCCCACAGATGGTGCCAAATATAATAGCCTAATTCCGTAGCTCAAAATAACTCGAAATTAGATCTTACACCAAATGTACCTGTGACAAAAAGCAGTATAATATAAGAAATAACATAGGTAATTTAGCGTGGAAAACTTTTGAATAGGTAAAAAACCACGACCTCGAGTTGAGGGTTTAGTAACTGTAACTTTTATTGTTTGAGGCTGTTATCTTATTACAAGTAATCTCTTGAACTAGAAATGCTTGATCTTGAAATAAGAAGTTTTGTGGTGTTTAGAATCTAGAAATTTGTCTATTTTTCTGGTCCTTATCTCCTCTGGATTTTTTTTTATATAGACCTTACCCGTAGCTCGTTATCATGCAGAAGCACGTTCTCCAAATAATGAGGTAAGTGGTGGTTGAATGAGTAACTGTTTAGTTCATGGGAGACATTGTCTTTGACTTATTTATATTTTGTTGTAGTGCTCAATCCATACTCTTTATCAGTTCGTGGTCTCGGTGGCAATGCTGGTTGTTCATGTCACGTGTGTAATGCGTGAGTATGATATTAAGGTAGTTCAAGTTTGGACTAGGTCGAGGGATACACCCTCCTCATTGAACTCAACTGGACGATCATAATAGGGACAAACTTGGGGTTGAGAAGAAAAAATAATCTTAGTGTCTACCTAACTACCTGTCCCTGAGGAGAAGATCTCGAGATCAACTAATTTTTATATAAAGTCAAATCCTGTGATGCGCACGACAGTGTAACGTGTAAAGGAAGTTGATGATTTACATATCAAACCAACAGGCAACCCATTATCGGGACGAAAGGGGTTGAGGAGATGACCTTTATGAAATTCTAAATTATCTGGCTAGTTAACCTAGAGGGGTTGAATAGGTTATCAATTTAATATATGCTCCCAAACATATTTTAACACAAGCAATTGCAATGTAATAGTGCAAAAACTTAAATAACACCTAAAACCATATACCGAAGGAAACCCACGAATGGGTGAAAACTTTCGGTGGCTAATCCACTATAATCAAAACAAGATGTTATATAAGACCTGACGCACAATGTAATTCTCTAACCTGCTCGAGTCCACAAGCTTCAGCTGCTAGAATCTACGTCTTCTCCAACTTCTTCAATTATCCTGCGTCGTAGACCAATCACTGGAGTCCACCAGCACAACCTCAGAATCTACCGACACACACTCAGAATCCCTGAGCAAAAAGTAACAAAATTAAAGTTTTACAATCTCTTACTCAAAGGCAATCCAATAAACTCTTGATGAATAATCAGAATTAGGTTTATCAAGATTTAAGGAATTGGTCTTAGGTTTTTAGAATTTTATTTGATGAGCAAAAACCCTAGAAAATAAGAGGAAAGAGGTGATGATCTCTGATTTTCATTTTTGATAAATACCCTATTTTTAAACATCATCAAAAAGGTTTGAATATCGAGAAAGGTTTAAAATAAAAGAAAAAATTAAACCTGGTAAAGTTTTACTAGGAATTTTTTTTTCTTTACGAATAAAATAAAACTTATCCACACCTTTTTACGGGGATTCTTAGTATGTCGTCAAAATATGCTTCGCCTCTTGAGGACGACTTCAACAATGCGCTCCATCGACGATATTTGGGTTAATAATCTAATCTAAGTTTTTTTCGACAAATGACAACCTAGAGAATAAATAGTGGAACCTCAATCTCCCCCTTTGTCTTTTATTGACAAAAACCCCTAAAAGAAATTATATCAAAATAAGAAAGACCCAATCTAGCAAAAAGATTGACCCAAACTTGGAAAAACATTCTCCCCTTTTTTGTTTCGAAGGGCAAATGGAGAGAATAACACAACCTGCACACCTTGTCTCAACCAAGAGCTACAACAAGTGATCATTTCATAAAGACATAAAAGCCAAATAGTAAGAGGCTATCACTTACTTGTATAACTCTCCCCCAAACTTTATTGCCTCATGAATCTAATACGCTCCGCCAAACGCTTCTACAGCTACAAAACAAAAATAGCATACCCGATCAAGTACAGTTGGGGAATTACCAATTTGACAAAAAAATAAATAACCATGATTAGAATCCAACTGAGAAAGTTAAAGAAGCAAGCATGCAACACATGAAATATAGTTCTAATTTACAGTCAGAAGTAGCGTCAAGATGTCTCTTAGAATCCAAACCCAAATTCAAATTCAAATCCAAATCCAATACCATGAACATGCCAAAATCCAATATACTACTCAAATTATCAAATTCAACAAAGTACACAAAAGTTTTCTATAACAATAAGAGAAGCATTACAAGGCAAGGATATGGTCAGATCATAAAGATAACTTAGGGGACGTTTGTTTTTTTGTCTCCAACTTGATCTAAGTCTGAGTTGATTTGAGTCCACTGTGTTCACTATCTAAGTGGATGCCTTGGAGTGTTTGTTTTTTTTGACTAGTTAGATTTGACTAAAATAGGCAAATACTAAAATACCCCTCTCAACTTATAAACAAACACACAAACACCCCCACCTATTCATCACCAATGCCACCACCACCACCCCTTCGTCACCAATGTCAACACCACATATACATTGAAAAGAACCTGTATATATAACAAACACAAATACATTGGTTCCTATCATACAAATACATTGGTATACAAAAAAAAGAACTTGTATATAGCAAACACAAATACATTGATACCTAAAATTCAAATACATTGGTATACATAGAAAAAAACCCTTGTATATATAGCAAACACAAATACATTGATTCCTATAATACAAATACATTAGTATACATAGAAAAAAATCTGTATATATAGCAAACACAAATACATTAGTTTCTATAATACAAATACATTAGTATACATAGAAAATAACCTGTATATATATAGTAAACACAAATACATTGGTTCTTAAAATCAAATAAAGATTAACATTGGTTTGAAGTTTATACAAATAAACCAATATTAAAGTCTTAAAGTTATTACAAATACGTAAACAAATAAGTTCCAATCAACTTAAGAGGGCTTCAAGGAAACCAAAACGACGCTCTGGCTCAAGCCCCAGAATGATCACCCTGTAATTGTACTCATCTTTTCCTCCCAAGAATTTCAAACTCTTGAAAAGTAGTGTATCGTCTATCTCATATAAATTGACCATATCTTTCAATACCTTCAGAACTTCAGAAGTGGTGTCGTCATTGCTAGAAGAAGTACAAATTGCTCCTTGGGCAGTGAATGCATATATCAGAGATTGGACCAACTCCATTGATTCCAATGGTTGAGCTGTCTGCTGGGTGGAGGGTTCACTTCCCATGTTATGAGTTCTTGTTACAGCTTTGCACCTCTAGCTTTATCCTCTTGACTGTAACAGATAAACACAGCAACATGGTCAATAGATTTGGTACCACTGTACAGATAAATAGAACAACATATAATGGCATATTCAGAGACAAACAGGTAAAATATTAACAAAAGTACTCAATGCATAAACAGATAAACAGATCCATAGCTACAGCTACAGATAAACAGATGGACAAAGCAAGTATTCTAGGCATGGACATAGCATAAACAGATAAACAAATCTGGAACAAGCTTACACACTTAGAATCTCCTTTATTTCTCACAACAAGCTTACAACAAATGCAATTATAATATATAACTAGAACTTACCTGGTTTGTATTAATTAACTCTCTCCAGCTTGATCTTACTTCCCCTTTAAGGATCTCTGAAAGTCACAAGTTAGAAAGGAAGAACACTATAGAGTAGAGCAACACATGCACACAATTAATTATTATTGTTGTCCACACTATTTTGTGATACTAATAATGCTAATAAACAACATATAGACAGAATCAGTGCCTACCAAAAACCTGAGAAGAGAAGTTGACAAGATATATAGACAGATGGACAAAGCATAAACAGATAAATAGATCCACAACTCCAGCTACAGCTACAGATAAACAGATGGACAAATCATTCTAGACAGATGAACAAAACATTCTAGGCAGATGGACAAAGCAAGCATTCTAGGCAGATGGACAAAGCATAAACAAATAAACAGATAAGCAGCTACGACTACAATGAACTGTTGGCAAAGCATAAACAGCTACAACATACAAAGATAAACAACATAAATAGATAAATAACATAAACAGCTACAACATACACAGCTAACCTTGCTAACCTTCAGGTATCCAAGCAAACAAACAACCATAAATGCGATATGGTTCCACAATCAACTGAGAATGATTTAAGTTAACTAACTCTCTACATCTTCAATCAATATCTACAAAAACTAAAGTTCCATAATACTGAAAACATACTCACATTCAGCTATCCAGGCGAGCTGCAGGCAACAACTGTAAATACAATTTGATTTTACAATCAACTGAGAATAACCCAATCAAACAAACTACACATTAAAACAAAAGGGATCATCTTTCTTAGCTCCAATCAAATTATACAATACCCAAACCTCTAAAACACCTCATTTCCACAACCCCACTATCAAAAATCCAAATCAGATCCTCTTCCAAAGTTTCACCTTTATTATAACAGATCAACTGCAAACAAATCAAAGTCACCAAAATTACTAAGATTCAAACATGTCAGAGGGAGAGAGACATAAAATGTGTTGGTGATTTAGGGTTTAATTAAAGCGTACCTTGTTGAGGTTGAGAGAGAGGGAGCAGCAACAACAGTTGTGTACTTGTGTTTTAAATGACTATTAAAACTTGAGTTGATCTGAAGTATGTGAGCTTCTTCAATCTGAAGTATGAGAACTGAAGTGGTAGGTGATCTGAGAGCTTGATTCTCCAATCAATTTCTGTTCGGGGAGGACATGCAAATATGTTTTTTGTTTTTGTAATTTTTGATTTTTTGTGAGGGCAGTTTGGGGTAAAAACATAGACTCAGACTCAGATATCCCACTCATATGGCTTATTGGATCTGAGTGGAGGGAAGTTTTAAGTGATTAAATATGAGTCTGAGTTGATGAGTTGATCTGATTCAAAAAACAAACACCTCTAAGTTACATGAGTTAGTCCAAATCACTTACTTGAGTCAGACTCGGTGAAAAAACAAACGCCACCTTAAAATGTATATATATCAATCCTTAGGAGATACCACCTACTCCATATAGCTACCAGAAACCAATTAAATCACCAACATCACACAAAATCCTCGAATAATTCTACAATCTCCAGGAGGAACCATCATTCATTTGCAAAAAAACTCCATCACCAATAACAACATTCATACCAATCATCAACACCACATTTATAACACAGTTGAAAAAGTTTCAACATGAGTACAATTAGAAGAGAGATCGAGGAGGGAGAGCTAATGCTTGCGACTTGCGAGCCCTAATAATAGTGGATGAGAAACGACAGAGAGAGATCGAATCTAAAACTGTGAACTCATATGATTGGCTACAATATGAAATCGCGATGAAAGAGGTAACAATTTGGTCGATCTCCAACAAGGGAAGAAAACTCTGTAATCTCGGGTGCTACTCAAAACAAGATTTCGGGAATCAAAAACTGAAGAAGTAGAGAAACCAAACTCTTGGTAATTTTGGGCGCAAAGTTCGGGCGCCCAAAATTAAAAAAAGTTGAAAAAACCAAATTCTCAATAATTTTGGTCGCAAAGTTGGGGCGCCCAAAGCTGAAAAGGATTAAAACCCTAATTCTCTGTAATTTGGGGCGTAAAGTCCCTAAAATTTGGTTGCCCAAAATATAATAACCTATTTTCTCCCACAAAAACATCAAAAACTCTTTAAAAAATTTTAAGCAACCACTGCAAACATAATCTTTTTTCTCTAATTTTTTTTTCATAAAATCATGAAGTCAAGAGGAATGAAAAAGCACAAAGATATCCAAGTGATTATAATGTACTCAATGTATGATGGATACATATGTAATTCATGACACAAAGATCAAAATCATGGAATAAAGTAAACACACATAAGATGGGCATAGCATCATATCTCTTTCTTATATATTATTCAAAGTGTTATTGTACATCACCAAGTCTCGTATAGTCAATTCAATCAATAAGCGGAAAAGGCAATAGGTGAGATGGAGATGAAAAAAATTGATCTAGACTCTTGGAACAATTAATAGTGAGGAAAAAAAAGAAAGGTGAGACTCTATGTTCAGAAAGTGAACCGTATACGGAGTGAACGTGAGTAAACACAATGAGGACACTCAATTTTCAGTGGGGTCTTTCACACCAAGTAGGTAGCCCTTTCCACGTGGTGACTTTCACACTACTTGTGCAACCCTGCCACCACTTTCTTCTTACTTTTTATCCTTGACATACAAAACCATTTTTCCTTTTTGTTTTTTTCATGTCTCTCAATAGCACTTTTCGACCTATATCTCCCTGAAAATATTGTAATTTTTTTTTTAAATTGGGTTGGATGGAAGGTTCCGTTACTAAAGACTCCACCAAAATCGAGAGTTCTCTCCCCCTCACAAGATACCCCATATTCACTATTACCAATACTATAGACCAACGGTGAAGGATAAAATGATATCCAATAGACTTTTACTGTACTGAAAAGAATTAAGGTATACAATTTGGGACTTATGACAACTTGATCTCAAAATACCATAGAAGAAAGATAAATAATGTATATATCATTAAGCATAGTACTAGATACACATCAAATATGTAAATGTTTAACTACAAGAGATCATAAGTCGAGGACATGAAACTAAGTATCCAAAATAATGAAAGAATATAGTATAATCACTGGAATTAAATATGTCTACGTTCCAAAAAATTTTTCCTTTTTTTTCTTCTTTTAAAGATAAAAAAATATAGTATGTACAAAGAAGTAGCGAATAATCGAACAAGAAATAGCGATAAACCACGATTATAAGCTACAAGGGATAAGAAATCACCCGAGACCAGAATGGGCGATTTGACTCTTCAAGTCGTCCTTACTAACCCAAATTCTCTTCAATTTCAGAGGTGGCATTTTTGGAGGATTGGACAAAGCTTTCCAAAGAGTGGAAACACTAAAAGCATGTCTAAAATTTGAGTAAGATGACCAATGATAAGAATGTGTTCTTTGGGAAACCCTCCTTGTACCGCGAAATGAGAAGGTAGTGAAAGTAACCGCTTCTTTTCCTTAACCAGAGAAGTAGAACTTTTGACAAATATCGATTTTGAAGCATGTGGTTTAGTCAAATCAAATCCAGGACCATACTTCTCACCAAATGGTTTTTCACTTTCAAGAAATTTTCCCAAACTATCGGTACCATTAATAAAATCTTGAGCTTACTCACAGACTTGTAAAGATCTTGCTCCAACTTGGAAATTTAACTAGTGAGAGAACTTCTCATGTGCAGACAAATCGTCACAATTGGATTTAAGAACCTTATCCTCATTCTTCACTCTTTCCAAATCACAACTTAACTTTTTCAGACTTGACGAGTTCTCATGGAACTCATTTTCAGGAAAAACATTCTTGGATTTAAGAGTTTCTACTTCAATCTTGAGTTTCTTATTTCCCTTTAGAATTTTGATGCTCTCAGCATACAACTCACTATATTGTTCCTCAAGAGTAATTGAATCTGACTCAGATGCCGAGTCATAGTCATATGAAGCATGAGATATGGTTTTTTCTATCCTACCAGTAAATGCACAAAAGTTCACAGTGTTTTCTTTAGTTTTAAATCTAGAACTACCTTCACTTTTGTCAGAATCAGAATTAGAAGATTGGAAGTTATCAAATTTAGATGTCTTGCCCTTGGACAATTGGACGCTATATCCCCACAACCCCCACATTTATAGAACTTAATCTCACTCTTATTATATTTGTCTCTTCCACAAAATTTCTCAACTTCCTTTGAACTATCACTCTTGTTATAATTTCCTCGATTAGCAACCCGTCCAGAATGGCTAAACATTTTCTTAATGTTTTGGGCAAAAAGAGCCATTTCTTCTTCATCCAAATCACAATCAGACTCTGCATTAATCCATTTAGATGTTTTAAGAGCAATACCCTTATTTTTTTGTTGCAAATCAATTTTTATCTCAAAAGTCTGAAGACTACCAACCAATTCTTCTACCTTGATAGCATCCACATCTTTGCTGACTTCTATAGCGGTGACATGTGGATTGAATCTAACAGGCAAAGACCTCAAAATCTTCTTCACCACCTTCATAAACCCAATGGGTTCTCCAAGGCTATGTGAACCATTTACAATATCACAAATCTTAGCATAAAAGTCAACAAAATTTTTGTTCTCCGTACGAATTGATTCAAATTGAGACGTAATGAAGCCATAAGTATTGATATACCTAATAACGATTATTAAGTAAAAACAATAGGGGAAGATGATAACCAGGTTATGTGCATCACCTATTCACCTAAAGATCAAAAAATCATATTGGAACAATGTCCAAATTAATTTATACCTCAAGGCTATAGCTTTTATGCACGTCGAAACATATGCAATCACTAATTTTTCTCCCTTACAAGACAACATTTAGGATTTGGCTTAATCATTTCGGGTGCAATATATCCAATGTATTATCCAACCTATTAAGATCAAGGTGGTATTGGAACCTCTAGCCTTTCTTCAACGTATCCATGGAGACATATATGGACCTATACATCCAAATAGTGGTCCGTTTAAATATTATATGGTGTTAATTGACGCATCTGCGAGATGGTAGGACGTTTACCTATTATCGTCAAGGAATATGACATTTTCATAGTGGTTTGCTGAGATTATTTGATTGCGGGATCATTTCTCGGATCAGCCGATCAAGGATGTAAGATTTGACGGAGCTAGTGAGTTTATCTCCAAAGTCTTTGATGATTATTGTACTACTAATGGGATAGATGTCGAGCATCCAATACCCCATGTCCATACCCAAAATGGGATGACGGAGAACCTAATCAAATGAATACAACTAATCGTTAGGCTACCGTTATTACAATCTTAGTTTTCGGCTATTGCGTGGGGCCATACGATTTTGCATGTTGCCACCGAGATTAGGATTCGTCAGACAATGAATATCAATATTCCTCAAAGCAACTAGTAACTACGACTGATCCCAGTATCGATCATCTACGAACATTTGGATGATCCGTATAGGTGCTTGTCGCACCGCCACAACATACGAAGATGAGACCCCAACGTCGGTGTGGCATATATGTAGGCTATGATTCACTATCTATTATTCGATATTTAGAACCCACTATAGGCAGGGTATTTATAGCAAAATTTATAGATTATCACTTTGATGGGATGATATTCCCAACATTAGGGGGAGTTATGTCAGTCAATGTTGAGGATGTTTCCAAGATTAGTTGGAAAACACTATCATTATCTCATCTAGAGCCATAACAAACCAATGTGAAAAAGAAGTTCATCAGATTCTATACTTATAACAGATCGTCAATGAATTGCTAGATGCATTCAACAATGTTGCTAAAGTAACTAAACTGAATGTACTTAAGCTATTCATAAGAGTTATTGATGGAGATGCTCCAAATAATTAGAAATAATTTGGAGCAAAAGAAGAGAACAAAACATATCCAAATCAAGAAAAGCAACTTTCAAGCCAAAATATACGAAATCGATGAGCAGACAAACGTAGAAAATTTTGATTGGCCTGAAACTTTTTGAAGATTTAGGAATTCCACCTAACTGAAGAACCTTGGCTCTTCTTCTTAATTGGTGATTTCTCCTATATTCGTGAAAGCCTCGATGGGACATGTTGAGACTTTTCAAAATAGCACCAACTGAACCTATCTCAAAACAATCTATACACACTCCTCTAAATCTGGCACCCAAAGAAAATTGCTTCTGTTACTGTAGCAAAATTTCTATACAAAAACAACGTCACTGAATAATGACATCCTTGGAGCCTCAAACTCCACCGACTTAGAACCATCCCGACTCTCTTCACTATGTCGGCCAGAAGTAAACAATCCATACTCACCAAGAATCAATTCGCCACTGGAAGCGAAATTCTACAATTTAAAATGCCAACTCTCATTCTTCCAAACCTCTTAAGCATTGCCTAGAAGTATACCATGTACTGGAGTATAAACACTAACAACATAAATGGATGAACTGAAAAAGTCGAGAAATCAGGCGTTTTTCCATAAACCAAAATATCCGACTGGATGTCTATTAGATAATTAACTTTCTATTGCTATGTCAAACTGTATTTCATCCTGTGACATATACCAGGCCCCTCACAGTCAAGAGAATACGAAGGCTGCAGACTTACACTATCAAACAAGCATATCACATGTCCAAGTCTGGAACCCTTCTCCCACGTCGAGCAAAAATGCAATTGCCTCATCCCGTGTAAAAGGGTAATGAATCGCAGGTAAATCCATAAACCAATATCACAACCACTAGTAACATAAAATAATTTCCATGAATCTACTTACCCATCATAATTACCCAAGCATCATCCATAATCATTAGAATACTTCCATGAGTTATAGACGTGTACCCATATGTATCAAAAGAACTCTGATGGATCAATGATTTTTTCAAACCCAGAACATGTCGTATATTGGTCAATGTCGTAATGATCCCATCAAACATCCTGATTTAAATTGTTCATATACCAAGGATCATACAAGCTTCATCATTGCCCATAAAATCTGAACCATGATTTGGGGCCATATACGATGTAAACAAGTCTCTATTGGGGCAAGTATGGTAGAAACAACCCGAATCGAAGATCTACTCACCATCACATAGTGTATGATCTTGATTTGACATTACCAACAAAACATTCCCATCCTCTGAAGAAGAATCATCTTTAGCTAATACGGCCATATTCTGACCCCCGTTACTTTTTCAGTTTAGCTTAAGACAATCCCTCTTAATATGCCCCTTTTTATGATAGTAATAACACTCAACCTCAATACTTATCAAACTTGAAGCTTTCCTGCTCTCTTCCCATAAATAAACCCATTTCCAATGAATTGTTATCGGATGACTTCATCATCAAATCCTCAGATAAAAGTTCCCCAGTAACATCGCTAAGCACAACATCATCCCTACAGTAAAGCAACGTAGTTGCGAGATACCAATATTTGTCTGGAAGTAAATTAATCTACAAAAAAAACTTATTTTCATACCCAATTTTTACCTCAATATTGAGAAGCTTGCTAGCAATTTGATTAAATTCATTAATGTGATCATTCATAGAATTACCTGATTTCATCCTGATGGTATAGATCTTCATCTTCAAGTGCAAATGATTAGTACAAGATTTCTTAATGTACAAGTATTCCAATTTTTTCCAAAGAACCGCCGCTGACGTCTCCACTTGAACACTACACAAAATTTAATTTCAATTTCTTCCCAATCATCCGCTGTCATCGTTGCCAGTTTTACCTTCAAGGCCTTGTGCAATCCCTACTGAATCAGAGCGTCGATCTTCTCAATATCAAATTTGACATTAGTAACCTTCTTCGTTGTCATCTCCTCTAAATAATTATGGCAAGAAAAAAATAACAAAATAAACCCGATTAAACCTGTTATGATACTAATTGATCTAATTGAGAGATATGAATGAGAGAGAAAAGAGAGAAGTTGATCTAGACAAAATGTAAATAAGTAATACACAAGGTTTTACCATAGAAAACTCCAGAGAGGAGTTTAAAACCATAGGTTAAAGGTGATGATTCCACTATGATCTTGAAGAAGAAATACAATTTTTTTTATAGGGATTTCTCTTTGTAGCCCCAAAAAAGTGAGAAACGGAATCGGAAAATACCAAATTATTATTTTTTTTTTTTTGAGAAAATTAATAGCTAAAGTGGAAACAGTTTCCACTCTCTCCCCCTTAGAGCATCTCCTAAAGTGCCTCACAACCTTGGATTTCACCTTCCAAATTCAAGGCTGAGTCTTGAATTTCAAGACTGGACCTTGAAATTTAATGTTGCGATTGGGCGCCTGTTCTATTTTTAAATAGGCGCCTAAGTTAATTTTTTCTTAATTAGGCACCCAACACTTATGCGCCTGTTCCACTGAGTAAATTCATTGGAGCTTCTAAAACTAAGTCATTTTCCTCTCTTCACCTCTTAAACAAAAATCACCTCCAATTGCACCACAACTCATCTTCTTCACTCAAATTGTTTGAAATTGTTGAAGCTTCATCTCTTAAGGTAAGTTTATGTTTAATTTTACCATATCCTCTTTAATTTTATAGATTACAATATTCTAGGGTTTTAAGTTTTTCTTGATTATTAATTTATATTGAAATTAATAGATGAGTTCTACGAATACTACGCAAGATAAAAATTTCACTACCGAGAGTAGTTTGAATCAACAACAACAACAAATCCCACTTAATTGGTTACAATTCACTCATTCCCCTCAACCTCAATCATCTAAATCACAACCCTTTCAATAATTTCACTCGTCGAACAATTGGGTACAACTCTCTCAACTGTTCATAAAACTCAATAATTGGGAACAACCCTCTCAATTTGCCTTTCCCGCTCAATTCTAACATCCTTCTCCATTCGTCAATCTCTCACAATCTCAATCACAAGCATCTCAATCGGTTAACTTATCTCAATCCGAAGACGTCGAGGATGTTGATGGACAAAAAGCCAAAGGCAAATGTCGCTTAACTAAGAAAAATACCAGTGGAGGGGCGGGGTCTCAGGTTTTAAAATGGGCGGGAATTCAAAAACAAAAATCTTACAAAAACTTGGATTCATGTCTCGGAGGATAGAATCAAAAGCAACAACCAACAACTTAATATTTTTTGGGACTCGATTTTGGATGCATTTCATGATTTATGTGAACAGGACGGTAAACAGGTTGAGCGTACAATATCATCTTTGAAAAATCATTGGTCGGATATGAATCGTGTTTGCAAGGTTTATGGAACTTGTTTGAAAAATGTGATGCACGGCCCCATAAGCGGTATGTAACAATGAAATTTGGTAAGTAATTCAACATTCGTCATTACTAATAAATTATAAACTATTTTTACCAAATCCATGTATTTTTTTATTATCTTAAACTATTTTACATGACGATGCCGCCAAAGCGATTTATGAAGCACGTGGTAAAGGCAAATGGGTGTATAAAAAAACTTATGAAGTTTTAAGTTGTCATCAATATTTGATCTAGGAGGATATGAGTTTTTTTGACTTTTTAAGAAGTCTATTCGAACAGACTTTACACCCTTTTGTATTCCAATAAAGTCTTTTCCTATTCGAATACATTTCATCCTAATCTATTTTATTCGAATATACTTATGTCTGTTCGAATACAAATCAGCCTGATTAGTTTTATTCGAATACAAATTATGTGTATTTGAATACATCTTTGTTTATTCGAATAAAAACTTTTTCTGTTCGAACAGAGGCGTGATTCAGCCTTTTTCCTTTAGGCGGTGATTGTATTTAGGAGGCGTGCTTTTGCCTCGAGATGCGTTAGATTTGTAATACCGAGTTCTCTCTATATAAATGAAACTTAGGTTATTTTCTAGGGTATATTTTTTTGGTTAGATCTAGAGAGAGTTTTGAGAGAAGCCTAAGGTTTTTTGGAGTGATTCATTATAATCTACTTCGTTTCTGTTAAGCAATTAAGCTTTATTTTGCCCAATTGTGGTGCTCTTCGTGTTTCTCTACTAACTAAAAGCTTCTCAATCGTATTGTGGATTAAGTGGTTTTAGTCTGTTCGAATAGACCCTTTTGTATTCGAATAAAGTTTTTTCATATTCGAATACATATCAGCCTGATCAGTTTTATTCGAATAGAAATTATGTGTATTCGAATACATCTTTGTTTATTCGAACAGAAACTTGTTCTGTTCGAACAAAGGCGCGATTCAGCCTTTTTTCTTTAGGCGGTGATTATATTTAGGAGGCGTGTTTTTGCCTCGAGATGCGTTGGATTTGTAATTCCGAGTTCCCTCTATATAAAAGGAACTTAGGTTATTTTCACGGGTATATTTTTTTGGTTAGATCTAAAGAGAGTTTTGAGAGAAGCCTAGGGTTTTTTTGGAGTGATTCATTATAATCTACTTTGTTTCTGTTAAGCAATTAAGCTTTATTTTCCCCAATTTTGGTATTCTTCGTGTTTCTTTATTAACTAAAAACTTCTCAATTGTATTGTGAATTAAATGGTATCAATTTTCCAGTTATGATCTTCGGAGTTTAATTGTGGTTTATGGTCTCTATACGTGACCGTCTCAAGTAAACGAAGAAGAAGCTAGTGAGTCCGTTGAAGATCCATCATAAACCTAATTCGAAGAAGAAAGACGATTTGGAGATGGGCAATTCCAACAAGCGACTCATGACTTTGGAAACGACAGTTTCTGCCCCAACTTACTGTAGGGGAGTTGGTTGAACAATTGCGTCTCACAAACCTCGCGAAGGCTTCCGCTTCGACGAAACGGCGTGACCGCTCGAAGAAGAAAGGGGTTATGGAGGTTGATGGAGATGACGATTTTGAGGAGATCGATAGCGATTCTAGTAAGGTTGAATCCGACAAGGAGTGAACGGGTATTGGCAAGTCATCGAATCCTATTCGTAATCTTTGTATTAATTTTAAGATTGAAATTCTGGTATTCGATGGTTCTGTCGATGCCGAGAAATTGGATAATTGGTTCGATAGGTTAGAGACCTATTTTTCTATTTATGAATACTCCAATGCTCAAAAAATTTGCTTTGCTACATTGAAATTCGCAAGTCATGCACTCACGTGGTGAAAATCTTATCGAAAACGCCACGATGTAGAAGATTTGGGTTGGAAAGAATTCAAGGTTTTAGTGCGAAAACAGTTTTATCCGATTGGGTATGAGCAAGAGAGATGGTTTTTATGGCACAATTTGTGCCAAAAGTTTGAACAATCCGTACAGGAGTACACTACGGCGTTTCATAACCAAGCTTTGGTTTTGGACATTGATGTTGACGAGTATGAGGTGTTCATAAAGTACACGGGGGGTTTTTCGGAGTCCATTAAGAGAGAGTTGAAACTCTTTATTGTGGCCAATATCGAAGACGCTTTCGTGAAGGCAATTGCTGCTGGAGGCAAGTACTTAAAAAGTGACAAAGAAGACGACAAGATCAAGTCACAAGTCTAGTTGGAAAAACGAGCATAAGGGAGAGGCAAAAGGAGATGGGTCTTCGTCCAATGAATTTTATTGTAATCATTGTATGGCGAGTGGGCATCTTTCCGATTATTGTTGGAAACTTCACCCGGAGCTTAGGCCGAAGGAGGAGAAGCGCAATAAAGAGAAATATGCACTAGTCGCTGAGGTTGTTGACCTTCCGGGTTGAGATAAACCAAATCCTAAGCTTACACTTATGTTTCAGCGGACTTTGGTTGCCGAGGAAGAGAGTCGGGAAGAGCTTTTTCATGTCAGTATTCAGGTCAAGCAGAGTTTGGTCAAGGCCATTATGGATTTGGGTAGTCAGAAAAATTTGATTTCTGAGACGTTGGTGAAGAAGATGGGTTTGACGACTACAGCTCATCCTAAGCCATATAGTTTGGGGTGGTTTCAGAAAGATGCGGAGGTGATGGTCACGAAGTAGTGTACATTCAAGTTTGTGATTTCTGAGAAGTTTATTGAAGAGGTGACGTGTGAGGTGGTTTATTTGGATGTATGTTAGGTTATCTTGGGTAGCCCTTATCTTTGGGACCGAGATGCGATTCATTACCATAGAGCTCGCAAGTATCATCTTGTGAAGAAGGGAAATGAGTTCCATATCAATGCTTGAAAGGAGCATGTCACTACGTCAAATTTGGTAACGGCGACCTAGATGAAGCGGTTGGTTAATGCGAGCGGCAAGTTTGTGTTATTGGTACTACCAGTTTAGGAGGGTACGTCGGCTCGAGTGTTGTCTCCAAAGATAACTTTTTTTAGGCAACAAACCGATTTGGGGAAGTTGCAAGAGGAGGTTGTGGTATATACTGATCACAAACCGTTTTAGTTTTTTGCTACACAGTCCAAGCTACAGCAAGCTCGCCAGATAAAGGGGTTGTCGTATCTCTAATAATTTCCCTTGATTATACATTATAAGATGGGAGTGGACAACAAATTGGCTGATAGGTTATTTCGACCCTCATTACCAACTACTTCCGTTATGTTAGTTTTTATGCAGAGACAACCATTTGTTACGTCAGGATATGATGCTCCTAAGGGGCGTAGTGTTTATCGCCAAAGGTTGCTGCCAGGCAAGACAAATGGTGGTATTGAGTCGTTTCGAGTTGGGAAGAAGAGTCAGCTACCTCGTACGTCAAAGTGGTACAACAGGGTAATAAGCAGCGCTGCATTCCTACCTTTCCAGTTCCAGCTTGGGAATGAGCTCAAGGCTCCTAACAGGGGGAGCCATGATCCAGGAGGATCTGAGTTTTTTTGACTTTTTAAGAAGTCTATTCGAATAAACTTTTAGTCTTTTCGAATACACCCTTTTGTATTCGAATAGAGTCTTTTCCTATTCGAATATATTTAATCCTGATCAGTTTTATTCGAATAGACTTATGTCTATTCGAATATAAATAAGCCTGATTAGTTTTATTCGAATACAAATTATGTGTATTCGAATACATCTTTGTTTATTCGAACAAAAACTTGTTATGTTCGAACAGAGGCGTGATTTAGCTTTTTTTCTTTAGGCGATGATTGTATTTAGGAGGCGTGCTTTTGCCTCGAGATGCGTTGAATTTGTAATTATGAATTCCCTCTATATAAAGGGAACTTAGGTTATTTTCTAGTGTATGTTTTTTTGGTTAGATCTAGAGAGAGTTTTGAGAGAAGCCTAGGGTTTTTTGGAGTGATTCATTATATTATACTTCGTTTCTGTTAAATAATTAATCTTTATTTTGCTCAATTTTGGTGTTCTTCGTGTTTCTCTACTAACTAAAAGGTTCTAAATCATATTGTGGATTAATATTGAAAAATCTTGCAAGACCAACATCTGGACACTTTAGCTCGCAATATGCGAATGAAGCAAACTTCAAGTTCTAGCTAGGGAATGTCTACTCCCGCAACACCCGACACATCCGTTAGCTCGAACAACGACTCTCCAGTACTTATCACGGATGTGGAGACAGAACGTCCCGACGGTGTCAAAAGTGCTAAACTAAAGGAAAAGAATAAAAAAAGACAAAATCTTCTCATTGAACGCCAAAATGTTTTTATTAGTCACCTTGACCGAATGGAGAAGAAGAAAGAAGAGTATATTGCCGATAGAGATAAGAAGAAAGAAGAGTATATATCTGAGAGAGATAAGAAGAAGGAAGAGAGAGAAGCTCGTATTATAAAGTTAAGAGAAAAGAAGACAAAGGCCGTGGTGAATTTAAAAGATCAATTTCAAGCCCAAAACGATCAAAAGGTGATGGCGATGGACATGTTTACTTTGGACGATACTCAAATGGTTTATTGGGAAGTATAACGTAATGTGGTTATGGCGAGAATGTTTAAAACTAATAATAATAACGCCTAAGATGCTCTAGCTGAAAAATCTTATTTTGGAAATTTGGTATATTTTGGTGATTCTTGTTTAAATAGTTTGGTAGTCCATTTTTTAAGTAATTTAGTATATTTTGTTTAAAAACCTTGTTTAAGAAGTTTAACATATTTTGTTTAAAAACCTTATTTAAGAAGTTTGGCATATTTTGTTTAAAAACCTTGTTTAAGAAGTTTGGTATATTTTATATAATAAAATCTTATTGAGAAAGTTTTGTTTTTTTAATTATTTTCTATTTGAATTTATATTGAAATTGAAATAAATTTATTAAATAAATTTCATAAAAGTGCTTAATTGAAATTACATAAAATTGAAATAAAGTTGCGTTTATATTAAAATTACATATAATTGTTTCCCTGATGTTTCCCCAAATGCTTAATGAGATCATTTCAAAGTGTCATATACTTATCCGAACTTGTCATGTTATCGTACTTCGCAATGTATCCTTTTAAAGTGACTTCTTCCCGATTCAAGTCAATTGGGTTAGGGTCTAGGACAAAATACTCGGTCAGTAAGCTTACTCCGTACCTATTGCGTTCTTCTTCGACAATCATGTTATGCATAATTATACACGTTTTCATTATTTTATCAAGGTTTTTGGGTGACCAATTTCTTGCCAGACCTTTTACAATTGTAAATCGTGATTGAAGGACACCGATAGCTCGTTCTACATCTTTTCGATATGCCTCTTGTTACTTGGCAAAATATTTATCTGTATTTCCTCGGGAAAATCGTAAGGTTTGAACAAGCTTTTCCCATTTCGGATATATACTATCCGCCAAGTGGTATCCCATATCGTATGGTTTTCCATCGACTTCAAAGTTGCAAGGTGGAGAACGACCAAGACAAAGATCTCAAAAAAGATATGATTGATCATGAACATTTACGCCGTTGTTGAAACCAGGCATTTCAAAAAATGTGTGCCATATCCATAAATCACGAGATGCCACCGCTTCCAAAATGATTGTTGGTGTTTTCTTATTCCCCGTGTATTGACCCGCCCAAGCTATGGGACAATTTTTCTACTCCCAATGCATGCAATCCAAACTACCTAACATGCTGGGAAATCTATGCTTTTCGGCAACGTACAACAATCATTGTATATCATTCGGAGTTGGCGATCTCAAATACTCTGCACCGAATTGCCTGATCATCGCATTGTAAAATCTCGTAAGGGACTCAATTGTTGTACTTTCTGCAACCCGAGCATATTCATCACAACTATCCGCCAACACTCCTAATGCAAACATACGGAATACCACTATAAGTTTTTGTTGAGGCGATAAACCTAAAACATTTGTTCAATTTCGCTTCCGAGTAAAAAACTTGTCATAAGCAACAACCGCATTCAAAATACGATCGAAAAGACCTTGGCTCATACGGAATTTTCGACGGAAATGTTTACTTCCATAAACATTTTTATCAAAGAAGTAGTCGTATATAAGTAGCTTATGATAGAATACATGTGAGCGATTTATGGTTTTATGCCCGACAACCGAACCAATACGACTTCCTGAAGATTCTACTTCTTGTAATTCATCAATTTTGGCTTGATTGCTCAATATCTCTATTTTAATCGTATCAATAACGTTGTCATTACTATAATCGGTTAAAGATTCATTGATATCTTCTTCCTCTTCCTCCTCTGATGAAGATTTGATCAAAACATCAAGAACCGCCTTGAAATTCATCAGATAATTGAAAATAGAAGAAAATATTAGAATTGGTTATGGGATAGTATGAGCCTAGTAATAGGTCTATATATTCCCTTCACAAAATATAGCCGTTAGACACAAAATATAGTCGTTTGAAAAAAAAATTACTCAGCGCAACAGGCGCCTGTTGCGCTGAGTAATATTTTTTTTTTGGTTAAGCTACTTGAAAACATGCCAAACCATAGGCAATTATAAGTTTGAATCAAAGCAATTATACAAATCCTTATGCAATGAGAAGTGTGAATCAAAACCATTATACCCAAAATCAAAAGTGAGAATCAAAAGCTTAGGCAATGAAAATATTAAACCATTAATACCATTCAAAAGTGAGAATCACAAACAACTACATGAAAACCAATGTCATTCACTAAAGTGAGAATCAAAACATGAAGCAACTTAAAATATGCTTTCTCATTGATTTAGACCTAACATGAAACAACTAATATCATTTACTTAAAAGATCCCCACGTATGTCTTGATCGTCGGGGAGGAGCGGCCCCACCTTCAGATGTCCTTCCCCACGAACGCCTCCCTCGTGAAGTCCCCGCTTAAGAAGTTCCCGCTTCACCTTCGTCATCTTCCCAATCGACTACAATCCCCTGAAACATACAAAATGGGAATATCAATATTACTTAAAACTACAAATATTAATTAAACGGAAAATATATCATAAGATGTTTAAACAACTTACTTCTCCATCTAAATAGTCATTCAATTAGGAAAGAAGACCCTCTACAAGTCTCAAGTCCGCCGTCAAATGTGTAACACGACTCTTATCATGAAGGTGTCGAGCCTCTAAATCTAATGTCCTATCAAGTGTAAGCTTCCGCATACCCTTAGTCATAGTGAAAAAATCATATTCTATTGGCACATCTACAGTAGAGGTCATAACAATAGAGGGAATGGTATGCCACGTGGTCCCATGTGGTGACCTAAACTCCATAATCCATCCAGGGTAATCACCAAGCTGTGGGGGAGGGATTTGTGTCTCATGAGTAGAAAAATTTCCAGTGAGAAACTTAACATGTGGAAATGTAACTCCGGCCGTCAAAGTGCCAAGGCCTGGGTTGTGAATGTTGCCACACCTCGTAATGTCTGACATAAGTGTACCATGTGAGACATGCCTCCAGTAGGCATCATAGTCGACACGGTGGCCCACAATATAATGTTGTGCCTCGATCCAACCCACTACTCGGAGTGAACGAATCACATCAGGACTTGGGAAGTAATTGAGTTTCTCTGGAGGGTTGTAAGGCACTACCCGATGCTCTAGTTGAGCCCAACAACGGTCCCCAAGATACCACTCATATCCACCAAATGGGCTTTGCAGGAGTATTCTAATTACCTCCCGCTTTAGTGCATCCTTCATATTTCTAAAAGGGTCCCATTGCATGTTATTTATTATACGCAAATCCAGTTGTTGCCTCATTAGTGCTAGATGATGCTTTGCCTTATTTATAGTAAGTTTTCATCTTTTAATATGCCAGCCTGACATCCTTGGCAAAAAATCATCCAACCTATTATCTATCAAGATATGATGGCCTATCTGACAATACTCGTAGTACTGATACTGCATGTAGGGACTTATCCCTCGATCTCACTCATAATCGAGCTCACATAGCTTGATTTACCTCCATCTCAGGCTCACACATTTTTAACATTTAAACACTCCATTCAATATTCCAACCAACCCCATGAACTACTCAAGAACGAGGGTCGAGCTAACCCAAAAAACGTTATCTAGTCAAAGACACCTGTCTCCTACGAACTCGTCAGTTATTCAGTCAGCCACCACTAACCACATTATTCGGAAAACATGTTCTAGCACGATGAAGAGCTGTGGAGAAGCCTATATAAAGGAAAAGTTCCAGAAGAGACATGGACGAAAAAAATTATACAAACTTCTTATTTACGAGATCAAAAGCATTTCTATATTCTAGAGATTACTTGCAATAAAGATATCCACTCCAAGCAATAAAGATACTTTTACACAAATCTTCCATACGAGGTCCTGGTTTTTTACCTATTCAGAGGTTTTCCATGCTAAAAATACCTGTTTCCATTTCTTACTTTCTATTAGAATATTGTTACAGGTTCATTGGTGTGATAGCTAATTCCTAATCGTTTCGAGCTTACGGAATTTGGCCATTACATTTGGTGCCGTTTGTGGGAAAGATTGTATTTCCACGATACCCTAAGGCAGTCTTTCATTACAATATTCAATTATGGTTTCTTCCCGACGACAGGCCACAGGAACTCAGTTTGAAATTTCTGTAGATCCGGGACAACTCACCAAGTTACGGGCAAATCTCCACGCGGAGATAGAAAAATGCGCTGAACTTGAACTTCAATTGACAAAAGATCACGAGCTCTAAGAGAAAGAGCCCGATGCAGAAAGACAAGCTCATTTGACAGCGCTCAAACGACATGAAGATCAAATAACGACGATGCAGACTGCACTCGAGGCTCTACAAAATACTTAGCAGGCTCTTCTAGCCAGAAGTCGCGATCAACTTCCAGAGACCTCACGCATTTCAATAAGGGAAAGATTGGGACCTCGGGGAGCCACCAGTAAAGCCATTTCTAGAAATCTTCCACACAGACTGCAGCCCTCCATCTATTTGGGAAGAGAAATCCAATCAGAAGTTAGTCGAGGTCAAAAGATTCTCATCCGTCAGGAGGAAGACCAGCGACCTCAACATCAAGTTCCAGCACGAGATCGCTTGAGTGAAGGTATGGGAACTCATCATCCCACGCCAGCACATCTAACGATTCAACCAACACATCATTACGTCACAAAAGAACACATGGACCAACGAATTAAGGAGTTGATCGAGGTACAAGTTCTGGTTATTACCGGCGATACCTCGAAGTTAAAAGGATGTCCGATTGCCAAATAACTATTCGATATGGAAATACCGAAAGGTTTCCATATCCCAAAAATTCGCAAGTACAAAGGTACTGACCCGAAGGATCACATTCAGCAATACTACAATTTATTGGGGTTGTACTCCAATCTCAACCACATCCTCTGCCATCTATTCGCCATAAGTTTACAAGAGGAGCCACTATGATGGTTCCATTCTCTTCCTGAGGAATCTATCTACACGTTTGATCAGCTGCAGAAACAGTTCATCAAGACGTATGCTCATAACAGATACAAAGAGAAGAACTTGTATTCTCTTATCGGTCTTAAGCAATCACATGGAGAAAAGCTTGAAGACTTCTTAAAGAAATTCCTAGAGCTCGCAAGAAAGGTGGATAACCTCGAACAAAAAATAGCCATTACCGCCTTCACCAACTCTCTCTGGCTCGATTGCAAGGCCAAAGAATACATCTTCCTTAACAAGCCTGCGACGTTAGGGGAGATGATCGCCAAAGTCAACGGTTACGTCGACTTGGAGAGGATGATGTCTGAGCAATAAAAGTCTACTAAGTCTGTCCTATTCACCAAATCCCTACATGCAGAACGAACCAGCGAACCTGAGGAGGAACAAGGAGATCAGAAACGCACAAAGGGAAACACTGGATACCCTTTGAGAAGCAGTCCGTAAAACAAACCCGTCCTCACAAAGTTGAACGTCCGAATTTCCACAATTTCTCCACTGCTATAGAATGGCACGCTTTACCGCGTCTCTCAACCACTGGAGCCAATCGAGAATCGACCATTTTTCCTACACCATAAGGTAAATCATCATTCTACTGACAATTGCAATGCTCTACAGACGTTGCTCGAGCTCATTTTTAAGGAAGGACAGATGCTCGAATACATTATTGACCTAAAGTCATACCAAGATGGCAACTATAAAAAGCAACTCAAAGTTGTTTAGGTCAACGACAGAGCTGAGGAGAAACATCTCTAGTATATGCACCTCAGCAACATGATCAAAATCAACTAGATCACCAATTCCAACCGATCAAAGCGCCGGAGGCTCTCAGAATGTTGTGATTTTACACCTCAAGACAAAGAAGTCAAATTTTTCTCGAGTCGAGCAATCACCGACTTGGAATCTCCTTCGAGGATTGCGATACTAGCTATGTCAAATTTCCACATCATGACGCGTTAGTCATAATGCTCAAGATGAAGCAGTTTGTCATGCACACAATGATGATTGATATTGGAAGTGGTATTGAAACTCTTTTCCAGAGTACGATCGACTAGATGGGTTTGGCCGACCAAGTCATTCAGAGCGACACATACATCAGTGGGCTCAATGGCTCCAGGGATAAATGAGTAGGCAAGATTATCTTACCTATTACCGCAGGACTAGCCACTATGGATGTCATTTTCTACATCATCAATGCCAAGTCTCGTCATCTTGGGATTATGAGCCGCTGCTGGATACACATTATGGAAGCAATCGCTTCCACCTATCATCTAGCACTCTAATTCAAATATGACAATGGTATTTATAAGATCAGAGGCAGTTAGAAACTCTTTCGAGCTTGTAAAAATATTGTCTCTTCTATTCTAGATACTTCAGACAGATTGGTTGCATAGCAATTACAGAAAATTAATCACCTCGACGATTAATCACCTACTGAGGAACCCACGGAATATGTCAACATTGATGGACCTAGCAGAAGTACATTCATTGGAACTAAGCTGGTTCAGCATGAGAAAGATGCCCTCATTATGTTCTTACAACTCAATCGAGACATTTTTGCATGGTCTTTCGAAGAAATTCCCAGAGTCGATCCAGCCATGGCTTGCCACAAGTTAGCCATCAACATCAATGCCACAGTGGTCAAACAGAAATAACGACGACTTTCACCTCGTCTTCGAGATGAAGTTAACATCAAGATCGAGTAATTGATCAAAGTGGGATTTATTCGAGAAGCCAAGTATCCAGACTGAATATCCAACATTGTCGTTGTCCCAAAGAAGAACGAAAAAGTTTGCGTTTGCATAGATTTCTAGATCTGAACAAACATACTCCAAATGACAGTTTCCCTCTTCCCAACATTCATCAGATCCTCAATTCTACAGTGGGCCATGATCTTCTATCTATGATGGACGTTGCTTCAGGGTATAATTCAATCCCACTTCTGGAAGAGGATCAAGAGAAGACAACGTTCATCATCGAAAGTGGCCTTTATTGTTACAAAGTCATACCCTTTGGGCTCATGAACGCAGGTGCCACATATCAATGATTGATGACTGCTATGTTCAAAGCACACCTGGGAAAAATCGTTGAAGTCTACATCGATGATCTCTTGTACAAAAGCGTACAGTCAGATAATCACATCTCAGATCTCAACACAATATTCAACATCCTTCGATCTTACAGAATGTGTCTTAACCCTGATAAATATCAATTCGAAGTACATTCTGGCCGCTTCCTAGGCCACCTTATCAGCAAGAAAGGGATTGAGGCTGATCCGGATCAAATTCGTGCTCTCCTTGGCATGCCTTCTTCAAAGACAACAAAAGACATTCAAAATATCGCCGACAAGATTGCCGCTATCAACCGTTTCATCTCTAAATATTTAGACCGCTGTTGTTGGCTATTCCTATTACTTCGCGGATGTACCAAACGAGGAAAGGTTCAGCCAACTGCAGAAGTCACTTGGACACTAGAATGCAAAACAGCTTTTCAGGATCTCAAAATCTATTTGGGGAGGTCTCGCATAATGAGCACCCCAATAGGTAATGAGGAACTGATAATCTACCTAGTAGTTACAGATACATCTCTTAGCATAGTTCTCATTCGCCTGGAAGGGAAAATAGAGAAACCAATCTTCTTCATCAGCAAAATACTTACACCAGCAGAAACAAGGTACTCTAAAATTGAGAAACTTCTTCTCACCATTGTTTACACTTCGCAAAAACTCAAGCACTACTTCCAAGCACATTCTGTCAAAGTTATGACGAACTACCCACTATGGGAAGTTCTGTCCATAAAAGAGAGGTCACGATGAGTACAATAGTAGTTGGTCAGTTTGGGAGAACATGAAATCAAGTTCGAACAGCGTCATTCCAAAAAAGGTCTGGCCGTTGCCAATTTTCTCACAGATTTTCCAGTGGTGGATTCCGAGTGGGAGGAGCACGACCTAGACCTTACCGAAGACACGCCGGAGAATCCAACCCCTAAACCATTCGACGAACGAGCAGACTGGATTACTACGTCAGGGTGGATTCATCTCAGAGATGGATCAGCAGGACCCGCAGGGTCAGCGATCGAGATCATTTTGATTACCCCTTCTAAAGATAGAATTGAGAAATCAATCCACTTAGATTTTGAGGCCTCAAATAATGTCACCGAGTATGAATCTCTCATTCACGGACTCGTCCTCGCACTTGAGCTCGATGTCCCCAAACTCTCAGTTTACGCAGATTCATTACTCATCGTTCATTATTATTCTGAGCAATACAAGAAGAACGCAAAGATGATCGAATACGCAGCCCTCAATGCAGATACGATGAGTAAGTTTGTGAATGCAACTCCCAAATATCTTCCTCCAGGTGAAAACAGACACGCCGATTCCTTGGCATATCTAGTCGGTCAATTTGGGAGAACATGATATCAAGTTCGAATAACATTATTTCAAAAAAGGTTAGACCGTTTCTGATTTTCTGGTAGATTTTCCAGTGGAGGATCCCGAGTGGGAGGGGCACGATCCGGACCTTACCAAAAACACGCCAGAGAATCCAGCCCCCAAGCCATTCGACGATAGAGCTGACTGGATCACTACGTCAGGTGGAGGCTTCTTACAGATGGATCAGCAGGACCCGCAGGGTCAGGAATCGGGATCGTTTTGATTACCCCTTCTAATAACAGAATTGTGAAATCAATCCACTTGGATTTTGAGGCCTCAAATAATGTCACCGAGTATAAAGCTTTCATTCACAGACTCGACCTCGCACTTGAGCTCGATGTCCTCGAACTCTCAGTTATACCGATTCATTACTCATCGTTCATCATTATTCCTAGCAATACAAGAAGAACGGGAAGATGATCGAATACGCTGCCTTCGTTACTGATAGGATGAGTAAATTTGCGAAAGCAACTCTTGAATATCTTCCTCAAGGTGAAACCAGACACGCCAATTCCTTGGCATATCTAGCCGGGGTCATGGGAACTGAAGTTCGATATCTCCAGATTGAAATCATTTCAACCCCCAGCATTGATCGCATATCTTTATGCACGATCAACACTGGGGGCTATAAAGGGGAGACGACGATTGGCGAAAGCCTTTCTTAGCCTACCTCGGTGTCGACAACAACTGTAACGGACCACTCCCGGCAGATCCAAATAAATGCTGACAACTGATCAACAGCTCGAAGCATTACATTACTCAAAACGGTATGCTTTACCACCTTTCTGTTACAGGGATTTACCTCAAGTGCATCTCAAAGTTAAAAGCAGATGAACTGCTTTGTGAATTACACGAAGGAACTTGTGGCTCCCGCACCGCAGGTAGATCATTAGCGAACCGAGCTATAACTCAAGAAGTATTTTGGCCCGGCATACGCAAGTAATCACAAGAGTATTCCCGCGGTGCGACACCTGCCAGAGACATGGAAATATGATACGCGCCCCTGCGCTCGAGCTCCATGCAAGCAAGATTTTTTGGCCATTCAAAAGATGGGTACTAGACCTTGTCGGCGAATTTCCTAACTTTCCAAGTAATAGTTGTCACCTACTCTTTGCTACCGATTACTTTATAAAATAAGTAGAAGCAATTCCACTATTTCGAACCAGAGAGGAGATGTCATCTCCTTTATCTGGAACCACCTAATCACTCGATTTGGGTGCCCCTACCTAATTCGTATTGATAACGGGCCCCAATTTGTGGGAGATAAGGTTGTAACATTCCTAAATTACCACAATATCATCCACTCACTATCAAATTCATACTACCCTCAAGGCAATGGCCAAGCCGAAATCACCAACAAAACCATCGTAGATGGACTCATAAAAATGACTTCACTCACAGAAAAAAGGAAATTGGGTTCGCAAACTACCTCACGTCTTGTGAGCGTATCGAACCACTCCCCGATAATCCACTGGGTATACCCCGTTCCTCCTTGCTTATGACACTGAGGCTGTCATTCCTTATGAATATCATCATCCAGTTCGTGATCACGAGTTGACTGACGAGTTGACTGACGAGGAGAATGAATTCGAATTGGCTTGCATCCTCAACATGATTGATGATACCAGGGAATGCACCATTGCTAACCTAGGTCGTTATCATCATATGCTTTCCAGATCGTATAATAACTGAGTCAGGAGCCGTACTTTCCAAATCAGAGATCTCGTCCTTAGAGAAAATCCTCAACATCGCAAAGAGCCTCACGCTGAAAAATTAGCCGACAATTTGGAGGGTCCATTCATTATCACAGGTCTCTCAAGCCTGGGATCATACTATCTCATGACAGAAGAGGGAATCCCCATTTCAAATCTTTCGAACACTGGGCGACTGAAACGGTACTATCGCTAGGCGTCTTACTACTCCATTTCCATATTTTGCTTGTTGTTTTACAATTCCAAAAGTAAGATTCTAATCCATCCAATGTAAATTCTGAGCTTATTAATGCAAGTTTTTTTTGGAACAATATCATTCGCTTCACGAACATTCGTCCGTATTCTACAGATTAAAGCATGGTCAATACTAGCTTACAATCAATCTTATCCAAGTTAAATCAAGAATATCACTTGATTTGGCTCCTTTTAGTACATTTTTATAATTGTAGCAGGTATAAAAACTTGTTTCATATCAAAGACTCAGCCAAACAAGAGATAAGACAAAGGTAATACTAGTCTTCATCTTTTTTAACTTGTTTAGATCATTTTTACCCGCTGGATCAAGGATAACACTTGGTCTAGCTGACTCTTTACATCTCTGCGATTGTAGTGAAAAACAGTCAAAATCTGGTGTTTAGTATGGGTAAAATTTAGAGTGTCGTTCACTTTCGAACGGAACTAAAAAATAGTTTTGGTCTTGTGTTTTACTAATCAAAGGTTGTAAAACCGTAAAAATCAATGATATAGTTTTAATCAAGAATAAAGGTCTAGGGGCTTCGGATTTCACCACCATTTACATACAATATCAACATAGTATCGTATATTAAATTCTCCACTTAATTAAAATAACAAACTTCGACCTTTTGTCGATGTAATCCCATGATTAATTATAACTCAAATAGAATATATTGTATGAACTAAGTATGTACTAAAAACACATTCCATGAAAGCTATGCTAACTATGAAATGTTAATTAGGATCATACCTTAGAAAAATACAATATTAATACAATTTTACTATATTATTTGAGAATCACAAAACTCTTCCTATATCTCTACTTAAAGAGATCATAGGATGATAATGGATGTCTCCAACAATATAGTTTTGGGATTTGTGATAATATGCTCATATTGTGTTGGAGAAAAATACATTCTACTACATGATATCATACGCTTATAGCGGATCCATCCTTACCCCTAGTGAGGACTTAGCTGGCCATTATAACAACTATAAAACCTAAATGATATGAGAATGAAATGAACATAAACTAACAACAAAAAGAGAAATTTTATTGACTTACAAAATGAAATGCTCCAAATGCTTACAAGACTTGCACCAACTTACTCCAATAATGCTCTCTTGTACTCTACAAGAATGATTCTCTCAAAATTGGATGATCTTATGAGCTCACCACCTCTCCTTTTATAGATGAAGGAGAGGGTTCTTACATTTAATATTAGATTTATGACCTATGCCATGAATGTACATAAATTTGTAACCTCCAAGAGTTATCCTCCAAAATTGTAACCTCCCCATGTGGGACCCTTGTGTTTGACAACTCTACATCCTTCTCCAACAGTTCATCCTTTGAGCTATACATCCTGGTATTTGCACATATTTGGTAAATGAGCTCCATGTGACCTGAAATATAAAAATTGGTTTTATAAGTCATGTTTAATAATAAAATTAAGAATAATAAACATTAAGTCATAGGGGAATAGTGGTCATTTTATGTGTCCATCATGTAGGAAGTGTAAAAACTTGTTTCATATCAAAGACTCAGCCAAATAAGAGATAAGACAAAGGTAATACTAGTCTTCATCTTTTTTAACTTTTTTGGATCATTTCTACCGGCAGGATCAAAGATAACACTTGATTTGGCTTCTTTTACTACATTTCTGTGATTGTAGCAAGTGCAAAAACTTGTTTCATATTAAAAACTCAGCCAAACAAGAGATAAGACAAATGTAATACTAGTCTTCATCTTTTTCAACTTGTTTGGATCATTTCTACCGGCTGGATCAAGGATAACATTTGGTTTAGCTGACTCTTTACATCTCTGAGATTGTAGCAAGTGTAAAAATTGGTTTCATATCAAAGACTCAGCAAAACAAGAGATAAGACAAAGGTAATACTAGTCTTTATCTTTTTCAACTTGTTTGGATCATTTCTATCGGCTGGATCAAATACAACACTTGGTTTAGTTGACTCGTTACATCTTTATGATTGTAGCAAGTGTAAAAACTTATTTCATATCAAAGACTCAGCCAGGCATAAGATAAGGCAAAAGTCATACTTGCTTTCATCTCTTTCAATATGTCTATGACATTTCTATGGTTCAAATCAAGTTTTGACTTGGTTTAACTCAACCTATTTCTGCGATTAAAACGAATGTAATTTTTTTAATATCAAAGACCCCACCAGACACAAGATAAGCCAATGGTCATACTAGCTTTCATCTATTTCAATGTGTCTGTGATAGATACTATTTATTTTTAGGTCAAATTCATATTACAAAAGATTCTTTTCTGCTGAGGCAGTGTCAACAGGGATTCCCCACACATCAAGAGGTTGAGCTTTCAGTTAACGGGCCACGACAGCTCTACCTTGTTCTATCGATTTAGCAGTTTGAGGGGCCAGCTGGGTCTCCATGGCGCCCAGACAGTTCCCTCGATCTATCTTAGCTCCACAGATACATCCCTCATCCGGCAGAGTTTTGAACAAGGTATCTCGTTCTGACTCAAGTCTTTTTATTTCCTCCACAAAATATGTAATGATCACCCTTAACAGGTTAGATCGAGATGCATCAGGTACTACCATTGTTGCAAATCTCGCCTTCAACCTCTCTAGGCGTGACTCTAACCTAGCGTACTCATTCTTCCATTCAATTATTTCCGCATCGACCTTATCATGATAGGTGACATCTTTTTCCAACTTGGCAATATATTTTGCTGAATCAGCTAGGTTCATGGCCTCTAAATCTACTACCCGAGCACGAAGTCTCCCAATTTCTGCGTTTAACTCTTCCCTAGATAGCAAAACTTTCAATAATTCTTCTTTCCTCTTCACCAGCGATTCCTTTGCTTTGATCTCCCCTTCCAAAACTTTCTCCCTGATAAGAGCAGCATCCAACTTATGTTAATATTCTCTCAAATTTGCATCTCCCTTCTAAACATTCCCCTGAATACGAGATACGTTACTCTCTAGCTCTCTAATTCGACCTAAGAGACTAACTACATCCCCTCAAACTAAAGGAGCCTTAACCTCAGTTCAACTTCCCTCTGAACACTCTCTAGCTTTGGCTTTCTTGGTACGAGCAGTGGCTTGCGCCAGTTCGGCTTTAAGTCATGCGACTCTCTCATTTAAATGGTTGCACCTTCGTTGCATTTCTCGAAATTCTATATCCTTGACGGGGAGGGCTGTTTGCAAATGTTAAGCTTCGGCTTTCGAAGCAGATAATTTTTCTCAAGCTACGCTCAGCTCGTCGTCCTTTTCGATAAATTTTTGTCTCATTCGGTCTAGCCCGTTCCTAAAATTATAAAGATCAGATCGAAATCGTTCCTCTGATTATTCCAGCGCCTGAATACAGTATTGAGCCGTATCGGCCTGCTTACCTTTCATAGCCAACGTGTCAACTTGACGTTGAAACTTCTCGGTACGATCTGTTACCTCAGCTAGCTCTTTTAATCCCTTATTTATCTCGACATCTTTCTCTTCGACCTGAAGAGTCAGGTCAAAAACGGCCTGGGTCAACTTCACAAGCCTGAAATGCGCCTTTACGTATTGATCTTCTCTCTTCTTGTTCGCCTCCTTCATCCTATCGAACTGCTCTACAAATTCCTGATTACAGATGAGTACGTTGTCCTCATGAGAGCGAGATGAATCTAATTTGACCTGGGAAATATAACAAGTTTGAGTACAGTTCAATTCAGGAAAACCTTTAAAAATATATATACTACATTACTAAGAGACTATGTGATTTCTAAACATCTACTTTCAAATACTTTTAGACTAAAAGTTTGGAGTCCATTCTCAGAGAACACTTCATGAGTCTTCTTTCAGCATACAAGGTACATACTTTCGATATATCAGTCTATATTAATAGCGTTGGATTTTTACCATACATTTCTATCCTATTTACTTGATAACTAAATGTTGGTGTAACATGCAAGTCGAAAAACCTATTCCGATCTAACCTACAGCTCTGCCTGTACAGGCAACAAGGCTTTAGAGGTCTCTCTTTCCCTGGCAAGTCCAGACTCTAGGTCATTTATTCTGAGACTCACCTCTCTAACTTCCATCAAAAGGTTTATAAAACAAAGTCAATCTATGGAAGTTTCTTCCCCATACACAATTCAAACAACTTACAAGTACATATACAAACACACGTGTCTACCCTACCTTCTCGCTACCATCTTCTAGGTGCTCGATGTCATCCCCTTGATTGTCGAGCACTGTCTGGTGAGAAACACCATCTAGACCGTCCACGATCCCTACCATTTCAGCTTCCTCCTCATCTTCTTCCTCAACATAGGTGTCCGCCTTAATGGCATCCACCTCCTCCTCAGAATAGCCTTTCATCATCAAATGACACCCTAGTCTGTCGCGCTCCTCCACCATCTTGTCAAGATTGGCCTTTGCCTTCACCTGCAGCTGACCAATCGCCACGGCATGAGAAACCTTCAGCTGCTTAACATCCTTTAAAGTGTTAGCCCTGGATCGAGCTAATTCTTTTCCCAGCTCGATATTGACCTTCTTCAGCTCACTTTTCTCTTCCTCTATACCAAGCCAAATCCCCTTGACAAGATGAGCAACTTATAAAAATTATATCGATCTCAGCGATTAGCTCGAAGTATATTAAGCATTTCTTTCTAATAATATAAACTTTCCACCTTGCTCGCATCTTTCTCTCCTTGGAGAACCACCAACCTGGCCCTTTCCTCGACCTCTTTGAGATCGTCTACTGAAGCAGATCGCCCCTCGACGACGTTCTCTCTTGACTCCTCTGAGGGTTTGACCCTCCTCCTCTTATCTTTTGTGACCTTACTACTTCCAGTGGTACCAGAGGCTGGTAGAGCCTTTAGCATTCGTTTCTTCAGATACTTTAGGGCCACTTTGCTCGGCTTGACAGGATTCGACTGAGCCGAACTGCCAGTTTTAGGAGTCTTGGAAAGATTTGTTCGAACCTCCTCGCCACTCGCTTACCTTTTTCCTTCATCAACCCTCGCCATCGATCTGGTAGACTGAGACTTTCTAACCTTGTTTAACCTACTATTAACCCTCCTTTTCCTACTCAGGCCGAGTCCTTCCAATACAAGTTTGAGTTCAACTTCCTCCTCTGCAACTTTGTCCAACAGGGATTCCTTCCTTTCCACTGTAGACTTCACACCTGCAATAACACATTTTTACTGTCAACTACAGTTGTCAACAAAACATAATAATATTCAATCTATGCATGTCTATACTTACTTTTCTTTAGAGCTCTAAACCGAAGGTCCAATGGTTCTTCATCATCTCTTTGAAGAAAATAACCCTTCACCCATATGATGTTGTCATTCCAGGTTCGACCTGCCGAATTCAGATCAAAAAAATGTCGCCGAGTTGCGGTCGCGCAAAAATAAGACCCCCCACTGGCCTTAAAATTCTTTACCCCATAAAACTGTAAAATGTCCTCAGGGATTATCCTCCTCACTTTTTCCTCCCTTTCCCATTTTTCATTCAGATGGTCACACACGGTTATTACCTCCTACATGTTCCTATTCAATTGAACAGGACATGCCCCAATTGCATTCATAATCCCCTTCACCAAATTGGTAAGGGGAAGGCTCAACCCATACTCTAATTGAGATAGGTAACACAAAAAACCCTCCAAAAGGTCACTCTGGACATCCCCATCAAAATATTCTAACGGATCGATTCATCTATGCCTCTATTTCATTTTTCCACTTCTAAATTAGCCAACAGGTAAAAATATTCTTCCCCCACCGCAGCCATACAACCCCTAAACTGCCTACCGACAAACTCTGCACATTTGCCCTACTTCCCTTCTACAACTGCCTTGGCTTTACAAAACTCTCTAAAGGTATCAAAACCAGAAGGATAAGATGTCAATTGACCAGGGAAACCCAAAAATTATTCCAATTCTATTTCCCCTGTATTATCAGACTCATTCATCCGACCAGAGGTTGATACCTCATTAACAGACGAACTACCCATCTTAAAACAATTTTTACACGCACGTTTTCGACCTGCAGTGATGCCTTTCATGCTCGACCTACATGTAGGTTAAGGTATTTATCATTCTTCCATCTATGTATATATATATATATATATCTTTAACATGTATCTCTAATCAGTCATTTATGCATAATAATATATATCTTTAACATATACATAAGTCAACATATATTTGCGTACATCTCTACTAATCTTCAGTATCCGAATGAGAATCGGCAGTAGAGTCAATCTTTCCCCTTACAACGCTGCTGTATTGCCACCTACGAGATCTAGAATCTTTTGCCCTCTTCAACCGTTAATCACATTCAGATAACTCTTTATCAAATCCTTTAATCTTTCGTCTCTCTCTCTGAGTGTTCTCCAAATTTTGTGAAGTTGTAAAACGCTTGATTGGCGACGAATAAGTACTATTTATCATTTCTCTCTCCAGCGGCTGGTATTTATTGCTCCTCACATGAACCATCCTCGATTCTAGAATCGAAGCATCCTTTCTACTCTCCATGTCTGACGCCTTGTACATTTTCGATAAAACTAAATTTCCATCATTACAACTCCCCTCATTTTTTAACATATTTTTTCTACTTATTTCTATATCTTTTCCTGACCTTCCCACACTCATGATGACTCACACTGTATGATATCAGAGTTCTATTTCTGCATATAAAGTAAAACTAGAGGTTTCTGCATTTTCATATTTTTGTTTTTCTGTCCCTGTTAATCCTACTTATAGTGATTGACATCATTTTCTAAACTGTACAAATGTTCAAAATTATTCAAAATGTTTGCTAAAACAGTCTCAAAACAGATTCGCCCCTATAGAGGATCTGATTGACTTATATTATTTCTGTTACATTCAAAACAATTATATTATTCATAAGACACACTTTACACAACATCCACCACAGCCTTGGTAGCCTAAACAAACATCGTTAATTCGTCGATCCTCAGATCTTCAAATTTGATCTCAACTTCAGTAATCAAATAATCCAACTTCTCTCAATTTACAAAATCCCTCACCAATTTACAGGAGCACGCCTCATTAAAACAACGAGCATACTCACGAGGTCTCTTTACATCTAACCTTAGAGCTCACAATCCCTCCCCAATAGCTCGGCATTATAACCAAACGAACTCAAAGATCCTCTCACATACTTCAACAATCTTTATAGTCAATCGTCCTTCTACGACACGATAAATCCTCTGAGATCGAGCCGTACCGTCCTAATCTCTCCTATATTTTTCTTTCAGCCTACCCACATTTATACGTTTCTCACACACCTTCCCCTCGAATACGTGATTTTTACCTTGTATCTCGTAACAGAAACCCAAAAATCTTGGAATTAATTATTTGAACTTATCCTCTCATTGCACTCGACCTTACGCTACCACGAGTATTACCCTTTTCGACCTGTATAGCTTGAGTTTCTACAATTACGTATTTCCTACAATTTCTATCCCCCACCTGTTAAACATAAATAATTTATATTAGCACAACCTTGTCAGCATGAGCTCATTTCAGATCG
The DNA here is from genome assembly GCA_014058105.1 of Kingdonia uniflora. Lineage (NCBI taxonomy): Eukaryota > Viridiplantae > Streptophyta > Magnoliopsida > Ranunculales > Circaeasteraceae > Kingdonia > Kingdonia uniflora. The sequence goes on from JACGCM010001713.1 coordinate 555,050, forward strand.
AACAACATTGGAATATTGTTTAATAACTTATAAGCAGTTATTCAATCAACGCCCAACACAATTAAGTTCGATTAAATTTTTTTTTTCTATACACAGTTTAGTAAATATTAACTTTTATTTATGTCAAAGATATTACATACAATTTATAGATAACAAGTTTTTACCACATCGACCACAGGGGTATAACAGAATATTATCCATCCAGCACCAAACACCAGGTACTTTGCAGATAATACATTTTCCCTGTTTGTTTAAAGTCACAGGTCATTCAGGTACGCCGAGGTATCATGTCTTCTAGTTCTTCTTAATTCAGTGATTCTTCACCCTGATGTAAAAAAGACATTGGACACAACAAAAAGTTTTCCTCACATGAGTTTTGTCGAAGTCCAGTCAAACTTCAAACAGAAACTATGCAAGCTGTGAACTCAGTGCTGGCCCCCACAAAACAAGATGAAGGCCCTTTGAGCGCAAAAACACAATAGAAATGAGTCACCAGGATTCCCCCATCTCATCCTCCTCCTCCACTGCTATCACTGCCTCTTCTATAACCACCACCACCGAAGAGTTGGTAGAGATGAAGAGGGCCTACCCTTAGAATCCCTGACAACACAAGGGCTCAACATATCTGTCCCGCATATACACCTTTCCTTGCATATGATACCCTAACCCTGTCTTCCGCTAGGGTGCAGAGACAGACCCAGTATTCCTTGCCTGTCGAGACGAAGACATGAAATCTCCACTTATAGTAGAAATCTTCCTCAGCTTCAACCGCTTCCTATCCTGACAAGCCTTGGTACGTCGGCGGAATAGGGGCGGGGATCACAATTTCCAAGGAACGGTCACCAAAGTATTTCAACTTTAACTTCTGCGTTTCAGACGTAATCCTCTCTTCAAAAACTATACTCTGAGTTTTCACCATCTCAAAAAATGTTACGCATGCAAAAATTGTTCCAAAGATTTGCTACAAGTACTCTTTATATAAATCTAAATTTATTGTGCAAGTACATTTTCCCAAGCGTCATCATTCATTATGGACGCGGCTATTCAAACGCAACCGTCACATACATCCGCATCATCATTTAATACCTATCACTTCCCAATATCACGTAACTTCTACCCAGTCAAACGCCTTTATTACTCATTTTTGAATTTTAAACTTTTCACACATTTTTTTCTCAACCAAAGCCACTCGTGATTTTGGTTGTGAGGGGGCGATTGTAGAGACTTATCCCTCAATCTCACTCATGATCAAACTCACATAGCTCGATTTACCTCTATCTTAGGCTAACACATTTTTAGCATTTAAATACTCCAATCAATATTTTAACTAACCCCACGAACTACTCAAGAACGAGGGTCGAGCTAAGCCCGAAAAATGTTATCTAGTCAAAGACACCTGTCTCCCACGAACTCGTCAGTTATTCAGTCAACCGCCACAAACCACATTATTTGGAAAACATGTTCTAGCACAATGAAGAGTTGTGGAGAAGCCTATATAATGGAAAAGTTCCAAAAGAGTCAGGGACCAAAAAAATTACACAAACTTCTTATTTACGAGATCAAAAACATTTATATATTCTAGAAATTACTTATAATAAAGATATCCACTCCAAGCAATAAATATACTATTACAATAATTATCCATACGAGGTCATGGTTTTTTACCTATTAAGAGGTTTTCAATGCAAAAAACACCTATTTTTATTTCTTACTTTCCATTAGAATATTGTTACAGGTTCATTGGTGTAATAGTTAATTCCTAATCGTTTTGAGTTTACAAAATTTGGCCATTACACTGCAGATGGTAAAAAAATATAATAATTTTTTAAATAAACTTTAATAAACCAAAAATAAATAAATAAAGCTATTAATTAAAAATATTATACCTCGATCAATTGGAAAAGGCCGCTGATGTATTTCACCTCCTGTTTTGATGTTTGGTCAAGGCAGTAGTAGAAATGTCCTAATATAGAGGAGCCAAAGTCGATTACAGGTCCATTTTTTTTTCTTTCTATAATAGCAATTGGGCCGAACAACTCTAGTCGAGCCCAACTCTTTGAGATCCTAAATAAGACACCTCCAAAATACAATAGCATAAATGCCCTAAAGATTGTATTAGTATTAGCCGGATTTTTGATGTTTACTCTGGTATGGTCAAGGTAAGTTCAGAGGTGAGCAAAACTAATACATCCATTTTCATAATCTTTAAACTCCATATCGAGAAAAATTCTTCAGGCGTTACCATATTTCGTGTATGACTCATCCAATACGATCCACTCTCCTATCCCGATACCTATCCCGTATGCACTGTTAAATATCTAGGAGTGATCCCTTGCTCTCTACAAGGTAGGTGAAATATATGAGTTGTTGCCCACCAACGGTCAACCATCAACACTATTACTTGGCTATCGGAGTTCCCAATTTTGTAATCGAATAAACTCATCAAATTGGTACCCTTTAATTTTGGCTTCAAGTGAGGTACCTCAATAAGAATTAAGTACATTTCGCGGAGCTTGGCCAATACCGATTTACATTTAAATCCAACCCGAGACTGTAACAAAATTAATAAACACAAATAAGAACATCTAAACTAAATTCTACCAGAAGTAAATGCTTTAAAATAAGTATAAAACCAATAATTTACTAATTTGCGTTATTTCAACTTACCGATGTAGTAGCAACTGATGTGGACAAATGACCCTTCCCATCCAATTGTGTGAGTTTCCGAAAGTCACGTGGTTCATAATTTTATGGGAGAGGTGGAGGAGGCTCGGTGGAGACATTGGGTTCTTCGTAAGTGATTTTCCACTTCTTTCTCAATAAAAATAGTATTTGGGAAACGGTCCCTTCGCCTTCATCAGACTCGGATTCTTCCTCATCGTCGGTTCCATCGTATTCTTCCCCTACTGACGACATAGTCAAATCCTGCATGAAGGTTAAATACCAATTTATATAATGACCACCACAAAGCTAATTTATATAAACTAAGCACAAACTTGACAATAGTAAGGAATCTTGTATGGATGTTTATAGACTAAAAATGCATGACAATTCAAGAATGAATCAAATACTCGAAAAAGATTCCTTGAGGTGGATGATGGCTAACAAGATTCCTTATGGGAGTAAGCAGCTGCTATATTGCATTAGCTTAGACTATATGGAAGAACCATAGAACAACAAACATACAAGGATAAGCTCTGTTTATGATAGCCATAAGTACTGTGATAAAAAATATTCCTACATAGGACTGAATGTCTATATTAAACAAAACGAAGTTAAAAACTGGATTTCTGTTGTATTGAATCTTCCAACAAATTCCACAAATTTCATAATGTGGAAACAAACTAATCCAAATGAAACAACAATACTATAATCTTCCAAGTAGAAGAAACAACAAGAATCCTCAAATTAGGTTCAACAAATTCAAAAGTTGTTCAATTGGAGATGGGTTAAAGAGTTGTTAAATTTTTTTAAGGCAAATTCTTACAAATTCCACTTATCCAACAAATTCAACTTATCCAACTAATTCACAAATTCAACAAATTCTAAACAAATTTAACAATTTCCAATAAATTCTATTTTGGCAATCAAATACCCTAAATCATAATATTTACCTAAATTAGAGATAGAGAGAAAAAGATACCTGGGGATAGTAAGCTTTCAGACAATCAGACTCAAATGTGAGAAGAAAGAGAAAAAGAAATACCCTAAATCACAAAGATTTGGCCAAAATGTGAGAAGAGAGAAGACAAATTTGTATTAAGCTTTCAGACAATCATGTGCCTAAGTCTTGGACGCCTGATTTTTTTTAAAAATTAATTTGTGCACATAAGAGTTAAGCACCTGTTTAAAAACATAATAGGCGCCAAAGTCTTAGGCGCCTAATAGAAATCCAAGTCAGGTACTGTTGGAGGAAATTGAGTCTTATTGACTTGGATATGGCTTTTTTTCCATCCAAGTTAGTCAAGTACTTTAGGAGATTCTCTTAGAAAATATGTTTCCCACTTAGAAATTAGTGGGACCTATGTTAGATTTTCCCATCAATTTTCTATGAAAATCTAAATATGAGATATTATGTATGATTCTTCTCATCCCACCAAAGGACCCTCTATATTTACCTCATCTTGTATGAAAAAACCCTATATCTCTCTCACACAAACAAAGAAGCCTCAATCGAGTATGTTTCTTCTCACTTTTTGCTTTTTACTTTTTTTATTTGTCCTTTCTATGATTGATGTACCATTGCCACCCTTTTTTGACATCATTAACTATATTAAATGATTGATGTTGTCTTCAGTTTTGTCTCTTTTGTCATCTTGAATTTAGTACTTATAATAATGGAGTTAAACTTTACTAGTACCTATTTTAACAATTTTTTGGAAGAGTCGCATAAAAATATCTTTGAAGAAGAAAACATTAGAGATTTAGAGCCTACTACTGAGTTGTCAACTTATAGAGACTAATTAACAGCACTTATGTGGAATGAGTACAATCAAACTTAGGAACTTATTTATGTCCTAAATGATTACGTTTTGATTGTGCTTTTCTAATAAAGTGCACTATGATTGTCTTCATTTATTTTAAGTTAAATAAATTTCATATTATGGTATAAAATGGTAATTGGTTTTCAATTTCCTATTATTTGACATGCATTAATAATATTTTATCTCAATTTTGTATATTGCACGTAATTTTAATGTTCAAATATTACCAGAAATAGTTTCACAGGATGTTGTGGATGCTACGAATGAGTTGGGAATGAAAGTGACTAAAAATAATCTTGTTTGGAGTAATAAGATGGATGTTGTAATGATTATGATTTTGCAAGATCAACTTGTAAATGAGGGTAAGGGAGATGCAGGAGGGTGGAAGAATAAGGCTTACAATGCTGATGTGAAAGCTATGTATGAAGAGCTAAACATGCAAATTATCGAAAGTCATGCTCAAAATAGGTTTAAGACTTGGAGGAAATGGGTTCCTGAGGTAAAATTTGTTACTAATCTAAGTGGGTTTGGGTGGGATGAAGAGTCTAAGACGATCACCGGTGATGCTAACATATGGAAAACACTTCTTGAGGTAATTATTACGTTGTTTATATAATTTGATTTTTCACAAATAAATTGTATATATTTGTGTATTGAATATTTGTATTCTTTAGGTCAATGGAAACAGGAAGTATAAGGGGAAAATTATGGTTAACTACACAACGATTTATGAATTGGTTGACAAAGATATAGCTACAGAGTCAAGGGCTCATACTATTCTTACATTGAATGATGAATTGACATCGGCTTATAATGGTAAAGACAACAATACCATAGATTTGGATGTTGATATTGAAAATTCAGTTGTACATGATACCCAAGACCCCTCTCCCACTAAGGAAGATCACGTTGAAAGACTTGCCAAAAATATTTCTTCAAGTGCGAAGAGATAGAGATCTAAGTCAACTAGTACAGTATTACATAGTTATCTTAAAGGTTTAACTGTAGTGTTTGAATGGCATATCAAAAAGTCTTAAGGCGAGGTCTGAAAGTACTACAACTTTGCTAGAAAAATGTGGTGAAACCGCTAACAATATGACAGGAGTTGGTATGTTTACTAAGTTCGATGCAATGAAACAAGTCACGGTCAACAAGGTACTTTGTTTTAGGATGTTTGGTTGAATAATACGTACTTTGTTTTTTTATTAATGTTCGCTTGAATTACATTTTAGAATAATATTTATGTTTGTTTTTCGTATTTGTGTTTTTTACGAAGTGGGAAATAGATAACCAAACACTACTGTAAAGAAAATGTGAGAAAAAAGAAAATAGTTATATTGTTTCTCACTTGGCAACCAAATTGTAGAAATACTGAGTAATCTTAAATGGGAAACAATGAGAAAATTTAAAAGTGGGAAACAGTTTCTGAGGAAAAAAAAAAGGTTACCAAACACACCCTTAATCTTCCATACAAGCTTACTCTCAAAATGCCTTACTCTAACCCTCGAGTTTTTACTTATTTATAGAATAAGAGTACATGAGAATCTTTTCCAACAACTAATAGGATTGGTAAGAATTCTAATTAGGAAATTACTATAAGGAATACTAATTCGAAAACTCCAGTTTTAGCCAGGTTTTGGCATTTTTAAAATTCCTGCACAAAGTAAAACATCATACTTGCTCCACAAGTCAAGTCTCCATCCCCAAGTCAAACAACTATAATATTCGTCATTGTTACGCATTAGTTTTCGGATCGGCTTCTCTAATATTGAAACCTCTTCATTGGTATAAAATAGAAGCAAAACAAAGTTTATTTGTATCAATGAATATAAAGATTATATAGCCAAATTTATAGATTGGTCAATCTAAACATAAAGGAAAGAATAAACGTCGGAAAATAGTGGGATAACATTCAGTGCGCCGTGTGCATATGTGCTCGTAACAAACTAATCATTATTTAGATGAATACAAGAACAACATACTTTTCTTGAAATAAAAAACATAAACAAAATGAAAATAACATACTTCTTTTTGCAAATTGGTATTTCAATTCAAGTACCAAGGTCATGGTAGATTACATGAAAAGAAAGAACACGTAGACTTGCTAAATGGCCGGTTCATTTTTACTCTAGTTTTTCCAAGTAGATGAGGGTAGAGAAGTTTGCCAATGAGGCAAGAAAAACAGGTAATGTGCCTACCATTAGAATCATGACCACGACTAATAACTTTTACCCTTCTCATTTCAATATTATACGTGAAATAGAAATAATTATACTCCAAATAAAGGATAGTTTGATCTAGTGGATAGAAAGCTAGCATCGATACCTCCAATCATGAGAATAAAAGTTTATACAAGGCAACATCTTCAACCAGCATATCTGTTTCTACAAGTTTTTTTTCATAATTCTCGAGTACCCACACACGTATCTTCATATCCTTAAAAATTAAGCTGTTTAGGAAATTTCCATTCAGGTGAAAAAAATATTCCCTTCCAAAAATCCTAGGCATACCCCAAACCTATAAACGTCAAGTTCTCTCGAAGGATAGTCAATTACTCAAAGCTGGTTATTGTCTATTTGGTTTTACGATTCAAAAAAGGAGAATAATTTTTTTGAGTTCCTGTTTGAACATGACATTTTCCTGTCTGAAAGGAAGAGTTAGACTTGACTCTGTTCGAATAGGAAATATCTCTGTTCGAACAAAGATTGTCAGTAACTTTTTTTAGCCGTAGAAAATACCTCGTGATATATAATTCGAAGAAGTCTTGTATTCTAGGTCTCTTATATTATAAAAGAGACCTAAGGGGTCTTAAGAGACCTAACCTAAGCTAGTAGAGATGTAGCCTCCATGACCGAGCTTTGTAAAGAGAGGGGTTTTTAAAAAGTTGTAGAAGTTTGAGAGAGTTATCTTGGGGGTTTGATGAAGAGAGGGGAAGGGCCTCTCCGATGCTAAGCTATGATATAAATCAAAGGTTAGAGAAGAGAGATGGTTCAAGAAGAGGTAATCAACAATGGGGGAAAACAACGATAGTTTGAAGATGATAGTTCGCGTAAAAGCTTCGTTCAAAATGGGTCGTAGCGGTTTCCAGTGATGTTGAGGTAACTTCAGATTTTTTTATGGTTTTCTTGATCTCTTATATACCTTGAAAGTCTATGTGAGCTTTGGTTGTAAGGTCAGAGATCTCAAAGTGTGATGAGATATCTTAAGAGCTTGTAAGAGTTTCTCGGATACATAGTAGATTTACGGGTTCGGTGGGTGTGGACGTAGCCCTTCCGGGTGAACCATGGGAAATCTTGTATTATGTATGCTTGGTTTATTTCTTATTTCTTATTGTGATTGTATGCCATGTTTAATCAGATAAAGCCAAACGTTGGTGGGGGATGTATTCTGCTCGGTTCCCCCCAACATTGTCGACAATCCATGTATTATACGCTAGGATGAAAAAAGTATTTACAAAGCCTTCAAAGTATAATATCCCATTAAGCTCAACAGAACTACCTAAAGTAGAAGAATACGAGAGTTGTCGCGAGAAAGTGATCTTAGATTTTATCAAATTACCTATGATGGGAAGATCTCCATATATACCAAGTTGCAGAGGGTCATAAAGTGTGATGCACAAAACACAATAGTGGGTAGATCCAGCAGATACGTCACAAATTAAATTGAAAGGAATCATGCAACATGGATGAAGTAGTTGAGGAAGTCGAACCCATTGCTTGGTGAGAGGGTTGCAGACATAATACTTCACAATTTCACCTACAATCAACACTCTGCAAATCACCAATCCATTACTTAAAGCCAAGAATTTGATATGATGTAGATCTTGGGGAGGCAAAGGTATGAAATAGTAAGAAAAGCCATCATGATAAGTAAATATTGATTGTACATCTGGTAGTAGACTTGCAATTGGTTCCACTCTAAATTTGTTATGATAATCACGACTCCTATAGTTATAAAAGAAAATCCATGGAGGTGGTGTTGCACTAATAATACTCTGCTGGCGTGATAGCGGTGGTCTAGGGAAGATTGAAAGCTAACCCTTAGACACACACTTAAATTCAGGGGTGCAACCAGTATGGTAAAATACCAAATCGAACCGAAATCAAACCGAAAAAAATAGTTTTGGTTTCATATTTTATGAAACCAAAAATTGAAAAAAATCAAAACCGAAAAATACCATTTTTGTACGGTTGGTTTTGGTATGATAGTCTCAAAAACCAAAAAATCCAAAATATTAACCGAAATTACCAAACTAAAATTACTAAAATATAAAAATACGAAAACCATTGAACATGTTAAACTTGGAAGTTGGAACTTATGAAAAAAAATTATGTTCATAAGATCTCCATTATCATATTACCCCATAATAAAGATCACTTTTAGTATTTGAAATCTCGTCATGAGATATTATTTTCCCGCAAATCTTTGTAACTTGGAAACACTTCATAAACTTCTCTTTCTAGATAGATGTTATAGTATAATGAGATTATACCAAAACCACCAAAGTTGTGAATACCAAAAATATCTAAAGCGCATATACCAATAACCAAATAAGAAAATATACCAAAAGTTACCAAAATCAAAATATACCCAAAAAACTGAAAAACCGACGGTTTGGTTTTGGTTTCTATACTTGGTAAACCGAATGGTTTGGTTTTGGTTATTGTTTTACCTTTGGAATTTTGGCTTTGATATTGGTATTTATGAAATACCAAACCAAATTGACCGATACCCAGCCCTACTTATATCTAAACATGGATTTAAAAGGAAGGTAAGGAAAGATTTGAAGCCATATCATTTCTGGAAAATAGGAACTAAGGCCATCGTTGAAAATCCTAGGTTTGGTTCGACGCTTAGAAGAACAATCTATCATTGATATTGCAACTTTTGCTATTTTATATATAGTTTCACCAATAGAGACAAAAATAAACTCAAAAGGTTTATACTATCTAACCCTAAATGATTTTTTTTTTGGCTTGGCAACCAAAACCCTAGAAAAAAATGGTAAAGAGTGTCCTATAAAGTAGAAAGTACATATTTGGCCGTGGAACTGTGGAAGCCTCTTTTATTTGTTGTGATGAATATAGGGCAGGAGTTCTAATCCAATAAAAGAAAGTGCATGAAAAATCAAATTTCCCCATAATCTTTTCAGAAAGCTTTTCTAATCCAATAGTGAGCTATTCCAATGGTTGAATAATAATTGATGAATTTAGGGCATGAGCTCTGGAACCTTTCATGATTTGGTTGAACCCAATTTTGGGCAGTTATGGGTGGTTTCCGCAGAATATACATTGAGTAAGACCATCTTACATAGCTCACCTTGAGATGGTTGTACCCATCTATACTACTAAAGGAAAAACCATGAAATAAAGCTTCATCTTGGCCGTTAATCACATTCGCTACACATATTTAGGAATCATCAAAGGCTATAGTTATAACCTTATTATGAAGATGTGATGTGGGCCGTTGGATCATTTTTGACAAATTGGTTGAAAAAGACTATTTTTTCGTCTGTTTATAATATCCTTAGTCAAATACATAATTATCAAGTAAAATATTTTTTTTTAGCAAAAAGTTTTGTAGAATATATCCAAACAAATCTTTACAAGATGGGGAAAAACTATGTATGCCATACTCTAGTACATTTCACTAGAACATATGCATATGGTTTCACTACTAACATAAAAATACAGAAGAAAGTAATCAAATTCTTTTTTCTCATCAGGACCAATTCGTTTGAACGAGTCCATAGTCGTTCGAACGACAAGAAAAAAGTCTCATTCAAACAAAACTTGAAAACCTAAAAATTGTCATCTTTATCGACAAAATAGATTGCAATTTTGAGATTGACGTCCAAGTCGTTCAAACGACTTCCAAGTCCGTTCAACGGAACTGTTGAATATTGCCTTCCAACTTGTCGTCTGTCTCAATAATTTATGGAAATACCCATTTCGTTCGAACGGCTTTCTACTTCATTCGAACGACTTTCCACTCGTAATGAAAAATCATCCAGTTCAGTGTGATTTCTTGACTCTGAAGTAGTCCATAACACGGTCTTCAATATTTTGTAAGTACTCTGGTCTGCCATTTGTTCATTCTTCTGCTGGTTGGTTTGGGTCTGACCCTCTCCTTGTAATTTGATCTGCCAAGAAGTTGTATTCCCTCCATACATGGTTGAATCGAATTTGCAGAAGGTGGGGGATGATTAGTTCCCAAGTAGTTTTAAGCGTCCAGGGTATTTTATCTTTGATGAAAGCTTTAATTGCAGCAGCCAAGTCAGATACTACCCACATTCTTCTCTACCCTTGTGTTACAGCTTTCTGAACTCCCGATATGATTGAAGTAATCTCAGCAATGAAGTTCGTAGCTTACCCAATGGATTTACTGCATGTACCCAAGACTTCCCCTTTATTATTCCTGTAAATAATGCCTATGCCTGCTTCACCAGGATTGCTTAGAGCCGGTCCATCACAACAGATTTTTACCTCATTTTGATTAGGAAGCCCCTATTTATAACTCTCTATGTTGTTGCCTAATCTCGGTTTGCACTGAATATTAACTTCTTAATGATCATGAGGTCCTAAATGGTGTTGTTCATTGTATTTTTGAAGAAAAGAGAGACATCTGCAACGTCAGTCAGGATATGTAGTGTAGTTTGCTGGATAGGGGTTTTGACTCCATCAAAACGCTATTTGTTTCTGGCTCTCCAAATGTTGCTGCAGGTTACCAAAACCATGGCCACCCAGAGATAAAAAAATGCATGAACTAGATGTTTTACCTCTCTCTAGTGTGATTCTTCAGTTGTCTGATGGGGTGATAGGTATATGCAAAACATGACGTAGCCTTCTACCAGAGAGAGATTGCGAAAGGGCACCACAACAAAGTACGAGACTTTGTTTCTGAAGCGTTATGGCATTGGTGGCATACTGAAGCAATAAAGATGCCTATCTTAATTATGGCGTCATCCATACGGAGTATATGGTTCAGCAAGCGCCAAACAAGGCCTCCTAGTATAGGGTGGGTTGCTTGTCTCCAGACGTACTTCTACCACCATGTCGAATCTTCCTTACTACACAGTATTTCATATGCATTCTTGGTGGAGAAAACTCCTTGGATATTAGGTTTCTAGATCTTAGTATCATGGGAACTAGGGTTGCATTGGATGTTTTGTATGTTGATTCCTAGTGCCTGCAGTAGAAGCAATATGTCACTAGGGAAATGCCATCCTTGAGGGTTGATAAAATCATTGAGCCGTACTTTGCATTTTTTCCATAAGTGTCGAGGCAGACCAATATGTTCCATGAGTGGGATATCTGTTGCCCAGGTGTCTCTCTAAAAATTAATTTTCTGTTCGTCTCTAATGACCCATCCTATTTGTGGTTTTGAAATGGTCACTCCGGTCTGTATTCCCTTCCATAATGTCGACGACTTATATTATCGAATAGTATCCCCACTCTTGCTGCTGAATTTTGATTTAAGAAATTTTTCCCATTCCTTTGTTCCTTGTTGAAAAACCCAGTGAAGTTTCCAGAGCATAGCTTTGTTGACTTCTCCCATACTACGTATACCAATCCTCCATTCCTTAGTCGGTTTACATACCTTATCCCATTTCAGCGTCACCCCCTTACTTTTGGTTGGGTCTCCAGTCCAGATGTAGTTTCTAAGGATATTGTCTCCCTCTTTGATAAGCTAACTAAGCCATTTGTACACTGCCATATTATGAATCGGTATGTTGTTCAGGACAGACTTTGCAAGAGTGATCCTTCTCTGAAATGAGATCATGCTTCCCGTCGTTCTGCTATTAGCCCTTTTTATGATATTTTCCAATAGCGGTAAAATCACTTACTTTGTGTTACCCTTCCTTGTATGAGTGGAATGTCCAGATACATCTCTGGAAATTTCCCTTCTTTGAAGACAAATATCTCAGTGACCACTCTTCTGCGGGTGAGAGGTATAGAACTCAATTTTTTTTTTGCTTTTGGCCACACTAATCTCTTGTCCAAAGACCTTCTGATATTTAGAAATAATGAGCAGAAGCTGTCTGAGGCATCTGTTATTCCCGTTCACAAAGATGAATATATCATCTGCAAAAAGCAGGTGAGTGGGGCCATGCGTATCTTTTGTTGATGTCATGGTCTGCATTCTGCCTTGTTCTCTGGCCTTGTGGAGACTAATGCTCAATATGTTATCTGTAATTTTAAACAGAATTGGGGAGAGAGGGTCCCCTTGCTTGAGACCCCTAGCCATCTGGAAGAAACCTGATAGACTACCATTGATAAGAATAAATACCATACTATTACTAATAATAGTTTGTATCCAGTCACTGAATTTCAAATCAAAACCAAATGCTCGAAGAGTCGTGAGGAGGTATTTCCAACTCAACATATCATATGTTTGACTGATATCGATCTTAAGAGCCACATTTCTATTTTTCCTCTTGATTTTTATCTCATTAGCCATCTCCGAGGCCATGCAAATATTGTTATGGATGTTCTAATTCTTGATAAATATACTTTGGTCCCTCGAGACACATCTGTCGGTAATAGGAGATAACTGAGTGGCAAGAATTTTAGTGATGACTTTGAAAATAAAGTTGTTGAGGCAAATCGGCCTATATTGTTGAATCTTGGATGAGTTTTTGATTTTGGAAATCAAAATTATGAGGTTAGAGTTGAATGTCATGGGAATCATACCATCCATAAAGAATGAGATTATCCCAGCGTTAATATCTGTGTTTGGGATTTCCCAGAATTTTTGGTATAAAGCACCAGAAAAACCATATGGACCGGGGGCGCTGCTACTGTCCATAGAGAATACCGCATCCCTAATCTCCTCAGTGGTTGGGGCTATAGTGAGACTTTTGTTTTTTGCTTCTGAAACTTGGTTGGGGATATGATCAAAAAGTTCTGGACATTGCTGTGTATCTGTAGCTGCGAATTTGGCCTTGTAGTAACTCGTGATATGCTTCTGTATGAGCGGCTGACTTGTAATGTCTCTTCCCGTGCTATCTTGGATATTTGTGACAAGGGCATTCTCGTTTCTAGTCTTCGTGGTTGAATGGAAAAATTTCGTATTTCTGTCCCGTGCTTGTAGCCATTTGATTCTTGATTTTTACCTCCAATCCATCTCTTCAGTTTCCTCCCATCTGTTTAGGAGTTTTATTTGAGCAAGGTATCTCTTTTCTATCAAGTCGTTGGTTATATCTTCCTCTAACTGCATCTGTTGTTGCAACATCTTTCTCTCCAGGTTTTTTTTTTTGTTTCCGCCGGGTTTCGGATTCATGTCTCCATACCTTAATATCAGCTTTAAGTCGTCGTAGTTTAAGCATAATCGGGAAAAGAGGGGCAGAATACATTGACTTCCCCCAGTTACTGGCTACAATATTCCCAAACTCAGGTTCCTCTCCCCATGATTGAAGATACCTGAAAAGGATATTAGTTAGTTTAGGCACCTGACGGCATTCCCCCATAATAAGTGAGTGATCGGACTGAGTTCTAGGCAACACTTTTATTCTCTAACCTCTAAACATGCTTTGCAATTATGTATTATGGAGATATCTGTTGTAGACCACCAGCGTTCTGTTATTCCCACTCTGCGCATTGCACCACGTAAAGGTAAGCTTAGAGGAGGGGCTTTCTGTGAGTTTCACTATATCCAAGAAATTGTTGAAATCTATCACTGTATTTGTGTTAGGTGGATGTCGTCCCCTTTTTTTAGCTACCCGGAGAACCACGTTGAAATCACCTATGCATATCCAGGGTTTGATATTTGTTACAGCAAAATTAGAAAGGTCATCCCAAAGATCCAACATGTTAATTCTGCTGCAGTCTGCATGTACAAAGAGGAAGTAGCTCTCCATGTAAATTACCGTAATATATTGTTTGTCATAAAAATAATACCAGATGTAGAGGTTCCCTTAAGCCAAAAAATCCATATGTTACCTTTTTCAGCATTTAGTTCCTTGGAAATGACTATGTTTTCATAACCTAGCAGCTCAAAGTTCTTACAGAAAAATTTTGGTTCAGCAATTCCCATAATATTTGGTTGTAGTCTTCCCGTAGTTATCCTGAGATATCTTGTTGTTTTTATGTTTCCCAGCCCTCTGGCATTCTAAATATGACTTTTATTGATCTTTACGGGAAAAACGTGTCACTCTCGGGTCTATGGTATACACCTTGTCCCCTTTAAAAACTTGATTAGAACTGAGATGCACATGTTCATCATGATCCATTTCATCCGCCCAACTTGACGGGTTGAGGTTTTGTCTGACTTAATTTATCGCTGTGAAGTGTGCGTCGCCTTCATCTCTGTTTACCTCATTTGTTGGATTGTCTTCTACATCTGCTATATCTGCCACGAGCTCCTCCTTATGTGGCGCTGAGTTGGCCTTGTCCACGTCTGTCTCTCCGTCTCTACTCTCCCCTTGTATTATTGAATTGGTGTTATTCTTCTATCCTGATGCAACTGAATCGGTATGTTCTATATCATCCTCCACTTCTCTTAGTGTATCAAGCTGGTTACTCCTGCTAGCTAGACTGTCCCTCTTGGGTGAATCGGTGTTCTATTGTTGCCCTTAGTGGTTGACTACTCTACAGTCTCCCAAATATTTTCATGTTATTGCAAATGGGTAGATGGTCTAGGCATGCTCAGGAAGTAAATAAAAGGTGATGCAGTACTGTTCGCCTCCATAGAATCCTGAAAGTACGTGTGTTTATCCGGTCTTGCAGTAATTTTCTTCCCCAAATCCTTATCCTGAGGTTGCTTCTCCAGGATTGCTAATTTTTGATTGCCCCTGTTTCATTTCACTAACTCTTTTCCCGTCATTGGTTTGGTCTTGTTATGCTCCACTTCATTAGCTCAGAACGCTTTATGCACAATCTTGCATTCTGTGATCGTGTATCCTACATTTTTATATTGAGAACAATATTTGGGGATTCGATGAAGCAGGACCTCTTGCTTGATGATATTTCCCTCAATCTCATGAGAATGTGGTTTGGAATTAGCTTAGAGAGATCAATGTCGACTAGAACATTCGCATGGAAACCATAGTCTTGATTTCTTATTGATTGTCTATCTGAATAGGGTTACCAAGTTTTTTCCCCAGAGACAAGATAATCTTTTTTCTCCACATTTCTATAGGTAAACCAGGAAACTTGCACCAAATCAGAGCATTGGAGTTGCTATGTCTGTCCACCAATTTTTTTTGATTCCATGGCATGAGTCTCATAGGCATTTGTTTAACCATCCAGGGCCCTCTGCTCCAAATCAATATCTTGTCTTCTTCTAAATCCAATTTAATGATGAAAAACCCCTTTCCAATAAGAATCAGCTTGCATGTTCCCTTGGTTTTCCAGTGATTTCTTGCAGATTCCTGTACTATTACGAATTTGATTTTCTGTAGGTCTAACCGTCCTATAAGACTGAATTGGTATATTGATATTCTAGCAGAGATTTTAGCTCTAGGGATTGAGAGAATTGGGATGTCCACTCTCTTTCCCACTTCCAGAAGAACAATAGGTTTCTCTCTCTGTATCTAGTCCACGAACTTTGTCCGCAAACGATTGCACTTGTATCTCCCCACCAGGGGCAGGGATTTTACTTTGGGTAGGAGATTCCCTACCCAAAATATGATTATCCTTTGTTGTTTAATCGGGGTATCCTCCTGACGTAATTTAGTTTACTGAAGAATTGTTCTTTTATTCCCCTTCTTCCATGTTCATGAATCCCCAAGGATATGCAACCATTGATTTGACCTTGTTAGCTTGTATGGGCTGACTATCAAGGTCCCGAACCTCTTGCAGACTTGGATTATCTTCCTTTCGGTATCCCCAAGGATATGCAACCATTTCCTAGTGAGTTGATTTCCCTATTTATAATTCCATGCAGGAGAGTAAGAGTGGAGAAATCCATCGTGATCATATTGAAAAACTATTAGGGATTCGGATTTGGGATTGGAAATTAGGCATTTTCCCTTTTTCATGTAAAATAAGTCCTACATGTAGTGTCAAACTTCAATTGTTTAAATGTATTATTGGATTCCCGTTATTACCCCTGTAAAATTCAATGTTAAACCTGAAACTTAAAGGGTATTAATGAAGTTTTACAACCCTTTTCATGTAAATCCCATCTCCCTCTAAACAAAACTCTAATTCAAAATTTGGCCTCCCTCATCTTGCCGAATCATCTATTTTCCAAGTTAGATTTCTGATTATTTAGGGTTTTTGCTTTTCAATTGTTGATTTGTTCTTCTATTGTCCACCATCCTAAAAATCGCCAAGTCATATGAAGTAATTTGTTGAAAGATAATTTTCTTACTTTCTCTAAGTTGAATCAATAAACCCTCTTTTACATTATCAATTCTTATTAACGTAGTCATCTATTCAATCAAGGTTTCTCAAGAACAAATACATACATTTCCTATAACATATTCCTTGTCTCCAGTCTTAAAATTATGATAAAAACTCCTAACACTAGGCCAAAACGAGTAAAAAATGATAGGGCAGGTCAGTCGTTATTTTGCTAAAGTGACTTCCATTTTAGTCGAAAAAAACGTTGTTCTTTTTGCACTAGTTTTATGCTTTCGACTTGAAATGTGTCGTAATATTATGACTATAAACCATGTCATAATATTTGTCATTTTTAGTTAAAATTGCAACACATTTATGAGTCATTTTATACATTGCAAAAAATATACATAAGTATCAGTCGTTATTTTCGTCATATTTGTTCCATTTTCCGATTTATCTATCCGTTGTTTTATGCGTTGCAATTTTACGATGCCAAAATCACCTAATTTGTCGTAATTCTAAATTTCTTTTACATACAAACTAGTGGTGCTATCTGCCATGCAAAAACATCGACATATTAGACACAATTATTGACGATGATTTTTGTCGCTTTTCGTAATTATAAATTTCAAAATTTTATTAAATAATATTAGTTTACTTAAAGTGTCTTTCCTATAATTTTACAATTAGAACTAGATGGATTTGAACCATCATTGTTTCAAGTTCATGAGAGCTATTGCCATTTAGAGCTTATAGTTCTATCAATAAAGATGCATAAAAAGACAATGTGTATAATAGTAGCCATTGTGGCGTTATATTATTAAGGGAAAAAAGTTGTACTATATTAATTTGTGTCTATGTTAAAAGATGACTTGCAATTTAAATAAAAGGAATCCAGATGGTGTTTACAGTTATAAAAGCTGATCATTTTTCTTTGTAATAAGATTTATAACATAAACTAAACAAATATAACTGACAGTTTTTTCACCAAAACTAAGTCATTAATTACAAGAAGATAAAATAGACAATTGTTATAAGATACTAGACTAAATTGCATACCTTAAATTCAAATCTATTGAACTCCATCGAATTGGTCCTGGCCACAAGGTCGTCAAACAACTAGCAGAGATCATCTAAAATTCATATATTATTGGCAGCGAATCTAACTTTGTCAAGCATTGCAGAAAGATGGTCATAATTACCTTCCATATAAAAGAGGGTCTGCATAACTAAAACAAACAGTAAAAAAATAAGAGAAATACTGTAACATACACGCATTTTATTTTTACCAACTGCTATACACAAATTGTATTGTAGTCTCTTACTTGTTATCTTCACATTAGCTAAATTTTAGAGTGCTAAGCTCCCAAATTGCTTGTTCCACTCTTCGTAGGTATGGAGCTCATTCGAAGAAATGGAGGGTCTCACCTCGTGTAATGCATTATCAAAGTCCTGGAAAATTGTAACAGATATTAAAACAGTTAATAACACTTGATTACTGCTAATGCAAAACTTATGTGTGCTCTAGTTCTTTCATTTATGAAATTCTCCAACAATGCATTCCTTGTTAAAATAACCTACTCTGCATTCCTTATGCAAATCCCCTTGACGTGCCTTCCACACTTCAAAAAAGTTTATTTAAGAAATCCACAGGTTTATTTGAAAGCTCTCAGTTAGAACATTTTAAAATACATGTTGCCTAAGTTTTTGGCTTGTGGGTCAGGAAATATTTTTAATGTTCACATCATATCTAGACTCTAAGAATCATTGAATAGAGGAAAAACTTTACTCTAAGCCAAACTGCTATTTACTATTGTTTAAGAAGTCCACGGACCTCATATCCTCCTTCTTCAACTTTGTAATTTCTATCCCTTGTCCTAGAGCCTCTCTCTCAAAGGTCCCATGGACGCATCCTTCACCAAGTTATACATGTCTAACCCTGAATACCTGGGAAAGATTCGCTCAATCGCTGAGAAAAGGGCAGTACAAATTAGGATTAAGATACTGGCATTGAGTATTAGAGTAAATACCTTGGGTTAATTTGCAGATCAACTCATTGTCCTCTTTTGAAAGGTCATAGAGGTTTTTTAAACTATCTTTGTGTCCATGGTCGTTCAGGATTAATTCTGAAGTTCATAAACAATCATTCACTGCATTATAAAATTCCCAAAGTAAAATATACTTTAAGAAATATGAAATATATGAATATCATGTATTCGTCTAAACCATAGCTACTTACAAGAGGAGGGGCGTTGTTTTGAACCAAGTGAGGCTTCATAGTTCATACTCAAGCAAGGGTGAACTGTTAGAGTAGCAAAAAAATTGATAAATTATTACAAAAACCAAATCATTTAATATAAATTTCTTCCGGTTGAACTAAAGTTAGCTTTGCTTTTTTTTTAATAAAAAAATCCTTATTAATCCATTAAAAACTAAAAAGACCATTTACATATAAATTTTACCACAAAATTGATTTAACAATAACAACCCTCTTGCACATACCTTAACTTGCTTTAAGAGGGTAGAGGGAGCATGAGACCAGTAAAAAGTGCCGGAGAGCCTCCTGGTGATGATGATGGTGATCTAAGCTGATAAAGATGGGTGTTGCTTGGAGTGAATTTATTAGGTTCCTCCGTTGGAGCATCGTCATCCTTCAACATAATACCAATAGAGAAACTAGAAAAATTGTCACCACACTGAGTGTATCGGTGACTAGTCAGGTCAGGGGCATTACCCAAAGCACGGATGCTATGTATGCTCTCCACTAGTATGGATACAGCGAAATTCCAAAGTAACGTTCAAGCTCTTTAGCAGTATGGACAAGAACTGTACTCGAGCAGCCTTCAGTTTGTAGTAAAATACTTGTCTGAGTGTCACCCTCGACACTCCTTTCTAATACCCAAACCAGACTGTTCTTTCTATGCTAACCACAAAAAATTCTTGCTACTTAATAAATCCTTGATGGCGCGCCTTCTTTAACTACCCAAGTGGCATAAACTTGCTGGTATTGGACTTTGAATTGTTCTACTACTGGGATTCAAATTTGCCTATAAAACCGTAAAATAAGGGGAAAAAATCAAATTACTAGAATGATAAGTAAATACTAAATTTTAAAGTAATCAATATACTTATACCACAATAACAGTTGACATTGAGAAGTTCAAATGAATATTCAAGATTCTTATGTTCATATTGAATATGCACTACATATTTTTTGTAAAGTATACTATATATCCATGAGATCTAGCCCTAAGAGAACATATCTAAATAAATCCTTTTAGAATTATTGGACGACAAATGAATGGGTGGAGTGTTAGAGTACAATCAAGTTTTATCAACAAAATAGATATACTAGATGTATAAAAAGTTCAACATACACAGGGTCAATCTGAAATGTTAACTCATGATATTTGATTAGTTATATTCTGGTTGACTGAAACTAAAGCAACAAAAGCAAAATCTATGCAAGTCTCAATACCTCCTTTGTTTTTCCTGCAACAAGCTGATAAACTGAAAGAAGATTCTTGCATTCAGGTCTGTTACGATTGTTGAATTCCAACATGCATTATTTGGGCATCAAGATAGACTATCGAATAAGGAGGATTGTCTCAAGAATTATTGATTGTGTACGAAGCTCTTACATGGGAAAGAAAAGTGGATTATTATTCTTTAGAATCAACATGGAAAAATGGAACTAATAGAATGCACACCTTAAATAGGCAAAGTAGAGAAAGTTACTACTAACCCGGGGAATGAATAAGTTTTGCAACGACTTATCTTGTTCGCTATAACCTACAAAAGGTACATACAAATACAAAATTTGGACATGGAACCAAGTAAAACATGATAAGAAAAAAAGTGGGAGTACCACAAAGTGTTTAGATATGTATGGCAAATAGGCAGTGTACATAAAGTCTAACATGGAGATGCCACTACAATAACTAAGGAAGCAATAACAAATAAATATGATTATATACAGAAAGATAAGAGAAAAATACAGTTTCTTCAAGGAAGAGAAATAAAAAGGCCATAAAAGGTTTTTAATTGTATATTTGGAGAAATTGTTAGGCTTCCTTAGCTTTTGAACCGTTGGACTGACTAGTACTAAGTGACTTTTTAATATAGGACAATGTTCCACTTAAATGGCTATTGTGATCTCTCTTTATTATAAAATGAAATTCTACACAAAATATATATATTTTCTTTATTAAGAGAAAATTCAAATATATATTAATTTGAGATGAACTAAGAATTATTTTTGGATGGCAGGTCAAGACGTGCTCTACTCTATCAAGACTAGCGACGGGCTAAATCCAGTATAGGGTGTGCAACCCTCACTTCAACAGGATGAGCTATTCCAGTATACTTTGTCCAGAGGAGTCCAATGGCCCTTTTTCTACCACCCTGAAGATAATATTTGTGTCATCGCACATTCCGTGAGTATAGCCTTAGCAGGTTCAAGCATAATAATAACTTTTCCAATGATGCAATTCTTTCTTTTCTTCATAAATAAATTATATTTAAAAGGAACCTTACCACAAAGTCTGAGAAAGATAGACAGCAAAAATACACCTAAAGGTAAAGAAAATAAAAATACATAAAGGTTTCACCTATGGGCAGAGATAGTATGCGGGACTGATGTATTTTTAATTTCTTTACCTTTAGGTATATTTTTGCAGTCTGTGTAAGTTTATTGGGGAATACTGTGTAAGTTTAAAATTTGGCTGTTTCGTCACACGTCAGTGTATTTGCACCCACATACAGCAGGCTAATAACCAATTCCTAATTATTTTAAGGTGTGCAACCAAGATGCATGTCCAAGTGAATGGCACATGTTGCCAACCCCTTCACAAATGGTGACAACTGGATGCAGCTCAAAAGTGCTGCAACCTCTTGCAACATAGTCTATTAGAATCTTTAAGCTTCTACAAAGTTTATTCACATAAGTCACTTTCTCTTCTCTCGACTCTTATCTGACTACCCAGCTGAGAATCAAATGTACTCATATTTTATGCTTTATTTGCAGCCAAGGACAATTTGTAACACCCTTAAACATATTGCGAACAAAGTAGCTCAGGGCATTGCAAGTATCATGCAATGCGGTGCATTTATATCGCCTTGCAGTATGATCTATGACTTAGTTCCAGAAACAAGATTGCACTGATTCTCACATAAATCTCCAAGGATACCATTTATCTTCACTATCTCACAATGTATGGTAGAATTTTCGGAGAGTTATAGCATAAAGTTTTTTCCATGGCTAAATTAACTCGGTTGTAAGTTGGGTTGACCATGGGAGCTTGCAGCATTTTATCAATGGACTTTCATTAATCAATTATTGACCTTAGACATTATCAGCGTGCACTAGTATTCAAACTGATATTGTTATTGCATGAGCCAGTTTCATTTATATATGAATATTGAAAAATCCATCATACCTTGGAAAGGCCATCTGTAAGATAGAGACATTACTCGAGCTCCTACGGGGGGGGGGAATAAGAGTTTCATGAACCTAAAGCAGTAGAGATTTGACTAGGAGTCATTTTATTTTTATGATTACTTCAAGCATTCAAGTGAAGGATATCAATCAGATTTTAAGTGATACATCCACCTTAAAAATTGCACCACTCTGCCTGTTCCCAGAATAACATATGCAATTAGGTATTTTCAAGATGAAAAGATAGTTGGCAGACAAATAGAATATAGATGAAAGTATACATGTTTTCTATCTCACCTTCTAAATAAGTAGGAATGTCTTGCTTACCCTCACATTTTCTTCTATTTCTTTCCTCAATATAAATAATTTACCCTCTCGGCTAGATCACGAGTCAGCTCCATATGTTGCTTTTGATCCTCGCCAACTGGTACCTGGTCTGACTGTAATTTAACATCCGTCAGCAAAGAATGTTATAACTTTTTTAGTCATGAAAGCTAGTTAATTAAAAAGAAAAACTTGTTAGGACGCCATAGTTCCATCATAGTAAGAAATATAGTATAGGATTGATCTACAATTCTTCGCTTCTTTTAGAATAGTATAAATTATTTTTAAGCAAAAGAAATGAGTTTAAGAAACCAACGATCATGTGCACCTCAAAAAGTTACCTGGTATAAAAGAATATTTGAAGCCATCAAAACAGGGTAAGTCAGAAGTCCGACTCTAACATTTTTACCCCCCTACAAAAATATAAAAACATCGAAATAAACTGCTAAAAGATAATAAATAAAAAACTACAAAACGCGTAAATGAATCATATGAAAAAAAATACTTTTATTCTAGACAGGCTCCTACCATGGACTATGGAAGCAATTGTTAGAAATGGTCAGTGGCTACATATTGACAACATATAGTACAAGAAAATAGGTTATTGGGCATGATGTGGGAAAGGACACTATTACATGAAGAAGCTAGAAGAATATATTATGGAAAATATGGATTCACGACATTTTTGTTAGAAAAGATAAACCTTTATTAACCAGAAAAAGATCAAATGCCTTTAAACAGGAAATATACAAAACTTACAAGAATAAATGTAGAAGTGGGAAAAAAATAGTAGTAACGTATTAAATAGTTTTAGAAAGAAATCTCCAACCAAAACAACTAATGTGCCCACTTATCCATGCTGTATTTAGCAGTTCAGAATGATAGATGAAAAATCTATAAAAAGTTTTACATGGATTGCCGAGGTCATTTAATCGGGTCACATTTAAGTACATAACATATTAGGTGGAGGAGAGAGGGGAAGGGATGACCAGTGGTGACCCATTTACCTGCATGTACCACTTATACATCTATATGGAGTCATGGAAATAAGACTATCTATTCAACCAAACATGGGCCTTATATATCCTTACTAAGCAATAAGCGTTGTAGCTTTGAAATTGAAATTAAACATGAGAAAGAGAGAGAAGGAGAATGCACCATCTTATGAGATTTTTCTTTAAATTGAATCATTGTGTTTAGCCAGCCAATTGGCGTGGCAGAACTTAACATCCACATAAGTTCTGCATGAGCTGGGACATAAGAGTGCACAAAGACAGATATCTGCATGTAAAAGTATCAAAATAAGGCCAATATTCATTTGAAATATATCTGATAATAGATTTACATGAGATGTTAAAGAAAATAATAGAGAATAGCCATTTAAAAACCTTGGATGTATCCACATCACAAGCTAGATAAATTGCTGCTGTTTCCCTTGTTGCTTTGGGTAGCTATTGTGCTTCATATGGTAGACTTACCTATGGATGAATAAATTCATAGACGCTTTGCGACAATAATAGGCACGTAACAACAAACGTGCCACTAGTACTATAATTCGGCCGATCGGAGGAGAAGCTCCTAAAAAAAGGATTACATGATGACAACATCAAACATATTTATGTCACATTTAAGATATTTCATGATGTGATTGCTTGAAATATCTGTGTAGCATTGTTAGCGGTTTAATCACCCTAGATGCATTTAAGCAATCCTGAGAAGAGACGAGGAGTGCCAATTTCTCAATTCTGGGTCCTCTTTTTGATAAAGTGTCAATCTTTCTCTTTGTTTAGTGAGCTTATAAAATACAATATTATACGCAGTATGTGAGTAGCCACTTGGTTGTCACAGTTATCACATGTAAGAATATGATGAACATGCGGTTGTGAATGTATCTCTAAATCGTAAGAAGTTTGTGAGGGAAGTCACTAAAGACGAGGTAACTGGAGTTACACAAAAAAAGTTCTGCACGCCAAACTGTTATAATATTCACTAGTATTATTTTATATGTAGAGTGTGGGATTTCATGTCTCGCATCTCCTCCTTTTATGATATTTTCATCATCTCTCTCAATGCCACCCTTCAAACTTTTCTAGCTTGGGTGGTCATTATGCTGATAACCCAAAGTCTTAAAGTTGATAGGATAGGGCATGGCCTACAAAGGCACATATTACAAGCAAGTGGAGACATGTGAGAATTTAAGTCAGTTAAACTTCAAAGGATAAAGATGTGTGGGAAAAGCCTAGGAGTTGGAATCTTGCCAGTTATAAGGAAGTGGTGGAATATAAAGACAAGATATATTCGTGGTATTTGTGCAATTATCCCAATTGATCTCACTAAGAAAATAGCATAGATGAATAAAGAAGCCCCCATTTATGGGGTAAATGAATCGCTGAGGGGTAGTCCTTGCATCATTTGAGTATATATTTATTTTCCGACTTCAAGTATTGCTAAGAAAACATGAAGACATCACGAAGGGACATCATTGGTTGACAATAGAAACCAAGGCTAAAGAAGAAGAAAGACTAAAAATTCAAGGCCGTAGAAAACTAAAACTACTTTCTATGGTATACATCGTTACATAGAGGTGTTGATTTGCTAATATGTGATGTACAATTAACTTAACATGTAACTAAATGTGCTTTTGCTGGGACAAATCTACTGGATACAATGGCTGTACAAATGAACTAAGTATATGGAAGAGTATGACATTGCCAAAAGTATGATGTTTAGCCAATGAACTACATAGAGAAAAAGTATATATGACGAGTTACAAGTACACTAAGCTAATACCTAAGTTCAGTAAATAGTATATAAGTGAAACCGGAACATCCATGGCCGAGTGCCCGGGACTATCTTATAAGAGAACAATAAGTTAATAGCTTACAATTTTCATACAGATAATTTTTTTTGAAACATACTATATGTAGGTCCACAATGAAGGATAGTATTTCATAGTCTTTCTGCATGAAGTGACAGAAACGTATTGTTAAGCCATCATATTATGGATAATATGAACACAAGAATAATCATCTATTGCATGTCAAATGTTAAATCAAATCGTGGATTGTAAAGCCCAAAATATGAATCAAATCACAAATCATACAATAAATCATATGATATTGGTAGATTTTCTACACATATAATAAGAAATACAAAAAGGGTTAGACTTGTTATTAATAGCAAGAACTTATCTTAAATAGTTTTCATGAAGGCAAGGATTTACATAGCTTCCAAAAAGTTGACACAAAAATTCATCATACATCAAATTAAAAGAAACTAGAAGTCTAAAACAATCATCTATAACTATATGTTTTAGAAAACACCACCCAAATTTTGCTGCTAGCAATAATTATCATGAAAGAAAGATTTGCCATCTTCGCTTCATGCCGAATAATGTTTGTGTGCCACAACAACCAAATTAAAATAAAAAAACTTCAGAGCACTAAGAAGACCCAAATTTTAGATTATGAAAAGATAACAAAAATCTATTTTTGAATTAAAATTGTGGCGGAACAACTATCGGCCGAAGGTTGATACATATAAATCATATGAATCATAAGAGTTGTGCGAGTCGGCTAGACTTATATTTTGAAACTTAATTTTCACAAACTATGGGATTCAAATCGTTGTACGTGATATTTCACTTGAATCATAGGAATCAAATCGTAAATCATAAGATTTTGAAAACACTGTGTGGGGATTTACACTTGAATCAAATGTGCACTCAGATACTCCCAAGTTTTTATAATAGCAGCTAAACTTAGTACTAATTACCACAAATACCACAATAACTTTTAGGACCACTAAAGCCATTATATATACAACTTAGCAGTTACCACTAATGCCATTAGAAGCACTAAGCATTGGAAGAAAACAATACATTTAAAAATAGTACGCATCTATGACTGCTAATACATTGCTGTGTATTCGTAAAGCCAATTCTTTGAGTTAATAGATATCTTTCCAAAATAGATTAATAGGGATTTAAATTGGAGAAATCTAATTAATGGAAAAAAGTAGCAAAAGCATATAAGCATAATTGTGGGCCTATTGATGCATCACACCATTATTAATGTACTCATTGTATCACATTATACTATCCAGCACTCCTTCAAAAGTATAAGGCAACCACGGAAGACCTGGCACTCTTTCGAGGCAATGAATTCAATTAAGTATTGGGTTTGATCAGACACTGACACTCTACACACGACATCACAGTTACAATACAATTACAATGTGAAACTCCCCTTGTCACGCCCTAAAATCCGCTAATCGGTAGCTTGACCAATTACTAGATTCTAAGTAGTGCAGGTCGAGGAATCCAAAGATTCTACCCCACAAATAGCCAAGCCGTAGACAAATTCTGGCTCGGCTATTCACATATAGCAATAATCATCAGAGTAAACAAATAAAATAACAACATAGCGGAAGCGAAAAACATATATACATATCTGACAAAAATATATACAATGTCCAAAATAAGGTACAACAACATACGCTGAGATAACAACAAAAGTCTAAACTGAAACTGGTCGGCAGCGTCAACTGCTCCAAACACTGCTGAGGCTCTCAGCAACTCAAACTACTCAACCTCTGAAAGGGGGGAAACAATGCGAGAGTGAGCAAAACCACGGCTCACTGAATACCCAACAAGTCTAAATAAAATACTAGTAAACAGATACAGATAAAAAGAGTGAAGTGAAACAGATAGAGTAAGTTAAAGTAGAATAATAGTAACTAATAGATTCATGATCCAAGTAACTGAGTAGTAAGAACAGAAAGGAAATATAAGAGTAACCAGAGTAAGAATAAGGAATATAAGAAAAGGAAGGAATGTGACAATGAGGGAAAGATGCAATGATATGCCAATGATGTGATATGTACTAAGTTCTAAATGCTAAATGAGTTGATGTTGAAAACGTGATGCAATCCTATTATAATAATTAATGGTTGATCAACCGCTAGCATGTTTGACTTAAATAGATCTGTTAAAGGGATACAATGGTACGATTTTTGCCAAACTCGACCAAGCTAGTGGATACTCACTTGATCAAAGTGTTCTGGGCATTTCAACCCACGGAGCCAACGTCCGAACTGTATTTCATTCTGAGGAGTTTCAACCTTAAGGATAAGCCCTGTACCGGATTATAAATACTTTCTCATACCTTCTTACACTCCCGGATAGGTTTATAAGGTATGATAGTATCCATCCTGGACCCACCTACTATTTCAGCCCGATGTAGGACTCATGCGATCCTATCGGAGGTCAAACGATGTAGAGCTTTGTTATGTATCCGATCTCGATAAGTTAAAAGAGTTTGCATGATTTGAAAAGATGCAACAAATCCTGAGGATCACAATGCAACAGCCGTGAACCCGGCAAACAAACATAGGATAACCACCTACAAAAGATCATGACAACAATCCTAAACAAAATGCCCAATGACTCGGTTGCACCATCTAAACCGATGAAACAGTAACCTAACCGTCATCACAACTAAACAACCTTAGTCTCTAGAAGACTGAGCTCAACAACAAGAATGGAACTACTAGTAACTACACTAATAACTTCTAGCAAAACCCAAAGCCAATGTAACTATAGTAACTAAAGAGTTAACAATTATACGAAGAAGTAATATGAAAATAAACCCTAACTGATCACAACACCTCTATGCTCAGAGTACTACTCAAATCAACATCTATTAATGAGTAGAGGAATTTAGAAATGAAGGGAAAACTCGCCTGAAGGAAATCCTGAGTCCTGCAGAAAACCAACCCGAAAACCCAACTACGATCCGCAGAAAAGCAAATGGAATGCCTGGTAATCTAGCATACACCAGGAATAACAAACAACCAACAATTTAAGGAAATGAGAATGAAATCCAAACTCTAGAAATCAAACCCTAAGCCAAATCAAACGGAATTGACGAAAAGGAATAATGAAATTACTTACCGAGGATAGGAGAAGAGATCGCGGCGAAGTTGAGGAAGAATCCGCGAGCGAAGAGGAAGGTTGGATTAGGAGTGATTAGGAGAGGGGAAAAGGTTAGGGAGAGGGAGAGAGTGAAGGAGTGAAGAGAGGAGTGAAGAAATGAAGTATATAAACCCAGACGCAGCTGAAATCGCGCCTCTGTTCGAACAGGGAAGATCCTGTTCGAACAGGACAAGGCTTGTTCGAACAGATTATTACAGGAATAAAAGAAAAGTATCCCTGGAAGATCCTGTTCGAACAGACAAAGTCCTGATCGAACAGAACTGGTCTGTTCAAAAACTAGACTTACCAGAAAAGCTAAGGAATTGCCAGGAGACACCACGGACCACCCCGGGCACCCCGAAACTCCACGGACCACCTCCACCACCACACAAACACTTCTACGAACCCAACCAAGGTTCCCCAAGGTGAACACACCACCTCTACTGCCCCTCGGCAGCCAAAACGCCTAAGCCCCCAAAAAGGAATCTTTTCCTCGGCCGACCTCGGAAATCCACCGGCCACTCCAACGGTTCATCGGAACCACCCCAAATCATACACACAATACATAAATACCACTACCAAACTTTTTACAGGCTTCCAAGGCCACAAAACCACCTCTAACTCCAAAACACCTCCGAACCGCCCAAAACTACTAAAGGAATCTAATACTAAACCACCAAAAGGAATAAATGGATGCATAAAGGATGAGTAGAATGGATGAAAGAGTACATGTGGGAAATGAGTGTGGAACTTAACGTGAAGGAAAGAAATCTAATATGCCAATGAGATTTAGAATAGGATTAAGAGTGAATATTGGGAATAATTAAATACGGGCCATTACACCCCCTGATATGCAATGCTACCTACACTCCTAAAACTGTTTAACAAGTTTGTAAATCTTGTTGAGAAATGCAAACTGAAAGTGCCAAATTCCTACCCCATCAGCGCGATAACTCTTCCCTGTATCCACCCCACCATTCTACATTTTCATATAAAAACCTCATATCCTTTCTATAATATATGACACTTTGCCATTACTACTTGGTGGGATTCAGCAGGGTACATTAGGCGATTACTACTTGGCACGTCCATTATCGTGAGTAATGAAATAATTCATTAAGGAATCTTATTTGCAAACTTAATTCACCAATGAAATTGCCTCCCTTCTCCATTATCACATTCATACTAAACTTCATACATATAACTATTAACCAATTCTAAACAAAATTTTTTAAATATCGCCAAATCTAACTTTATAACTCATAAACTAAAGTGAGCCCTATACTCAGATCATACTCATATAACCACAAATAAATGCAGAAAAACTCATATTTTCTTATTAAACTCATTAATTATGCAAATAAGAAGCAAATACTTGATGAAAATGGGACAAAACTAGAAACCACAATGATACTTGAGTACGAAACTCTAAATTGTCCAATTTTGAAGTCCCTTCTGGTTCAAGCCCTAGTTTTTCTCATCAGGAGGTGAGAGAGACCCAAATCCGACGAATTTCACATCAAACCGAAGCTCTCGGTGAAGTTACTGAATGAATGAATAAGAATAATCATAATAGGTTTCATGGATCTTGGTTAGTTGTTGAATGAATCAAAAGTTTGGAACTTGTATAATTCTTCTTTTAGGGTTTTTAGAGATGAAAAAGATGGACACTCAGTGGAGAGAAGAGAAGGACTGAGATCGTGGAGAGATGTGTGGTGAAATTAGTAGGATCGTGGAGAGATGATGTATCAAAGGGAGAAAACAAGAAACGACTGTATCTAAAGTCGAAATTGAATTATTTTCTCGACTACAGGTAGAGTCAATTTTTTTGAGCAGAAAATAAGAGAGGAAAAGTAAAAAATGATGGTGGTTCTAAAATAATGACTGTTAATGGAAGTCATATTGTTATAACAGAGCAACCAAGTCGTAAATCTACCTCTAAAATTGTCATTATTTATAATTTTTGGCATAGTGAAAGCCCATGAATTTAAAACCCTGTTCTTATTTTGAGTACAATCTAAGAATATTGTTTTCTAAATAATAGAAACTCTAACCCTTGACATCCAAACATTGGAATTTGTAGTTGTAACCCTTGTTGGAAACAAAATAATGATTGTTGTCAATGTTAAACAGAAGTCACAGTTTCATAAACAAGCAGTCTGAAATGAAAATCATGTCTCCAGAAACATCAATTCTAGAGTAAGGTTACTAATTTTGAGCCAACAATTTTTTTACCTATTTTGCTTTCTAACCAAAAGTATAACAAATTTTCTAAGGTAAAAGACATTAGAATCTCCGCTCAACAATCATTGTGATAGACTATTTTGCATTTCTTATTCCTATTTGTCAACTACAATATACTTCTACTTTCGATGCTATCCAGGTAATTTATTTAGAAATAAGTATTATGGCATTTATCTTCCACTAAAAGCTTCCAAATAACTAAGTTAGTTATTCATTGACCTTCATTCTCTCTGTCTTTCTTTAGCTCTACCATTAAAGTTAAATTAGCATAAGAGTCATAGTAGCTTTTCTATGTAACGCCGTATGTATCAGGGATTATTAGCTTGGTATCACTAACAAAGAAAATAAATGTGGGTGGATGAATAACTACCTGCTCACAAAAACTACAAATAGGTCTCCTCAAATCAACTTGATATATTTATCTTATACATTAATTGAACATTCAGACACGTTGAAAAATGTTAGATTTGTCAATATAGTAAAAAAACATATCTTAAAAATGTTTCATGTTATATAAGATTATTTCAAAACCAATTTATAATTTGAAACTGATATTTTGATTCTTGATATAGTATCCAGTTAATCATGTCAATTGTATTTTTAACATACTGCATATATAAATACAAAGTCGATAGATTACTCTATGCGAAGATAGTTGTACCTGAGTCTTATAATAAATATGTCCTCTTATCCCACCTTTTATCCTTGGAGGCAATGGCAAAGCTAGGAGACTGGTCAAATGACCCCAATGACTTAAAAATCTCATGCATAATTTTGTTTTTTGGTTTTCTCAATCTGCATGCATGTCCAAGCTTTGACCCCACAGAGTTGCATTTTTGTCATGGCTTGGTTGGTAAAAAGTTAAAGTTAAATACTCGTAACTTAATATTAGTAAATTCCCCCTTAACTTTATGAAAATTATATGCAAAATCCTTTTTGTTTGTCTTTGTGGATTCTTATCATTGGGCCACCTCAATATACTATTGGATCTTTCACTTTCATAAGGATAAACACTTAGTTTGTGAAAAAATAAAAATGGCTTATCCCTAATAAGCCTAATTTTCACCACTGATAAAGTTCTAGCGCTCTTATTTCAAGGTGGAGGAGTTGTTAATAGCACATTAAGGAGGGGATTTTCAATTCTTGCTAGACGATTTCCTTTTGTAATAGTAAAATAAACTCATTCTATACAGCAAAAATAAATTATATGAAATTAATATACATCAAATATAAATGAGATATTCGTGGATATAAGTTGATTAATGCTACTTAATACGGTTAATTTTCAACACGATTTTTGCAAGAATTAACAGTTTCAATCAAATTAATTAATAATTACATTATTTTTAATCAATAAATCCCAAATTACTATAACTAAAACCCTGCAGATGTTATTATGTCAAAAATTTCAATAATTGTTATATGTATTTAGAGAGAGAAATGAATAAAAGTTGAAAATCCAAGGGAATATCGATCAACAGCTTCCTATTCGAGGGAATACTGATTAATTGCTTCATACACAAGGGAATATCGATCAACAACTTCTTACTCAAGGGAATAAAGATTAATCGCTTCCAACACATAGAAATCAAAATTTACCACCTTTAACACAGCAAAATATTGTTCATGAGCAAGTCGAACCAAACGTAAAATGCAGACATATAGAGATTGATTTATCAAAGCTTTCAACAGATCCTTGTTTACGAATCTCAATTTCAAAATATCTTCCAAATGATCAAGATTCAGTTCGAAGAGAATATCTGCAAAATGGTCCATGTCAACCTCGTGACTACAATTTTCCTTAAACATTCAAGAGTGGAGCTTTTAAGCGCTTTAATGTGAAATGGTTTAATGAGTTCCCTGGTTGGTTGGAGTCTAGTAAAAAAGTGATGTTGTTTATTGTTTATTATGTTATCTTTTCAAGAAAGATAATATTGACCAAGTTGGGGGTTACTCCTTCACATAAAAGGGATTTGATAGCTTGAATAAGAAGTAAAGATTGCAAATTCACGTGAGACTCAAATTGTGAAGTAGACTGATAAAAACTTAGATGATTACCGAAAGCGTCTCACTGCATCATTCCATACAATCCAGTTTCTTCTAAAGCAGGGATTATCTTTTTGTGGTCATGATGTGTCAGATGGAATTTTTTGGAACTTCTACAGTATACTGTTGATCACAACGAAACTATTACAAAATCTGTTCTGAAGAACGCTCCTAAAAATGATAAGCTAGTTTCATCTGATATTCAAAAGTATATTATAAAAACCATTGCCATTGTGATTACAAAATCTATCCTTAAAGATCTCAAAGGTAAGCCATTTTCAATCTTAATTACTGAATCTTGAGATACTTCTAATAAAGAGCAGATGGCTATCATTATACGTTATCTTGATAAGAGGGGATGGGTTATTGATAGAGTTTTAGGTATTGTTCATGTTAGTGAGGCTACTTTGGCGACACTAAAGGCAATGATTAACGAACTTTTTACTAAGCATAACTTGAGTATATCAAAATTGTAGGGGCAAGGTTACGATGTAGCAAGTAATATGCAAGGTGAACTTAAGGGCCTTAAGAAACTGATTTTAAATGAGAACAAATCAGCTTATTATGTACATTATTTTGCTCATCAACTTCAGTTGGCACTTGTAGCCGTGGTAAAAAATCAGAGTCAAATAGCATCATTCTTTAAAATGGTTACAAGTGCATCAAACATTATCGGTGGTTCATGCAAGCGTCAGGATATTCTTCATCATGAACAGGCAGCTAAAGTTATTAAAGAATTAGAAGCAAATAAATGTTAAAGTGGTCAGGGTTTGAATTAGGAGATAAGTTTTAAAAATCCTGAAGATACAATTGGGGGTTACATTATGGTACTCTCATGAGCTTGATTGATATGTTTTCATATATAGTTAAAGTACTTGGATGTGAGGATAGAATCTTCAAGTAGTGATTGGAACCACCGGAGCGGTTCTCCCTGTAGACTTGTTGCGAATTGACGACAGAGAATATGGTTGAGATTGGAGTACTATCCAATGAATCATGGTTTTACTGAATATGCTCCTTTGGATTGACGCCCTTGTATTTACGTATCTTCAGAGTGCGGAAACCTTTCGGCACTTCCATATCGAATAATCTTTGGCAATCAGACTACCTTACAACTTGGTAAGGTTGTCTTTATGGCCTAGAGTCTAAGCTTCAATCAACTCCTTAATATGCTGATCTATATGTTCTTGTGTGACGTATTGACGTATGGCTTTAGTGGCTTGTCCAGGTGGTTGAGGATTATGAGTGCTAGTTCCCTCACTCAAGCGATCACGCGCTGGAATTCAGAGTTGAGGTCGTTGTTCTTGCTCTTAAAGTTTGAAAAGTCAGAGACCTCTGGTGATATCAGATTGAACTTCATCGTCCAAATGAATGGAAGGTTAAGATTCTTGATGAGCATTTTTGATAATAGTTTTGCTGGTAGCTCCACGAGGTCCCAATCTTTCCCGTGCAGAAACCCAGGAGGTCTTTGGCATCTGCTTACGATATCTGGTTTAGGGTACCTGATGAGTATCCAGTAGAGCCTATAACAAAGTCTGTATGGTTATCATCTGGTCTTCAGGTCGTTTGAGCACTGTCAAACTAGCTTGTCACTTAGTTTTGAGCTCCTTATCTCAGAGCTCTCTGTCAAGAGTTAACTGGCGTTCGAGCTCATTACATTTCCCTATTTTAGCATAGAGATTTGCCCGTAGTTTTGTAAGCTATTCCAGCTCAACTAAGAGATCGAGCTGGATTCCAATTACTGGTCGCCTGGAAGTGACCATGATTGGAGATTGATAGTAGAATGGATGTATACCTTAGGATACCATGAAAATGCCTTCTTTCCCATAGACGGCGCAAATGTAATGGCCTAATTTTGTTAGCTCGAAATGGCTCGGAATTAGCTCTTACACCAATGTACCTGTGATAAGATTAAATATAAAGTAAGAAATGACAGGTAATTTAGCATGAAAAACCTTTGAATAGGTAAAAAGCCACAACCTCAAGTTGAGGGTTTTAGTAGCAATAACTTTTATTGCTTGAGGCTGATATCTTATTACAAGTAATCTCACGAACTAGAAATATTTGATCTTGTAAATAGGAAATTTTTCATTTTGGTCTTTTTTGTGTTCTATTTCTGGTCCCTGTCTATTTTAGAATTTTTTATTTATTTAGGCCTTACCCGCAACTCGTTATCTTACTGAAGCACATTCTTCAAATAATGAGATAAGTGGCTGTTGACTGAGTAACTGTTAAATTTGTAGGAGATAGGTATCTTTGACTTGTTCATGTGCTTATGTTGTAATCGATCCACGTTCTTTAACAGTTCGTAGGATAGGTGCCAATGTTGATTGTTTATATCATGTATGAAATGCGTGGACCTGACATAGAGGAAGCTCAAATTAGGTTTGCTTGAGGGATAGGTCCCTACAATCACCCCCTTGCAACTGAAGGCATGAGTGGCTTTGGTTGAGAAAGATCCTGTGTATTTGTAGTGTTGGAAGTTGAAAAGAAATGATGTATTTAATGTTGACTTGCCTGGTATGAAAATAAGTATTTATTTTTTATGGAGGGATGTATCTGCATTGAGTAAGGATGAAAAGTATTGATGTAATGGACGCCTGGGTTTCTAAGAGTGGTTCTATTTTAAATGATAACTGCTTTAAAAATATACCTGCGTATTAAATACGAGGGTTATATAAATAGTACATATACTGTAGATTTTGGCAAAGTACGTTGTTGTTGAAAAATTCTCTAGAATTCTTGAGTAATAATGGTGAAGACCCAGAGAATTGTTTATGAAGAGAATGTTTATGCTGAGATGCAGACGTGGGGTTTGGTGTTACTGTGAGGCAGTATCGCCGGTATCATGCGTAACATTAGATTCTAAGGTAGAACTCCCAATTATCTCTACCTAGTCTTTGTTGGTGGGGATTACGGAGGAGAAGGCGATGGTGGTGGAGTGGGGAGATAGAGATTGGAATCTTCCCCTGTACAATCATCATTTCTTAGTACTAAGAAGGCCTTCTGTTTGAAGAGTTGGTTAAAGCACTGATGTCCTTACTTCCAAAGTTTCCATTTGAAGCTCGGCTCTATGTTTAGACTTCAATCAAACTTGGAGAAAGGATGATGTTCTGTGATTTCCAATACCTTCTTTGCTTCAGAAGATTCTTGGGGTAAAACATCATTGAAATACTTATTATCAGTAAAGTACCTGAAAGACTTGATATCTGTAAAGTACCTGAAAGACTTGTTATCTGTAATGTACCTGAGCGACTGGTTATCTATAAAGTACCTGTAATTGACTTGTTATCTATAAAGTACTTGTAATTGATATTCAAGCTTAATAAAAATGTTTATTTAAACTCTATGCTGATAGATAGAATTAGCTTTTTGTGATTGAAATTGAGCTATAAGAAATACTGATATGCGTGATTAGAGGACGAAATGTAATATTTGAGATCGAATTTTAAAGTATCTTTTTAGTAATCGAGCTATAAAAAATGTGTGTGAAAATGAAAGATGTGTAAAAATCTATTTTAAACTGAAGAACTTTGAATTATAGGGGGAGAATATTATAGTCGATATAGAATTTGCTGGAATTGGGAATTTGAGCTCGGGTAGATCTTTCTAGAAATGTTGTATTAGGGGGCAGATAAGTTCGAACTGAGAGAGGACGAATCTAAAGAGGTCGATATGGGTAGATAAGTAGTTCAAATAACTTTATTATCAGGATCTTAGGGTTTCCTGTTATGAAAAAGCAAAATACATATATGGGGAGTGTAGGGGATTTGAAGTGATCGAAAATTGCATAAATATGGGGAAATATGATTTAAAGAGGAGAAAGAAAGAGAATATGGTGAGGAATCGATCTCTAAGAGTGCTCTAAGTGGCTGAAGGATGACTTGTGATAAAGATAGCTAAAGTGTGAGAGATGATTTTTGGGTTGTTAAATTATGATTATGACATGCCAGAGTCTAAATATTAGTTTGAAGGTTTTGATTTGAGGGGTAGGAAACTTGAGGTAGGACATCGCTTCTACGAGGAACTATTCTAAAAAGTGATTATAGTGGCTTTAGCTCGAAAAGAGGTTGTGAGTCAAATTGCTGAGGAAGGGATCGAGTTAGAAGATGTGGGGATTGCTGGAGGTGAACTGATTAGGTGTATCTCCCCTAGACATCTGGGGTATTTTATGTGTAATTATATGTGAGGGAGTAAACTGTATGAGGTTAAATAATTGCAATGGAAATGTAGTTAAAATGATGTTTGAATTTGTTCCCCTTTTATTGTAAGTTATTTGTGACTATTGTAAATAAAAATTTGAATTTGAAATGTGAGAGCTTTTGAAATGACGTCATCAATTCTATAAATTGTAAAAGCAAGAATAGAAAAAATAGGTAGCTTTGATTTTTATCTCTTGTGTTATTGAAGGGAAAATTCGATTGCGTGTATGTGTTGAGTCATCATGAGTATGTGGAGGTCAGAGGGAGATTTGGGTAGGAGAGATGAGAATATAATAAAATATAGGGCAGGGGGCAATGATGGGAAGGTATTTTCACTTAAAAGGTTCAAAACGTCTAACATTAAATGTGGAAGGGATGCATCTGTTCCAAAATCGTGGGCGGTTCGTGCGAGGCCCAATAACTTCTAACAGTTAGAGAGAGAAATTATAAATAATACTTCATCTTCCTCATTCAAACGTTTATCAATTTCCAAAAAATTTAAGAACAGTGAGAGAGGAAAGAAAAAAAATAGTAGAGATTTGCGTGAGAGATTAAACGAGAGTGGTCAGCAATCAAGGTGAGAAAAAGTTGTAGAGACTGAGTCACGATGGTGGTTGTATAGCAGCATTGCGAATGAAGGATTTGACGTTATTTCAGATTTATTTTTAGATGTTGAAGATTAGTAGATGATTTATGATATTGTGAATATGTGTTTGAAAAAAAATTGGTTTTCAAATTTCAAAAAATTACTATTTATAGTAACCTATAAAAATCTGTTTGATAAATATGTGAAAAAGTGATCCGAATGATATATGTATGTGTATGATGGATTTACAATAGATAATGATAAAATACCTGGACCTGTATGTAGGTCGAGCGTGAGGAATATCTTTGTAGAATCAAGCCTCATCCTTAGACATGTAGTTGAAATGGAAACTTCACCTATTATGGAGGCGTCGACCTCAAGTCGTTCGGCTAAGTCTGAGAATGTAGTATCTGATAGGCAGGACGAAGTAGGTGTTGTTTAATTTTAGGATTTCCCTAGATAATTTGTATCATACCCTTTGAAATTTGATGTATTTAGAGAGTTTTGTAAATCTAAGGCCTTTATAGGGGGAATATGGGGTAACGTTGTAGAACATACTGGTAGGCAGTTTTGAAGTTATATTATAGAATCTGGGGAGAAACATTTCTTTTTATTGCCTAATTTAGAGAAGGAGAAAATAGATTGGGGAGTAGACGAATCGATCTTCTTAGATAATTTTATATAGAAATGGCCAGAGCGACCTAGAATAGGGATTTCTGTGTTAACTGTTTTAGTTGGAGTATAGGTTGAGTTTGCCCCTTAGCAATCTTGTGAAAATGATAATGAATACTATAGGGGCATGTCCTGTCCAGTTGAACAGGAACATGTGGGAGGTGATCAATATTTGTGAGAGTTTGAATTGGTTGTGATAGGAGAATGAGGTACAGAGGAGAATATCTCCTGAAGATGTTTTACAGTTTTACTGTATAAAAATTATTCTACAAGTAGAGGGGTATATTTCTTTGCGAGCTTATTTTTACTATATTTCTTCGATCTGAATTCAGCAGGTCAAATGTGGAATGATAATGTTATTTGGGTGAAAGGTGATTACCTTCAGAGATAAGATGAAGAACCCATGGAACTTATGTATAGAACTGTGAAGAAAAGTAAGTGTAAAAGTGTATAATATCGAACTGTTATAGTTGAATGTTGTTATGTTATTGATAGTGTATTATGTTTGGTTTATAGGTCCTCAATCGAAGGTGAAGAAGGAGTCCCTGTTGGATACTGTTGCTCGCGAAAGGGTTTAGCTCAAGGGAGTGCTGAAAGATCTCAGAATTAATAGAAATAAACAAGCAAATAGCAGGTCTGAGAATGTTTAAAAGTCTCAAGCAAAAAGACTAATGACAGGGGTTGGAGCTGGTAAGAAAAGAGGGGCTGATGGAGAGAGGCAAGTAGCTTTGCCGAAGGCTAGTGCGTTGGACTTTGCGGATGTTCCGGAGTCTACTACATCGAGAAAGTTAGCTTAGAAGTTTCCAAAGTAGAAGATTTTGAAGCGTGGCTCAGCCTCTGGAACCTCGGGGAGTGGTGAGGTCGAGGGAGATGTGAAGAAGACGAGGGTAGATTCTCCTACTAGAGTAACTGGGATGAAGGTTGTAGAAAATCAACCTGCGGAAGAGGACTAGCTGGGAGTTGTGGAGGATAGATTGAAGCTTGCAGCTCGCAAGGGTATTTAGGAGATGAGTAAAGTGGTAAGTTTTAGTTATTCATACTTTTACTGAATTCTGTATTGTGATTCGAGCTGAAAATATGTCCCATTTTTTTGTAGGCTGTTCGTCTGATGAAGGGGATCTAGCTCAGAATCAAGGACAAAAATGTTAAGCTCGAGAATGGGAAGGTAGAGCTCGAGAAGAAGGTGGCTCGATTGAATTCTGACCTGGTTCGAGAGGGGAAGCGACTGGATTCTGTGAAGGCTACACAGGAGGTGGAGATTAGCGAGCTGAATGAAGAAGCACAGAAGAATCTAGATGAGGTGGTAGTCCAGTACAACAGACTCGGGCTCCAGCTCCTCAAAGTGGGTTACTCTAAAGCTGAGGTTACAACCATCATGGAGGGTACCTATGTCGAAGAGGACGAGGTGGAAGATGATGTTGTTGGAGTTATAGGAGGGTTGAATGGTGTGTCTCCCCAAACTGAGCTAGAGAACCAAGGTGATGACAATGAAATTCCAGAGAATGATAGTGAGAAGGTAGAGCAGAATTATTGACTTTATGGCTGTGTGATTTGTAAGGTTTGAGAACTGTAAATGTATGGGATATTGTAGGATAAATTTTTGTAGGCTTAGAAATGTTTGCAAAACTTGTTTGTAGAAACTTAAGGATATGCGCCTCAGAATAAAAGAATTAGAGAATGTGCTCGTTAAGGAGAACGACGCCTCAACATCCCTGTTGACTTCCTAAGTGGAGCTACAGGTTAGAGAAGAGCAAATAATATTTGACTTGTATATTGCATTACTTTAGAGCTACAAAGTAAAAATTAGAGTATAGAGATAGGCCAAAAATTTGTTAACAGTTTAGGGGCAACAATAATGAAATGTGTCCAGATGATACTAAAATGTTGAGTAAGTTATACCATAGAAAGTGTGCACCTTGAAATTGGATGTACATGTTATTGTCATCGAACTAGGATCATACTTCGACCTTAAGTTTAGAAGAAGTTTCACAA
Source organism: Kingdonia uniflora (assembly GCA_014058105.1). Classification (NCBI taxonomy): domain Eukaryota; kingdom Viridiplantae; phylum Streptophyta; class Magnoliopsida; order Ranunculales; family Circaeasteraceae; genus Kingdonia; species Kingdonia uniflora. Next base: position 595,298 of record JACGCM010001713.1, read on the forward strand.
CAGTAGATGTCAAAAAATAAAAATTTGCCAGAAATAAGATTCTTGTATCATTATCGAATGTATTGGTTGAGTATTCTTGAATCGAACTTGATGTATTGTATCTATGATATAGGTCGAACTGGAGTCAACTCGCTTGAGTGAGCTGGAATCACTTCAATATAACCAAGAGTTTGTGGTGGAGTTTGATAGGATGAGAGAGGCAAATGAAGATAGGGAGGATCAACATGTCAAGGTACATTTCAAGTTTGTCACGGCAATACAAACTATTGAGGATCTGACTCGGGAGATCGTGGAAAAAGATGCCAAAATTAATAAGGGGCAAAAAAACTCACGGAGGTGAAGGAAGAGATAGCGAAGCTTAAATGCTGCAATGATGCGTTGATGGTGAAGAGTAAGGAGGCGTATATTGCTCGATATCGTATCCAATCATTAGAAACAACATAGATAGAGTTATAAAGTTTTGTGGCCAGTCTGATGGCCCAAATGATTATCAAAACGAACGAACAAGAGCAGACTTGAGCTGATTTAGTGGGTTCTAAAAGTAAACTGGATTGATTGAAGAGTAAAATGATTGAGAAAGAGAGCAAGCTGGAGAGATCTTGAGATGACCTATCCAACTCAAAAATTGTAGTCTAGAAGTTGAGTGTAGCTTTACCTGCTAAAGATATAGAGTTCCGGCTTGTGCAAAGACGATGTAATGAATTGAATGAGAGGGTGGCCCAATTGAAGGCCAATTTGGCTCTGGCCAATTTGCGTGTCATGAAGGCCGAGGTTGGAGAGCGCTTGAGGAAGAATAAAGGTGATGCCAGGGTCTCCACTATTCAAGGGGAGGTAGTTTGCCTATCAGGTTGGATTAGAAAGCTGAAGGGGGATGTAGCTCGCACTCAAGCTCACATACAAAGAGAGAATAACCGCTTAAGGGAGTGCCATGGTAAGTTTGATGCTGCTCATATCAAAGAGTGGAAGTTAGAGCAGGTAATCAGGGGTAAGGAGCAATTTATAAGGAAGAAAGATGAATTGCTAAAGAAGTCTCCCGCTGGGGAAAATATAGGTAAAGACATGGAGCTTGAGGAACTACGTGCTTAGGTGGCAGAGTTGAGGACGATAAACTAAGCTGAGTCAGATAAAGTAGCAGAGAAATTGAAAGAGCATATTAATTTTATGGCCCGCACAGATAGTCTCATGGAATGGCAAGAAGCGCGGTATAAAAAGTTGCAAGAACGCTATTAGAAAGTGATAGAAAACTTTTCCAAAGTAGTTATGCCTGAGGTAACGTGCTCACAGATGCTAATGGCTATTATTGCCTATTTTTTTTTTTGAGGAAATAAGAAGACTTGAGCTTGAGGGATACTTTACTTGATTGTTTGTCGGGAAAAAGATGTATCTATAGAACCGATGTAGATTGAGGAAACTGTATGAACGCCATGGAAATGGAATTAGGTTCTTGACCTGCTGAATTGGTAGAGCAAGACAAGATTACTGTAGATGCTCGAGCTCAAGATTTTATGGCCGATTGACCTCCTGCTGTAAGAGAAAGTGTAGCTGACCTCCCATCAGCAGAGAAAAATCCTCAGAAGTAGCTTGTAGATGTAACCTGTAAAAGTATCTATCGTAGACATATTTGAGAGATGAAACCAAGCTTTACCTTTGCTTTATCTTATGTCTGGTAGTGTTCTTTGATTAAAAAGTAGTATTACTTTCGTTTTAATTGTAGAGTATGTATAGAGGTCTATTGAAGGCTAGTATTACCTATGCCTTAATCTGTATATAGAGCTCGATTGAAGACTAGTATGACTTATTCCCTAATTTGTGTTACAAACATATTGAGAGATGAAAGCTAGTTTTACCTTTGCTTTATCTTAAGTCTGCCGCAGATCTTTGATTGAAAACTAGTATTACCTTTGTTTTAATCGCAGATTATGTATTAAGGGGTAATTGAAAGCTAGTTTGACCTTTGCTTTAATTTGCAGTTGCAGACATATTGAGAGATAAAAGCTAGTTTTACCTTTGCTTTATCTTATATTTGGTAGAGATATTTGTTTGAAAACATGTATTGATTTTATTTTAATCGCATATTATGTATAGTGCTCGATTGAAGGCTAGTATTTCCTATGCCTTAATCTGTATAGAGGTCGATTCAAAGCTAGTATTACTTTTGCTTTAATCTATTTAATGAATGGAGTAATATCGGGAAAAAACTTAGAAGTTTTCATTGAATAAAATAGAATGTACACTGTTTGGAGATGAAATTCCACTTTTGGAATGAGGATTTTAATGTGGAGAAGCGAGGGACTTAACTATTGTACCGTTTCAGTCGCCTAGTATTCTATAGATTTGGGATTCGAACTCCTTGCTCCGTTATGAGATAATATGATCCCAGACCAGTTCGAATAATGATGAGGAATAGAACTTCCCAATTTTTTCCAGTTTCCCAATATGTGCCTTTTTTCCTGCGTCGAGTGATTTCTCTGAGGACGAGATCGTCGATTTGGAATGTACAGCTTCGGACTCTTCTGTTGTACGAATTGGCCAACATATGGTGATATCAACCTTGGTTGGCAATAACGCATTCCCTAGTTTTATCAATCCAATTTATATTACAAGCCAATTCGAACTCATTCTCTTCGTCAGTAAGCTCGCGATCTTTGACTGGATGGTGGTATACTGCTGGAATGATGGCTTTTGTGTCATAGACGAGGAGGAATAGGGTACAACCAGTTGATTGACATGGAGTGGTACGGTATGCATCTAAGACATGAGGAAGTTCTCGTATCCAATTTCCTTTTTCTGTGATTGAAGCCATTTCTTGAGTCTATTTACGATGGTTTTGTTTATGATTTTGGCTTGGTCATTGCCTTGAGGGTAGTAGGGATTTTATGGTGAGTGGATGATGTTGTGATTGTTGAGGAAGGTTATGACATTTTTACCAATGAACTGGGGACCATGATCAATCCAAATTAAGTGGGGGCATCCAAACCGTGTGATGATGTGTTCCCTGATTAAAGAGATGACCTCTTCTTCTCTAGTTTGACAGAGTGGAACTGCTTCTACTCATTTGGTAAAATAATCTGTTGCTACAAGTTGGCATTGCTGGTTACCTGGAGTATTTGAATTTTTTTTGACGATATCGAGCTCCCACCGTTTGAATGGCCATAACACATTGCTTGAATGTAGTTCAAGCACAGGGGCACAGATCATGTGTTAATGTTGTTTCATGTGTCGCATTTGCGTGAGTACTCTTCTGCTTGCATGCACATGCCTGACCAGAATAATCTTTGTGTAATTGCTTTGCTAGCGAGTGTTTGACCTACGACATGGTAGCCACAAGTTCCTTAATATAAATCTCAGAGCATACCGTCTGCTTTCTTTTTGGAGAGGCACTTAAGATAAGTCCCTGTGACTGAATGCCGATATAAAAAACTATTTTGAACTGTGTAACGCTTCGAATTCACGATCAACTGTTAACGCTCAATTAGATCTGTCGGTAAGGGCCCTTTACATTTGTTATTGGGGCCAAGATATGCAATGAAGGGTTTTCGCCAATTATCGTCCTCCTCTTAATCGCCCCCAGTGCTGATCGTGTATGCAGAATGTCGATCAATGCTAGGGGTTGATAGCATTTCGATCGATAGATATCTGGCTTCTATACCCAAGACCCCGGCTTGATAAGGCAAGGAATCTACGTATCTATTTTCACCTCGAGGTAGATAGTCGAGAGTTGCTATCACAAATTAGCTCATCCTGTCGGCAACGAGGGGTACTTGCTCGATCAACTTACCATTTTTCTTGTATTGCTAAAAGTAATGGTGAACGATGAGTAAGAAATCTGTGTAGACTTAGAGCTCTGGGATGCCGAACTCGAGGGCAAGGTCGAGTCAATGAATTAGAGCTACATATTTGGTGATATTGTTAGAGGCTTCAAAATCCAAGCGGATTGATTTCTCAATTCTATCATTAGAAGGGGTAATCTATACGATTCAAATTCCTAACCCTTCGGGTCCTGCTGAGCCATCAGTAAAAAATATCTACCCTTTCTTTTAGATCTATTTAGCTTGTTTGTCAAATGCGCTGGTGGGTGAATCTCCTGTAATTTCTTCTGTAAGGTCAGGATCTTGCTCATCCCAATCGGGATCTTCCATTGAAAAATCTATAAGAAAATCGGCAATGGCCTAACCCTTTTCTGAATGTCTCCGTTGAACTTGATATCTGTTCTCCCAAACTGACTGACCATTGTTACACTCTGGGATTTTTCATTTTTGGATAAAACTTCCCGGAGTGGGTAATTTGTCATGACTTTGAGTGAATAAGCTTGGAAGTAGTGCTTAAGTTTATGTGAAGTATAAACAAGAGTTAGAAGGAGTCTCTTAATTTTAGAATACCTCGTTTCTGCAGGAGTGAGTGTTACTGATGAAATTGACTGGTTTTTCGATCTTCCCCTCAAGTCGAATAAGAATCGAGCTGATAGAAGTGTCTATAACTGCCAGGTAGATGATCAGCTCATCATTATCTTTTGAGGTGCTCATGAGTTCCTAGAAAGCTGCCTCACATTCTGATGTCTACTTGATCTCTTTGTTGGGCTAAAACCTTTCCTCTTTTGGTATAACCTCGGAGTAGTAGAAACAACCAATGACAACGATATGAAGATTTAGAAACTAATCGGTTGATAGCGACAATCTTGATGGCAAATTTTTGTATGTCTTTCA